>CM070773.1:8570000-9170000 GCA_036346955.1 Dipus sagitta
CCGTTCCTGGACTCCCACCACAAGTGTGTCTACATGTTCCCGGCTCAAGGTCTGGTGTGGGCACTCCAAAACCCAGGGCTGTGATGGAGATGCCGAGCTAAGGTGGGCAAGGCGGGCTGGGAGGCTGGGGGGCATGGGACTAACGAGGACCCCCTCTGGGGAGGCTCAGAAGCTGTACTTACTGCCAGCTACAGTGCAGGCAAGTCTTCAAGGCCAGCTGCTGGGCTTTCGTTTTGTTCTTGTCTGCCTTTCCATTTTCCTCAGGAGAATTTCAAGCCTGCGTGAGCAGAGTCAGCAGTAAGGGGGTTGGTGAGGCAGCTCAGGGGTTATGGCGCTTGCCTGCAGAACCTAACGACCCAGGTTCAATTCCCCAGGACCCATGGAAAGCCACATGCACAAAGTGGCACATGCATCTGGAGATCATTTACAGTGGCTAGAAGTCCTGGCACACCTATTCTCTCTCTCTCTCCTTGCAAATAAATTAAATTGTTTTCTGGGGAAAAAAAAAAGGCTGAAGTGATGGCTTGGCGGTCAAGGCTCTTGCCTGTGAAGCCTAAGGACCTAGATTCGATTCCCCAGGACCCATGTAAAGCCAGATGTACAAGGTGGTGCATATGTCTGGAGTGCACATTCCCTCCTTCTCTCTCTCTCTCTCTCTCTCTCTCTCTCTCTGTCCCTCTTTCTCTCTCTCTTAAATAAATAAAATACTTTTAAAAAGAAGAAGAATCGACCAGGTGCAGCAGATGCAGTGTCACGTGCCCTTAATCCCAGCACTCAGAAGGCAGAGGTAGGAGGATCACTGTGAGTCCTAGACCAGCCTGAGACTGCATAGTGAATTCCAGTTCAGCCTGGCCTGGAACAAGGCCCTACCTCAAAAAACCAACCAAATAAATAAATAATAACAAAAAGAATCAGCAGGGCTGGAGAGATGGCTTAGTGTTAAGGCGCTTGCCTGCAAAGCCTAAGGACCTATATTCAACTCTCCAGATCCCACGTAAGCCAGATGCACAAAGGTGAGGCAAGTGCAAGGTCACACATGCCCACTAGGTGGTGCAAGCATCTGGAGTTCGATTGCAGATTGCAGTAGCTGAGGCCCTGGTGTGCCAATTCTCTCTCTAGTCCTCTGTCTGTCTGTCTGTCTGTCTCTCTCTCTCTCACTCACTCTAAAATTAAAAAAAAAAAAGAATCAGCAGGGCTGGAGAGATGGCTTAGCGGTTAAGCACTTGACTGTGAAGCCTAAGGACCCCAGTTCCAGGCTTGATTCCCCAGGACCCACTTCAGCCAGATGCACAAGGTGGCACATGTGTCTGGAGTTCATCTGCAGTGGCTGGAGGCCTTGATGTACCCATTCTCTCTCTCTCTCCCTCTTTCTCTGTTTGTCGCTCTCAAATAAATAAATAAAAATTAAAAGCCAAAAAAAAAAAAAAAAAAAAGGGAATCAGCAGTAAGATAAGCCTGTCCTAGAAAGACCATTCAGGAGTAGTTAAGGTGCTTGCATGCAAAGCCAAAAGACCCAGGTTCAATTCCCCAGGACCCATGTAAAGCCAAATGCACAAGGTGGTGCATGCGTCTGGAGTTCTTTTGCAGTGGCTGGAGGCCCTGGTGCGACCATTCTCCCTCTCTCTCTCAAATAAGTAAATATTAAAAAAAAAATCATCCGATACCTTTCAGTGAGTTGTTGGCCAGGGAGGTCCCTGATGCCCCCAAAACATTATATGCCATTGTCGAGGCCCTTGGTTCCCCATCAGGAATAGATGGTAAGACCCTATTGCTGAAGACTCCACATACTTGGGCTACAAGGCCACTGAGAAATCCTGCTGGACTGAGCTGATAACCTCCTCCATGTAGACCAGCTGACAGAAAGCTGGAAGAAGCCACTCTGCATGCAGTTCAATGGGAGAGAGAGAAATCACCAGTGAAGATACTCAGCAGTGGACACTGCAAGCCTTAAATTTGGCCAGCCAGGCCAGATGAGCCAACAGGTGCAATAGTGGCACGTTTGTCATGGTGGAAACCAGCTGCCCTCTAATTGGACTGGAGGCCCACTCCATGGGAGGGAATACATCCCTGATAGTGAAAACTTAAAACAGGGGTAGTCATGAGCCCTAGGAGTGTAATGTCTGTTGCTGTCTGACTAAATGTATATACTATGCTTATCAAACTGCCCAGTAAACACTTCTCTTAATGTTCATACCCTTATATTAATGCTACTCTCACTTTTGGTAGAGAATCTTCTCTTTTCAGATGGCAGTGACCTTGGGATAAATCAGAAGGCATCATGGTGCAGGATGTGACAGGAGTGCTCAGTACTGCAATATCTCTATCACACCTGCCAAGGCTCAGGGTCTATTGTGGAAGAGGTGGCGGAAAGAACATAAGAGCCAAAGGAAGGGTAGGACTCCTTACAATGTGCTCCCCCCAGACACAAAATGGCCTGGATATCCATGACCTCACAGTGCCTGACACTATCTACACAAGACCATCATAATAGGAGGAAAAGATCATGACATCAAAATAAAAGAGAGACTGATTCAGAGGGGGAGGGGACATGATGGAGAGTGGAGTTTCAAAGGGGAAAGTGGGGGGAGGGAGGGTATTACCATGGGATACTTTTTGTAGTCATGGAAGTGTTGTTTTGAAAAAAAAAACCAAGAAAAGACCATCCAAAGGCAGAGGGGAGGGCCATGGGGAGGTTGAGGGGTCACTGGGGGCACATGAGCAATGCTAGCTTTTACACAGAGATGACAGTGGGAAAAGCAGACAGATCTGTGAAACATGTAGGGGACTGTGATGGTTCATCTCCATTGTCAGCTTCATTGGATCTGGAATCACCTAGGATGTTTGGTCATGTGTGTGGGGGGGGGGGGAGTTTCTATACTAGGTAATTGAAGTGGGAAGACTCACCCAAATTTGGGTGGAACCATTTCATGGGCTGCGGTCCTGGACTGAATAAAAAGGAGGAAAAAAAAAACACAGCTGGGTGTGAGGGTGCACACCTCTAACCCCAGCACTTGGAGGCAGAGTTAGGAGGATTGCTGTGAGTTTGAGGCCAGCCTGGGACTACAGAGCGAATTACAGGTCAGCCTGGGCTAGAGTGAGACCCTGCCTTGGAAGAAAAAAGGGGGGCTGGAATGATGACTCAGCAGGTAAAGGTGTACAGGGCAGGGCACCTCTTACCCCTGCAAACAAACTCCAAACACGTGAGCAAACACTGTGCATCTGGCTTTATGTGGCTGTTGGGGAATTAAACCTGGGCCTACAGGCTTTGTAAGCAAGTGCCTTTGACCATTGAGCAATCTCTCCAGCCCTATATACACTATTTTTTTTTTTTTTGAGGTAGGGTGTCACTCTAGCCCAGGCTGACCTGGAATTCACTCTGTAGTCTCAGGGTGGCCTCGAACTCACGGCGATCCTCCTACCTCTGCCTCCCAAGTGCTGGGATTAAAGGCGTGTGCCACCATGCCCAGCACTCATTTTTTCAAAGACACTTTGTCCTAGAATTCCTTATGTCATCTCAGATGGCCTTGAACTCATGGAGATCTTCCTACCTCTGCCTCCCCCAAGTGCTGGGATTAAAGGCATATGCCACCACACCCGGCAATATGCATATTTTAAAAAATATTTTTATTTGCTTATTTATTTGAGAAGAGAGAGGGAGGAAAAGACAGAATGAGTGCACCAGGGCCACTATTCACTGTAAACAAACTCTAGACATATGCACCACCTTTTGCATCTGGCTTTACCTGGGTACTGGGGAATCGAATCGGGATCCTTAGGTTTTGCAGGCAAGTACCTTGACCACTGAGCCATCTCTCCAGCCCTATATATGATTTTATTCTCCATGCCTTTAATCTCAGCACTAGGAGGTAAAGGGATTGATGTGAGTTCGAAACCAGTCTGGGGCTACAGAGTGAGTTTCAGGTCATTCTGGGCTAATGAAACCCTGCTGCCTTGAATAACAACAAAAAAAAAACCTCAATTCTTTTATTTTATTAAAACATTTATTTTATTTTATTTGAGAGAGAAAGAGGTATGTGGAGAGGGGGGAAGAGAGAGAGAGAGAATGGGCACGCCAGGGCCTTCAGCCTCTGCAAATGAACTCCATACACATGTGCCACCTTATGCATCTGTGGCTTACATGGATCCTGAGGAATTGAACCTGAGTCCTTTGGGTTTGCAGGCAAACGCCTTAACCGCTGAACCAACCCCCCAGCCCTAAACCCTTAATTCTTACTGGAGGAGTACTCCAGGAGCGGTGGTGTATGACTGTGATTAAAGCCCTTTGGAAAGGAATCCGAGAGGAGCCGGAGTTTAAGGACTTCCCGAGCTGCATGAGACCCAGGCTTGTGTTCTTTGTTTTTGTAGTCTGGATAATAGCCCAGCCTGTGGCTATAACACTGTTTCTCAAACATTCTCTTAATCCTGATCATTTATTTCCGTGCAGTGCCGCGACCGCCCCCTGGTGGCAGTGCGCTGCAAGCAGCACAGCCCTACAGAGCGAGCAGAGATGTCTCCCGCTTGGGATGAGCATTTATACAGCTGTTTCCCCGGCTGGGTGCTTTTTTGGGGTGAAGTCAAGGACAAGCTGGATTAAGCCCACCTAAGGCTCCAGAGAAGAGGGAGCTGGGTATTTACAGGTGGAAATGGACTAATCATCAGGGTTCCCGGAGGCCTGGTGCTCCCTGCGTGGGCGCCCCCTGCCGGTACTGAGAACTTACAGGAGCTGATGCCTCTTCCAAACAGCCCCTGACCAGGAGGATTAGGAGCCCGGCAGTAGTGGCACACGCCTTTATTTATTTGAACGAGAGAGAGAGAGACAGAGAGAGAGAGAGAGAGAGAGAGAGAGAGAGAGAGAGAAAGGGTGTGCACACCTTTAATCCCAGAACTCAAGAGGTAGAGGTAGGAGGATCACCATGAGTTCAAGGCCACCCTGAGACTACCTAGAGGATTTCAGATTAGCCCTGGGTTACAGTGAGACCCTACCTCAAAAAAAAAAAAAAAAAAAAAAAAGCAAAAGCAGGATTAGGACAGAGGATCAGTTACTAGACAGTAGACAGGGCCTAGGGATTTTTTTTAAAGATTTTTAAAATTTTACTTATTAGATACAGAAAGAGAGAGAGAGAATGGGCACGCCAGGGCCTCTAACCACTGCAAACAAACTCCAGGTGCATGCGCCACCATGTGTAGCTGGCTTACGTGGGACCTGTAAAATTGAACCTGGGTCCTTATGCTTCACAGGCATGTGTCCTAACCACTAAGCCATCTATCCAGCCCTAGAGATTTTTAAAATCAAGGACCCCTCAATGCCATGTCATCCTATCCTGCTCTACTGTCTGGAGAGGAGTGATTCCCATAAGTGCTGGCTTTGAGGTGGACTCAATGCCCTTCATATTCTTCACCAGAGTCCATATAAAACAAATAGTGATCGTGGTCCAAGAATACAGATTCAGCTTACCTCAAATTCCATGTTCCAATGTATGTGTTAACTATTTTATGAAGGTTTTTCTAATTTTTTTATTTTTTCATTTATTTATTTGAGAGAAGGGGAAAGAAAGAGGCAGATAGAGAATGGGCACATCGGGGCTTCCAGCCACTGCAAACAAACTCCAGATGCACCCCCCTTGTGTGCCTGGCTTACATGGGTCCTGGGGAGTTGAACCTCAGTCCTTTGGCTTTGGAAACAAGTGCCTTAACCGCTAAACTATCTCTCCAGCCCTTTATGGAGGTTTTAAAAAATGTTTTATTTATTCATTTGTTAGTGAGAGAGAGGAAGAGGCAGATAGAGAGATGGAGAGAGAGAATGGGCACACCAGGGTCTCCAGCCACTGCAAACAAACTCCAGACACATGCGCCACCTTGTGCATCTGGCTTATGTGGGTTCTAGGAAATTGAATCTGGGTCCTTAGGCTTAGCAGGCAAGCGCCTTAACCACTAAGCAATCTCTCCAGCCCTGAAGGTTTTTCAAGTACATTGGTGGAACAGCAGATAGGTGGGCTTACAGCAAAGCAGGGAAGCTCTGCTCTGGGCTTCCGATGTTATCTGATGGCATTCTAAGCCTTTGGTTTGGTAGACGCTGGTGGTCTATTAGCACCAAAAAGGTTTTACTTGAGGTTCTGATAGCCACAAGGATGTGACCCGAACACAGATGTGCCCAGTGAATGGCTTTTTGTTTTGTTTTGAGAGGTAGGGTCTCACTCTAGCCCAGGCTGACCTGGAATTCACTATGTAGTCTTAGGCTGGCCTCGAACTCACAGTGATCCTCCTACCTCAGCCTCTCATGTGCTGGAATTAAAGGTGTGTGCTCCCTTTCTCTCTCTTTCTCTCTCTGTCCCTCTCTCTCTCTCTTTCTTTCTCTCATTCAAATAAATAAAGGCGTGTGCCACCACTGCCGTGGCACACCCACTCTCTCTCTCCCTCTCTCTCTCTCAAATAAATAAAATATACTAAAAAAAATAAGAGATGGCTTAGCAGTTAAGGTGCTTGCCTACAAAACCAAAGGACCCAGGTTTGATTCCCCAATACACACATAAAGCCAGATACACAAGGTGGCACATGCATCTGGAGTTTGCAGAGGCTGAAGGCCCTGGTGCGCCCATTCTCTCTCTTTCTCTCTCTCTCTCTCTCTCTTTCTCTCCCTCTCTCTTTCTCTAATAAATAAAATAAAATTTTAACGATTTTTCTTTTTTTGGTTTTTCGAGGTAGGGTCTCACTCTAGTCCAGGCTGACCTGGAATTCACTATGGAGTCTCAGGGTGGCCTCGAACTCATGGCAATCCTCCTACCTCTGCCTCCCGAGTGCTGGGCTTAAAGGCGTGTGCCACCACGCCCGGCAATTTTTTTTTCTCCATTTTTATTAATATTTTCCATGATAACAAAAAAAAATCCCATGGTATTACCCTCCCCCCTTTCCCCTTTGAAATTCCATTCTCCATCATATCCCCTCCCCATCTCAATCTTTCTACTTACATATATACAATACCAACCTAATAAAAGCCCTCCTCCCTTTCTTTCTCTTCCCTTTCTATCTCCTTTTTTAACTTACTGGCCTCTGCTACTGAGTTTTTTCCTTCTCGCACAGAAGCCCAATCATCTCTAGCTAAGATCCACATATGAGGGAGAACATGTGGCGCTTGGCTTTCTGACGCCCGGCAATTTTAACAAATTTTAAGAAAACACTGGCTGGGCGTAGTGGCGCACGCCTTTAAGCCCAGCACTCAGGAGGCAGAGGTAGGAGGATCGCCATGAGTTCAAAGCCACTGTGAGACTCCATAATGAATTTCAGGTCAGCCTGAGCTAGAGTGAGACCCTACCCTCAAAAAAAAAAAAAAAAGACTTTATAACTTCCCAGATTAGTGGTGCTCTCAGCCTTGAGCACAAAAGTTTGCTTTGTGATGTGGTCAGTGCAGAGTCTCATAACTGCTCGAAAGTACTGATAATAAGTGACTGCTGAGTGTTCAGCCTTACGTGGGATATCTACATAACCCCCCTCCACCCCTCCCCGGCAAGACACAAAGAACATCATGGAAGTGGGGATGGAACGAATGTAAGAGCCAGAGTTTGGAGAGGAATTCTGAGGAACTCACATGGTCATTGTACTGTGAGTTCACAGCAGCTGTGGTGACCTGCACAAGATGAGGCCTGGCAACATTCCATCGTGGGTAGAGAAGGGGCTTGGGAAGTGCCCACCCCTGCCTGAGGAGCTAATGGCAATTTAATGGTTGCTGGGGGAAGGGATGTCATTCTCTTCATTGCTGTATCCACTAGTATGTGGGGGGGGGGGTGGAAGAGGTTCAGAGAGAGCTGGGAGATAAGAGAGGGTTCAGAGGTCTATTTGATTAAAATACATGTATGGAAATATCAAAGAACAAATAAAAATGACTGTATATCTTAAAAACCCATTAGTGATACAATTCAGTTCAATTTTTTGTTTTTGTTTGTTTTTCGAGGTACGGTCTCACTCTAGCCCAGGCTGACCTGGAATTCACTATGTAGTCTCAGGGTGGCCTTGAACTCACGGTGATCCACCTACCTCTGCCTCCCAAGTGCTGGGATTAAAGGTGTGCGCCACCACTCCTGGCTAGTTCAATATTTAAAAAAAAAAAATTTATATTATTTATTTATTTGAGAGAGGGAGACAGACAGAGGGAATGGGCACGTCAGGGCCTCCAGCCCCTGCAAACGAATTCCAGACACATGTGCCATCTTGTGCGTCTGGCTTACGTGAGTCCTGGGGAATTGAACCTGGGTCCTTTGGCTTTTTAGGCAAGTGCCTTAACCAGTAAGCCATCCCTCCAGCCGTCAGTTCAACATTTTTGTTCAGAGCACTGCATGAGAGAAAAACCCACCCTTGACATGTTGAGAAGACACTTGAAAAATGTTTTCATAGTCACTAAAGCTGCCTGGGCCAATGACTTGTAGAGAAAGTGGACTCCATACTGTCCCAAGAACATAAGATTAAGTCCACAACACCCTACCTGACAGGTGGCATCTAGAAGTCTCAGATTCTTGCAGGCCTGCTGTCATCTGCTTTAAAGGGTGGCAGGCACTAAGCAAGAGTGTCATCACGAGATGACTGGGTTCAGTCGTCCCTGGATTTAGCTCCATTTACAACTTAAACATGGGAAACACACAAGACATAAGAATAAGGTGGGGCTGGGCTGGCTCAGCAGTTCACGGTGCTTGCTTGTAAAGCTTGGCTGTTCTGGGTCCAGTCCCCACCCAGAGCCCACGTAAAGCCAGATGCACAAGGTGCTGCCTGGGTCTGGCGTTTTTTTTGTTTTTTTTTTTTTGCAGTGGCAAGATGCCCTGGTGCACCGATATTCTCTCTCTTACAAATAAATACATAAAAATATTTTTTAAACATTTTATTTATTTAAGAGAGAGAGAAGAAGAGAATGAGCACACTAGGGCCTCCAGCCACTGCAAACTAACTCCAGATGCATGTGCCACCTTGTGCATCTGGTTTACGTGGGTCCTGGGGAATCAAAACAGGGTCCTTTGGTTTTGTAAACAAGCACCTTAACTATTAAGCCATCTCTCTAGCCCCCCACCCCATTTTTTTGTTTGTTTGTTTTGTTTTTCGAGATAGAGTTTCACTCTAGCCCAGGCTGACCTGGAATTCACTATGTAGTCTCAAGTTGGCCTTGAGCTCATGATGATCCTCCTACCTCTGCCTCCTGAGTGCTGGGACTAAAGGCATATGCCACCATGCCCTGCTAAAAATATGGGGAAAAAAAGAATTACGGAGGGTAGCACCATGGGATATTTTTTATAATCATGGAAAATGTTAATAAAAATTAAGAAAAAAAAAAAAAAGAATTGTGCACTGGGTGCAGTGGTGCATGCCTTTAACCCCAGCACTTGGGAGGCAGAGTAAGGAGGATCAACTTGAATTCCTCCCAGAGGCCACCTTGACACTACATGGTGAATTCCAGGTCAGCCAGCCAGGGCTTGAACAAGACCCTACCTTGAAAAACCAAAATAAATAAATAAGAATGGGGGCTGGGGAGATGGCTCAATGGGAAGCAGGAGGACCAGAGTTCAATCCCCAGCAGCCCCCATGTGAACGCTGGGTGGCAGGTGTGGCAGCCAGCTGCAATCCCAGCACTCGAGAAGTGGAGCCGTGAGAACCCCTGGGGCGAGCTGGCCACCTAAACCAGCCAAGTCAGGCCCTGAGATCTGGGTTCCAGCGAGAAGCCTTGGCTCAGTAAATAAAATGGAGAGTTGCCAGGCGAGAGGCAGAGCTAGGAGGATCACTGTGCGTTTGAGGCCAGCCTGAGACTCCATAGTGAATTCCAGGTCAGCCTAGGCTAGAGCGAAACCCTTACCTAGAAAAAATAAACACAAAAAAGGATAATGATCAAGAAAGAAGGAAGACACCTGATATCAGCCTCTGGCCTCCACATGCACACACATGCAAACACACATGTACACCACACACACACACACACACACACACACACACATGCTAAAAATAAGGCAAGAATCACAGTTCATCATGCAGGGCGTGGTGGCACACGCCTTTAATCCCAGCACTAGGGAGGCAGAGGTAGGAGGATCGCCGTGAGTTCGAGGCCACCCTGAGACTACATAGTGAATTCCAGGTCAGCCTGGGCTAGAGTGAGACCCTACTTCGAAAAAAGAAAAAAAAAAACAAAAAGAATTACAGTCCATCATAATATTGCGGAACTTTTCTGGAAAGATCACTGCAACACCAACATGACTGAAAGTAGAGGGGTTTATTTCCCGGGGACGGAGGTTGGGGTCGCTCCCCACAGTAACTTCGCTGTTGAGCTGAGATTTTACTTTCATTTTATAGTGTTCATGGGGGGGGGGGCTGGATGAGCGAGCAAGCTGGCAGCTGGTTTACAGAAGCAGACATGAAAGTTAGCTTGTGCGGTCTGTACGATTCAAAACATTTTTCAAAATATACCTACGAGGGCTGGCCAGATAGCTTAGTGGTTAAGGTGCTTGCCTGCGAAGCCTAAGGATCCAGGTTTGATGCTCTAGGTCCCACGTAAGCCGGATGCACAAGGTGGCACATGCATCTAGAGTTCATTTGCAGTGGCTAGAGGCCCTGGCGTGCCCATCCTCTCTCTCTCTCTCTCTCTCTCTCTCTCTCTCTCTCACTCTTTCTGTCTCAGATAAATAAATAAATAGATAAATAAACACATACATAAATAAAAAAAAAACATTATATATATTTCACTCTATTTTAGTCCAAATTGTCCTTCCTTCTTGTCCCTCTGGGTCCCTCTAGACAGACAGTTCTCTCTTTGGGATTCCTTCAAGTACTGACAGAGGTGAGTCCAACTCCTCAGCAGGCAACCCTGGCAGCTACAGCATCCGCGCAGCTTGCAGCTTCTTTTCCACTGCAATGAGCTCGCGAACTCTGCACAGAAAACCCATTCATGCGCAAATGTGCAGCTTATGCAGGACCAGCCTCCATTGCCAAGCGGAGCCAAGTGCTTCTCCGGGTGGCCAGCTGGTGGCAGCGAGTTCCTTCTCAAGAAAGCCATCAAGGGCTCGAGTCACCAAGCTTCCACCCTTGGCAATCCTCATGTGACTGACGGGTGTACAATGTCCACCTCAGAGTCATCCTGTGACTGGCCTGGGACTCAGAGCTGCTTGCCGTCAACTCTGTCTCCATTTCCCTGGGGTCACAGGTTGAATTTCTAGTGAATGACGACGTCCTTCATCCTCGCAGGATCTCTGAATGCAGGGCCACCTTCCAGAGCTCAGTCTTCTGGCGGCGTGACAGCCAGCCAGACTTCTGCAAATTGCTGACGGTCCTGTGACGGGTGTGGGTCGTGCGAGGTGTCTAGGCTGGCCACCTGTTCAACGTGGCAGCCGTAGGGCTGACGCGTCTGTCTTCCCCTCAGGACGCTGTCGCCTGTCTCCACAGCAGCGGTTGCACACAGGCACCTTTGAATCAGAACTTCCCACATCTTGGCTGAGGAGTGTCCTTTTCCGTCTTGCAAGGTGGACGCTTTGGAACTCATTTTGTCTTCAACTGCTCCTGACCAGTCTGAACTTGTACAGCGGGAATTAGGGCTTCTGGAATGGTAAAGCCCTCAGCTCGGGACCCATCTTCCCTCTCTTCCTTGGGCTTCTGTCCAAAGCTTTAGTTATTTATTTATTTAGTTTTTCGAGGAAGGGTCTTGCTCTAGCCCAGGCTGTCCTGGAATTCACTATGTACTCTCAGGCTGGTCTTGAACTCACAGCAATCCTCTTACCTCTACCTCCCAAAAGCTAGGATTAAAGGTGTGCGCCACCACACCCGGCTAAAGCTGTATTTTTTTTTTCTTTTCTCTTTTTTTCTTTTTTGGTTTTTTGATGTAGGATTTCACCCTAGCCCAGGCCGACCTGGAATTTACTATGTAGTCCAGGCTGGTCTTGAACTCACAGCGATCCTCCTACCTCAGCCTCCCAAGTGCTGGGATTGAACGTGTGCGCCACCACACCCAGCTCACGATATCTTTTTATTTTATTTTATTTTATTTTGTTTTATTTTATTTTAATTTGCAAGCAGAGAGAGGGAAAGAGAGAGAAAGACACAGAGATAATGGGAGCACCAGGATCTCTAGCTACTGCAAATGAACTCCAGATGCATGTACCACTTTATGTATCTGGCTTTATGTGGGTCCTGGAGAATCAAACTCAGGTTGTTAGGTTTTGCAGGCAAATGCCTCAAACTCACAGTGATTCTTCTACCTCTGCCTCTTGAGTGCTGGGATTAAAGGCATGCGCCACCACACCCGGCTGCAAGGCTGTATCTTGCAGGGGCTGGAACAGGCCACAGTGGTGGTGGCCCTGTCAGACATGCTGTCATGGGGCTGGCACATAGCCAGTCATGGTAGAGACAAGGGCCAGGGGAGTGTGGAATAGAGTCACAGTGTTTGGAGATAAGGAGACAGTACACTGCACAAGGTGACACGTGCATCTGGAGTTCATTTGCAGCAGCTAGAGGCCCTGGCGTGCCCATTCTCTCTCCATCTGCCTCTTTCTCTCTGTCTCTCAGATATTTTTATTTTAATTAATTTATTTATTTAATTTTATTATTTTTTTATTAACAACTTCCATCATTGTAAAAATACCCCATGGTAATACCCTCCCTCCCCCCACTTACCCCTTTGAAACTCCATTCTCCGTCATATCCCCTCCCCATCCCAATTACTTTTGTTGTCTTGATCTTTTCCTCCTCTTATGATGGTCTTATACAGGTAGTGTCACACACTGTGAGGCCATGGATATCCAGGCCATTTAATTTATTTATTTTAAAGAGGGAGAGAAATAGGTAAGGGGGGGAGAATGGGCACGCCAAGGCCTCCTGCTGCTGCAAACAAACTGCAGACGCATGTGCTACCTTGTACATTTGGCTTACGTGGGTCCTGGGGAATTGAACCTGGGTCCTTTGGCTTTGCAGGTAAGCGCCTTAACCACTAAGCCATTTCTCCAGCCCTTTGTCTCTCAAATAAACAAATACAAATATATATATATGAGGTGAGCACCATTCCTGGGGGTACACCTGTGATCCCAGCACGCAGAAGCCTGATACAAGACGGGGAGCTCAAGGCCAGCCTGGTGAGACCTTGTCTCCAGATGAAGATCGAGACACACACGTGTGGACACAAAGATGCCGTCCGCAAGCCAAGGGAGAAACCACCAGCCCACACTGCATCTCGGCCCTCCAGTCCCTCAACACTGGGAGACACGTAAGGCCTGGACTGTGGTCCCCGACACGGCAGCTCTAGGAAACTCGGTGGGTGACAGGCTTTGTGGACTCTGCAGCCTGAGGCAGCTTGCACCAGCTTGCACCTGCTTCTCGCCCAATCAGCGAACACTGGGGCTGTCCTAGGCAGCCCTTGTTCTGGGAGCTGGATGAATGAGACAACCCGCCACCCACAGACAGACAAAGATGACGGATATCCGACATCTCAAGGCCTGTCCCCGTGTGGAGCCAAAGAAAGCAAGGTGAGGGCTGCAAGGACAGGTCAAAGGCAGCAGACCATGTCTTATCACTTTCAAAATGCCAAGAGAGGGGCTGGAGAGATGGCTTAGCAGCTAAGGCACTTGCCTGGGAAGCCTAAGGGCCCAGGTTCATTTCCCCAGTACCCACGTAAACCACAAGGTGGCGCATGTGTCTGGAGTTCGTTAGCAGTGGCTATTCTCTTTGCCTCTCTCTCAAATTAAATTTTTTTTTTTTTTTTTTTTTTAATGCCAAGAGTTAGTTTTCCACCAGGAATAGATGGTAAGATCCTATTGCTGAAGACTCCACATACTTGGGCTGCAAGGTCATTGAGAAATCCTGCTGGAGCTGAGCTGATAACCTCCTCCATGTAGACCAGCTGACAGAAAGCTGGAAAAAGCCACATGCATGCAGTTCAGTGGGAGAGAGAGAAATCATCAGTGAAGATACCCAACAGTGAACACTGCAAGCCTTATATTTGGCCAGCCAGGCCAAATGAGCCAATGGGTGCAACAGCAGCACGTCTGTTATGGGGGAAACCAACTGCCCTCTAATTGGACTGGAGGCCTGCTCCATGGGAGGGAATACATCCCTGATACTGGAAACCTACAACAGGGGTAGTCATGAGCCCTAAGGGTGTAATGTCTGCTGGTGTCTGCCTAAATTATATACTATCCTCACCAATCCGCCCAGTAAGCACTTTTTAGATGGCGGTGAACTTGGGATGACTCAGAAGGCACCATGGTGCTGAGAAGAAGTGACAGGGGAGTTCTCAGCAGTGCAATATCTCTATCATACCTTCCAAGGCTCAGGGTCCATTGCGGAAGAGGTGGCGGAAAGAATTTAAGAGCCAAAGGAAGGACAGGACTCCTTACAACGTGCTCCTCCAGACATAAAATGGCCTGAATATCCATGACCTCACAGTGCCTGACACTACCTACACAAGACCATCATAATAGGAGGAAAAGATGATGACATAAAAAATAAAAGAGAAAGCCGGGTGTGGTGGCGCATGCCTTTAATCCCAGTACTCAGGAGGCAGAGGTAGGCGGATCTCTGTGAGTTCGAGGCCACCCTGAGACTACATAGTTAATTCCAGGTCAGCCTAGACCAGAGTGAGACCCTACCTCAAAAAACCAATAAATACATAAACAAAAAAAATAAATAAAATAAAAGAGAGACTGATTGAGAGGGGGAGGGGATATGATGGAGAGTAGAGTTTCAAAGGGGAAAGTGGGGGGATGGAGGGAATTACTATGGGTTATTGTCTACAATTATGGAAGTTGTCAATAAAAAAAAAAATTTACAAAATGCTGAGAGAGTGGCTTAGCGGCTAAGCACTTGCCTGTGAAGTCTGAGGACCCCAGTTTGAGGCTCGATTCCCCAGGACCCACGTTAGCCAGATGCACAAGGGGGCACACTCATCTGGAGTTTGTTTGCAGTGGCTGGAGGCCCTGGCACGCCCATTCTCTCTCTCTCTCTCTGCCTCTTTCTAAAAAAATAAAAAGTAAAAAATAAATGCCGAGAGAGCTAGGCGTGGTGGCATACACCTTTAATCCCAGCACTCAGGAGGCAGAGGTAGGAGGATCACATGAGTTCAAGACCACCCTGAGACTTCATAGTGAATTCCAGGTCAGGTTGGGCTAGAGTGAGACCCTACCTTGCAAAACCAAAAAAAAAAAAAAAAAGAAAGAAAAAGAAAAAAAAAGAAAGAAAGCCAAGAGAATAAAATGGCAAAATGAAGCAGGATTGATGCCAGCAGCGTGCCCTGCTGAGATTCAGGGATCCAAGAGGCCCCACCCTAGGCTCTTCCATCCCCCTCCCCTGGCGGGAGGGCTGGGGCACCTCCCTCCCACCCACGAGCCAGTTCTCACAGAACTAGCTGACAACCAGGGACACCTGGCCAAGCATGGGCACCTTTGTGCCAGGATGCTGGCACAGGTTTCTGCGAGGAGCAGGTCTGGGGAGACGGCACAGTGCATAATGCACTGCAGCCCATGCCTGGAAAGGCTTACAGCCTCCCCCGCATTCCTAAGGGTCTCTCATTATACCGGGGTGGTCTCTGTGGCAGGGAGCACTTTGAGGGTTGCATTGTCTCCTCTACTCTGGGGGCAAGGTGAGGACTGGTCCCCAGCTACACACTCAGTGGGGGGAGGGGGGATCAGACAGACTAGATTGTGGCAGGTGTCCTGAATATGAAAAGTTATGACGCTGTCTCATACTCCCTCTGCCTCTACCATGCCCGGCTATGCACCAGTCCCATGACAGCATGTCTGATCTGTCCTATAGGATGGGCCTTACCCGTGCTCTGCCCTCTGCACACACTCTCCCCCAGCCCATGCCCACCTTCAGGGTCCCCAGCCAGCACCCTCCTGGCCCCTGTGAGTTCCTGCTTCACAGCACTCTGTCCAGCTGAACGGGATCTGCGCCTCCCAAGGGGATAGTCCTCTGTACCTCTTAGAACTTGGAAAAATGCTTACAAACGTAGACGACGTGCAATGCAGAATGGGTGAGTGAATAAATGAATGAAAGAACGAGTGAATGAAGGGGTGTTGGTGCTGAAATCTCGGGCATTAGAAGCCAGACACGTGGCACAGCGAGGGAAGGGAATTCCAAGCCCAGGATCAACCCACGGAAGGGCCCTGAGGTCAGACTGAGCGTGGCCATTTGAGGGAGTCCTGGAGAGTCCCTTAAGGAACCGAGGAAGGGAGGGAGGTGACACCAGGCTACACAGGGGCCTTGACAAGGGCTTGGACTTTACTCCAGGGTCACTGAGGACAACGTGATTCCTGCTCAAAGGCATCCCTCTTCCATGGTGATTAGTCCCTTCTGGTTGGGCCTGTCCTCAGGCACTGGGGCACAGAGCCCCCCCCCCCCGACAAATATCCACTGCAGAGCGCCTCAAAGGCCACAGAAGTGAGTTTTATTTTATTTTATTTATTTATTTGAGACAGATAGAGAGGCAGATAAAGACAGACAGAAAGAGAGAGCGAATGGGTGTGCCAGGGCCTCTAACTGCCGCAAATGAACTCCAGATGCGTGCGCCACCTTGTGCATCTGGCTTCCGTGGGTCCTGGAGAATCCAACCAGGGTCCTTTGGCTTTGCAAGCAAAATGCCTTTTTTTACTAAGCCATCTCTCCAGCCCCACAGAAGTGATTTTAATTTCAGGATCCAGGATGCTCTCAGGTCCCCACAGAGCCTGGGGCTGTCTGCACATGAGCACTGGCAGCCCCTGCCTTTCTCCACTTCCGGAGTGCCAGGATGACGGATCGTGGCCCCCTGCGGTCCTCTCAGAACAGGTGTTGGGTGACTCAGCTGCACCCACTGATGTGGAGACAGCGTCGGTCTGCCCACCCATCTTGGGTTGCCCAGGGTCAAGAAGAGAAGGCCGGCGTCTCGGGCAGCGGACGTGACATGCTCTGGATGGCCCACTGCAGGATGCCGTCAAAGGAGTGCTGTGGGGGAAGGGCAGCGCGGCTCAGCCTGGCCTGGATCCCCTCCAAGCCACTGCCCGCCCCACCGGGTCCACAGCATCGTGAGGATCCTGACGCATGGCTATCTGAGCCTCTAATTCAAAAGGGGAAACCAGAGACCCTAAGTGACATGCCAGCCAGAGAAGAACTCCTAGTCCAGTGCTCCTTTATAGCTTCCTGGAAGCCCCTGGCACAACCATGAGACAAGGCTATTTTGTTCTCCTCTTTGCTTCTTTTCTTTCCTTTCTCTTCCAGGTAGAGTCTTAATCTAGCCCAGGCAATTCACTGTGTAGTCTCAGGGCGATCGTCCTACCTCTGCCTCCCAGGTGCTGGGACTAAAGGAGTGCGCCACCACCCCCGGCACTCTGCCTCGTTTCTGGTGGTGAGGCAAGGCCAATTCCTATCTCTGTGGTCAGCAGCCAGGACTGGAGAGTTCTGGTGACTCAAATACCTGACCCCTCCCAGAGCTACAGGGGTCACTGGTGTTAGAACACAGATGTGGTCACTTTAAGAACAGCCTCTCTCCCTGAGAAACCCTGAAAGACCTTCAGGCCTTTTTTTGTTTGTTTGTTCTTTGTTTTTTGAGGCTGACCTGGAATTCACTATATAGTCTCAAGGTGGCCTCAAACTCACGGTGATCTTCCTACCTCTGCCTCCTAAGTGCTGGGATTAAAGGCGTGCACCACCATGGCGGGCAGGCCTTCTTGTATAATGTATGTATGTACGTGCATGGGCATGCCATGGTCTCTTGCTGCTATAATCAAATGCGTGTCTGGCTTTACCTGGTTAGCTGGAGAATTGAACCAGAGCTGGCAGGTTTTGCATGCAATGAAAGTACCACTAACCAATAAGCAATCTCCCCAAGGCCTTCTTTTTTTTTAGGGTCTCGCTCTAGCCTAGGCTGAGAAGAGGCTATTCACTTTGTAGTCTGTAGTCTCAGGCTGGCCTCCAACTCACAGTAATCCTTCTACCTCTGCCTCCCAAGTGCTGGGATTAAAAGCATGCATCACCACACCTGGCCCCCAAGGCCTTCTTTTCCTTTTTTCTCTCTTTTTTTTTCTTTTATTTTTTATTTTTGGTTTTTTTGAGGTAGGGTCTCACCCTAGCCCAGGCTGACCTGGAATTCACTATGTAGTCTCAGGGTGGCCTCGAACTCACGGTGATCCTCCTACCTCTGCCTCCCGAGTGCTGGGATTAAAGGCATGCGCCACCATGCCCGCCTTCCCCAAACCCTTATTTATTTTATCTCCCCTCCATTGTCTCCCTAACTTCTCTCACATTAGCTGTGTTCAGACACACCCTTTCTTCCCATGAACGCAGGAACTCCTGAGGCTCTGTTCCTCAGATTTAGAGTTCTTCCCCTGGCTTTGGTCTTTGGATCCCCCCTGGCTGCCTGCAGCATGACACTACAGCTCTCCTAAAGAGGCTCCCATTCTCCAAGGGTAATTGTCTCAGTGCCTCACATCCAACCAGCTTGTATTCCCTATCAGCTCTCCAGACACCTGTCCTGTCCATGCACAGACCACCACATAGGGCAGGACCCTGTCCCATGGTCAGCTGGCTCCCTCCCAAAGTGTTACGTCAGACACTGAGGAGGACGTGTGGGCCACCCGGGGTGTGGGAAGAGCCTGGCCTGTTTGTCTCCTGTCAACAGCTGAGGCCCTGGAAACCATCATCTTCTTAGTAATTCCACTTATTTTTTCTCCATCAGTTTGTGAGACATGGTCTCACTATGTAGCCCAGGTTAGCCACAACCTCAATCCTCCTGCATCTGCCTTCCAAGTGCTATGGATCACACTTGCCACCACACTTGGCCCAACATGTCCATCTTTTTTGGTGGGGAGGTTTTCGAGGTAGGGTCTCGCTCTATCCCAGGCTGACCTGGAATTCACTATGGAGTCTCAGGGTGGCCTTGAACTCACGGCGATCCTCCTACCTCTGCCTACCAAGTGCTGGGATTAAAAGGCGTGCGCCACCATGCCTGGCATACTTGGCCATCTTAAGGTGCAGAGCTAAGAGGGATGGGGTGTGGGGATTACCCCATCAGTTATCTCTAGAGAGAGGTGTGGACTTGAAGCAGCCTGATTCTGTGCTGAGGTTCTGTGGAACCACTCCCTCCCCCCCCCCCAGGCTCCAATCTCTTGGGAAGAGGGAGCAGCTAAAAAGGGGAAGGGCTGCTCATCTCGCTGTGGGTTCAGAACCCTGGGGCTCCTGTGTGGGTCTGGTGAGCCACCTCTTTTGAGGGACAGCTATAGGGCAGGCCCTCAGGAGTACTGTGAGCGAGGACTAGGGAGCGGCTGACTGAGGGCAGTGGAGGAGCTGCAGGCCCAGCCAGGCCAGGTGACGCATTACCTCGTTGAGGAGGGACTCCAGGTCATCCCTGTGCACAGCGGGCTCGTGACCCACAGAGCCGTCCCCCACCTGGAACCCAAAAAGGGAAGAGTCAACCCGACCCAGCCCACTGGGGGTAGGGAAGTGGGACCCCGATTTGCAGTGGCAGCAAGCTCGGGACCCACGGAGGCCCACGCTCCAGCAGTGGGGACCGGCAGAGCGGGCTTCCTCCCCAAGGCCCCCAGGCCCGTCCACCCCCACAAGCTGCCTTTGGCTTTCTGGGGCAGAACAGAGAGGTCTACCGAACTGGGGATAGGTAGGAAAAGCTGCATTGTGGATGGTAACCTGAGGCCCAAGGAGGAAAGTGCCATTTCCAACTCCAGTCAATCACCCCCCACTCCAAGAAAGACAGAATGTCGCCAGGTGTGGTGGCGCACGCCTTTAACCCCAGAACTCTGGAGGCAGAGGTAGGAGGACTGTCATGAGTTCAAGGCTACCCTGAGACTATATAGTGAATTCCAGGTCAGCCTGAGCTACAGGGAGACCCTACCTCAAAAAAAATAAAAAAATAAAAAAAGGTGCCAGAATGTGTCCCCAGCTGTCCCCTGGCTCAGTGGTAGGACAGACCATGGGATGCAGCATCGCAGGAAACTGCAGCGCAATCCCAGCTCTTCCTAGCAGGAGGACCGAATAAATAGCACCCTGGCCCTGTGTGGCTAAGGCAAGCTATATGGGCGGGTCTTGCATAGGAACCTACTGATGCTAAGATTTAGTTAGTTAGTTTGTTTGTTTCTCTCTCTCTTTCTTTCTTTCTTTGAGAAAGAGAGAGAGAGAAAAGAGGCAGAGAGGGGAAGAAAAAGGAAGAGAGAGAGAATGGGCATGCCAGGGCATCTAGGCACTGCAAACAAACTCCAGATGCAAGCCTAGTTAAAAAAAAAACTCCAGATGCATGCACCCCTTGTGCATCTGGCTTACATGGGTCCTGGGAAATTGAACCTGGGTCCTTTGGCTTTGCAGGCAAGTGCCTTAACTGCTAAGCCATCTCCCCAGCCCCCCCCTCCTTTTTTAAATATTGTATTTCCTTGAAAGAGATAGTAATAATGGGAGCTCCAGGGCCTCTAACCACTGCAAATGAACTCCAGATGCATGTGCCACTTTGTGCATCTGGCCCTGGGGGATTGAACCCGGATATTTAGGCTTTGCAGGCAAGTGCCTTAACCAGTGAGTCACCTCTCCAGCCCCTGATACTAAGATTCTACTTTCTACTGGTAGCAACTTAGGAAGGCCTGAGCAGGCTTGGCTGGGCCTCTGGACACAAGGAGGGGCAGATGGGTGGCAGCAGAAAGAGGACTGGGCAGAGTCAGACCATTGGCTCCCCTGAGCTCTGGGCTGGAGCATGCTCACTGGGAGCACTCTGTCACCCAGAGCTTGTACGGGACCTGGAACTGCTCATCTGACCAGAGAGCGCTGACCAAAGGCAGGAGCAGCTGTGGGCTGGGTCCTGGCCACTGTGCCTGTCTGGGGACCCTCAGCTGCAAAACCAGGGTGGTGAGGGTTCGGGTCCGTGCAGGACTGGGGGCAGATGGCTCTGGGGTCCGCACTGGTCAGCAGCTTTTGTTACTCTCAGCCTCACCTCAGCCTGTAGCACCCTCAGCTCCAGGGACTGGGGACTACCAGGTCCCTAGAGAGCCCAGCCTAAGGCAGTGGTTTCATAGCTACTTAGTGTTTCCTTTTTAAGTTTTTTTCGTTTATTTTTATTTATTTATTTGAGAGCGGGAGACAGAGAGAGAAAGCGGCAGTTAGAGAGAGAATGGGCGCACCAGGGCCTCCAGCCACTACAAACGAACTCCAGATGCATGCGCCACCTTGCACATCTGGCTTACATGGGTCCTGGGGAATCGATCTTTGAACCAAGGTCCTTAGGCTTCACAGGCAAGTGGTTAACTGCTAAGCCATCTCTCCAGCCACCTTTTAAAATTTTTGTTTATTTTTATTTATTTGAGAGAAACAGACAGAGGAAGAGGGAGGGAGGGAGGGAGGGAGAGAGAGAGAATGGGCGCACCAGGGCCTCCAGCCACTGCAAACAAACTCCAGGTGCATGCACCACCTTGTGCATCTGGCTTACGTGGGTACTAGGGAATCGAGCCTCGAACCGGGGTCCTTAGGATTCACAGGCAAGTGCTTAACCTCTAAGCCATCTCTCCAGCCCTCCCTTTTAAATAGATTGCAGCCTGGCCTGGTGGCGCAGGACTTTAATCCCAGCACTGGGGAGGCAGAGGTAGGAGGATCGCAGTGAGTTTGAGGCCACCCTGAGACTACATAGTGAATTCCAGGTCATCCTGGGCTACAGCAAGACCGTATGCGGAAAGAGAGAGAGAGAGGGAGGGAGGGAGAGACATTTAACTAATCAAGCCACAGTACATTTATAGAAAAATAACCTATGAAAGGACTGAACCGCCTAGCGCCACTGGCAGACCATGCACTGACCTTGGCAGGCCCCAGAGCTGAGAGCGTAGGGCCAGCGCTGGAGCCAGGCGCTCCTTCGCCAGGGGTGGAGGGCACATCTCCCGAGCAGGACTTGCAGCGCAGGGGGGCCCTGGCAGAGTGGGGGGCGGGGAGAGTTTGTTTTCCGCCTCAAGCGCCTTTGCAGTGATGTGCATTGGGGTGGGTTGGGGGAGCCAGCCACCCTTCCCGCTCTCTGGGCGATGGGGCCCTCGCTCACCCGGGCCGGGCGATGCCCCCTGGGAAGTGGCAGCGCCAGTGGAAGGCAGCAGCGCAGTGCGCGCAACGCAGCGCGTCCGCGCCGTCCCCGCACACGCCGCACCGCGCGGTGGACGCCGGGCCCTACAAGACGGCGGCAGTGCTGACCGGGCTTGCATACTACTCAAGGAATGCGCCTGTGGCCAGCCCCGGAGTCACCCAGCGGGCAGAAAGCAGCTTGCCAAGCTAGTTCCAAGCCTCCTCTCCCTCCGTCCTCACCTGCACCGCCCCGTGGGAGGTTCCGCCTGGTGTGATTCCGGGACTTTCTGGAAGGTTCCCCCTTTGTGATCCGGCCTCCTCATGGGAGGGGGCGGGGCAAGCTTGGTATTGCCATACAAGAAGCCCCTCACCTACATCTCTAGATGCTCCAGGTACCCCAGTCTCTGGTGTCCCCCTTTTCTAGTTCCCCCTCTGGGTGCACTTCTTACAGCCCACAGTGCTTTTGGCTCCCCAGTGTACCCCATCCATCCTTGCCGGTCCCTCTCCTCCCAGCCTCCCTTGACCCTGGAGTCCCAGCTGATCCCCATTCCGTTTGTCCCCAGCTCTAGCATAGTCTGGCACCTTTGGTATATAACAATCAATCCTGTTGCAAGTTCACCCAGATGCACTGCAGATCCGGAGTTCCTTGATTCAGCACTTCTGCCTCAAGGTCCCCTTCACTCACCGGCTGCCCATCAGGGCCAGCACTCAACAGGGGCCGCAGGGTGGAAGACTCCAGCAGCGGCAGGGCCACGGTAGTAGGTGCAGCGAGCAGGTGTGCATAGGTGAGGGCCGGGTCTGTGCCAGCAGCGAGATCCTTGGACAGGCCCCTGGCCTCCTCTGCAGCTGACCGCCGCCCCTGGAGGACCCAGGACTCAAGAATCAGTATTCAGAGGGGGCACAGGGCACCACTCAGCACCACTTAGGAGTCAGAGCCCACAGGGACCCTGAACTCAGGTTGCTGTGGTGGGAGGGATCCCACACCCAGCCTAGTGTTGGAAAAGTCCCCAGACGCAGTCCCCAGCTCTGTGGCCCTCAGCAGAGTCTTCTGCCCTTCCCCATCTTAGAAAAGGACTCAGGGCCTGTCAGAGAGCAGACACAGGCTGCGATAGAAACCTGCCAACGCTTTCAGAGAGTGTTAACAGTGAGGGTGCTCTGTCAGAACAGGAGGAATGGGGACATTGTAAGGACCTTCCCAGCCACCCCAGCTCTACAGGAAATTCATAGGAGGGTCTGGGCCATTGAAAGCCAGGCTGGGCCGGTGCTATGGCTGGAACAAGTGGTACCCACAGAGGTGGTGAGGAGGGGGGAATGCAGAGGGGCAGAGGGAAGGGTGACCAAGCCCTGTCCTACCGGGGTCTCCGTGGGCAGCTCCAGGGGCCGGGGCTCCTCGGCCTGGGACAGGCCCTGCTGGACTCCGCCTTGGAGACAGCAGGAGCACCTCCAGATGCCACTGTGTGCATGCCACCAGTCACGGACATGCAAGACAAAGCAGAAACCGTAAGCCTGCAGATCTGCGAGGCAGGGGCAGCCTGAGGGCCCTCCACCGTCACTGTGCCCTTTCACATGTGGGAAACTGAGGCCCAGGCAGGGAAGGTCAGAGGGATGTGGGACATTTACACTGGTGGGTGGTCCTGGCCAGAGGGCCAGTGTCTCTGAGTGCTTCTTTGATGAGCCCCAAAATGTCTCACATGTCCACTAGCCCTCAGTGGCTTTGCCTGTCCCAGGCTTGGCCCTGCTGTTTTCCTTCTGTCAGCCTGTGTCCATCCCCAGAACCACCCACCCTGCCACAGGGGTGGGTCAGCAGAGTGGGAGGTCAGGGGCAGGAGGGGAGGGGACGAAAGGAGGGTCCTGGTGGAAGAGGGCCAGAAAGACCTGGTCAAGTGAAGTGGGGCAGAGCCCAGGCCAGAACCGAGAACTTTGGCTCCCACCTGGGCTCCCCTCCCCCCAAGACTGTTATGGCCACCAGGACTGGGTCCTGTGTGGTCAGTGATGAGGGAGGGAGGTGCAGCTCTAAGGTCTCTTTGTCCCTTAGCCCCATGTAGGAGTGAGATTTGAGGGCGAGCTGGGGAGAGATGCAGGACACAGACACCTTCTCCTTGGGGGCATCCCTGCTACATCTGCCCTCAGGCACCCTAGTGGGCCACATGGCCAGGAAAGGAGGCATTGTGGAAGAACCGCGCCCCACAACCAGGGACCTACACTCACGCCTCTCCCAAGAAGGCCTCATTTCCCAGGTGAGGACACACGGCCTTTGTCTTCCATTCAAGGTCAGTGGGTGGCCAAGGCAGAAAGTGCGTGCGTGCGTGTGTGCGTGCATGCATGTGCACGTGTGCGTGCGCGTGCGGTGGGATCTTAGCTCACCTGGGGATCTCCCGCAGTGGCGGAGACAGGCAGGCCAGGTGGAAGGCCCGTGGGCAGCCGTCACAGCAGATGAGCTCCCCACCATCCCGGCACACGGCACACTCGTCCTCATTCTTCTGATCAGGCGAGAGGGGCCCATGCAGACCCGAAATGGGGCACAACGCCCACCTGAGAGCCCCTCCCCAGAAGGGCTCCTACTGCAGTGGCCCATCAGGTCCCCTCCCTGCCCCCTGGGCGGCCCACGCCTGACACGCTGCCTTAGCCCACTGCCTTCCTCCTGTACTGCGCTATTTCCCACAGAGTCCTGCCGGGTGAGTGTCCCCTCTGTCAGAGACAAGGCGCCAGGCAGGTTGCACTCAGAGCGGCGGACAGATGGGATGTCCCGAGGTTTCTAGATACTGCTTCCTTCAGAACACCCCAGTGGCTGGCTGCGCCGCTCTGCACAGCGACTGTAACACTAATGGGAACATTTCGCCAAGACCCTGACAGCCGTGGCTTTCCACCTTTGGTTCCCAGAGCCAGGAGAGTACCTGGCGTCCACGTGTTGGGACCTGAGGCAGGTAATGGCAGGTAAAACTACACCAGTGATAAGGAGCCAACCAGCAGCTTGCTGTCCCCAGGGGATCTTCAAGCTCTGTCTTTAGCAGGGATCTCCACCCACCACCGTACTGACCAAGCTGACAGACACTTTCCATGTATCCTGTACCAAATGTGTGACTTTAAAAGTCTGGAGAAGAGGCTGGGCGTGGTGACGCACACCTTTAATCCCAGTGCTTGGGAGGCAGAGGTAGGAGGATCGCCCTGAGTTCGAGGCCACCCTGAGGCTACATAGTGAATTCCAGGTCAGCCTGGGCTAGAGTGAGACCCTACCTTGAAAAACCAAAAAAAAAAAAAAAAGTCTGGAGAAGGACTGGAGAGATGGCTTAGCAGTTAAGGCGCTTGCCTGCGAAGCCTAACGACACATGTTCAATTCCCCAGTACCCACATAAAGCCAGATGCACAAGGTAGCAAATGCATCTGATGTTTGTTTGCAGTGGCTGGAGACCCTGGTGCACCCATTCACTCTGTCTCTAGAGCTGCATCTTTCTCTCTCTCTCTCTCTCTTTTTTTTTTTTTTTTTTTGGTTTTTCGAGGTAGGGTCTTGCTCTAGCCCAGGCTGACCTGGAATTCACTATGCAGTCTCAGACACCATGCCCAGCTCTCTCTCTTCAATAAATAAATAGCACATACATACATATACATGTATGTATGTGTGTGTGTATATATAATATATATATTATATATTAATATATACATATATATTAAATATATATATGTATGTATGTATGTATTTAAGCCTGGAAAAGCTGGGTGTGGTGGTGCACACCTTTAATCGAGGCCAACCTATGACTACAGAGTGAGTTCCAGGTCGGCCTGGGCTACAGTGAGACCCTACCTTGAAACATGCTCCCTCCAAAAAAAAGTCACTATCTCTGACTTGCTGGAAATCTCTCATGTACTAACAGAAAGCAAGAGAAACTGCCAGGAAGGCGAGGGCACAGTGAGAAAAGAGAAGAGAGAGGGTGGTTGGGAGGAAGGCAGGTAGTGTCCCACGGGCAGGGGCTCCTGTGTTCTGGGCAGCTGAGTGCCCAGGACAGAGGGCAAAGGGAACAGGGGGCCCGGCTTGAGGGCTGGTGGAGAGGCCAGGCTCTGCCCGCTCTCTAAGGCTTACCTGGTGGAGCTGGGGCTCGCTGGGGAGGGCTGAAAGGGCGGGGACCCCACCCTGCCGGCCAGCGTTCTGCTCACCTCCACCCTGGGAGGGACACAGGATCGTCATGGGGGAGGCTGGCGTGTGCCCACTGATGCCAGGTGCTTCTTGGCAGTCGCCTCTCCCCACCCACAGTAAACTGGCCCAGAGCAGCCTTGGTGGGGGTGGGATGGGGAGGCTGTCCAGAGCCCAGATCCTTAGGGATACACATACTGGATACACTTACAGGGGCAGCGCCCTGGGACCCTTTAACGCGGACCAGAGGCTTCAGGCTGCCACTACTGCGGGTCTTGCTCTTGGCACTGTGGTCTTCAAACTTGCTGGGGCTGTAAAACTCTCCCCCAACCTGGATGCACTTCTTGGAGCCCCCTAGGAGGAGAAGCGCACTGGGCCCAGGCTCATGTACCTCCCGAAGGCCCTGGCCTGCCGCTGAGGACCTGGTGCACAGGCAGTAGGCATTGTCCTGTGGCCTGCTGTCTCCCCCGCCCCCAGCCAAGTGCTGCATGGAAGGGCTCTCTGATGGGAACTATTGGGATGAATAGTGTTCCCCAGGACTTACATCCAGTTAACTCAGAACAGGTTTCTATTGGAAATAGTCAGTAGAAGAGCTCACTGGGAAGCCTGGGATGGAGGCGCACACCTTAAACCCCAGCACGTGGGAGGCAGGGGTAGGAAGATTGCCATGAGTTTGGGACCAGCCTGAGACTGCTTAGTGAATCTGGGCTAGAGTGAGACCCTAGCCCAAAAGACCAAAAAAAAAAAAAAAGAAAGAAAGAAAGAAAGAAAGAAAGAAAGAAAGAAAGAAAAAAGGAAGAAAGAAAAAAAGGAAGAAAGAAAGAAAAAAAAAGGAAAAAGAAAGAAAGAGCTCATTGGGTCTGGAGACATGGCTTAGTGGTTAAAGGCTTGCCTGCAAAGCCAAAGGACCCAGGTTTGATTCCCCAGTACCCACGTAAAGCCAGATGCATCAGGTGGCAAATGTGTCTGGAGTCTGTTAGAAGTGGCTAATGGCCCTGGAGCATCCATTCTCTCTCCATCTCTCTCCCTCTCCCTCTCCCTCTCCCCCCTCCAACTCTCAAATAAATAAACAAATTAAAAAAAGAGAAGGAAAGAGCTCATTGAACTCCAAATCCAATAACTGGTGTCCTTAGAAAGAGGAGAGAACAGAGACACAGGAAGATGAGGCCAAGACTGGAAATTGTCACAGCCAAGAGCGATGGTTACAGGCAGCTCAAAGTTTTAGAGGGGGCAGGAAGGACCTAGAAGGATGTAACCCTGCCCACGCCTCAGTCTGGAATCTCTATCATCAAAAGCCTCCCAGTCTGTGACAGTTTGTTGTAATACCTTAGGACACTCATACGGAGTTCTGGAGACTCCCTCTATTCCAGGCTCTAGGGGTTTTTGTTTTGTTTTGTTTTTGCTTTTCTCGAGGTAGGGTCTCGCTCTAGCCCAGGCTGACCTGGAATTCACTATGTAGTCTCAGGGTGGCCTCGAAACTCACGGCGATCCTCCTGCCTCTGCCTTAAAATGGGGGTTTGGGGAAACAAATTTGGGGTCCCTTTGGGTTTGCAGGAAAAGGCCTTAACCGCCAAGCCATCTCTCCAGCCCCTAAATATTTTTATTTGCAAGGAGTTGGGGGAGGGGAGAGAATATGGCATGCGTGGGCCTCTTTGCCACTGCAAATGAACTCCAGATGCATGTGCCACTTTGTGCATCTGGTTTACATGGGTCCTGGGGAATCGAGCCTGAGCTGTCAGGCTTTGCAAGTAAGTGCCTTTAACTACTGAGCCATCTCTCCAGCACCTTTTGCTTTATATAGATGATGGAGAGATGGCTCAGCGGTTAAGGCACTTACCTGAAAAGCTTAAGGACCCAGGTTCAATTTCCCAGTACCCACGTAAGCCAGATGCACAAGGCGGCGCATGCAGCTGAAGTTCCTGTGCAGTGACTGGAGGCCTTGGCGTGCCCATTCTCTCTCTCTATCTCCCTCTTCTTCTTGTTTTCCCCTTCTCCCGCTCATAGGTATATATGGTTTTTCAAGGTAGGGTCTCGCTCCAGCCCAGGCTGACCTGGAATTCACTATGTAGTCTCAGGGTGACCTCAAACTCATGGCGATCCTCTTACCTCTGCCTCTTGAGTGCAAGGATTATAGGTGTGCACCGCACCACCACGCCTGGCTTAAAAAAATGCTATTTATTTACTATTTATTTATTTATTTATTTGCAAGCAGAGAGAGAGAGAGAGAGAACTTGAATATGTGTGTCAGGGCTTCTAGTCATTGCAAACAGATTTATGCACCACTTTGTGCATCTGGCTCTACATGGGTACTGGGGAAAGGAACCCAGGTCATTAGGCTCTGCAGACAAGTGCCTTAATTGCTGAGCCATCTCTCCATCCCCGCTCCCAAATATTTTTTTAAATTTATTTTATTTGAGAGC
Organism: Dipus sagitta; assembly: GCA_036346955.1. Lineage (NCBI taxonomy): Eukaryota > Metazoa > Chordata > Mammalia > Rodentia > Dipodidae > Dipus > Dipus sagitta. Next base: position 8,598,558 of record CM070773.1, read on the forward strand.
GACAGACAAAGAGGCAGAGAGAGACAGAGAGAGAATGGGTGCACCAGGGCCTCCAGCCACTGCAAACGAACTCCAGATGCATGCACCACCTTGTGCATCTGGCTTACATGGGTCCTGGGGAATTGAGCCTCGAACCAGGGTCCTTAGGTTTCATAGGCAAGTGCTTAACCACTGAGCAATCTCCAGCCCCCAAATATTTTTTTTTTTTATGTGAGAAAGCAAGAGAGAGAGAGAGAGAGAGAGAGACAGACAGACAGAATTGGTGAGCCAGGGTCTCCAGCCATTGCAATCGAACTCCAAACATGTGTCCCACCTTGTGCGCATGTGCGACCGTGCGCACTTGCGTCACTTTGCGCTTGTGGCTTACATGGGAACTGGAGAGTCCAACAGGGGTCTTTAGGCTTCCCAGGCAAGCACATTAACCACTCAGCCATCTCTTCAATCCTGCCCCCAAATATTTTTATTTATTCTCTTCTTATTAAAAAAGGAAATCAGGACTGGAGGGATGGCTTAGCTGTTAAGGCATTTGCCTGCAAAGCCAAATGACCCAGGTTCGATTCCCCAGGACCCGTATCAGCCAGCTGCACACGCGTCTGGAGTTCGTCTGCAGTGGCTGGAGGCCCTGGCACACCCATTCTCTCTCTCCCTCTCTCATTCTTTCTCTGTCGAATCAGTAAATAAATAAAAATATTTTTAAAAAAGAATAAAGAAGAAAAGGAAATCAAAGCCACCATGTGGGAGTTCAGTCTTGGGGCTGGAAGGAGACACCAAGCTTCCAAGCACCTCCTGTATGGGGAGGGTCTGAGTGCTCAGTGGGACCTTGAAGCAGGGTAGGCTGGTTCTATGCCCGCTTGGATAGGATAGAAGCTCTTGAGAGCCAGTATGGGGTGGAGGATCAGTAGCCCTCGCTGCCTTCTTCCCCTGGGTACCTTGACTGGAGGTACTCTTTGGAGTCAGGGCTGCTGGTGGGGTGGCCCGAGGCTCCTCTGGGGCCTTCCTCTTGGTGGCGAGTCTAGGTGGCGGCGCAGAGGTCTTGGGGCCGGCCGGAGGCTTCCTGCTCTTCCTGGGCTGGCTGAGATCCACATCTGTAGTTCCCGGCAGGAGCAGGGTTCTGTCTTAAATCCCTTTCCTGGAGAGTGAGCTCCAGAACCCAGCACCCAGGCGGCTGTCCTTTTGCCGCTTAGAATCTGAGTTCTGGGGGGCGGGGGGCTCCCCAAACACACCCTACCACCTCCCGTTTACAGCAAGATGCCCATGAGGCTGAGCCGGCCCAGGCCCACCTTTGGGGAAACTGTCCAGGATGGGCTGCAGCCGGCCATACCGCTCCAGGTTATAGTCCTTGAAGAGAACCCTCCAGAAGTCCAGGATGGCTCCTGAATCCTGAGTCAGGAGCCAGGACAGCAGCGCGTGGAAGGCCTGGGGGCAGCCCTCCTTGTCCTTTCTCCGCAGAGTCTCCTACAGCAACAGCCAGGGGTCCCCTGTGCGTACCCCACCTCTGGCCCTGCCGCTGCCTCAGATGACATCTGCTCATCCCCCCCTCCTCCCGCTGGCCCCTGGATGGGAACGCGAAGGGTGTTCAGGGTGAGGGGCAGGAGACCCTCCCGGCACTTGGCTTGGGGAGGTCCTGGGGGGGGGGGCTGGGGCCACCCACTAAGCTGGTGGCTAGCAGAGCGTGGGGAGGGCAGAGGGCTGCGGGCGGGGAGCAACCTGGAACCAGCTCCAGGAGCCCAGGCCCTGGCTTGTGGAGAAGAATTCAAAGACAGGCGACACAGATGTTGGGGGGCTCACTTGGAACTTGTCCTCGGGAACCACGTCGTGGTCGGCCAGCGCGTGCAGCAGGGGGAAGGCGCCGTCCACGGCCATGGCGATGTCGGTGCGGTGCAGCCTGAGCAGGCGGCGCAGCGCCTCGTCGCCCGCGGCCATCAGGCCCCAGCCCGAGAGCGGCAGCGCCCCCGCTGACCGCCGGCGCCCGCGAGGACGGCAGACGGAGGGACGGACAGACAGACGGGACTCTTCAGCTCGCTCCCTGCTTCTGTTATACTGCCACCGGGAGAGAGCAGAGGTCGCTGGCTCTCCCTGGAACCAATCAGGGACCCAGTTTCTGCAGCCCGGGGAGCTGAAGCTTCCCCGTGGCCTGGTACAGAGGGGCAGACTGCTGGCCCTTTCCTATGCCACCAAGGTAGCCAGCCGCCCTTGCCTGGGGCAGGACAGTGCCCCCGGGGTGAATGCAAGGAACTCTATGATCTAGGGGAAAGCCAGGACAGAGCCCCCAGCCACACTTTTGACCACGCAGATGGGCTGGCACCTCTAAGCTGCAACAAGAAACCCCTGCAAAAGGGGGACACCCCACCCCGCACACCTAGCTAGGGGTCCTTAGCTGTCTCAGACCTGGGTCTGAAGGGGGAGTAGAGGCCCCCATTGGATGAAGGAAATAGCTCATCATGTGCGCTGGTGGGTGGGCACCACACAGTGGGCATGGCCCACAGAGCTTCAGAGCCTTGCCCTTTCTGCATGTGTGGTGCCCTGTCCTGCCCTCTCTGTCTCCCCTCATGTCTACAGTTAGCACATTGAACTGGCAAGAGGGTAGCCACGCAGGGTCCAGTCCTGTTCCCCTCAGTCCCAAGAGCTTGCTTTTCTTTCTTTTTGTTTTTTTGAGGTAGGGTTTTTCTTCATGCCCAGGCTGACCTGGGATTCACTATGTAGTCTCAGGGTGGCCTTGAACTCACACCTCCTACCTATGCCTCCTGAGTGCTGGGATTAAAGGCATGTGCCACCACGCCCGGCATATTGCTTTTCTTTCTTTTGGGGGATTTTTAATTTTTTTAATTTTTATTTATTTATTATTTGAGAGAGAGAGAGAGGGAAAGAGGCAGACAGAAAAAGAGAGAGAGAGTGGGTGTGCCAGGGCCTTCAGCCACTGCAAGCAAACTCCAGACACATGCGCCACCTTGTGCATCTGGCTTACATGGGTCCTGGGGAATCAAACCAAGGTCCTTTGGCTTTACAGGCAAATGCCTTAACAGCTAAACCATCTCTCCAACCCCTTTTTCTGGGTTTTCCAGGGCTGATCTGGAATTCAGTATGTAGTCTCAGGGTGGCCTTGAACTCATGGCAATCCTCCTACCCCTGCCTCCCGAGTGCTGGGATTAGAGGCGTGCGCCACCACACCAAGAACTTTCTTAGGCTTGGTGATTGGGGCATGGTGTAGCCTTCAGGAGAGTGGCCTCTGAGGAAACCAGAGAGGTGCCGTGGAGGCTTGCTGCAGAGGGTCTGGATGTCGGTAGAAATGGTGTCCCCAAAAAGGTTGTGAGGAGGAGCAGGGTCTGAGGCCTCCTGCCTAAGGTGACCCAGCTGGGCCTGCCCATGGAAGGAGGAGGGAGGGTTTTTTAGGGAGAAGCTATGGTCAGTCGGGCGTGATGACTTGTGCCTTTAATCCCAGCACTCGGGATGCATTGGTAGGAGGATCACCGTGAGTTCAAGGCCACCCTGAGACTCCATAGTGAATTCCAGGTCAGCCTGGGCTAGAGTGAGACACTACCTCGAAAAATAAAAAATAAAAAAAAGGAAGAAGAAGTGCTCTGCTACAGAGATGACCTGGTCACTGTAGTTGGTGACAGTATGGTAGACATAAGTGACAGGAAGCCTAGTTAAGGGCAGCACTGGCCTAAAGACTGTGTTGTACAAGGGGAAGGGAGACCAGACTGCACAGATGACCAATTTGGTGAGCAGTGTCACTCAACATTTTCACATAAATACAAGCAAGAGAGAGCATGGCAAAAAGTAGTGTGTGGCCATTCCTGACCCAAGTCTATGCTGGGGCCTCCTGGCTCCTGGCCCATGGTACCCCTGAGAGGTCTGCATTTGTGGGGATCACTCCAGAACAGAGGTCTGGGGGTATTTGGGAATCAGGCAGGAGAGATAAGGGGGAATCCCTGTGGGATCATGGCCAGAGGTGGTCAGCCTGGGTACCAGGTGCTAGAGAAAGAGAGAGAGCCATGGGAGGAGGGTCTGCCACCTTAGAGAGTCAGGGTGTGTGTGTGTGCATGCGCACACACACTTAGGAAATACAGAGGCAGAGCGCACAGCTCTCCCAGAGAATGTTCTGGAGACTGTGGGCCAGGAGCAGGACCTTCTCGCTGCCCAGACCCTAAGCCCATGGCCATAGTGCTGTGGGAGGCAGCCACAGAGCTGCGTGTCACTTGCACTGTGCCTTCCAGACACTGAAAGGGAAGTGTTGAGCAAAGCCGAGATGGGCCTTGTGGTCTGAGAGGCACATCTAGTCACCAGGCTCCTGAGGGCTGCTGCTCACCTCACATCACCTGCAGGTTTGTGCTCGTTTGCTTGAATTCCTGATCCTCCTGCTTCCACCTCCCAAGTTCTGGAATCACAGACATCAGCCACCATACTTGGTGTTATTCGGTCCGGGGAGGAACCCCAGCAGGGCTTGGCGCATGCTACACAAGCATTTTGCCAACTGAGCCACATCTCCAGTGCCACAAGAATGTATTTGCTGCGAACACATCAAAGCACCCGTCGGGGTCATTGATAACCCAGCGACACGTAGAATGAGGTCTCGCAAATGCGAAAGACAAGCCACGGAACCCTGGGCTCTGGTATCTACTCGAGTGCCGGGTGGTGCGTGTGCCTTTGGGTGACCAGTGACTGTGACTACCTAGTGGCTCAGTATCCTCACAGCATCAGCACCCTCTTACTATCATGCCTTGTCCCCAGATGGGCACGGCTCCCTCAGAGACAATAGGCAAAGGAGAAACTGAGAACTGTAAGGCACCTTTAATCCCAGCACTTGGGGAGGAGGGTTGCGAGTGAGTTCAAAGCCACCCGAGAAGACATAGTGAATTCCAAGTCAGCTAGAGTGAGACCCTACCTTGCAAAAACAAAACAAACAAAAATACGCTAAACTTTGAATTTTGCTTTTTAAAAAGCCTGAACTTGGGTGTGGTGGTATGCGCTAATCCCAGCACTCAGGAGGCAGAGGTAGGAGGATTGCTGTGAGCTCGAGGCCAGCCCAAGACTACATGGTGAATTACAGGTCAGCCTGGACCAGAGTGAGATCCTACCCTGAAAAAAAAAAAAGCCTGAAACCCTCACAGTGCACCTGTCCTTGGCCAAGAACTGACTGCTGAGGGCAGGCATCACCCAGCATCATGTGAGAGGTTGGCAGAGGCTCCTGTAGAATTTTGGACTTTCCGCTACACTGTGGGGGTTTCCATTAAAGTCCACACAGACAGGTGGCCTGGAGCTGCTGAGCTGAGTGGAGGCCTGGGTGATCCTGACTCACACAGGGGCTCAGGCCAGGCCCTGCCTCTAGATGCCTGCATGGGCCTCAACTCCAGGTCTCCTCCTCCTCCTCCTCCTCCTTCTTCTTCTTCGTACTATTATTATTATTATTGTTGTTGTTTTTTTTTGAGGTAAGGTCTCGCTCTAGCTCAGGATGACCTGGAATTCACTCTGTAGTCTCAGGGTGGCCTTGAACTCACAGTAACCCTCCTACTTCTGCCTGCCGAGTGCTGGGATTAAGTTTTGTCTTGCAGGTTTTTTGAATTTTTTAAATTTTTTTTGTCTATTTTTATTTATTTATTTGACAGAGAGAGAGAGAATGGGCGCGCCAGGGCCTCCAGCCACTGCAAACGAACTCCAGACGTGTGCACCCCCTTTTGCATCTGGCTAATGTGGGTCCTGGGGAATCGAGCCTCAAACCGGGGTCCTTAGGGTTCACAGGCAAGTGCTAAACCGCTAAGCCATCTCTCCAGCACAGGTTATTTTTATTTTTATTTTTGCTTGAGGTAGGGTCTCACGCTAGTCCAAGCTGACCTGGAATTCACTATGCAGTCTCAGGATGGCCTCGAACTCATGGAGATCCTCCTACCTCTGCCTCCCAAGTGCCGGAATTAAAGGCATGTGCCACCACACCCAGTTTTTTTTTTTTTTTTGATTTGCAAGGTAGGGTCTTGCTCTAGCCCAGGCTGACCTGTGATTCACTATGTAGTCTCAGGGTGGCCTTGAACTCACCTACCTCTGCCTCCCGTGTGCTGGGATTCAAGGCCTGCACCACCACACTAGTCTTTGAACTCCAGGTCTTCTGAGGCCCCAGCCAAGTGGGCTTCATCTATAACCCTCGCTGTCCTCACCCCAGAGGGGGGTGACCTGGGCATGGAGAATGGCCCATCCCAGCAACATTCATCCCACTGGGGCGTAGAGAACAAAGCAGACGGGTGCTGTGGGTCGGGGCTGGAAGGGGTCTGGCAGTTAAGTGATACGGTGAGTGGATGGAAAGCACCTAAGGGTTCCTCGGTGGAGGCAGGCGGGAGGCCAGGTGCCCGTGACATGATGTGGGCACAGGGCTGCTGCCTGGGGTCTTCTGCAGGCCTGCCAGGTGTGTACACACTAAGTGTGGCCTGAAGTTGTTGTTGCTATTGTTTTTTCATTTTGTTTTTCAAGGTAGGCTTTCACTCTAGCCCAGGCTGACGTGGAATTCACTATGTAGTCTCAGGGTGGCCTCAAACTCACAGCAATCCTCTTACCTTTGCCTCCCTGAGTGCTGGGATTAAAGCATGCACCACCACGCCCAGCATGGTTTGAATTTTAACAATGCTCATGGATTAGTTCTATGTTCAAAATAGGTAATGCAATAGAAAAATTTACAATAACAATCAAGCTGGGTGTGGGCCACTGATCCCAGCCTTTTTTGAGGATGGGGGAGGGAGGAAGAACATCATGAGTTCAAGGACAAGCTGTGTGAGTTCCAAGACAGCCTAGGCTAAAGTGAGACCCTGCCTCAAAAAAATCGCAAACAGCCCAGTGTAGTGGCGCACGTCTTTAATCCCAGCACTTGGAAGGCAGAGAGGTAGGAGGATCACTGTTGAGTCCGAGGCCACCCTGAGACTACATAGTGAATTCCAGGTCAGCCTAGTCTAGAATGAGACCCTACCCTGAAAAGCAAAAACAAACTAAACAAACAAAAAAACAAGGCTAGAGAGATTTCTCAGTGGTTGAAGGTGCTTGCCTGCAAAACTGGATGCCCTGGGTTAAATTCCCCAGTAAAACCCGTGTAAAACCAGATGCACAAACATGCATCTGGAGCTTGTTTGTAGTGGCAGGAGGCCCTGATGCTCCCATTCCCTCTGTCTCCCATCTCTCAAATAAATATTTAAAAAACAGCAGCTGGAGAGATGGCTTAGTAGTTAAGTGCTTGTCTATGAATCCTAAGGACCCCGGTTCAAGGTTCGATTCCCCAGTACCCATGTAAACCAGATGCACTAGGTGGTGCATCCATCTGGAGTTCATTTGCAGTGGCTAGAGGCCCCGGCACACCCATTTTGTCTCTCTCTCTCTCTCTCTGCCTCTCTCTCCCTCTCTTCATCTCTCAAATAAATAATTAAAATATAACAAAGAAATAGCTTTATCTAGGTGTGGAGGTGCATGCTTTTAATCCCAGCACTCTGAAAGCTAAAGTAGGAATTTAAGAGGTCAGCCTGAGACAACACAGTGAATTTCAGGTCAGCCTGGGCTAGAGCGAGATCCTACCTTTAAGAAAAAAAAAAAAGGGGGGGGGGATGCTTAGTGGTTCAGGTGTTTGCCTGCAAAGCCAAAGGACCCAGGTGCAATTCCCCAGGACCCACATTGGCCAGATGCACAAGGGGGCACATGCATCTGGAGTTCGTTTGCAGTGGCTGGAGGCCCTGGTGTGCCCATTCTCTTTCTCTGTCAAATAAATAAATAAATAAATAAATAAATAAATAAATAAATAGGTTAGGGAAAATAGATTAGGGGTTGGAGATTTAGTTTAGTGGATGAGTGTTTGCCTACCAAGGCCCTGGGTTCAGTCCTCAGCACCGGGGAAAACAAACAAACAAACAAACAAACAAACAACAACAAAAAACAGTAAATCCAGTCACATGGTGCATCTTTCTGAAGCATAAGTATTCAGCAGGGCTCTGTGGCTTGCATCTGGCTCACTTGGGTCCTTAGGCTTCACAGGTAAGCACCTTAACCATTAAGTAATTTCTCCTGCCTCACATCCCAACAATTTATTTATTTATTTTTATCTTCTTTTTTTGGTTTTTCAAGGTAGTGTTATCCTCTAGCCCAGGCTGTCCTGGAATTCACTATATAGTCTCAGGATGGCCTTGAACTCTTGGCAATCCTCGTACTCTGCCTCCCAAGTGCTGGGACTAAAGGTGTGCGCCACCACATCCAGCAGAATTCCAACAATTTAACACAATGTGTATACATATGTTTCTTTTTTAGAACTTGAGTCCAGTGTCATTTTGGAAGGAGAATGAGCAAGAAACACTCTGGAAGACTGCTGTGTTGTGCAGACAGCAGAGATGTGGCATGACCTCCCAGCAGGTGCCAATGTGCAGATCACCCGACCGAGCTGTGGCTTCAGTACTTCAGAGACCCGGTCGGAGACATGGCAGTGGGTGGAGCCCTGTGTAAGCGCTTCAGACCTGGCTGCAGGCTTGCAGAAGTCATGCTGAGCAATGGGAGTAAATACGAGGGACTGAGAAGCTGGGTGGAGCGCCGCATACCCGGAATCCCAGCTGTTGGCTTGTGGAGAGGAACTGGAGTTCAAGGTTAACCTTAGCTGCACTGCAAGTCTGTGGTCTTCCCTTTGGAGAGGAGCATTGAGACACTATCTCAGAAACAAAAACAGCCGGGGTGTGGTGGTACACGCCTTTAATGCCAGTACTTGGGAGGCAGAGGTAGGAGGGTCGCCGAGAGTTCAAGACCACCCTGAGATTACATAGTGAATTCCAAGTCAGCCTGGGCTAGAGCCAGCCCCTACCTCGGAAAAACAAAATAAATAAATAAAGATTGAAATGATAGATAGACTGGGGGGGGGGAATAAAGATACTAAATAAAGCAAAGGCACATGTTGATATTATCTTGGTGGAGAGGAATTTTTTAAGTATGAAAGAAAGAGGAATCTTAAAAGTGAGAACACTGACTTAATGTATGACACTTCTATATAGAATATCATAAAACATGAAAATACACTAATAACATCAGATGTGGTGGTTCACGCCCTCATGCCTGTGATCCTAGCACCACAAAAGCAGAAAGTTTGCCACAAGTTTGGGGCCGGCCTGGCCTGGGCTACATAGTCAATTCCAAGCTAGCCTGGAAGGGAGACTTTGTCTCAAAATGAAAAAATAAATAAATAAAATTCATGCCGGGAATAGTGGAGCACACCTCTAATCCCAGCACTCAGGAGGCAGAGGTAGGAGGATCACAGTGAGTTCAAGGCCACCCCTAAGAGACTACATGGTGAATTCCAGGTCATCTTAGGCAAGAGCAAGACCCTACCTCAAAAAAAAGCACCAACAAAAAAATTTATTTAAAAGCTGAAGAGAAGCCGGGTGTGGTGGCTCACACTTTCAATCCCAGCACTCCGGGAGGCAGAGGTGGGTAGGTTGCCATCAGTTCGAGGCCTCCCTGAGACTATATAATTATTTTCAGGTCAGCCTGGGCCATAGTAAGACCCTACCTAAAAAAAAAAAGAACCAAGAAGAAAGAAAGAAGGCTGAAGCAGAGCCGGGCATGATGGCAGACACCTTCAATCCCAGCACTCTGAGAGGCAGAGGCAGAGGTAGGTGAATTGCCGTGAGTTCAAGGCCACCCTGAGACTAAATACTGAATTCCAGGCCAGCCTGTGCTAGAATGAGACCCTACCTCAACGCCCCCCTTAAAAAAAAAAAAAAGCTGAAAAGGGATATCGAGATGGCTCAGTGGTTAATCACTTGCCTTCGAGCATAATAACCCAAATTTGATTCCCCAGCGCCCATGCATCTGGAGTCCATTTGAAGTGGCAGGAGGCCCTGGCAGGCCCATTCTCTGTCTCTCTCTAAAAAAATAAAATAAAATTAATTAATTAAAAGATGAAGAGAGCCATGGTAGCACATGCCTTTAATCTTAGCCCTCAGGGAGGCATAGTTAGGAGGTGAGTTCAAGGCCACTCTGAAACTACAGAGTGAGTTCCAGGTCAGCCTGGATTAGAGTGAGAGCCTACCTCGAAAAACAACAAAAGCTGGGCTGGAGAGATGGCTCAGCAGTTAAGGTGTTTTGTCTGCAAAGCCTAACGACCTGGGTTTGATTTCCCAGTACCTATGTAAAGCCAGATGCGCACGCATCTGGAGTTTGTTTGCAGTGGGTAGAGGACTATTCTCTCTCTATCTCTCAAATACATAAATAAATTCAATTAAATATTTTAAAAAGCTAGCTGGGTATAGTGGTGCACGCCTTTAATCCCAGCACTCAGGAGGCAGAGGTAGGAGGATTGCCAAGAAGAGTTCAAGGCCACCCTGAGAATACATAGTGAATTCCGGGTCAGCCTGAGCTAGAGTGAGACCCTCTCAACAAACAAACAAAAAAGAAAACATTTCGCTAAGTGTATGTTTTAATATCTGGAATAAGGAAACCCTCCAAAAACAAACAACAAAAAAGGTGTTACTGGAAAAGAATGGATCAGAGAAGAGAGACTTGTGTTTGTGTGGATTTATTCCATAGCTCTGTGGCTTTGGGGCTGGATTCTTTGTACTTTGTGAAGATTGAACTATGAAATTGTCTGTCCTGTGTGAAATATTGACTGTTTCCCCAAATAATTTCATACAGTGTTCATAAGTGTGCCATAAAGGGGTGTTCTCTGTGTAAACATGCTTGTCCCAGGCCATGCGACCTCCGTGATGGGGGAACAGAAGTCACCCATTTCATCAGCAGATGGGGAGGGAGGTTGGTCTCTAGTCTGAGAGTGAGGTGTCTGGTAGGATCCCTCCTGGGTATCACCCTACATTTAGGCGTCACCCTCCTCGAGGTGCCTGCTGGCTGTGACAGGGTCTCAAGACCCCCCAATGTTCACCATCTTGTGAGTCTTCTGTGGGATAACGTGGTAGCTTTTCTCTAGTCGGACAGGGGCTGGGCGAGGCTGGAGTGGCCCACGAGGGTGGAAAGCTTTCCCCTTGCCAAAGGACTGGTCACTGTGGGGCTGGCCTGGGTTGCTAGGCCGAGGTGAGCAGTCCGATGCCTCTCTGTGAGACAGGAGAGAAAGACAGAAAAATCTGGGGTCATGAGGAGGGCCCCAAGGAGCAAGAATCCCAGCACAATTAAAATCATTAACACCTGTATAAGGGCTTCTCCCTTTCCCAGCTGCAAGCCGGCCATTTTCCAGGGACCTCACCCAAAACCTCATTTACAGTAAACCTACTGGCTCCCACTTTTATCTTATCTGATTGTGGCACCTCCCAGACCCAAACTATAATCTCAATGATCAAAAAGGGAAACAGAGATAGAAGAGGGAGGGTCCCTTAGGAGCCCATTACCACAAGGTCTGGAAACGTATATAGTCACCTCCTAGACACTTGGACTCTATTGAGACGCCCATACCCGCACTAAGGTATGTCTTGTTCTTTCCTGGTGGAGGGGAGCCCAGGCCCACCCCCACGCTCTCTCGTGTGCTTTCATTCTCTCTCTGAGTTCTTTTTCTTTTGCCTAACCCTCACGCTTAAGTCTGTATTAAGATTTTGTTGTTTTTTTGAGATAGGGTCTCACCCTAGCCCAAGGTGACCAGGAATTCTGTAATCCTAATCTGGCCTAAACTCAGATTCCTACTAGCTCAACCTCCTGAGTGCTGGGATTAAAGCCATGCACCTCCATGTCTGGATTAAGGTATATTTGCTTGTTTTGTGGATGCCGGGCTTGCTCTAGTCCAGGCTCACCTGGAACTCACTCTGTAGCTCCAGACTGGCCTTGAACTCACAGTGATCCTCCAACCTCAGCCTCCCCAGTGTTTTGATTAAAGCATGCACCACCATGCCTGGGTTAAAAAATATATTTCTATAATATTTAATATATTATTATTTAATATTTTAATACATTTTATTTTATTTATAATTTATTTAATATTTAATGTATTCACTATTAAAATATATATTTATAATATGATAATATTATATATATTTTGGTTTTTCTTTCTTTCTTTCTTTCTTTTTTTTTTTTTGGTTTTTTGAGGTAGGGTCTTACTCTAGCCCAGGCTGATCTGGAATTCACTATGTAGTCTCAGGGTGGCCCCAAACTCTTGGTGATCCTCCTACCTCTACCTCCTGAGTGCTGGGATTAAAGGTGTGTGCCACCATGCCCGCCTTATTTTATATTTTTATTTATTTGCAAGGAGAGTGAGAAGGAACGGGCATGCCAGAGCCTCCTACTGTTGTAAACTAAGCCCAGATGCATGCACCACTTAGTACCTGGTTTTATGTGGATACTGGGGAATTGAATCCAGGCCTTCAGGCTTTGCAAGCAAATGCCTTAACTGCTCAGCCATCTCTCTAGCTCCCCCCACCAACAAGCATATATGGTGGGATTAAAGATGTGTGCCACCACGGCCGTCTTCAAAAAAGAATTTTTTTTTTTCAGTATTTCGATGTAGGGTCTCGCTCTAACCCTGGCTGACCTGGAATTCATTATGTAGTGTCAGGGTGGCCTTGAACTCACTCTGGCGATCTTCCTACCTCTGCTTCCCGAGTGCTGGGATTAGAGGCGTGCGCCACCACGCCCAGCTCAAAAAAAAATTTTAAAGTAATTTATTTGGAAGCAGAGAAAGACAGACGGAATGAGTGTGCCGGGCCTTTAGCCACTGCAAAGGAATTCCAGACACATGTGCCACTCACTGTGTGTGGGTGCTGGGGAACTGAACCCAGGTCATTAGGTTTTAAAGGCAAGTGCCTTAAGCGCTGAGCAGCTTCATATTGTCTCTTACTGAGATTCTTTGCTGCTTCAAAGCCACGAATCTCAAGTTTGCAAGAGTTTTGAGGTTCCAAAAAGTCTAGGGAAACTCCAGGCTGCTGGGGATGGTTAACATGGAAGCTTGTCTCAGTCCCTCTCTGCTAACTAGCGGGACAGTTTAACTCCATGCAAGGCACCCAGTCGGGCTAGCCTGCTTGTGAGGAGGGAGTTGGGCTCTCCAGGATCTTCTCCAACTCTCCATTGCAAGCCATGTGGCTGCAGCCCACGCCCTTGTGGCCCTAAGCGGCTGCTCTTAACTTCCAGCGCAGCCCGGGACCCCCTTCTCAACCCCATTCATCATCACTTTCACCATGTCCAAAGCCCTTTTGTCCCGCCCCACCCAGAACACTACCTCACAGCTCCCTAACCCCAATCTGTGCTGAGACCTCAGATTTCCCCTCCCCCCACTCCCACCTCACTCTAGGCCCCAACCCTCCTCCCACTGCTCTGTAGGCTCCGCCCCTGAATGCGCTCCCCTCCCCTGAACCCCTCTCCCACGCACCTACCCTGCCCCCCACCCTGCTCTTACCCTCCCTGCTGCCTTGAATCCCTCCCACTGGCTGGGCTTCCTAAGCGCCACCCCTGTGTGCCCCCAACCACTCTGCCCTAGCGCCCCCCCCCCCAGACTCCAGCACTGAGTTCTTAACTCACTTGCTTTAAGGGCTCCCTTTCTGCTCCCCCAAATTCGCTACTACCCCCTAGCTTCTTATAAAAGCCCCAAATTCCTTCACTTGAGAGCACCTCACTCCTTCCCATCACCTCTCACTGCATCAGGGGCTGCTCCACTCTGCCCCTGCCCAGACTATCATACCCAGACCCTGAGGCTGCACCCCTTGGCCACCCACCACCCGGAGCACTTGCGTCTTTTCTAGCATGGGTTCCTGGGAGGCGTTGTCACCTAGATCCATGGCCCTCTCTTCTTTTAGAACCTGGAGCCTGGAGACTCTGAACAATTCCTGGCCTGACTCATCGGGTCACCTGGAGGAGCAGTGGCCCCAGTCCTGTGAGTTCCTCAGGCCCTTCCTCCTCACCTTCTGCTCTTGTGGGGGAGGGCGGCTGTCCTAGGCCTGGATGCGTTGGTCCCTGAGAAGTCCAAAGCCCACTGTGGAGGGGCTAGGGGCTGCAGTAGAAGCTGGCCTCTTTCCCTAGAGGAAGTGTCCCATCTGACCCCCACATGGTAACCAGGGCTGGGTAGGCAAGGGGCACCCCCATAGAGCACTCCCATAGAGCACTCCCCAGCCCCTCTCAAGGCAGCTGCTGGCTGGAGTTCTTTCTGCCGTCCACCACTGGATAGGGCACCAGTGGGCAGGTGTCACCATCAAGGGCTGGCTGGGCAGTGTCTGGGCACCTGACACCTGTACTGACCATGGGTTCTGGACTGTTTTCTCCTCTGGCATGTGTCCTGTGTCCCTGTGCTGCCCCTCCATGATGACTTCCCCCAGTCCTGGGCCTGAAGGCTGAGCAAGCCATGGCCGGGGTCCTGGGAGACTCCAAAGAGCTGCCAACACCAGCCCCCTCCCCATCAGGAAGAGGTGAGGCCCTCCCCCTTCACCTCAGTCCTGGGCCCCGTGTGGGTTCTCTCATGCCAATCGGACACCAGGGCAGGGACAGGTGTGCACTGGGGGGTCAGAGGGTGGGAGCCTTTATAACTCTGACTTCAGCCCAGTTCTTTTCTCTCTAGATGTCATTCCACATGAAGTCATTGTGAACAAGCGAAACATAGAAGGTGAGTTTGCCTGCGACCAGGCAAACGTGTGTCACATAGCCCTGAAAGGCTTGGGCTTACCCTGGCAGCCATCCCAGGATGACAGAGATGGCGTGGGGTCCCACTCACCCACTCCAGCCCCCGCAGCTTTGTTTCCTGCGTGTAGTTTATTTGATTTTTCAATTCTTTGTTTATTTTTAATTTTTTTAATTTTAATTTTTTGTGTGTTTATTTTTATTTCTTTTTTTATGTTTTTTATTTTTATTTTTATTTATTTGAGAGCAAGAAACAAGAGAGAGAAAGAGGCAGACACACAGATTGAATGGGCGTGCCAGGGCCTCCAGCCACTGCAAACTCCAGATGCGTGCACCCCCTTGTGCATCTGGCTAACAGGTCCTGGGGAATTGAGCCTCGAACCGGGGTCCTTAGGCTTCACAGGCAAGCGCTTAACTGCTAAGCCATCTCCCCAGCCCCCAGTTTATTGTTTTTAATATTTATTCATTTATATTTCTAGTATGGTTATAGCAGCCATCACCATAAGCTTGAGGGCTGGGGATGGGGCTCAATGCGTAGAGATCCTAGCATGCGGCAGCGCCATGTCTGATCCCCAGCCACACATAAACCAGGCATCGATGGATCCCAGCAAGTAAGGAAATAAGGGCAGGAGGGTCAGAAGTTCAAGGTCGTCCTCAACTACATAGCAATTTTTTTTTTTTTTTTTTTTTGAGGTAGGGTTTCACTCTAGCACAGGCTCACCAGGAATTCACTATCTAGTCTCAGGCTGGCCTCAAATTCACCACAATCCTCCTACCTCTGCACGCCCCCACCCCCCACTACCCCTAGTGCTGGGATTGAAAGCCTGATGTACATATGATCCTGTCTCAAAGGAGAAGGAAAAAACTCAAATCCACTAATAGTCACTCCTTTGTGGGTTGGCTGATCCTATTTTGTTTTGTTTTTAATATTTCGGGGGGGGGGGTTCGAGGTAGATGGGGTCTCACTTCTAGCCCAGGCTGACCTGGAATTTACTATGTAGTCTCAGGGTGGCCTCGATCCCCCAGCAATCCTCCTACCTCTGCCTCCCAAGTGCTGGGATTAAAGGCATATGCCACCACACCCAGCTAATATTTTTAATTTTTGTAAATTTATTAGAGTCAGAGAGAGAGGGAGGGAGAGAGAGAGAGAGTGCGAGAGTGAGAATGGGTGCGCCAGGGCTTTCAGCCACTGCAAACGAACTCCAGATGCATGCACCCTCTTGTGCATCTGGCTGATGTGGGTCCTGGGGAATTGAACCTGGGTCCTTTGCTTTGTAGGCAAGCACCTTAACTGCTAAGCCATCCCTCCAGACCACCAGCTATTTTATTTTATTTTATTTTATTTGAGAGAAAGAAGCACATAGAGAATGGGTGCACCAGGGCCTCTAGCCCTGCAAACAAACTCCAGATGCACGGGCCACCTTGAGTATCTGGCTTATGTGGGTCCTGGAGAATCTAATGTGGGTTCTTTGGCTTTGCAGGAAAGCACCTTAACTGCTAAGCCATCTCTAGCCCTGTCCCCCCCACCCCCAGCCTTAGGATCAGCTTGTCAAGGCTTGTTTTGTTTTTAGCCTTTCTTCTTTTCTTTGTTTTGGTTTTTCGAGGTAGGGTTTCACTCTAGCTCAGGCTGACCTGGAATTCACTATGTAGTCTCAGGGTGGCCTCGAACTCATGGTGATCCTCCTACCTCTGCCTCCCAAGTGCTGGGATTAAAGGCGTGCGCCACCATGCCCAGCTTCTTTTTGGTTTTTCATGGTAGGTTTTTGAAAGGGTCTACCACTCCATTTGCTCTTTGGATAACATTAAGTTGTTTTTGGGTCTGACCATGACCATGAGACATCCATCCTTCCAACTTTCCCTTCAACCTTGTAGTCTTCCGTGTGGTACAGCCCGGAGCGCTAAAGCCCCTGTCTCTCTGCTCTCTTTAGACTTCTGTCTCTGCTGTGGCAGTAGGCAGGTGTACACGCAACATCCCTTGTTTGAGGGGGGACTGTGCATCCCCTGCAAGGTAAGCAAGCAGGGAGGAAGAGGCTCCCCAAGCTCCTCAGGGTAGGTCACGCGCAACTGACTCTTCTCTCATCCCAGGAGAGGTACCTGGAGTCCCTCTTCCTGTATGACGATGACGGATACCAGCGCTATTGCACCATCTGCTGCTCTGGGGACACACTGCTCATCTGCGAGGACATCGACTGCACCAGGTGAGGTCTCGTCTTCCTGTTGCTTCAGTTTCCCAGGACCATCGCCCCTGCCACCACTCCCGTTCCCTTTCTGGAAATCTTGTTTTCTTGTTGCTTTTAGTGCTTTCGAGGTAGGGTCTCCCTGTAGCCCAGGCTGACCTGGAATTCACTATGTCGTCTCAGGGTGGCCTCTGAGCTCACAGTGATCCTCCTACCTCTGTCCCCCTACGTGCTGGGATTAAAGGTGTAGGCCACTATGCCCCACTTGGAAACCCTTTGTTGTTGTTGTTGTTGTTTTGTTTTGTTTTCCAGGTAGGGTCTCCCTCTAGCCCAGGCTAACCTGGAATTCACTATGTAGTCTCAGCGTGGCCTTGAACTCATGCCTCCCAAGTACTGGGATTAAAGGCATATGCCACCATTTTGGAAACCTTTTGCCATGGAGCCTTGGCGTATGGGAAGTGGACACCAAAAGACTTGAGTATGTGATGCCTTCCTTCAGTAGAATAGCCAAGATGTGGCTGCTCCCTCTGTCTTTATGTAGTAGAGGGTGGGCACCTGCACCCCATCCTGGGGTGGTGGCTTATGGGTGTGCTCACCCTCGGGCATTATTAATTGCCAACATGAGGCTCTGTCTGTGGTCCTCTACCCTCTGCCACTCTGGCCAGTCTTATGTCTCTAAGTCTTTGCTCCCCAGCTAGCTGCCCCTGGGTGGTTTTTTTTTTTTTTTTTTTTTTTTTTTTTTTTTTTTTTTGGTTTTTGAGGTAGGTTCTCAATTCACTATATAGTCTCAGGATGACCTCGAACTCATGGCGATCCTCCTACCTCTGCCTCCTGAGTGCTGGGATTAAAGAGGTACTCCACCACGCCTGGCTCTTGGTCTTTTTGTTGTTGTTTTTTTAAATGTATTTTATTTATTAGAGAGAACAAGGCAGAGAGAGATACAGAGAGAATGGGCACGCCAGGGCCTCCAGCCACTGCAAAGGAACTCCAGATACATGCGCCCCCTTGTGCATCGGGCTTACATGGGTCCTGGAGAATGGAACCAGGATCCTTTGGCTCTGTAGGCAAACATCTTAACCGCTAACCCTTAACCACAGCCCTTGTTTTTAGGAAGGGTTGCACTCTAGTCCAGGCTGACTTGGAACTCACTGTTTCTGCCAGCCTGAACGCTGGGATTAAAGGCATGTACCACCAGGCCCGACCTTGCAGCTTCCAGTTGCCCATGCAGTGCAGAGACAACCAGTGTCTCTTCACAGGAGCTGAGCTGGGTGCCAGTGTGCCTCATTACATGAACCAGGTCCCCCCTCCCTTCCCCCCCCCATGTGGCAGTGTCACCTTGGTCACTGTATTGTGGGTTTTTTTTTTTTTTTTTTTCTTGGTTTTCGGAGGTAGGGTCTCACTCTAGCCCAGGCTGACCTGGAATTCACCACGGAGTCTCAGGGTGGCCTCGAACTCCTACCTTTGCCTCCCGAGTGCTGGGATGAAAGGCGTGCGCCACCACGCCTGGCATGGATTTTTTGGTTTTGACTCTAGGTGCTATTGCTTCGAGTGTATGGATATCCTGGTGGGCCCCGGGACCTCGGAGAGAATCCACGCTATGGATTACTGGGCTTGCTTCCTGTGCCTGCCCTTCGCCCGCAATGGGCTGCTGCTGAGACGGAGGAAGTGGCGGCAGCAGCTGCAGGACTTCCAACTGCGGGAGGCGGTAAGGACCTGCAGGGGCAGCTTGGGTAAGGAGCGCCCGCGGGGGCGGCTCGGGTAAGGAGCGCCCGCGGGGGCGGCTCGGGTAAGGAGCGCCCGCGGGGGCGGCTCGGGTAAGGAGCGCCCGCGGGGGCGGCTCGGGTAAGGAGCGCCCGCAGGGACGGCTTGGGTAAGGAGCGCCCGCGGGGGCGGCTGGCCGGCTTCCCGCGGCCGCCAGCTGGGGAGAGTCCAGCCAGGACTGCAAGATTTCAACTTCTAAAAATGGGTGTATGTGCGCTTGCCTACAAAGCTAAAGACCCTGGTTTGATTCCCCAGTGCCCACGAAATTCAGATGCACAAGGTGGCACATGCATCTGGAGTTCGTTTGCAGTGGCTATAGGCCCTGGTGCGCCCATTATCTCTCTCTCAGATAAACAAAAAAAAAATGTTTTTTAAATCTGGATGTTCACGTGGCGCAAAGGGCATGTGGAGATCAGGGAACAAACTTGTCATTCCTCTCCACTTTTTGTTTGTTTGTTTTGAGGTAGGGTTTCACTCTAGCCCAGGCTGACCTGGAATTTACCATGTGTACTATCAGGGTGGCCTCGAACTCACAGTGATCCTTCCACCAGTGCCTCCTGGAGTACTGGGATTAAAGGCCTGCGCCACCTGCCCGGCCTCCACCTACTTTTGAGACAGTGTCCCTCTTCTTTTCGTCCCTGGAAAGATCAGTCTGGCTGATCCGTGAGCTTCTGGATTCTCCTGGCTGTCTCCCACTGTCATAGGTGCTTTGGGACTGCAGACGAATATGTGTTTTTGTCCAGCCTTATATGAGTTGAGGGGAATCAAACTGTGGTCCACAGGCAGACAGAGCAAGCATAGGTTGCTGCGTAGCCCCTGAGGCTGAGGGCTTTTTGTTGTTGTTGTTGTTTCTGAGGTAGGGTCTCACTCTAGCTCAGGCTGACCTGGAAATCACTGTGTATTCTCAAGGTGGCCTCGAACTCACAAGTGCTGGGATTAAAGGTGTGTGCTACCATGCCCGGCTAGGCTGAGGTTTTTGACCAACTCCCTGTTTTCCTCTTGGGGCACAGGCATCTGGCTGACTTGTGTCTGGGAAGTTGTACATGGTGATTTTGTTTCTTACAAGCCTGGGAATGGTGTTGTTCACAGGTACCAGGCGAGTCCAGGATACTGCCTGGTGAAATTTCAGCAGGCCTCTGGGTCCAACATGTGGGTTAACAGTGGCTAATAGTTAGCCAATACTAGCACTAACCCCCATGCAGCCAGGGTTGCTGGCCCAGATATGGAACCTCGGGCATGAAACCCACATAGCTGGGTAAAACCAGGCAGGAACTGGGAGCTCAGTAAAGGTGTAGAAGACTGAACAGTGTCCACAAAAGATACACCCTGGGCCTAAGCAGGAACCTGCGAATGCAGTCTGATTTGAACCGGGATCTTTGCAGGTGAAACTTATTTGAGGCCTCAAGGTGAGAGCACTCTGGATTGAGTTTTTTTTTTAAGACTTATTTTTAATTATTTAATTATATATTTATTTATTTATTAGAGAAGGGGGGGAGAGAGAATGGGCACGCCAGGGCCTCTAGCCACTACAAATGAACTCCAGACGTATGTGCCACCATGTGCATCTGGCTTACGTGGGACCTGGAGAATCAAACTTGGGTCCTTAGGCTTCGCAGGCATGTGCCTTAACCGCTAAGCCATCTCTCCAGCCCTGGATTGAGTTTTGCCTTATGCAATGGTACTGTCCTGGTAGGAGGAAGGAGGGGGAATTTGGGAGATGTCACAGGAAGTCCAGGTGGTAACAGGCAGAGGTCTCACTGTGTGTATACATAAGCCACGTGCTTGGAGGGTTATCACAGCCCCAGAACTTGAACTTGGGAGAGATATGGACAAATTCCCTCGCTTTCAAAGGCAGCTGGCAATGTCACTGTGATTTCAGACTTTGGGAAGCTGGGCTGTGAGTACAGTTTTTTCCTTCTTTTCTTCTTCTTTCTTTCTTTCTTTCTTTCTTTCTTTCTTTCTTTCTTTCTTTCTTTCTTTCTTCTCTTTTTGAGGTAGGGTCTCACTCCAGTCAAGGCTGGCCTGGAATTCACTATGTAGTGGCCTCCAGCAATCCTACTCCTACCTCTGCATCCCACGTGCTGGGACCAAAGGCTAAAGGCATGTGCCACCAAGCCCCGTGATAGCATGTTTTGAAAAAGGCAGGAATGTGCCTTACAGAGCCTCCTTCTAAGTACTTTAGGGGGCAGAGACCTTTCCTTCTGGGGTGTCAGGAACCTCTGTGCTTCAAGACTGCAAGAAGAATTTCACATCAAGGAAATTAATTAAGTGACATTTATGGTGGCTGATGCCAGCCATGGGGAGGGCAAGGCATGGCTCTGGAGCCAGGGAGGTGAGGAACGGAGGGTCTGTTCCTTCAGAGTGAGGCACTGAGGACATCCGGACAAGGGCGGGTCCCCACCAGGCCTCCTTTCCTCACTGTCCCAGGGGGGCCATTGCCACCCTGTGTCCACCTGAGCGTTCAAGGCAGAACTGGTTCAGCCCTGGGAGCTTGGACAACTCCCTTTCCCCGACTCTCTTGCCTTTACACCTCTCTCCCACCACTCGCCTGCAGGCTGCATGTGCTGGGACCCATCTCACCCGTACCCAGCAGCCCCTCCGCCCCACGCAGACTGCTCTGAGGGCTCTGCTCAGCCTGTCCTCGGCCTGTGGACCGGGGGTTAGGACAGGGAGGACCAGGTGTTCCTGGTGTGGTCCTCCAGGCATAGCAGGCCACTGGCAGCACATCCTTGGCCTGGGAAACACCCAACACTGGCTTTGGATGTCCCCATTGCAAAAGGGTGGACAGGTGCTGGGGTGGGTGGCTTTGCCAACACTAGGTCCTCCTGTCTTAGGGCAAGAGTTGGAGCCAAAGATCTGTAAAGCTACCTTTCCCGCCGCTAGAGATGTGTGGGTTGGAACAAGAGAACCACACCTTGGGAGTGGTGGAGTTGGTCTTCATGGAGGAGTGTGGGCAGCGCTGGTTACGACAGGGCCAGCCGGGCCTTGGGCAAGTAACTCCCAGCTGTGTCTGTATCCAGAGAGGGACTGCAGTGCCAGGAATGACCTCAACTCATGAAGTCCATCTAAAAAGCCAGGAAAATATTCTTCCTCTTCCCTATTCTCCCCTCCTGCCTCTCCTTTTTCCTTTATAGAAACCAGGATCTCTGGAAGTCTTCAAAACGGTGCCTGCATGGAAGAGAGAGCCAATACGGGTGCTGTCCCTTTTTGGGGATATTAGGAAAGGTGAGTGAAAGGTGTGGGGAGATGGATCGACAGTTGCAGTTAAGAGCACTTACTGTTTAAGCATGAGGGTCTTTCAAAGAGGGCAGGGGTTCTAGGTTGAGGGAGAGAAGTACATGGATGAGTGATTCGTGGACACTTGATGCTCTCTCCTGCACACGTGGGACAAGCACATCTGCATACACCACTCCACACCTCCACCCCACACACAAGTGAGGTCACTGATGTCCAGACTCAGCCAAGATGGTCAGAAGAGAAGCCGGAAGTCTCTGGGTGGCCAGGTGTTGCTGGACTTCTGGGATTGGGAAGGGACATCCAAGGACCTTCCTCAGAGAGTCTGAGCTGAGAAGAACGAGCGCCCCTGGCAGGAGCCTGACAGCTAGAGGAATGGTGACACAAGGTCAGAGCAGGAGGGCAGTGAGGGCGGAAGATGGTGGTGGACTGGAACCTATATACTGGACACCTTCCGCAACAGGAGAAAGTAGGACTGGGGAGAAAGGGGCTGGGAAAGCCAGCCAGACGGGGGGGGGGGGGGGGGTGATAGGAAGTCCTATTGGCAAAGAGGTGGGACTGCTGGTAGCCCTACCCCAAGGACCCTTCCTAGAGGAGCCCCGCTCCCCACCACCTGAATCTCCCCCAGCCTAACGTCCTGCCGCTTGGCACACAGAAGCCCTGGGGTTTCTCTGGTCTTGACTGAACCTGTCCCATTTGGAGCACAAGGCATGAGCTTGTGACGGCATCGCCCTGCGCGGGCTTAGCTTACCCAAGCCCTCTAGGAACCCCACCTGCTCTGAGGGTCACCAACCTGGCCACATGATGCACGTACATCGATATTGCCATAGGGCTGGAGAGATGGCTTAGCGGTTAAGCGCTTGCTTGTGAAGGACCCCGGTTCAAGGCTCGATTCCCCAGGACCCACATAAGCCAGATGCACAAGGTGACACATAGTTCGTTTGCAGTGGCCGGAGGTGTGCCCATTCTCTCTCCCTCCCTCTTTCTCTGTCGCTTTCAAGTAAATAAAATAAAACAAAATAAAATACATCTTCAATAGTGCCATAACCCAGCTGTTCTACTAAGCTAGCAAGTGATAGTCTAGGAATACCTACAAAATTTGCTTATTTTTTTTTCCTCCACAAATCAGGACAACGCTCGGGATAGCGGTCCTCACCCTTAAGCCTCTCACTGAACCTGAAGCTGCTCCCCGGCGACAGGGAAGTTCACAGCAGCCATGGCAGGGACCAACTCACAGCCTCTCCATTCCCTGTTCCCTTCTTGTGTGTCCCTCCAGAGCTAATGAGCTTGGGCTTTTTGGAAAGCGGTTCCGGATCCGAGGAAGGAAAACTGAAGTACCTGGAAGATGTCACAGATGTCGTGCGGAGAGACGTGAGTGCAGAGGGTGGGGCTCTACGGGACGCCCCCAGATTCTTGCAGCGGCCTGGGAAGGGGCGGGGGCGGGGCAACAGCAGGGATGGGGACACAGGAAGGGCCTGGAGGCGCCTCCAGGAGGCCAGCAGGGTGCTGCCACTCTGTCCGCGGGCCAGTGTAGGGCCCTGGCTCCGGTAGCTGCTGTGTTCTACGGAGGGAGGCGGAAGCGGCACATGTCCATGGTCCCTGAATAAATAGCAGTTTAGGCCAGAGCGGGTCAGTGAGCCAGGCATGTTGAAGTCCAGCTGGCTGATTTCTCTTGTCTGTGATGGGGTGGCGCAGCATGGGTGTTCGGGTGGAGGGTGGGGGGCTCTCAAAGTTGCCAAGTTTCGAACTCAACCTCTGGAAGCATATTTAAAAACTGTGGTAACTGGGCTGGAGAGATGGCTTAGCGGTTAAGTGCTTGCCTGTGAAGCCTAAGGACCCCGGTTCGAGGCTCGATTCCCCAGGACCCACATTAGCCAGATGCACAAAGGGGCGCACACATCTGGAGTTTGCAGTGGCTGGAGGTCCTGGCTCTCTCTCTCTCTCTCTGTTGCTCTCAAATAAATAAAAATAAACCAAAAAAAAATTTTAAGTGTGTTAAAAAAACTGTGGTAACTAAGGTGGGTCTGTGATGGGACTTCTCTGCAGTGGCTAACCACTAGGCAGTAGCTAGTGGTTGTTAATAGGGGCATGCAGAGCATGTTGGGGTGCTGGACTTTGATCCTGTCCCATTTTTCTTTCTTTTTCTTTTCTTTTTTTTCCCTTTTCTTTCCTTTCCTTTCCTTTTTTCTTTTTCTTTCTTTCTTTCTTTCTTTTTATTTATTTATTTATTTATTTTTATTTTTATTTTTTTGAGGTAGGATCTGACCTGGAATTCACTACGTAGTCTCAGGGTGGACTTGAACTCCTACCTCTGCCTCCCAAGTGCTGGGACTAAAGGCATGTGCTATCACACCCAGCCCCTGCTGCTCTTTTCTTAGAGCCCCCACCCCCTCCTCCAGCAGCACATGTGGGGCCAAGTGGAGGGCAGCAAGAGAGTCACAAGGGGCTGGGACCTAGTTCAGGAGTGAGCCTATTGTTGAAGTGGGGGGAGGTCTGAGGAAATGATGATCCATTGTGGATTGGGGAGTCCATGCTTGGACAGCTTGTGAATGCATAGAGCCAAAGTAGCATTTGTTGAGTCAGAGGCTCTACTGTCTTGTCTCTCTAAAGTGGCTTTGGGACCGCTTACGCAGCAGCTAGGAGGATCCTGTCTGCTCAGGCAGGCCAGGGCTGACTGATGCATTGACTTCCTATTTGGCCAGCCAGTTAGTGACCCCAGCTGGTGACCAGTATTAAGTGGAGGTTGTTTATGCCCAACAGGGAACCTCCAATCCTAGGGTCTGCTCCCAGCTGCTGGCTGTAGGCACGACCAGCACTTTCCCAGAAGACACACACAATCCCTTAGCTGGGTCGGGAGTGTGTACGCAGCCTCTTTACGGGATCTTTGTACCCTTCTCAGACCACAGCTGCCTGGGCTTATCCTCGGGGCCAGCGGTTGCTGGACCCTGTAGTCTGGGATTCTGCCTGGGTAGCCCACATCATGCAGGGTGCCTCTGGCGCTAGTGCTGGTCACCAGAAGGAAGCACGTGGCCACCACCTTTCCTGAAAATAACTGTATGCTGTGTCCCCTAGGTGGGCAAATGGGGCCCCTTTGACCTCATGTATGGCTCCACACAGCCCCGAAGCCACTCCTGCAACAATTGCCCTGGTAAGTTTTAAGGGATGTGGGTCACCTCCATCCATTAAGGAAACTTGTCCCTTTAGTCTCTTCACCCCCTCATTCCACCCTGCATTATAAAGCCTTCCTTGGGCTGGAGAGATAGATGGCTTAGTAGTTAAGGTGCCTGCCTACAAAGCCAAAGGACTCATGTTCGATTCCTCAGTACCCATGTAAGGCCAGATGCACAGGGTGGTACATGTGTCTAGAGTTTTCAGTGCCTTAGAAAGGCCGTGGTGCACCCATTCTGTCTATCTGCCTCTTTCTCTCTCTCTCTCAAAAATAAATAAAATTAATCCATTAAAAAAAAAAAAAAAAAAAAAACCTCCTACAGTTTAGTGAGAAGTGGTGGACTTGTACTAAGGTACTGGTCACTCACAAAGGGGTCATCCGGGGCTTAAAGCCCGGGTCTCCGCCACCTGAATGAATGGTCTTTATCCCTTGCGACAGCATGGTACATGTACCAGTTCCACCGCATCCTGCAGTATGCGCAGCCAAACTCGAAGAGCCAGAAGCCTTTCTTCTGGATGTTTGCGGACAACCTGCTGCTGAGCGATGAGGACGTGAGCACAGCCAACCGCTTCTTCGAGGTGTGTGCGCAGACCGGCCCCCTTCTGCGGGCAGGGCTTGGAGCCCACGACTCAGGTTTGCCCAGGGCCGCAGGGACGCCAGAATACCAGCCCTTCAGGGATAACCTTGAAGGTCACCCCCAGTGTGGGAATGCCCACGAGTACCTCAACAGCAAGCCAGTTAGGAACAGGAGCTCAAGCCCAGGGCTGTGAGCAGGTTTCAGGGTGCGCATGCGGCATGGGGTGAGAGGCTCAATGTCCTGTAACCCTCCAGCTGGTCTCAGGATGTGCCTTGATCTCGCCCATTGGTTCTGGTTCCATGTGTCCCAGGGGGCTTATCTGCTTTCCTTCTTGCGCTGATCAATCATCTTGCTACTTTGAACATATACACATAGATTTCTTTTTTTTTTCGAGGTAGGGTCTCACTCTGGCCCAGGCTGACCTGGAAGTCACTATGTAGTCTCAGGCTGGCCTCGTACTCTCAGCGATCCTCCTACTTCTGCCTCCCTGTCTTCATACTTGCGATCTTTTGTCTTGTCCGTGAAGGTGCTACCATGTGAAGGATAACGCAGGATCACAGCAATGACAGCGACGTTCTCTCTGGCTCCTGCTGTTCATGTTTCCAGATCTCCTAGTCTGTAGATTCTGGTTTGACTATCACAGTAGAGCTATCTCACCAGGTTTTCTTTCTTTCTTTCTTTCTTTTTTTTTTTTTTGCCGTGGGGTCTTCTAACCTAGTCTGACCTAGAATTCACAGTGTAGTGTGAGGTTGACCACAAACTCATGGTGATCCTCCTACCTCAGCCTAGTTTTCCGAGGTAGGGTTTCACTTTGTTTGGTCCAGGCTGATCTGGAATTCATTATGTAGTCTCACTGTGATCCTTCTACCTCTGCCTCCAAAGTGCTGAGATTAAAGGCATGTGCCACCACACCTGGCTTGGATTTTTTTTTTTTTTTCCTTTATTTGAGACAGATAGGGAGAGAGACAGAGAGAGAACAGGTGTGTCAGGGCCTCCAGCCACATGCACCACTATGTGTATCTGGCTTACATGGGACCTGGAGATTTGAACCTGGCTACTTAGGCTTCACAGGTATGCGCCTTAACCACTAAGCCATCTCTCACAGCACTCTTTTTCTTTTTAAAAAATATTTATTTACAAGCAGAGAATGGACATGCCAGGACCTCTAGCCATTCTACAATGTGCGTCTGGCTTTATGTGGGTACTGGAGAATTGAATCTGGGTTATTAGGCTTTACAGGCAAGTGCCTTAAAACCATTGACCTATCTCTCTAGCCTGATTTTCTTCTCTTGGGTTTTCAAGGTAGGGTCTCCCTTTATCCTAGGCTGACCTGGAATTCACTTACGAAGTCTCAGGCTGGCCTCAACTCCTCCTACCTCTGCCTCCTGTGTGCTTGGATTAAAGGCGTGCACCACCACACCTGGTGTGTGTGTGTGCATGAGAAAGAGACCGGGGGTGTGGAGGGGAAGAGCATATGGGCCCACCAGGTCTTTTTTTTTTTTTTTAAATATATTTTATCTAAGAGGGATAAAGAGGCAGAGAGAGAGAGAGAATGGACATACCAAGGCCTCCAGCCTCTGTAAACGAACTCCATATGCATGAGCCCTCTTGTGCATCTGGTTTACGTGGATCCTGGGGAATTGAACCGGGATCCTTTGACTTTGCAGGCCAACACCTTAACCACTAAGCCACCTCTCCAGCCCCCCACCAGGTCTTTGACCACTGCAAATGAACAAACCCAGGCCAGAAGGCTTTGTAAGCAAGCACCTTTAACCTCTGAGTCATCTCCCTGGCTCCCTTCGGTTAAAAAAAAACAAGGGGAAAAGTATGTAAGCAGTGCCACTTAGGAGGTGTGACCAGCTTAGGTGGTCTGTGTTGGCCCCTTGGGGAAGAGGTTGAATCTGACGTGATGACCCACAGCCCCTCTCCCACAGATGCAGTTTGTGATCCTGCAGGATGTCTGTGACAGAGTCCCTCAGAACGCCGTGCGAGTGTGGAGCAACATCCCAGCACTGAGGAGGTATCTATTTGGGGCTGGGGAACAGGAAGTCTTGGGTTCATTAAGGACTCCTGGGTTCATTGAGAGACAGAAAAAAAAAAAGAACTTTCTAGTAAAGCCGGGCCTGTGAAGTCCTGTGCCCTGCCCAGCTGTGCTGGTCACTGAGGCCCTGGCCAGTGGAAGGTGCCCCTCACCCCAGTGCCTCCTGCAGGATCTTACTTTAGGGCTGTACGGGGCTTCCCTCATCTTGAGAAAGAAATGCCTGGTAATAGCTCACAGGCCTCATTCTCACACACAGCTGTGCATGCCTAGGGCCCCTAGTTTTCTGAAGTCCCATGGACACGCCCATACTCACACCCACACTTGCTGGGCTCACATGCTGTGTCATTCACACGCTAACACATGACTCACTAGAACATTCACACACACACACACCATCCCAACACACATGTGTCCTGCACACAGACGTGCTTGAAAGTTCAACCAGCTTGGACTGCATTTTCTGGTACTGCTAAGTCATGTCTTCTGCTCCCGGGTGAGTTTCTGGAAACTTCTTCCCACTCACCTCCCCTGATTCCAGAATTCTCCAGGCTCCCAGCCACTGTACACTCCCATGGCCTGCACTTACTGGGCTCCCTTACCTGGTCTCCGCCCCGCACTTTGGTTGTTGGGGTTTGGGGGGGCACTTTTACCAGCATCTGTCTGTGGGATCCAGAAAGCACTGTGTCTCACCTGTCTCTTTTCCAAGGGCACTGGCCCTGCAGGTGCTGAGGTCAGGGCAGTGAGGCTCAGCACCATTTGAAAATGGAGTCAGGCTCCACTCTGGTCTGGCAGCAGGCACTGTAACATGGGAGCTGTCTGTTCAATAGCAGGCAGGCCCAGCCGCGTGGCTAGGAAAAAGGCATCTGCCCTACCTAGAGCCATATCACTAGGGCTACCAGTGGTTTGGGACAAGGTGGGACAACTGGGTCTCAACCACACCCCATCCCTTAGGGCCCCCAGGGGCAACTGAGTGCTAAGTGTAGGCGTGGCTCATGAAAGGAGCTGAACACTGCCTTCAAGGCTCAGGGTGACTTCAGTGAGATGAGACACCCACTGAAGTAGAATTTTTTAAAAAAATATATTTATTTATTTGAGAGAGATAAAGAGGCACAGAGAAAGAGAGAGAATAGGTGCGCCAGGGCCTCCAGCCACTGCAAACAAACTCCAGACATGACGTGTGCACCCCCCCTGTGCATCTGGCTTACTTGGGTCCTGGAGAGTCCAACTGGGATCCTTTGGCTTTGTAGGCAAATGCCTTAACTGCTAAGCTATCTCTCCAGCCCAGAAATATATATGTTTTTTAATTTTAATTTTATTTAATTTATTTGCAAGCAGAGATAGAGATATAGAGTGAAGAGAGACAGACAGAAGGGTGCGCCAGACCCTCTAGCCACTGCAAATGAACTGCAGGCAAGTGCCTTAATTAACCACTAAGCCATCTCTCCAGCCCAGAATTTTTTTTTTTTTTTTTTTTTTTTTTTTAGTTTTTCCAGGTTAGGGTCTTGCTGTAGCCCAGACTGACTTGGAGTTTACTATGTAGTCTCAGGATGCCTTGAACTCATGGCAATCTTCTACATCTGCCTTCCGAGTGCCGGGATTAAAGGCGTGTGCCACCATGCCCAGATAGAAGTCATTTTTGCCAAGTACACATTAGCCTCCAGATGGCCACTGTCTTCTTTGGGACCATGGATGAAGATGACGGGTACAGAGCCAGTGTGAGGACACTGTGTCTGGCTCCTCATTAATAGCATTCTCCAAGTTGGCACACAGAAGGGGGCAATGGGTGCCACATCTTCAAACCTGAGTGGCCCCCTGCCTTCTCCTTACCCTCCTGTCCCCTGTTGAACGACCTAAGTGCCAGCTGGTCTTTGCTACTCCGGGATGCATGGGGACACTAAGGATCTGACTGGCCTTTTCCCTGGAATCCTGCCCTTGCTCCATCCTGACGGCTAACTTGTGGCTCCTGGCCTCCCTCTTTACACAGACAAGTTGGCCGGGGGGGGGGGGGGTGAACGACACACTGGCGTGGGCCAAAGGTCCAGACTTTGGGGACTCTACCTGTCCCTTTTCACCAGCTCCTTCCCCTGTGGGTTGGAAGACCAGTTCCTCCTGGGCTGCTTCGTCCACTGCTTTGAAGCTGGTGGGGCCTCCCAAGGGCGCTGATGCTAGAAGTCCCAGGCAGCCCTTCACCGGATGGGAGCTGCCTCTAGCCCGCTGCTATGCCCACTGCTGTCTGTTAACCAGTGATTATCTCTTTGGCAGCCGACACATGGCCCTGACGCCTGAGGAGGAAGAGTCCCTGAAGGCTCAAGTCAAGGCCAAGGCGAAGCTGGCTGTCCAGGGCCCGCCCTCGCTGGTGAAGAACTGCTTCCTCCCACTGAGAGAGTATTTCAAATACCTTTCTCAGAACTCACTTCCTCCTTACCCGTGACAAGTGACGCCAGGGAGAAGTCTTTCCTTGAACCAAGAGAACTTTCCTTGTATGGGCTCTGCGGACGAGTCTGTTTGTTTTGGGGTTATTCACATTGTTAAGGCACATCTGTTTGATTCTCAAGACTGGGGTCCCTCCCATCTTGCTCACTGGTGGGGGGGTGTGGGTGACACTGCTGCTGTGTGTACAAGATCCTGATCATAGCACGTGATGTACTTCCCGAAAATGTGTGTGTCCCTGTTAAAATTTAAAATATAGAAGTTTTGGTGCTGTGAGAATGGCCAGTGGCATTTCTGTAGGCGCCACCACACCCTGTGTGTGCATCACCAACACTATTCACTTTGGTGCTGCTACATAAAGCATCCCAGATCCTTGGAGAGTACGGGTCACACATGGTGTGACTTCCTGGTTCTCCTGATGCAAAGGGAACGGTGTCCAGAAGTGGGTTCCAGATAGCCCTCTGCAGTGAGGGTAAACAGGCCCATAAATGAGGAGGGCCAACTTCACACCAGATCCGCAGAACCCCTTAGTAACCACTGGAATTTTTTTTTTTTTTTTTTTTTTTTTGCAAGGTGTGGTCTAAGGCTGGCCTCCAACTCACACAGCAGTCCCCCTACCTCCACTTTCCCAATACAACTGCTAGAACTTTTTTTTTTTTTTTTTTTTAATACGCATGTTGGGGCTGGAGGGATGGCTTAGAGGTTAGGGCATTTGCCTGCAAAGCCAAAGGACCCAGGTTCAATTTCCCAGGACCCACAGTAGCCACAAGCACAAGGGATTTGTCAGCAGTGGCTGGAGGCCCTGGCGCAATTCTCTATCAAATAAATAAATAAAAATAAAATATTTTAAAATACGCATTTTTTAGGGGGGTGTTATTTTTTATTTTTATTAGAGACAAAAGAGAGAAAGGGAGAGAGAGCGGGTGTGCCAGGGCCTCCAGCCACTGCAAATGAACTCCAGAAACATGTCCCACCTTGTGCATCTGGGACCTGGAGAATCGAACCTGGGTCTTCAGGCTTCGCAGGCAAGTGCCTTAATTGCTAAGCCATCTCTCCAGCCCTTCTGGGACTTTTTTTTTTTGTGGTCTCTGCAGTGCTTTGTGGAAGGAAGCTGGGGTTAAAATTAGACCTGTGGATGGTCTTTAAAAGCACCTTGAAGTAGGACAGGGCCCATCTCTGAATCAGCAGACACCTTCAAGGGGCAATCCTGGACTCTGGCCATAGGTGCCAAGGACTAATTTAGTAAGGTCTTAGGTGTAGATGGGACCCTCCTGGTGGGCCAGCTACTGCCCACCCAGATGACCGGCGATGGCAGTTAAAGCAGCAAGCATGAATCTGTGCCCAACCCAGCTAGATGGGTGCTGAGAGCTCTGAGCAAGGTGCCAGGGTCCAGGCTGCTGCCACCCAAGGTAACCAACATTTAGCAATTAACTGTCCACTTTCTTTCCTTTTCAAGGATCAGGCTATGTATCAAGTATAATTTTGAATTCCTGATCCTAATGCCTCTGCTTCTCAACTTCTAGAATTAGAGGAGTATAACACTATGCCCTCCTAGCGGGCTGGGATCTAAGGCATGAGCTGTTTTTTTTTTTTTTTTTTTTTTTTTTGTTGTTGTTTGTTTTGTTTTCCCAGGTAGGGTCTCACTCTAGCCCAGGCTGACCTGGAATTCACTATGTAGTCTCAGGGTGTCCTTAAACTCACAGTGATCCTTCTACCTCTGCCTCCCAAGTGCTGGGATTAAAGGCATGTTAGGCCTTTAATTAGGCTATCATGCCTGGCTTATTTAATTTCTAAAATATATTTTATTGTTTAAATGTCTTCATATATTCTTGTATATTTTTATTTGAGAGAAAGAGGTAGAGGGAGAGAGAGAGAATGGGCACACCAGGGCCTTCAGCCACTGCAAAAGAACTCCAGCTGCATGTGCCACCTTCTGCATCTGGTTTATGTGTGTACTGGGGAATTGAACCTGGGTCCTTTGGCTTTGCAGGCAAGCATCTTAGGCACTAAACCATTTCTCCAGCCCCATTTTAAATTTTTTCTTTTTTTCGAGGTAGGGTCTCACTCTAGCCCAGGCTGACCTGGAATTCACTATGTAGTCTCAGAGTGACCTGGAACTCATAGCAATCCTCCTACCTCTGCCTGCCAAGTGCTGTGATTAAAGGTGTACACCATTACGCCCAGCTCCAGCCCCATTTTTTTTTATTTGCGACAGTTTTTATTCAATTTACAAAAGCAAAATAAGCTCTAAGGAATAAAGTAGGACAACTCAAAGACTTCTTCTTTGGACTGTGGTACAGCACCATCAAGCTTCTATGTTAACAAACCATGAACAAAAGTAACTATACTTTGTTTCTCTTATTTTTAGGAGCTACTTCACTATGAATCATTTAAGAAATATTCCTTCTCCAGAATACATAAGCATGATTAAACATTTAGAAAATGTACACAAGAAATGACATGTATGAGGGCTGGAGAGATGGCTTAGCGGTTAAGCACTTGCCTGTGAAGCCTAAGGACCCTGGTTCGGGGCTTGATTCCCCAGGACCCACGTTAGCCAGATGCACAAGGGGGCGCACGTGTCTGGAGTTCGTTTGCAGTGGCTGGAGGCCCTGGCGTGCCCATTCTCTCTCTCTCTCTATCTGCCTCTGTCGCTCCCAAATAAATAAATAAAAATGAACAAAAATTTTTTAAAAAATGACATGTATGAGATGTGACCCATTCTTGTGTCAGGATGTTCCCATCTGCAGTGCACACTGAGAAAACGAGCACAGCACAGAGCTGCTCCAGTCCCACAGAGACATCACCTTGGTTCCAGCCCCATTTTTATTTGTTTTCCTAAAGAACTTAAAAAAATTATTGGTAAACAGAAGAGAGACAATTGAGTGGGCATGCCAGGGCCTTCAGCAGCTGCAAATGAAAACACCAGATGCAAGATGCATGTGCTACTTTGTGCATCTGGCTTTTGGGGGGTACTGGGTTGTTAGGCTTTGTAGGCAAGTGCCTTCACTGCTACCATTTGTGTTCAGCTGGTCAACTGAATAATGACATCCCCAAACAGGTCCCCACCAAATCTCTGGAGTTTACAGATGTCACCTCATAAACAGCCAAAAGAACTTTGCCGATGTAGTTAGACTGAGACAAGGAAGACGTCCTGGGCCACCTAGGAAAGTTCTACCCAGAGGGGAAAGTTGTGATCACAAGCAGAAACTCAAGAGCCTCAGCAGCAAGCCGTGGCCAAGGGGCAAGCCAAGGCTTCCCTCAGACACAGGACACCTCCCCAGGAGTCTGCTAGCTCTTTTGGCACCTTAAAATTTTATGTGTAAACCACACAGCGGTATGCTCGCTTATAATCCCAGCGCTGGAGAGCCAGAGGCAGGACGTTTGAGAATCTGATTGGTGTGACTTAGAGGTATGACGTCACTGCTGCATGAGATGCAGTGGGTTGCAAGCATCTTGGTGTCCCCTCCTGATAGGGTCTCCTGCCCTGCAGCTGCCCAGTCCTGCCCAGCGTCCCCTTTTAGCTTAACTGTAACCCATCCCATTCCTCCCTGTGCTAAGGAGCAAGAGATCCCTATTCGCGGAGAGCAGCACATAGCTTTCTGGAATCTCTTGTGGGCTGCCCAGTTAGCACAGTCCCAGGCCCTGCCATCACACACAGCGTGGGTCCCCTCTGCCACTGAAAACATCTAAAATCACTGCCCTATACTGCCATGGGACGCCATAGTTCTCTGTCTGGCAAGAAGGGCTACTGTGGAGGGGAATCGACCTGGGTGGGCACGGGTAGAGGGTGATTCAGGCCCCTGGGCTTCAGTGATGGGCCCTGACATGGGCAAGGAGCCAAGCTGGCCCGTGCATTCAGATAGCAACTGTGGCTGGAGAGATGCTGGGGAGGCCCAGGCCCCAGGAGACTGAGGGAGCAAAGGCGGCTCTGTCCCCAGCAGTGCCAGCTTTGAATGCTGGGCTGACCCACCAAAGAAATATTCTGCTGAGCCCTAAGCTGCTGCCAACCCTTGGGGGGAGGAGGAGACCACCAATCTCATCCCCCTGCCTCCACTCTGTGAGCTGCGAGTCCCTGAAAAGGAATCTGCTACATGTGTTAAAAACTGGCATCAGAAGCCATTCTGCATGCAGTTCAATGGGAGAAAGAGAGAAATCACCAGTGAAGATACTCAACAGTGGACACTGCAAGTCTTAAATTTTGCCAGCCAGGCCAAATGAGCCAACGGGTGCAATAGTGGCACGTCTGTTATGGTGGAAATCAACTGCCCTCTAATTGGACTGGAGGCCCGCTCCATGGGAGGGAATACATTCCTGATACTGAAAACCTAAAATAGGGGTAGTCATGAGCCCTAGGGGTGTAACGTCTGCTGCTGTCTGGCTAAATGTATATACTATGCTCATCAAACTGCCCAGTAAGCACTTCTCTTAATGTTCGTATCCATATATTAATGCTACTCTCACTTTTGGTAGAGAACCTTCTCTTTTCAGATGGCAGTGACCTTGGGATGACTCAGAAGGCATCATGATGCTGGAAAGAAGTGACAGTAGTGCTCAGCACTACAATATCTCTATTACACCTTCCAAGGCTCAGGGTCTAATGCAGAAGAGGTGGCAGAAAGATTGTAAGAGCCAAAGGAAGGGTAGGACTCCTTACAACATGCTCCTACCAGACACAAAATGGCCTGGATATCCATGACCTCACAGTGCCTGACACTACCTAACACAAGACCATCATAATAGGGGGAAAAGATCATAACATCAAAATAAAAGAGAGACTGATTGAGAGGAGGACGGGATATGATGGAGAATGGAGTTTCAAAGGGGAAAGTGGGGGGAGGGAGGATATTACCATGGGATATTGTTTATAATCATGGAAGTTGTTAATAAAAAAAGTGTGTGCCTTAAAAAAAATGGCATCAGACATGGTTCTCTGTTTCTGGGGTTCTCAGGCAACACTCATTGTCTGGTTTACTGTGCACCCCAACCAAGGAAAGATATCTCACGTCCAGGCCCCACCCTAGGACTGCCTGTGCGAGCACTGGGCCACCATGTCCTGAGTCTTGCTCTTCCCCCTTCAGCTCCCTCTGCTACCAGAATCTCCAGACCTCAGGCTGGGTTCCCCTGGCGCCCTTCTTCTTCTTCTTCTTCTTCTTCTTTTTTTTTTTTTTTTTTTGCCTTTGGTCACTTTCTGCCAAGGGTCTCCGGCTCACCTGCTCCTGGAATGTTAATTGCCAGAGGAGCCTGAGACTTCTCTCTGCTAGGCGCCCTCTGTTGACCTCAGGATCCTGCTGAGAGGCCTGGGGTGGAGAGCTCACCCCAGCAGCTTAGTGTTTGGATGGGTTAGCACCCCGGTGTAGAGGGGGGCGGGCACAATGACAGAACACAGCTCCTGCTGCCTGCTTCCAAGGGGACTAGGTCTGCAGATATGAGGGGAGGTGGGGTGGGGGGAGCTGCCACGAAGTTATCTCCTTCTTCTGGGCCCTTCCATTGCAGCTTCTGCAGGCAAAGAACCTGCCAGCTCTTAGGCCAACCTCACTTCACTGGCGCTTACCTGCGAAGGAGCCTGGTTGTAGGAGGGCCAGCGGGATGGGGAAGGGTAGCCAGCAGCCCTTTGATTTAAACCTGGGGGC
This sequence comes from Dipus sagitta, assembly GCA_036346955.1. Lineage (NCBI taxonomy): Eukaryota > Metazoa > Chordata > Mammalia > Rodentia > Dipodidae > Dipus > Dipus sagitta. The sequence goes on from CM070773.1 coordinate 8,634,121, forward strand.
CCAAGCTGAGCCTTGCCCAGACTAGGTGCCGGGGGAACACCAGGTCAGATACAGTAAGGGAGGAATAAAGCACGCCGCGGGGACCGAGCTGGGGCGGGGGAAGGGCTGACACTGGGTGAGGGTGGGCCGCCTGTCTTCGCTCTCTCCCTCCCTTCTTCCTGCCCGCCCCGATCTCTCGTCATTCAATTTGGGTTCAGTTCCACTAACAGACTGGAAACCGCCTCCAGATTCCAGGCTCCGGAGAGGAAGGGAGCCCTTGCTTGCACCCAGGCTCCTCATGCAAGGCCGGACACCGGGTCCTAAGAGGAGGGACGCTGCCACCTGGGCCGGGATGTTCTGGGCAGCCCGTACGGGGGCGGGGATTAGTGCTGCGTCCACGCCGCACCCCCACCCAGCCTTTCCGCCGCACATCTGGCCGCTGTCCGATCGTGTCCGCAAGGAACTGTCTTGATCACCTGCAGCGCGGGTGCGTGGACCGGCTCCGAGCACAGGCCCGGGATCAGACGGCCTCGGGAGCCAGGGAACGACCTTCCGCTCCGCTGCTCCACGCCTCTGCCCGCCCCCGGGGGGAGCGGTCTCGGGAGGGACCAGCCGAGGGCGGGGACCTGGACAGCACCCGCCGCGCCGGGCACTCGGCGCTCTTCGGCCGCCCGCGATCTCCGCAGCCCGAGGTCCTGGAGAACCGAGATTTCGGATCCACAGGCCCGCAGCCTGAGGTCTCCGAGCTGAGTTCCCGCGGGCCGGGGTCCCCGCGCTCCGAGGTCTCCAAAGTCCTGTGGGCCGGGGTCCCGGCGCTCCGAGGTCTCCCAAGTCCCGCGGCCAGAGGTTTCCAAAGTCCCGCGTTCCGAGGTCTCCCAAGTCCCGCGGCCCGAGGTCTCCAAAGTCCCGCGGCCCGAGGTCTCCAAAGTCCGGCGCTGGGAGGTCCCCGCGCTCCGAGGTCTCCCAAGTCCCGCGCTCCGAGGTCCCGGCGCTCCGAGGTCTCCCAAGTCCCGCGGTCCGAGGTCCCCGCGCCCGCCATGCCGCTGAGGTGAGTCCTTCCGCGGGCGAGCCCTGGGGTGCGCAGAGAAGAAGGAGAAGCCCGCGGTCTGGAGCCGAGAGCGGGCAGCGGCGCCGTCCCGGTCCCGGTCCCGGGTGTGCCCGGCTCCCCGGCTCACCTGGACGCGCCGCGGCGGGGAGGGCGCGGGCGGGGTCCCCGCTCGGGCGGCGGACGGCCGAGGGCGGCGCGGGTCTGGAACCCGGGGAGGCGGAGGCGCACGGCCCCGGCCTACGGGCGCACAGGCTCGCCCTTCGCCGCCCTTCTCCACGACCCGGCTGATTTCCCAGAAGGAAGGATGTGTGTGTTACCGCGAAGGCCAGCTGGAGCCCACCGGGGCCCACGGGGCGTCACCCCACACACTTGGGATCCCCTCCCCTCGGCAGATCCAAACTGCACACAGGTTACTGGGAGGTGTGTGTGCGTGTGTGTGAGACACATCTTTGTACCCTGGCTTTCTGCTAACATACCCCTCAGACACTTGTACAGTGGACATCTCGTGCCCCCACTTGGTAACCTAGTGAGGCCCGCTATCCTCAGGTGTCCCATCCAGAGTTCCCAGCGGGGAGAGGAGAGGAGACTCCGCAGTCTAGAGGGTCCCTAATGGGCAGCGGCTTCTTGGATGAGCCCTGGACGTTGGTCATGCCTGCTTGCAAACTCAGGCAGGCCAGCCCGGGGAGTCGAGGGTTCCTGTGTCTCCCAGGGAGGTTTTTCGTTGAAACAAGCCCCACCCACCCCAGAATTCCTGGACAGTGGGTGTGGGAAGAGGATGAGGGTTCCCGATGCTGCAGGGACAGAGACAACAGAGAAGAAAGGTGCCCAGCCCCGCTGTGGGGTTTGTCCCTTATGGAGGTTTGACTCCGGAATAGCTGGGCTTGGGGGGGGGGGGGGCGACTGAGCTAGCCCTGTGACTAAAGTGACCCAAGTGCTGAGGAGCAGGGCAAGGCCTCCTGCCACCCCAGAGGTTGCTTGGGCCTGAAAAAGGTTATCATGAGGCTGAGAGACGTCAAGAATCTGGAAGTGGAATCCCACGAGGTTTAGTTTCATACCATCCTGTTTCCCACCCGACCCTGCCTGCCCTCAGGTGTCTTCTGTCCCCTAACATTTCAGATGCAGCTTCCTTGATTTCAGTTTTCCCTTCCTTCCTTCCTTCTTCCTTCCTTTCTGTTCCCTTCCCTCCCCTTCCCCTCCCCTCCTCTCCCCTTCCCTTCCCTTTTCTTTCTTTGGTTTTTCAAGGTAGGGAGGGTCTCACTCTAGCTCAGGCTGACCTGGAATTTACTATGTAGCCTCAAGATAGCCTCAAACTCACGGCGATCCTCCTACCTCTGCTTCTCCAGTGCTGGCCTTAAAGGCGTGGGTGCACCAGCCCTTGATTTTAATTTTGCCTGCAGTCTTCCGTCCTTCCCCCTGGGAGGTCTGGCCTGGGGGCAAGGGCAGGCCTTGGCTGTGGCCGTGGCTCTGCCTACTGTCTCATCACACTCCTTGTTCTTCTGAGTTTGGGGCATGCCAGGCCCTTGGGACTTGCTGTGTAGGTCTGAGAGATATGGTACCTGTTCTGCTCCCTGGAGTCCCTGTGGAGAACCAGAAGAGGCACTAGCTCCCCTCTCTGGGAGGCAAATTCACATTTCTGACAAGCATCACTGTCTCCTACCCGGTCTCACTTGCCTTTCCGTTTCTTTCTTTTTTTTTTTTTCCCAGTCCTGGCCTGCTCTTGCTGCTGCTCAGTGGCCTGCATGCTGGTAAGTAGAGTGCTTTACACTGGGGTGCAGGTACCCAGCCCCACCCCTCAGTTGGCGTGCCGTGAGGATATAGACACAGGGTGTTATGGGTGCCCTTGCCAAGGCCCCTTCTGCTTTCCCAGGGGCTCTGTGGAGAAAGTGAGTCCGCACACCTGTGCTCACATGCAGGGTGAAAGATTATAAGGGAAATGCTTTTCCAAGAGCCTTGGAATTCTTGTGGAATTGCCTGCTGGGGTCTGTGGAGTGGGTGTATGTGGGGGGCGGGGTATATGCTTCCCTTAGTCTCTTTGCCTATTAGCCCGTTGAGCCACAAAGGCCATCGCCTTTGGGATGAGCTGAGAGCTGGGCACTGGCAAAGCCATGGCACTAGATCAAAGTGGTTTGCCACGTCACATCCGAGCCGTCCTCCCCGGTGAACCTTATTAGTAAATAGCTTTCCTGGTTTTTTTTTTTTTTTTCGTTTTTATTTTTATTTATTTATTTGAGAGTGACAGAGAGAGAGAAAGAGGCAGAGAGAGAGCGAGAGAGAATGGGCGTGCCAGGGCCTTCAGCCACTGCAAATGAACTTCAGATGCGTGCACCCTCTTGTGCGTTTGGCTAACTTGGGTCCTAGGGAAATCGAGCCTCGAACCAAAGCCTCAAAGGCTTCACAGGCAAGCGCTTCACCGCTAAGCCATCTCTCCAGGCTCCCCCCCCCCTTTTTTTTTTTCCAAGGTAGGGTTTTGCTCTAGCCCAGGCTGATCTGGAATTTATTGTGTATGCTCAGGGTGGCCTTGAACTCACAGCAGTCCTACTTAAAGGTGTGCGCCAGCTTGTGTTTCCTTTCATGTTTTTTTTTTTAATTTTTTTGTTATTTTATTTATTTGAGAGCGACAGACAGAGAGAGAAAGAGGCAGAGATAGAGAGAGAGAATGGGCGCACCAGGGCCTCCAGCCACTGCAAATGAACTCCAGACACGTGCGCCCCTTTGTGCATCTGGCTAACGTGGGTCCTGGGGAATCGAGCCTCGAACAGGGGTCCTTAGGCTTCACAGGCAAGCGCTTAACCGCTAAGCCATCTCTCCAGCCCGCCTTTCATGTTTTGATGAGCCGGGGTAGCATTGGTGTTTGAGCCTCAGGAAGTAAAGTGAGCCGACTTTGATTCGTTACAGACAGCGAGGTGAAGGACGTGAACGCGATGGTGGGCAGCGACGTGGAGCTCAGCTGTGTCTTCCCCCACAGAAGCCATTTTGACCTGAATGAGTTGTATGTCTATTGGCAAATCAGTAGCTCAGACACCGTGGTGACCTACTACCTCTCAGACAACAAGTCCGAGGGCCACGAGGACCCTCGATACAAGGACAGGGCCCACCTGTTGTTGGACCGCATGAAGCAGGGCGACTTTTCTCTGCTTCTGCAGAATGTCACCCCCCAGGATGCGCAGCAGTTCAAGTGCCTGGTGATTAAAGAGCCCTGGAAGTCGGGAAAGCTTTTGGAAAAGGAGGTCAGACTGCATGTGGCAGGTAAGACCCCCGGGGAGCATAGAACTGGTTCCAGCTGGCCTGAGGATCCGGGCCTTTGAAGAAAGTGCATGTCTAGTGTGCTTCTGAGCACACAGGAGGCTGAGCAGGAGAATGCTCCTAACCTGGCTTCACAGAGACTCCCAGCTTGCCTCACTGTCCAACACAACTCCCAAGTGCATTTTAGAAAGTGAGTTAGGGGGTGCTGGGGAGATGGCTCCATGGGTAAATGTCCACATAAAAGCTGGCATGAATCGGGCGTGGTGGTACGCACCTTTAATCCCAGCACCCGGGAGGCAGAGGGAGGAGGATCACTGTGAGTTCGAGGCCACCCTGAGACTACATAATGAATTCCAGGTCAGCCTGAGCTACAGTGAGACCCTACCTCGAAAAACAAAACAAACAAACAAACAAAAAGCTGGCAAGGTGGACTGTGCCTGTGATCCTGGAGCTGGGGCAGTGGTGACGGAGGATCTGTGGGGCTTGCTGGCCAGCTAGTCTAGCCAAGTGGGTGAGCTCCAGGCTCAATAGAAGACCCTTTCTCGGGCTAGAGAGATGGTTTACCAGCTAAGGCACTTGCCTGCAAAGCCTAAGGACCCAGGTTCAATTCCCCAGAACCCACATAAGCCAGATGCACATGGTGGCTCGTGCATCTGGAGTTTGTTTGCAGTGGCTAGAGGCCCTAATGTGGCCATTATCCCTCTCTGTCTTTAAATAAATAAATAAATAAATAAATAATTAAATAAATCATTTTAAAAAGACCCTTTCTTGGAAAGTAAGGTGAGAGCTGAGAGGTGCCTCAGAGGTTAAGGTACTTGCCTGCCAAACCTAATGACTGGGGTTCAATTCCCCAGTACCCATGTAAAGCCAGATGCACAGTGGCACATGCATGTAGAGTTCCTTTGCAGCAGCTGGAGGCCCTGGTGCACTCACTCATGCCTCCTCCTCCTCCTCTTCCTTCTTCTCTCTCTTTCTCTCTCTCTCTCTCCGTGCTTGGAAACAAATTTTAAAAGATATTTTAGAAAATAAAAATACGTAAGATGAGCCAGGCGTGATGGCACACACCTTTAATCCCAGCACCCAGGAGGCAGAGATAGGAGGATCTTTGTGAGTTCAAGGCCAGTCTGGGGCTACAAAGTGAGTTCCAAGTCAGCCTTGGCCAGAGTGAGACCCTGCCTCGAAAAACAAAAAACAGGGCTGGAGAGACGGCTCAGTGGTTAAGGTGCTTGCCTGAAAAGCCTAACAACCTGGGTTTGATTCCCCAGATGCACAAAGTGGCAAATTCATCCGAGTTCGTTTTCCATGGCTGGAGGCCCTGGGGCACCTGTGTTCATTCTCTCTCTCTCTCTCTCTCTTTCTCCCTCCCCACCCCCTTATTTTTTTTAAAGTAAGGTGAAGCCGAGCATGGTGGCGCACACCTTTAATCCCAGCACTCAGGAGGCAGAGGTAGGAGGATCGCCATGAGTTTGAGGCCACCCTGAGACTACATAGTGAATTCCAGGTCAGCCTGAGCTAGAGAGCTAGAGTGAGACCCTACCTCGAAAAACCAAAAACAAAAAAGAAATAATAAGGTGAAGAGCAGTGGAGAAAGACACCAGGTGTTGACCTGTGGCCTCCACACGCACACACGTGCCTACACACATTTGAACATGCATCACACACACACGTGCACGCACACACACAAACACACACACAGCACACTAAAAGTAAATAAACATATAAATACATAAGTTGGGAGAGGGTGCTAGAAAGCGGAATGAGATCCAGATTTAGGGGAAAGCTTAGGCCACCAAGGAGCTAGGGTGCCTGGCACAACATTAGATCCAGATGAGGGGTCAGGACAGGGCCTGTAGATGTCATTACTGCCCGCACAGCCTAATGGCTCTTTCTGTTGGAGTGGCTGGGTACATAAGTGATTTTTTTTTCTTTTTTAGTTTTTAGTTTTTCAAGGTAGGGTTTCACTCTAGCTCTAGGCTGACCTGGAATTCACTATGTAGTCCCAGGGTGGCCTTGAACTCATGGCAGTCCTCCTACCTCTGCCTCCCAAGTGCTGGGATTAAAGGTGTGCGCCACCATGCCTGGCTTATGAGTGATTTTTTTTTTTTTTTTGATTTTTCGAGGTAGGGCCTCACTTTAGTCTAGGCTGACCTGGAACTCACTATGCAGTCTCAGGGTGGCCTTAAACTCACAGTGATCCACCTATGTATGCTCCCGAGTGCTGGGATTAAAGGTGTATGCCACCAATATGTGACATAGACAACCTAAAGGGAAAAAAAGAATTATTTTGGCTCACGGTTTCGGAGGGTTCTGTTCATCTTGGCAGGAAAAGCCTGGTGGAGCATCTCAGTTCATAGGAAGAGCCTGTGGTGGAGGCTGTACACACCAGAGCAGGACACACACAACAGAACACGACAGAGAAAGTAGGCTGGCCCTTGGCTCACTTTCTCCCATTTTCCCTACTTATTTGATCCAGTCTCCTAGCAGAGGGATGGTACAGCTCACATTCAAAATGAGTCCTCCTTTCTCAGTTATTTTTCTGGAAATTCCCCCAGGGACCGCCCGGAGGTGTGGCTCAGCCTCCTGGGATTCTCAGTGCAGTCCAACTGCCACTGTCAGGCCCGCGGCTCCCTCTGCAGGAAGCGCTGGCTGCTCTGACCCCTGCCTCGGTGAGGCCTCTCTCACCACCGCCTCCCTCCCCTGCAGCAAACTTCAGCGTGCCTGTCGTCAGCACCCCCAGCAACACCTCCCGGGACCAGGAGCTCACCTTCACCTGCATGTCCACCGATGGCTACCCGAGGCCCAACGTGTACTGGATCAACAGGACGGACAACAGCTTGCTGCATGAAGCTCTGCAGAACAACACGGTCTTCTTGAACCAGCGGGGGCTGTACGATGTGGTCAGCATCCTGACGATCCCACGGACCCCCCACGTGAATGTCGGCTGCTGCATAGAGAACGTGCTTCTACGCCAGAACCTCACTAGCAGCAGCCAGGCAGGTGAGGACCACCGGGCTGGGGGTCAGAGGCTGCAGGTGACAAGGGAGGCCCTAGCCAGGGCCCAGAGACTCTTGACAGACTCCCACTGGGTAACTCAGATCAGAAAGGCTGTTGAACAGTGTGGAGGAGTTGGGCGGAATGACAGTGAAGGGCCCTTGGTTTCTAAGGACAAGGACTCATCACAATGTGGCCTGAGCATAGGGTCTGTGTAGTTGCCATTGCAGAGCCTATTGAACCCATTCTATAGACGAGGACTGAGGTTCTGCAGAGTCAGAGATCTTCATAGCAACAGGCCAGGATGGATGGCCATACCTGGGTAGCTCCCCTCCTCAGGTTCTCTGCATCTGGAGGTGTGCTGCTGAGAAAACTGAGTTTCAGGGCTGGAGAGATAGCTCAGCAGTTAAAGGTACTTGCTTGCAGCTCCTGATGGCCTGGGTTTGATTCCCCAGTACCCACGTAAAGTCAGATGCACAAAGCGGTGCATGTGTCTGGAGCTCATTTGCGGTGACAGGAGGCCCTGACATGCCCATTCTCTCTCTAGAGAGGGACAGAGACAGAGAACATGGGCATGGCAGGGTCTCTAACCAACGCAAACAGACTTCAGATGCATGTGCCACTCTGTGCTTCTGGCTAACAAAACGAAACAAACAGGGACCTCAGCTTGGTCTGGCTGCTGGCCAGGTCGTTTGTGAGCAGGGTGCAGGCCATGGCCCTCCTTAGAGGGCACAGCTGTACCTGCATGTCTATGTGTCTGTTGCCAATGTAAGATACCCAGGCTGAGGGGGTCTCTGAGGCCCAACAGCTAAAGAAAAGGAATGTCGCTGGCAGACCCCACTTTGTAACCTGTGGGGCTCAGTGTGGAGCAGGAATACGGGTGTCTTGTTCAGAAATGACTGAGGATTCAGGATGCTTAGCCGAGCATCAAACCCAAGTATGGGTCTTTCTGAGCTTGGGATCTGGGAGGTCACACAAGTACCCTCTCTAGAAGTGCCTCCAACAGCCAGGTCCCCCCCACAGGGCTGAACACCCCCTCTTCCAAAGACTGGAATGTAGCCACAGTCTCTGAGATGCTCCTGAAAGCCACCCCCAGTGCTCTCCCTGGCGGAGCTGCACAGGCGTCCTGAAAAGGTGGAGTGGGGATCGAGTTTCCCTGAGCAGCCTGCAAAGACCCCACACCCAGACCCCTGGGTCAGAACCTTCTGGATGACTCTAAGACAAGTTCAAGGTTGAACCCCTGTGGAGATCATTGTTCTCTGAGGACACATGGGGCATCCACGCGGAGCCTATGAGAACCAAGTTCTGGGATTAAAGGCATGCAGCACTACACTACTCCCTCCCGCCCCCCTTCCTCCCTCGCTCCCTTCCTCCCCCCCCCCCTTTCTTTCTTTCTTTTTTGGTTTTTCAAGGTAGGGTCTCACACTGACCCAGGCTGACCTGGAATTCACTATGTAGTCTCAGGGTGGCTTCGAGTTCACGGTGATCCTCCTACCTCTGCCTCCCAAGTGCTGGGATTAAAGGAGTGTGCCACCACATCCAGCTCTTTTTGGTTTTTTTTTTTTGTGTTTTTTTTTGGAGGTAGGGTCTCGCTCCAGCCTTGGCAGACCTGGAATTCACTATGTACTTCCAGACTGGCCTCAAATTCACATCGATCTGCTGAGATTAAAGACGTGTGCCAACACACCTGGCCCATTTCCCTTTTTCTTGCAGAATCTTTCACTGGAAACAAAGGCAGGTTCACAAAGAGCCCGGACAGTCCTCACGAGGAGGGAAACGTGGCCCTTTACAGCTTCCTGTCCGTGCTGTCAGTGGCGTTGTTCATTGCGGTCGCTGTCGCCTGGGGGTACAGAAGCCGATGTGCCCGGGGCGGTTATGAAGGTATGAGGATTCTAGTTGTACACGTGGACTGTTCATTGTGTTGGTGTGCTATACGTTGCTTTTTACACCTCCTTTCACTCTGCAAGGTGCTGATTTGAAACTCACTTGTAAAAGCACAAGCACGCACCAGCATCGGGACCCAAAGCCTGCCAGAAGCGGGTTAGACGCTCTGTCTCTGACGGAGCCAAGCCAACAGGGCAGGTGTGAAGTACACGCCCCCGAGGCTCGGGGTGCGGGGTAGGGGGGACTAGAGGGACAGGGCTCTGGATTCGGAGGTCAGGGTGGAGTTCATTTCTGGGGAAGTCTGTTGAGGCTGCTCTAAGGCACGAGCAAGGCTGTGTGCATGGAATTCTGCACACCCAAGGACAGGGCCAGAAAATGAGAAGAAACGTGGAGGGCGGGAAAGCCTTGAACATGGGCCACAGTGCCTGGCCCTTGACCCTACAGAGGCTGGAGACCCTGGGGGAGGCTTAAGAAGGGGAAAAGCCCCGCCGCCGGCTGTTGGAAGGGGGAGCTCATAACTGGGCCCCGCCCCTATCGCTTCCTCCTGCTCCATGAGCTGTCCTTGGGGTCCCTTGGGGCCAATAACAGCAGTTCCAAAAATACTTTCCACGGCTGGAGAGATGGCTTAGTGGTAAAGGCACTTGCCTGCAAAGCCAAAGGACCCAGGTTCGATACCCCAGGACCCACGTAAGCCAGATGTGCAAAAATACTTTCCACTGACCCCAGTTGCCCTGTTGATAGGGTCACACTATAACAAGGGCCCCTGAGCCTGGGGCACAGAGCAGCTTCAATGTTTCCTGCACATTTGCCCCTTAAAAACCACCTTCCTTCAACAGCAGGGTGACCTGGGAGTTACTCATGGGAGTCCTCCTCCTGCCCAGAGCAGAAGCCTCTCGAGCTTAGGACCACTGACATCTTTAGGGAAACTCCCCATGCCAACCTAAACCTCTCTGCTTCACCCCCCAGGTGCCCAGGCTGCAGTGCCGGAACATGAGCTCACAGGTAAGTTTGTTGCTGTTTCTGGGGCAGAAAGCAGGCTATCTGGGCCAATGGCTGGCTCTCATACCTTCAGAAAACTTTGGTCAGGGGCTTGAGGGATGGCTTAGTGGATAAGGCACATGCCTGGGAAGCTTAAGGACCCGGGTTCGATTCTCCAGGTCCTACGTCAGCCAGATGCACAAGGTGGCACATGCTTCTGGAGTTCGTTTCAGCGGCTGAATGCCCTGACATGCCCATTCTCTCTATCTATCTGTCTATCTGCCTCTCTCAAACAAATAAAATAAAAATTTATTTTTAAAAAAATAGCTGGGCATGGTGGTGCACATCTTTAATCCCAGCACTCGGGAGGCAGAGGTAGGAGGATCGCTGAGCTTGGGGTCACCCTGAGAATACAGAGTGAATTCCAGGTCAGCCTGGGGTGGAGTGAGACCCTACCTCGAAAAAAAAAAAAAAACCGAAAAAACAAAAAAAACCCTTCTGTTGGTAACTTCAAACTTTAATCGGATAGTTTTAAACATAGTGAACCCATCCGTACTAGGCACTTCTAACAGTTTCCTGGGCAAGAGAGTGTGTCCTCCTGTCCTCCTGTGTCCTCTGCTGACACTGTGGTTGCTCTGAGCAAGTTCCTGGACACTGCAGGGCAGAAAGCCCAGCACAAGGCCACAGCCCCTCCTGCCCTCGGGCTCTAGAGCAAGAGCTGCCCCACTGGCTTCTGCTGGCAGCCTGGTGGTCCCTGATGGAAGTGTGCACCCCGTGGTCTCCAGAGCACTGGCACGGGCGTAGATTCCTCCCCTAACTCAGGAAAAACATCCACGCGTGGTGTCGCTGGCTGCCCACGCTGGCTGCCCTCTGGGAGGTGGCCTCAGCTGCAAGGGCTTTGCCACCCCAGTAGTGGCTGTGCCTCCCTGAATCCTGCTTTTCCTCCTCTGAGGGGTGGCGGGGCCTGGGGCATGTGATCTGCACGGTATGCTGTGGGCTGTTTACCCAGAGGCGTGGGTTTCAATGGCTGATTGCAGGAGGTGCGCCGCTACGGCCTTGTCAGGCACAGGTTTGTCAGGCCACTTTGAAATGACTCTCTGAGAAGCTCTGGGCTGTCTGTCCCTAACCCAGTCAGATAGCTCCTGCAGCCAGCAGTTGCCAATTCTTATTTATTTATTTATTATTATTATTATTTTTTTATTTTTATTTTTTTTTGGTTTTTGGTTTTTTGAGGTAGGGTCTCACTTTGGTCCAGGCCGACCTGGAGTTCACTATGTAGTCTCAGGTTGACCTTGAACTCACAGTGATCCTCCTACCTCTGCCTCCCAAGTGCTGGGATTAAAGGTGCTCGCCACCATGCCTGGCTTATTTGGTTGGGTTTTTTTTATTTTATTATTTTATTATTTATTTATTTATTTTGGTTTTTTGAAGTAGGGTCTCACTGTAGCCCAGGCTGACCTGAAGTTCACTATGTAGTCTCAGGGTGGCCTCGAACTCACTGCGATCCTCCTACCTCTGCTTCCCAAGTGCTGGGATCAAAGGCATGCGCCACCACGCCCAGCTTTTTTATTTTATTTTTGTGAGAGAGAGAGAGAGTTGGCACACCAGGACCTCCAGCCACTGCAGTTGAACTCCAGACACGTGCACCACCTTGTGTGCGTGTGCAACCTTGTGTGCTTGCCTCACCTTTGTGTGTTTGGCTTACGTGGGACCTGCAGAGTCAAACATGAGTCCTTAGGCTTTGCAGGCAAGCATCTTAACTACTACGCCATCTCTCCAGCCCAGTTTCCAATTCTTATGTAAAAAAAAAAATTTTTTTTTTTTTGTTTTTTTCGAGGTAGGGTCTCACTCCAGCTCAGGCTGACCTGGAATTCACTATGTAGTCTCAGGGTGGCCTCGAACTCACGGCAATCCTTCTACCTCTGCCTCCTGAGTGCTGGAATTAAAGGCGTGTGCCACCATGCCCAGCCAGTTTCCAATTCTTAACACCTGGTCCTCTCCAGTCCAAGTCCTGGGGAGAGTCATGTCTTTGCCTCCACAAGGAAAAGTGGGGCCGGGTTGCTCAGTGGTGAATGCTTGCCGGGCAGAAGTGACAAGGGGTGCTTTTTCTCACATTCCTTTCTCTTCCTCCCTTCAAGACCATGCCTGAGTGGACTCCGTCCGGGACATGGACAGGGCTTCTGTGAAATGCCACCCGGCAGACACAGCTTCAGGATGGACTGGGACAGCCCTGACGGCAAGAAGACAGTAAGCCATCTGCCCTGTGTGTGCTGTCTTCAAGGACAGGAGCCTCAGCCTGGAAGGGCACAGGGGATTGATCCCAGAAATTTGCAGGGCAGCACGGGCCCGAGCCAAACAAGGCCTTTCCATTGGGGCAGCAGCACCAGAACTCAGCGTCCCGACTGAGTGGCTGCCATCCTGGCGGCACCGACAGGAGGGGCTGTGACGGCCCCGAGCCAGCAGGAGCCCCAGAGCACCTGCGATCTATCCCTGACTCTTCCCAGTACCCCAGGCCTGTACAGAGAGCACGGCCCTTTCTTGGAGACCCTGGTTGAGACTGAAGAAAAGGCACCTGGCTTAAAAAGAAGAGTGAGCTTGCCCACTGGCTTCCATGATGAGTCGGCTGGGTAGAGCCTCTGAGGGCATTTCTGGAAGACGAAGGGGGCACGGGGCTCGCTGGGTGCCACTCTGCTCTGGGAGCACACTGTGTGAGTACAGAAAAGAGCCCACACTGGAAGCACCTGGAATATACTCTGGACGTCGCTTCCTTCCTGGATCTACAGTGGGAAGAAAACCCGACCTCACTTGTTTTGGTCCAAAGCCAGGGCTAAAGGGCATCTGCGCTCAGGGACCACCGGGGTCCTTGGCCTTGTTGTGTGTACGGCACATGCCCTGGAGAGCAAAGCATGGCTTCTGTGCCACCAGTGTGAATGTCACCATGGCCATCTGAGGCCCTCAAGTCCGACTTCTGTATAGAGCTCTTCTGCCAGCAGCAAGCGCTTTCAGACCACAGAAGTAACGCCACGAAGCTGGGGGAGGGCGGCTCTGCTGACCCCTGTGGGTCTCAGCAGCCTGTCTCACTTCCTCTGAAAGCCCCCAGGGTCACCATGAATACCTCGACTTGAGCCACTCCATAGGAGCCACCATGCCCGCTGGGTGTCATGAGGTGTGCGTATGGCTGTGGCTCTTGTCTCCCAGGTCTCTGTGCTGTTGCCCAGAATGGATCTAGCGAGTTACTTTCCAGGAGGTTCTGGAAAGTTGGCTACTAGGTAACGCAAGTGTGTGTACACACCCCAGGAAGACGTGGGCAGCATGACCTCTGCTCTGGGACAAAGTGTCTGGCCCTGACTGTGGCCTAGCACCCTACCTCTCTCCGCCCAGAGGCCCAGGTGCCCCAGTCAGTGAAGGTCCGCTCATCGCACTGTCATCGGTCAGTGCCGGCGCGTGTGTCTCAGCCCTGGATGTAGCTGCAAGCAGCACTGAGAATCGGCCAGTTTTCCTGCCCACAGAGCCATCGTGTAGGCACCAACCTTTCCCCAGAAAGCATTAGAGATGTGTCCTGACTGTAAACTGTTCTTACGGGTCTTGAATTGGGAGCTACAGCAGGGAAGCAAAGGAGCCCACGGGGGGTCTGAGGAGCTGAGGTGTGGTAACCTGAAGTGACTCCAGGACACATCGTCAGACAGTGCAGGTTTCCCCGAGCCGAAAGTCCCCCTAAGTGGCTTCTGGAGAGGCCACAGGACCTCAGGTAGGACCGTGACAGCCGTGAGACTGAATCTGCTCCCATCTTTCTGTCAGAAGCTCCAGCCTGGCCACCCCGGGACACCAGACGTGCTGTCCCCACCACTTACATAGGTGTGGCAAACCCTCACCACTGTGCCTCTGTGGGTTCTGCCTGGGTCCCTGTTATGGTCCCCCTGCTGGTCCCATAGCAGTCTGACTACCTTTCTCCACCAGTGGCACCCAAGTGTCCCTGGGAGCCTGAGGAGACCCCGCACACGTCAGCATTCATGAGACTTGTCTTTTAACCCCTTGCTGAGCCTCCAGCCTCAGTACTAGCTCATTATCTGGGCTGTGAACAGGCCGGATTCCAGTGTTCTCATGAGGTTTCCAGAAACCTGACAAGGGAATACAAGGTATTCACCAAGCTTGTGTCTGGTAGCCTTTGTCAGTGGAGTGAGACTGTGGCTCTGTCAGCCCAGCTGGCAGAGAGAACTGCCCAGCTGGCAGACAGCTGGGCTGCTGGCATCCTTCCTGCTGCTGTAGTGGAGCTGCCCCTACAGGGGGTGGCTCTGTCCCACAGGGAATCTGGGCGAAGCCCGCAGATGTTGGGCAGTCACCCGTGGGACTTGTTACGGCTCTGATGTGCAGAAGTGCCGTTCAGGATCCTGTGACGCGCAGCAGCTGCACCCCAGACGTGCGCTGCAAAGACCGAAGAGGAAGAATCCGACCCTCATGGCTACCTTTCTATGGTTGGACGGGGCAAGTAGCCTCCCGGCCTGAGGTTCTCGTCACTGTGCAGCGTGCAGTGTACTTACCCTTCCACATCTGGAGCCAGAGGCTTTCAATTGGTCTGTGTAGCTCAGACACTCCTGGTGGGGGGGGGGGGAGTTCCCGTTCTGGGAGGGCAGCTATGGCTCTGGAATAGTGGTCAGGTCTGGACACCTTAAAAGAAGGTTGTCCCCCTCCGCCATGCCTGGTTTGGCCCTGCAGGGTGGGTCTGAAGATGCCACAATCAGTTCTCCCACGAGTAGCCTGTCCCTGCTGGGACCCGACAGTGCCTAGTCCAACCTTCCAACCAGAGGACAGAGACCCATCTAATGAGACACAGCTGCCGGGCAGATCTGGGGATGATTTCATCCTTGGCGGGGTCCCCCGCCCCACCCCAGCTCAGAGAGTGCCAGGAGTCTAAGGAGGTGCAGCCTTGTGTAGGCTGTGACTGTGGCATCCTTGCCCACCATTAGGTTCCCACCAAGATTAGAGAGAGACTCCACGGCGCCTACCTTGTGGCTGACCATCTGTAAGGAGCCCCTCCTTGTTCCTGGATCCCAAGGGTAAAGAGGAGGCTTTGCTGGTCACCTTCTGGGAAGTCCCCAGTGCTCACACAGCCCTCCTGGGTCCCCGAGATCCCAGACACTATCTCCATAGGAAGTCCCACTGGGGGGCTAGTGGGTTATTGGTGTTTCCCTGAAACCATCAGGCAGCCCCCGTCCAAGTGCTGAAGCTAAGAGAGGGCCAGGGTCCTGCCTTCATCCCCCTCCCAGCATGGCATTTCTAGTCAATATCTATCTGTCGTGTGTGGGCACCACACCTTATCTCCACCTACCCAGGGGGGAGCTCTGGCCATCTGGCTCTACCCATGCTCTTGGGGATGTAAATCCGACCACTCTGAAGGGAGGGGAGCCCTGTCCGTCTGCTTGTGGGCAGGGACCAGGCTATAAAGGTTACCTATCCCCTCTCCCCCAACTGCTCCCAGACAGCTGATGTGTTGGGAACTTGCCAGGCAGGGGATGAAATAACACGAGTCAACCACGTCCCTCAGTTCCTGACAGGAAGCGACGGGAACAGACAGCCCAGAGGGCCACTGGGTCCAATCACACATGCCTGACCCCACAGCGAGGGCCAGAGCTGGTGCCTGCCTGGGGGGACTGTGGCGAGCCGGGAGCCTGCAGGCCTGGGCTCAACAAACCTCTCGTGGCCTGGAGACTTGAAGTCTGAGATCAAGGCCTGGTGGGCAGTGGCGGAGGGGGTTTCCACGTCTCTTCAGCCCCTGCCATCTGGGCTTATTTTGCATCACTCCAGGCTCTGCTTCCGTCTTCACATAGCTACAGCTCCTCTGTCCTGAGTGTCCTGCTTCGTGGACACTACTGATAAGATTAAGAGCCACCCTGCTTCTGTGTGGCCTCATCTTTTTTTTTTCCCCCCTTTGGTTTTTCAAGGTAGGGTCTCACTCTAGTCAAGGCTGACCTGGAATTCACTGTGTAGTCTCAGGGAGATCTTGAACTCATGAGCATCCTCCTACCTCTGCCTCCCGAGTGCTAGGACTAAAGGTGTGCGCCACCACGCCAGCTGATCTGATTATGTCTACAAAACTCAGCTTCCTTACGAGGTTATGTTCTGAGGTTTCAGGGGGCTGTGATCCTGGAAGACACTAATGAACCCATTACAAAGAAGGAGCAAGGGGTTGGGGGAAGCAAAGGAACATGGGGAGAAGGTTATGAGGGAAGACACGAGAAGGCCAGGCCACCACGGGCCCGGCCCAGCCAGTGTTCAGACTCCCATGCCAAGCTTCAACACTGCATCCAGGGGCCAAGGCTGTCACCACATCTTAGCCTCTTCTGATGGCCATCTGGTGTGCAGATCCCATCTCATCTGACTGCACCCTGTCTTCACCCTGACCACTCAGTTTCACACCCCTAACACAAGCCCACAGGTACATGGATGTTCAAATGTTCCAGCACTTGGTCCCCGCAACCGGCTCATGCTGTGATGCCCTCTTAGTCTCCAACATTAGGACTTATGCATGCCTATGAAGAACTGGGGCCTTGACCCCTCCCCTGCATTAGATTCCTTCAGGGTGTATCCAGTAGCCCCACCTAAGCACATATCCAGATTCCCATGACCCCCCCACAGCTGCAGTTGGGGTACATCATTTTGTCCTCAGAGCAATTGGACATAGATACCAAAGTTCTAGGGGATTCTGCGGGGGAGGAGAAGGCTGGGCACAACAGGAGAACCCTTTGGTAGAGAGGCGTGGACCCTTGGGTGAGACCCTACCTCAAAAACAACAAAAAAAAAAATGACTTTAGACACCAAAGCCAATCTTCCTACTTCTGCCTTCCCAGTGCTGGGATTAAAGGTGTGCGCCACCACACCAGCATGACTATTTTTTTTTTAAGTAACCTCTCTAAATTCCAACATGTGGCAGATTATTTTGGCGCATACATCCGGAGTTCATTTGCAGTGGCTGGAGGCCCTGGCACGCCCATTCTCTCTCCCTCTCTCTCCTTTTCTCCCTCTGCTTGCAAATAAATATTTATGTATTTAAAAATCACTTTAATCCCAGCACTTGGGAGGCAGAGGTAGGATCACGGTGAGTTTGAGGCCACCCTGAGACTACAGAGTGAATTCCAGGTCAGTCTGGGCTAGAGTGAGACCCTACCTCAAACAACAACAGAAATCACTTCCTAAAGGCAACATGGATCTGATGAATTATAGAGCCTTAAGTTTAACCAGTTCCTTCTGCGTCTTGGAAGTGAAGTAGATAGAACCAGACTAGGAAAGTGACAGGGCAGGCAGGTGTTGGAGGCTCTGAGGCTCTTCTCAGGCTGAACGTACTCAGGGCTCCTCAAGGCAGTACTGTGCCTCAGGCTGCACTCACATACTGTTAAGAGCTGGACGGGGAGAGGCTGGAGAGATGGCTTAGCGGTTAAGGCATTTGTCTATGAAGCCAAAGGACCTAAGTTTGATTCCCCAGGACCCATGTAAGCCAGATGCACAAGGTGGAACAAGTGTCCGGAGTTCATTTATAATGGCTGAAGGCCCTGGTGCACCCATTCTCTCTCTCTCAAATAAATAAAATTTAAATTATAAAAAAGAGCTAGAGGGCTTCTGCATTTCACACTTGAAGACAAAAGTCAGGTGAAGGAATTTTTTTAAATATATTAATTAATTTATTTATTTGAGGGACAGAGCGAGAGAAAGAGGTAGATAGAGAATGGGCATGCCAGGGCCTATAGCCACTGCAAATGAACTCCAGATGCATGTGCCACCTTGTGTGTCTGATGTGGGTTCTGGGGAACTCAACATGGGTCCTTAGGCTTTGCAGGCAAGCACCTTAACTGCTAAGCTATTTCTCCAACCTCCAATTTATATTTTAAATATCATTTTAACAAAAAGAAGAAGAAAAAACCCAAAAAATATCATTTTAATTAATTTATTTGCAAGTGTGTCTGGCTTTATGTGGGTACTGGAGAATTGAACCTGTCCTTAGGCTTTGCAGGCCAGTAACCTTAATGGCTAAGCCATCTCTCCAGCACCCCCCCCCCTTTATTTTTATTTGTTTCGAAGTAGGGTCTCATTCTAGCCCAGGCTGACGTGGAATTCACTTTGTAATTTCAGGCTGGCCTCAAACTCACAGTGATCTTCCTACCTCTGCCTCTCAAATGCTGGGATTAAAGGTGTGCACCACCATGCCCAGCCTAGGGGTGCAGTTTTTATTTCCCAGCTCTTTTTTATTTTTTTTCTTTTCAATTTTTTTTATTAACAACTTCCATGATTATAAAAATATCCCATGATAATGCCCTCCCTCCCCCCACTTTCTCCTTTGAAACTCTATTCTCCATCATATCCCCTCCTCCACTCAGTCTCTCTTTTATTTTGATGTCATGATCTTTTCCTCTTATTATGATGGTCTTGCGTAGGTAGTGTCAGGCACTGTGAGGTCATGGATATCCAGGCCATTTTGTGTCTTGGAGGAGCGTGTTGTAAGGAGTCCT
Organism: Dipus sagitta; assembly: GCA_036346955.1. Lineage (NCBI taxonomy): Eukaryota > Metazoa > Chordata > Mammalia > Rodentia > Dipodidae > Dipus > Dipus sagitta. The sequence continues at coordinate 8,652,742 of CM070773.1, forward strand.
ACCCTTCCTTTGGCTCATACATTCTTTCTGCCACCTCTTCCACAATGGACCCTGAGCCTTGGAAGGTGTGATAGAGATATTGCAGTGATGAGCGCTCCTGTGGGTGCAGGTTTTATGTCAAGATCTACTGAGGTTCACAAACACCCCCTGGACAGATGACTTCCCCAGCCTGGATCCCACTTTGAACTGCCAGCCAACTCCCTGCGTGGCACCAGCTGCAGGCACGCGAGGCTGGGCTGCAGTTTGAAAGGCCCCCCACCCGCCGTGGAAGACGGTCCCCAGCGCAGCTTGCTGAGCCGCTGCCCGCGAACCAACGCGGAGAGACCAGAGGGACTTTCCAAGTCGGCCCTCAGCCATTGGCCGGCCACACATGGGGTCATGTGTGCAAAAGCACTGGCACGGACAGCTCAGATGTTTCAATTTAGACCTGGGTGTTCATTGTGACACTGTTTAGTTGTTTATTATTTTGTTTGTTTTTTAATGATTTTTTTCTAATTTTGTAATTTTAATTTCCTGTAGCACCTTGGCAATATTAACAAATACAAATACAGGATGTTCAAACATTTTATGCATGGGCAAGTGCTATACCATTCATGGGGGGACAGTTGTGACGACAGGACAAATCTAAGCTACAGACAAAATCGAAGCCAGGAAACTGGTTCCGGCATCCTCAACCCCGACATTTAAGAGATGTCACTCAAGGGATGCCTGAATTGGTTTAAAAAATAAGAACAAATCAACATTGATATGACTATTTCTTTATATTACTTATCAGTGTTCTGTGCTGTAAAGCTACAAATGAAACCATTTCATAATACAGATAGCTGAGTTTTACCTTTGGGGAGTATCTACTCAAGGATTCATAAAAAGTTGATATTTTTAAAAATAAACATTAAGCTCTTAAATAATGAGATGAACTCTAAAGCAGAATTTAAAATGTCCTCATTCAGCTAATGAAACCTGAAATGCCCACGTATCTTCTTGGAAGCTTACATTAACTACGTAGCATATGCCAAAGAGTCTAAATTAAATTAATAGCCACCAAATTGTAAGGAAATATTTAAAAAAATAGAAAAACTCCATCATATATCATATTTCAGAATTTAGTTTTAAAAACCCTCAAAGGGAATATACTATCCTTTTTTGAGTTTTATCTTTTCCATAAAAACCCAGAATAGAATTGGTACTCTTAAAATATGGTTAGTATATATTACCAACACAAATATCAGAAACTTAACCCCAGTGTTGTTCAAATGTGTCAAAGTAAAACCAGTTAACATTTAAGCCAAGAGACAAATTATTAAGGCCTTAACTCTAAGATTAGAGAAAATGTTCAATAACTTTTAAATACTATCTTCTGTTCCAGCAATATTTTTTTTCCTTTATACTAGGTGAAGGTACTAACATTCTATCCTTAAGTCTTTTGGTTATAAAAACAAAACAAAACAAAACAAAACGGAATGTGAAACACTGAAGCTACCATAACTTTAGGAACCAAAAAAAAAAAAAAAAATCTGCATGTTATTTGATTATCTGCAAAATAAGCAGGTAAGATATCAGTAAACCCATTATTGAAAGGTCTGATATTTCTCCAAAGTCCAGTTGAAAAAAAATTGGATGGATCACTACTTTAAATGCCACTGTCTATATTTGGAAAAATTGGCATTACTCAGATTAAAGACAGAAAATAAAGAGAGATTTCGCCATGCCTCTCCATGTACCTTCTCTACCAAGTGCAAAGTACTGAACTTGTGTGACTTCTGTTTTTTGCCAGCAGTAGGAACTGTGGCATATCACTGTAGCATACATCCAATATTATTTTATCTAAAATTGTTTATTATTTTTTATTTTACTTATTTATTTATTTAATTTTTTTTCTTAGTTTTTCGAGGGAGGGTCTTGCTCTCTAGCCCAAGCTGACTTTGGAACTCACTATGTAGTCTCAGGCTGGCCTCAAACTCATGATGATTCTCCTACTTCTGCCTCCTGAGTGCTGGGATTCAAGGTGTGCGCCACCATGCCCGGCAGACTACATTTATATTTTTGAGAAGGATCTCACTCTTTTTTTTGTTTGCTTTGTTTTTCTTTTCAAAAAAAATTTTTTTTTCTTTTTCGAAGTAGGGTCTCACTCTGGCCCAGGCTGACCTGGAATTCACTATGTAGTCTCAGGGTGGCCTTGAACTCATGGTGATCCTCCTACCTCTGCCTCCAGAGTGCTGGGATTAAAGGCATGCACCTCCAGGCCCAGCTCAAATTTTTTTTTATTAACAACTTCCATGATTATAAAAAATATCCCATGGTAATACCCTCCCTCCCCCCACTTTCCCCTTTGAAACTCCATTCTCCATCATATCCCTTCCCCATCTCAATCAGTCTCTCTTTTATTTTGATGTCATGATCTTTTCCTCCTATTATGATGGCCTTGTGTAGGTAGTGTCAGGCACTGTGAGGTCATGGACATCCAGGCCATTTTGTGTCTCGGGGGAGCACGTTGTAAGGAGTCCTACCCTTTCTTTGGCTCTTACATTCTTTCCACCACCTCTTCCACAATACACCCTGAGCCTTGGAAGGTATGATAGAGATGTTACGGTACTGAGCACTGTGGTCACTTCTTTCCAGCACCATGATGCCTTCTGAGTCATCCCAAGGTCACTGCCATCTGAAAAGAGAAGCTTCTCTAACCAAAAGTGAGAGTAGCATTAATATAAGGGTATGAACATTAAGAGAAGTGCTTACTGGGCAGTTTGATAAGCATAGTATATACATTTAGCCAGACAGCAGCAGATGTTATACCCCTAGGGCTCATGACTACCCCTGTTTTAAGTTTTCAGTATCAGGGATATATTCCCTCCCATGGAGCGCGTCTCCAGTCAAATTAGAGGGTGATGGTCTCACTCTTGCCCAAGCTAACCTGGAACCCACTCTTTAATCCCAGGCTGGCCTAAAACCACAGTAACCCTCCTACCTTGGGTCATTAGGTTTTGTAGGCAAGTGCCTTAGCTGCTGAGCCATCTCTCCAGCCCTCGCCTCAAACTCACAGTGATCCACCTACCTTGGCCTCCTGAGTGCTGGGATTAAAGGCGTGCTCCACCATGCCTGGCTAACGCCCTCGCAGTCTTCAATTGGGTCTGTGTTCTGCAGGGAGGAAACGCAGGAGGGAAGAAGGGCAGCCAGCCTGGGCTTCTGCAGGTCATGACAGGACAGTTCAAGCCGCATGTCTTGGGACTAGACAAACCAGGCATCCTTTAGCCTCTATTAGACAATAAATGTCTCCAGCCAAGGTGGCATGGATGTAAAGCAATAATACTGCTCTGAAGAACTGTTGGCACGTGTGAGCCCCGTTGGGTTGAAACTGCAGGTCAGACAGAAGGCGGCTTCACGCACTGTGGAAGAACCAGTGAGCTTGATGTCTGCAAGGCACCTCACTGGGGACTTCACTCCCGGGCTTGGCTAGCTGGCATCGTTGGTCCTGGGGGAGCTGGACCTGGCACTCTGAGGTAAATTCAGCTTCAGATCAACTTCACACTGGGATTGGGGAATGGTGTTCGCTGCCGCATAGGTTGTATTGCTGGTGTGTGAGTGGTTTTGGCCACCATGAACATTCTGGATGAACGGGAGGGCAACATTCGCCCCAGCCCCATGGAGATCTGTGGTAAAGTCAGACTGTAGAGGAAAGATCACCCGACGCTGGGTTCCTGTCTGCTTCTAGGGCCTAAAAGAGGAAGTGACAGTTTTCATAAACCCAGGAGCCATGCAGGATAGACCTTTCCACAGAGGGTCCCAAAACCTGACCCTGTCCTGCCCACAGCAAGGTGGAGTCTGTGAGCTCCTGGTTCTCGAGAAGGTCTGAGGACCATCTCCACACATAGCAAGAGGCAGGGTCTTCTGTCACGGTGCCAGCTGCTTTGTCCCTGAGGACAGGCGCCTCTGTGGAGAGGCACGTAGTGCCTATCTGGCCACCTCAGAGGTCCCTGACAGGGTGCATTTGGAAGTGACCAGAAGGCAGAGTGCAGGTCCTTGGAGCTACCCAGGCCAGATCCAAAGGATGCTCTAGAATCTGAGGGATGCACAGGCATGCCAGTGAGACATGGCTTATGCAGTGTCGCTTGAAGGCTTTGGCAACAATGAGTATGCACCTAAGGAGGGCACATAGGTAGAGCAGCTGGGAGCTTTCAGTTTGCATGGGAGACAAGGGCAAGCAAAGGAGGTGTTAAATTCCTCATGGACTTTCTTTGTGCTTGTTTTTTTTGTTTGTTTGTTTGTTTGTTTGTTTGTTTTTTGGTTTTTCAAGGAAAAAATCATTATGGAATTCATTATGTAGTCTCAAGGTGGCCTCGAACTCGCAGCAATCCACCTACCTCTGCCTCCCAAGTGCTGGGATTAAAGACATGCGCCACCACGCCCGGCTCTTTGTGCTTGTTTATGTCTTGTTCAGAAGAGCCTGCCACTCCCGAATGACTGGACAACCGACCTTGCTCCTTTAGAGTCTCAGGCCAAACTCTGACCTTCACACGACACATAAAGTCACTCAGCCAAGAGGGGCATTGAGGAGACCATGCCCAGTCCCAGGCCTCAGGACTTTTGTTGCTCCATCCCACGCACCCTCAGACTTCTGAGTGGGTTCCCCTCACTAAGTGGATGGAAGTGGGGAAGGAGGGAGGAGAAGAGGGGGAGCACCTCCCCCAATGGCTCACCACCATGTAGGCCTGGCCTCTGCTGCAGGTAGCCCCTGTGTCCACTGGCCTGGTTGGTGTGCTCTGTCCCACTCCCATGGTAGCGGTGCAGACAACTCCTCCAGGCAGCCTCCTGTATCGTGGCCGGACAGAAGTTAACCGCCCGTCGGCTCATCACACCATCACTCCTTCACAGCCCCGGCAACAGGCCCACAGTTTTCCGTGTGTTATGTGGCCCCTGGGTGTCATGGCTCTTGGATACTGTAGCCTCTGGGTGATGCTTGCCCTGACTGAGCTACATTGCTAACTCATACCCTGGACCCCGTTAGAAAGCCAGGATCTTTGAGCCAGGTTCCCTCCCTGGGCAGTTCCAGGTAGGACCAGGCCTCAGAAAGAAGCTCCTCACGTGTGAATCTTGCCCAGCCTAGGGAACCTCGAGGAATCCACACCACACTGGACTCTGCAGGACCCTGGGCAAAGTGACCACACAGCAGCTTCTCATGACAGGTCAGGATATTACTGAGCGGTCGGTCTGGCCCACTTTATAATCCGAGCCAGGAATTGAGTCAGGCCCAAGACCAGGGCGGAGGCTATGGTGGGGCCAGGCAGTCAGCCAGGGCACACAGTTCAGCATGCCCATATACTGAGGTCCTAAACCTGGCACCTGCTGGAAGCCCAGCCTGTTCTCCCGGGGTCACCCTTGTTCACCCTTGTGGCAAGCATGCGAACAGTGACTCCTCAGCTCCCACCAGTGCCCGGGGCCAGCAGCAGTTGGCAAACACAGTGTACAAGACTGCTGTTCGCTTTGGTTTGTGTTCGTACAGCGGATCGCTCTGCACACGTCACTCCCTGGCAGAGCTCAGGACCCTCCCCAAAGCGGCCTGAGTCCACATATTCTGCACCGAGTCCTCCTGGCACGCGATGGCCAGGGGCATGTCTCTTAAATAACCAGAGCCTATGTGGGGTGTGGCTTAAGTCCATTAACGGGTCAGTCCATTTTGTCTTTAAACTACCAGTGCAAAGGCCCGCCCACCCTGAACACTGCCTGCCGTGGCCCCTGATCTAGGGAAGCCCCACAATTGGATTGTTTTCTCAAGAAGCAGCCCTCAATCCTGGATATGTAAATTCTGTGGCTTGGAGACTGCAGCTGTTTTGATAGTTTCCAACCGTTGCTTGAAAACATTCTCTCTCTTTTTTTTTTTTTTTCAAATTGTTTCTATTGACATGCCCATATGAGATCCCCATGTTTGTCCTTGTGAGCCCCAAGACCCCGGGTATTTCTCTTCTCAAAACTGTTCTGCTGAAGCATTCTGTTTGCTTGTTCATTCAACCACACCACAGTCACTCATTCATCAGTCTTTAACCCGTCCAGTACTCATACCGCTCACGCTCATTCATACCAACCACTTTCATTCATTCATTCAGCAGCCCTCCATCCACAACCATTCATTCATGCAGCATTCAGGCCTAGTTGGAGAGCTGGACACGAGGACCACAAACAGACTCCCAGACACTGGGCCCAGGTTTGATGGAGAAGTCTCCAAGTCTTCTGTAGTACTGGGGTGTCCTTCCGGGTGCAGGGCAGAGCTGTTTAGGCAGAACCCTCAACCAAGCAGACAGCTCCAACTCCATTAGGATAGGGCTTCTCCTGGTGTTAATGGGTTGGTTTTAAATTCATACCAGGTCTGGAGAAATTGCTCAGTGGCTAAAGGTACTTGTTTATAGAGCCTCCTAGCCTGATTTGATTCCCCAGTACCCTCATAAAGCCAGATGCACAAAGTGGTACATGGATCTGGAGTCTCTGAGCAGTGGCAATAGTCCCTGGTGCGCAACCCCACAAATAAATGAATAAAAAATATTTAAGGGCTGGAGAAATGGCTCAGCGGTTAAGGCGTTTGCCTGCAAAGCCAAAGGGCCCAGGTCCGATTCCCCAGGACCCATGTAAGCCAGATGCACAAGGGGCATGTGCATCTGGAGTTCATTTGCAGTGGCTGGAGACCCTGGTGTGCCCATTCTCTCTCTCTCTGCTTGCAAATAAATAAGTAAAATTTAAAAAAATCTCCTTAATATATTTAAAAGCATATTTATATCCAGACATGGTGGAGCATGCCTTTAATCCCAGCACTAGGGAGGCAGGGGTAGGAGGAGCACTGTGAGTTCAAGGCCACACAGAAACTAAATAGTGAATCCCAGGTCAGCCTGGGCTAGAGTGAGACCCTACCTTAATAAAACAAAATAATAATAAATAAGTAAAATGCATGCCAGGCTGAGGAGATTGCTCAGTGGTTAAAGGTGCTTGCTTGCAAAGCTTGTAAGCATGGGGTTCGATTCCCCAGTATCCACATAAATGTATAAAGTTGATGCATGTATCAGGAGTTTTTGTTTGCAGTGGCAAGAGGCTCTGGTATGCCCAGTTTCTCTCTGTGTCCCTCATAAATAAATAAAAATATTAAAATATGTACCATACCTAATTTGATGGAGATGCGCACCCATCACAGAACACACTGACTTTTCTTATAGGTGATCCTAGACCAGGACATGTGTGGTTTTGCAGATCCTCAGCCTGCAGAGCCTTCCTGCCTGGTGTGTGAGGCCTAGCTGGACATGGGCTGTCCCCACTGCAGCCTTTTAGTGGCTGATGATTCCCCATGGCTTTGCTACTCACCTGATGACTTATCCACATAGACTCCAGATCCTTGAGCTTGCTGGTGTCGAGTGGTATTTCCTGGAAGGGGACTGGCCAGGTGCTGGAAGTGCTAGGGGCAGCAGGCCCATGAACCATTCATTCCCTCCCCAAATCCCCACATCCAGGTAGCTGTTGGGAGGTCCAGAATCTCATGTTCTCTGCGGTCTAAGGCCTGCGCATCCAAAGGCCAGAGTTACGTTACACTAGTGTGGACAGTAGTGGGCTCCAAGCCAAATGCTGTTTCTTCACAGAGGGTGGGCAAGCAACCTGAGCCTCCAGCTCAGCACTCCCTCCCTGGCCCTCTAAGAGCACCCCCCTCCTTCTCTGTCTTTTTTTAGTGTCTCAAAGTAGGGTCTCACTCTAGCCCAGGCTGACCTGGAATTCACTCTGTAGTCTCAGGGTGGCCTCGAACTCACAGCAATCCTCCTACCTCTGCCTCCCCAGTGCTGGGATTAAAGGCGTGCGCCACCACACCCGGCTGAGGCACTCTTGATCTTCTAGCTGTCACCTGTTCTGGGATCCCCTTCCTGCAGGGACTCACCTAACTCCTACAGGTCTGAAGCCCCTAGGAAGTCCTGTGTCCCTAGCAAAAGTCTCCCCAAGACTCAAGCGTCTTTCTACACAGAGACTGAGGTGACAGGATTCCCCTGAGAGCAGGTTCCGTCCCCATCCCCGCTCCCCAGGCCCAGAATGCTAGTGAACATGGAGCTGAGCTGGCCCATGGACATGCCCAGCACCAGGCCTTCTGCTCCAGTAGCAATCCTGAGTCCTGGGAAAGAAGGGCAGGAAGATGGGGTGGAGCAGCCAGCATGAGAACCACTACTTAATTTTGTTGTTTTATTTATTCATTTGAGTGAGAGAAAAGGCAGGTAGAGAGAGAGAGAGAGAGAGAATGGGCACGCCAGGGCCTCCAGCCACTGCAAACGAACTCCAGACACATGCACCACCTTGTGTATCTGGCTTACGTGGGTCCTGGGAGCGAGGAGCTGCAGTAAGTTCTAGGGTCTGAGACAGAGCGGTCCTTCAGAGAGGAAAGGCTCGGATCCAGAGACAGAGGAGAATAAGCCGGCAGCCAGCTGTGACAGGGGCCACATGTGAGGGCTGCATTGGGCAGAGCCTCTGCTGGTCACTAGTCAGGGCCAATAGGGAAATCCAGATCTTATGGGATGCATATGCCGGCCACCTACCTGCAAGGGACACAGACACCCCGCCCCCCACTTGTAGTAAACCTGTCCTGCGGAACAGACACCCGGACATGCCTATCACCACGGTTTCCTGAGGTCACTCTTGTGTGTCTCCTCTGTGGCCACACATCCGGGGGCTTCCCCGGGTCCTAACCTGCTTGCTCACAGAACCGAGTCGCTTTTGGTTTGAAAACTGACTGATATGTCCCATGGGATTCACGCCCTCCCCAAGAGAACTCTGGTTTCATTCTCTTACATCATAAGTAAGTGGATCAAAGCAGGACCTTTATCAGGTATCAAGAGATTCATGTGAATCCAAAAGTTTCCACTTAACTCCCTAAATTATTCATGTTAAAAGAAAATCTTAGGAAAAAAAAATCTTAGAAAAGAAAGTGAATTGTGACTGTCACACAGATAGACAAGGAATGGTAAAGAGTACATTTGGCTCACTTTTAGGGAGGAAACCACTCAGGGAAATGCTAAAGAAATGAATAGGAGCCTGGCATGGTGGCGCACACCTATAATCCCAGCACTCGGAAGGCAGAGGTAGGAGAATCACCGTGAGTTCGAGACTACATAGTGAATTCCAGGTCAGCCTGGGCTACAGTGAGACCCTACCTTGAAAAACCAAAAAAAAAAAAAAAAAAAAAAAAAAAGGAACGAAGACATTACGGACAACTGGGCTGAGTCATCTTTTCCATGGGCGGGTGCCTCTTCCTGCCCAGATCTTAGGTCAAGGAGGCTTCTGCTTCCCAGGGTATTCTGACCACAATGTCCTGCTTGCTGGAACACTGTCCAACCCACCCCCTACCATCCCATAGCCACCACTGTCCACAGTAGGCTGATGGAGCAAGAGAGTTTCCCTAAGCCTGTGTCCCTCAAGGGCAGACTCGCCTCCCTCCTGTTGGACCCGCTCATCCTTAGGGGCTCCTGAATCAGTGTGTCTGGATCCCAGAGCCAGCCCCCCTCCCACATTTGATGGCTGGTTAATGAACAGAGAGGAGGATGAGGAATGAGCAGTCTACTCTCCAGAGGTCCCGAGAGAGCCCCCAGGCTGCAGAGCTCAGAGGGGAAGGGGCTGGGAAGGGAGGCTGGATGGGACGCTCAGGAGAGGCACCTGCGAGGGGCAGTGTTGGAGGGAGAAAGCTTAGTAGCCTTCTGTGGTGCGGCTGTGCCCACTGGCCCTGGGGCACCCTCTGTCATGCCGGGGTGGAGAAGCTAGGGCTCCACCGTCCGTGGCCGCTCTTGCTGTCAGTGTGGCTATGGAGAGGGGACTGACGCAAGGCTCCACACTCACTTGACCTCAGCATCCTAAGATGTCCCCCCCCCCAACTTTTAGGGGACGTGAACTCAGGCTAAACTTGTACTTTTGTGCTTGTGGCTTTGACACAGGAAAGAATGTGAGGAAATGAAGCAGAGTTGAAGATTTTATCGCTTCTCGGCCTTTTGGCTAAGATCAAGTGCAGAGTTGAAGATTTATTAAAGATATTTCTTAAATAAATATTTATTTGCGTGTGGGGGGGGGGCATGTCAGGGTCTCTTGCTGCTGCAAAAGAATGCCCATGTATCTTTACCAGGCAGGCTTTTCAAGCAAGTACCCTTACCTGCTGAGCCATTTTCCCAGCCCCTTATTTAAAAAGTTTTTTTTTTTTGTTGTTTTGTTTTGTTTTGTTTTGAGGTAAGGTCTCACCTGGAATTTACTATGCAGTCTCAGGGTGGCCTCAAACTCATAGCAGTCCTACTACCTCTGCCTCCCAAGTGCTGGGATTAAAGGTGTGATCCACCATGCCCAGCCATAAAGGTGTTTTAATACAGGCTTAATTAAGCATGAGGTTAGGAGTGGGTTCCTCTAAGATGGAGTCTCATTTCCAGTGTTTTGATGGTGACTTTATATAGGAATTTTAGAATCCTTTTGGAATTCCATTACGCAATGGGTTCCTAGGGGCCCTTCTTCTTTTATCTGTTTTCCTCTTTTATGTGTGGCTCTACAATCTAATAAGATAAAACCAAGGGCCACTAGGTTTGCACAAGGGATTTAGAGCATGGCTGTTATGGTAAATGAGGTTTTGGGTGAGATTTCTGGAAACCTATATGTGTACCATGTGTAAAGGAAGAAAAGTCCTTCAGCGGTTATTGTCTGGAGTTTTAGTTTCCTTGTTGGTGAGAGGCTTCAACTGTACTCCTTTCCCTTCTCATGCTCCCAAAGATTCCCCATCTTCCTGACCCTTCGGGTCAGGGCCCCTGGCTTCTGCTGGCTCAAGCAGGAGAAGCTGGTGCTGCCCGAACCACAGCCAGGAAGGCAGGTAGTGTGTGGATTCCATTCCCAGGGTCCCTCTCTGGGCTAGCTTGGTTCAGGTGTCCCCCATAAACTTAGGTGTTCTGAATGCTAGGTTCCCGGATGATGGGGATTTGGGAACTAACATCTCCAGGAGGCAGTGTATTGTTGGGGATGGGGATGGGCTTATGGGTGTTATAGCCAGCTCCCCCTTGCCAGTGCTTGGCACACTCTCCTGTTCCTATTGTCCACCTGATGTTGGCCAGGGGGTGATGTCCACCCTCTGCTCATGCCATCATTTTCCCTGCCATCATGGAGCTTCCCCCTCGAGCCTGTAAGCCAAAATAAACCTTTTATTTTATTTTTTTTTGAAAGAAAGGGATATATTAAATCTTACAGATCCAAGGGAAGTCCCATAATGGCAAAAAAAAAAAAAAAAAAAAAAAAAAAAAAAAAAAAAAAAGCTGGCCCTACTTTCACAGGTCCAAACAGAGAGAGAAAAAAACCACAAGCCAAAAGCCACACCCACACAGCACACTTCAGTAACTCCCGGTGGAACTAGACACTTTGCATATCTTTTTTTTTATTTTTTATTGTTTATAATTAACAGCTTCCATGATTGTAAACAATATCCTATGACAATGCCCTCCGTCCCCCCACTTTCCCCTTTGAAACTCCATTCTCCATCATATCCCCTCCCCATCTCAATCAGTCTCTCTCTTTTTTTTTCTTAATTTTTATTAACATTTTCCATGATTATAAAAAATATCCCATGGTGCTACCCTCCCTCCCCCCACTTTCCCTTTGAAATTCCATTCTCCATCATATCCCCTCCCCATCTCAATCAGTCTCTTTTTCATTTTGATGTCATGTTCTTTTCCTCCTCTTATGATTTTCTTGTGCAGGTAGTGTCAGGCACTATGAGGTCATGGATATCCAGGCCATTTTATGTTTGGAGGGAGGACGTTGTAAGGAGTCCTACCCTTCCTTTGGCTCTTACATTCTTTCCACCACCTCTTCCGCATTAGACCCTGAGCCTTGGAAGTTGTGATAGAGATATTACTCAGTACTCCAGTCACTTCTTTCCAGCACTATGATACCTTCTGAGTCATCCCAAGGTCGCTGCCATCTGAAAAGAGAAGATTCTCTACCCAAAGTGAGAGTAGCATTAATATAAGGGTATAAATATTAAGAAAAGTGCTTACTGGGCAGTTTGATAAGCATAGAATATACATTTTTCCAGACATCAACAGATGTTACACCCCTAGGGCTCATGACTACCCCTGTTTTAAGTTTTCAGTATTAGGGATGTATTCCCCCCCATGGAGCGGGCCTCCAGTCCAATTGGAGGGCAGTTAGTTTCCACCATGACAGATGTGCCACTATTGCACCCATTGGCTCATTTGGCTTGGCTGGCCAATTATAAGGCTTGCAGAGTCCACTGTTGAGTATCTTCACTGGTGATATCTCTCTCCCATTGAACTAAATGTAGAATGGCTTCTTCCAGCTTTCTCTCAGCTGGTCTACATGGAGGAGGTTATCAGCTCAGTTCCAGCAGAATTTCTCAGTGGCCTTGCCACCCAAGTATGTGGAGTCTTCAGCAATAGGGTCTTACCATCAATTCCTGGTGGGAAACCAAGGGCCTCAGCAATGGCCTATAATGTTTTAGGGGCATCAGGGACCTCCCTGGCCAACAACTCACTGGAGGTATCCCATCCCTGGCACTGAAAATATTCTAACAACGATCTATGGCTCCTGAATGTTCCATTGTCCAAAACCAGAGGATTCCATATGATTTATTTGCATCCTCTTAGATTTTGATTAGCCCTCCCTCCACCTTTCCTTCACTCAATCTCTTCCCCTGACCTCACTTTGGGCCTTTTCACCCCCATTTATTTGTTCTCTTTTTTATTTCTCTTTTATTTTGATGTCATCATCTTTTCCCCCTATTATGATGGTCTTGGTAGGTAGTGTCAGGCACAGTGAAGTCATGGATATCCAGGCCAGTTTGTGTCTGGAGGGAGCACGTTGTAAGGAGTCCTCCCCTTCCTTTGGCTCTTACATTCTTTCTGCCACCTCTTCCGCAATAGACCCTGAGCCTTGGAAGGTGTGATAGAGATATTGCAGTGCTGAGCACTCCTCTGTCACTTCTTCTTAGCACCGTGATACCTTCTGAGTCATCCCAAGGTCATTGCCATCTGAAAAGAGAAAGTTCTCTAACACAAAATTGAGAGCAGGGCTGGAGAGATGGCTTAGCGGTTAAGCGCTTGCCTGTGAAGCCTAAGGCCCCTGGTTCGAGACTTGATTCCCCAGGACCCACGTTAGCCAGATGCACAAGGGGCACAAGCGTCTGGAGTTCCTTTGCAGTGGCTGGAGGCCCTGGCATGCCCATTCTGTACCTGCCTCTTTCTCTCTGTCTGTCATTCTCAAATAAATAAATAATTTCTTAAAGTGAGAGTAGCATTAATATATAGGTATGAACATTAAGAGAAGTGCTTACTGGGCAGTTTGATGAACATAGTATATACATTTAGCCAGACAGCAGCAGATGTTACACCCCTTAGGGCTCATGACTACCCCTGTTTCAGGTTTTCAGTATCAGGGATGTATTCCCTCCCATGGAGCACGTCTCCAGTCAAATTAGAGGGCAGTTGGTTTCCCCCAAACAGATGTGCCACTATTGCACCTGTTGGCTCATTTGGCCTGTTTGGCCAAATATAAGGCTTGCAGTGTCCACTGTGGAGTATCTTCACTGGTGATTTCTCTCTCCCCCATTGAGCTGCATGCAGTGTGGCTTTTTCCAGCTTTCTGTCAACTGGTCTACATGGAAGAGGTCTTACCGTCTCTTTCTGGTGGGAAACCAAGGGCCTATAATTAACCCCCCCCCTTTTTTTCCCCAAAGCTGCTCTTGGTTGGGTGATTTCTGCCGGCAATGCAAACCTGACCGCAGCACTCTCCTCAAACCCTGGCCCCTTGGCTGTGGTTAGGGTGGAGTGCAGGGCACAGCACAGTGGTCCGCATCAGCACGGCCCTAGATGCTGGGTGGCTTGCCCTGGCTCCCAGGGACCGCAGGCTGAGGTGGATGGGAACCTCTGGAGACATCCCAGGGATTGTCAGGAGACCTGCGTACAACGCTCTTCCCCAACCCCGCAGAGCTCCAGTACTGGAGCCACGCATGTGTTTCCCAGAGAACATTCCAAGTCTGCACTCTTGACTTCGCCGATGGGCGAAGTTCCTGTCTCCATGGATCCCAGCAAAGCGAACAGAGCCGCCCTCCCCCACCCGCACAGAAGGGTCTCCACCCAGCCCAAGACCCATCCACGAGCATGGACTGAGTGCCTACTACATGCTGTGCTGGGAAACCGAGAGACAGGTCTTTATAATGACACTTGACTCAGTGAAACTTCTCTTAGTCCAAGGTCCTGAAAGAAAGCCGGTGCCAAGATAAACAGGGAACAGCCCTCCAGCCCACCCCACCCCCGTCATGTGCCGAACCACAGCAGTGTGCCCAGATGCCCAACAGCACGGCTTGCATCATAAGCATCTATTTGCATGTGTTGATACCCAGGGGTGCATGGGTCAGGAGAGGGCCTGAGAGCCAATCTCCTTAGCTGTGCCCCTGGAGAGATTCGGTAGTCCTGCAGGGGAGGGGGGGGAATGGAGAGAGAGGTGGAGGGGCCTAGGGCTGGCTGGAGCCAGAGGCATCAGGCTGGGGACACAAAGGGGAGGAGGCAGGGAAGGGATGAGAGGACGGATGGCCTGCACTGTCCCCTCACTGGGGTTGGCACGGTGAGGAAAGGAGAGGAAGTTCTGTTAAGGCTCCGAGGAGCTGGCCCGAGACTGCAGTGCGGTCCCCGGTGGCTGCAACCTCAGTCTACGTGTGCAGCCTGCATTTGGCCTGATAGGCGCCCGTGAGTGGCTGTTCCAAACACAGGCCGCTAGCTCTTCCTGAGCAGCCCTGAACTACAGAAGACCCACTGTGCTGTGGCCTTCTGGCTGGCCCCAGTCGTGTGTGACCAGTATGGTCAAAGGTAAAAGGGCCACTGGGAGCTGAGGGGACAAGGGCACTGGATGGATCCTAGCACAGCCCTCAAAGCAGGCACCAAGAAACTGCTTTGCTGAGAAGCACTGACTCTTAGCGGGAGCCCACAGGGAAAGCCACGTGGGATAAAGCCGGCCGTCTCTGCCCTCATTTTGCCTGTTGCCTTCACTTTAGGTCAGACTCCTGCCTAACTGCACATTAGGGTGCTGATCACTCAAGAAGCATCTGTCTAGGGCTGGAGAGATGGCTTAGTGGTTAAGGCACTTGCCTGGGAAGCCTAAGGACACAGGTTCAATTCCTTAGAATCCACATAAGCCAGATGCATTTGGTGGTGCATGGGTCTGGAGTTTATTTGCAGTGGGTGGAGGCCTTGGTGCATCCATTTTCTCTCATAAATAATAAATAAAAACACAATACTAAAAAATAGAAGTGAGGCTGGAGAAATTGCTTAGTGGATAAGGTGCTTGCCTGCAAAACCTAAGGACCCAGGTTCAATTCCCTAGTACCCACATAAGCCAGATGCACAAGGTGATGCATGCATCTGGAGTTCATTTGCAGTGGCTGGAGGCCCTGGCATGACCATTCTCTCTTTCTCTCTCTATCTCTCCCTGTATCTATAGATCTGCCTCCTCTCATAAATAAATAAATTACTTAAAAAAAAAAAACAGAAGTGTCTAAGGAGTGCTCAGCACTGCAATATCTCTATCACACCTTCCAAGGACTCAGGGTCCATTGCAGAAGAGGTGGCAGAAAGAATGTAAGAGCCAAAGGAAGGGTAGGGCTCCTTACAACGTGCTCCTCCAGACACAAAATGGCCTGGATATCCATGGCCTCACAGTGCCTGACACTATCTACACAAGACCATCATAACAGGAGGAAAAGATCATGACATCAAAATAAAAGAGAGAATGATTGAGAGGGGGAAGGGATATGATAGAGAATGGAGTTTCAAAGGGGAAAGAGGGGGGAGGGAGGGCATTACCATGGGATATTGTTTACAATCATGGAAGTTGTCAATAAAAATAAAAAATAAAAAAATAGAAGTGTCTAAAAAGCTGTGCGTAGTGGCACATGCTTTTAATCCCAGCACTTGGGAGGCAGAGGTAGGAGAATTGCTGAGTTCAAGGCCACCCTGAGACCCTACCTCAAAAAAACAAAACAAACAAACAAACAAAAAAAGTAGAAGTGTCTGTCGAGGCAGGTGATGCCCATCTCATGTCACCTCAAGTTTGAAGGCACAGAGATAAGAGTCCCTGAGGCTTCTTACTGTCAGCTTTTCCTGTGTCGTGTTCCAGACTCCCAAAACATGCCCTACTCCTGCAGTCACCTTGGATTTCAAGAACAGCAGAGCCTCACAGACACATCACCTCATGGTGAGGTCAGTCCCAAGCACGAGCAGTTGGCAACAGACTTGTTCGTGATAAGGACTTCTCCAGAGCCACCTTGCAGAACCAAAACCGAAACAATGATCAACCAGACCACACGTGACGAAGATGGCTGACTTAGGCCCACCCACCTCTCATCCACCCTCCTCCGCCCTCCCCCCACCTTCCTCTGTCTAAACCTGTGGCCGGCTTCTGTGCCCAGATGGGCTGAGATGGGTGGTCTGTACTTTCCTGACATGCCCATGTTGACTGAAATCCTTTCCCGACTTCTCATCATTACTTTTTTTTTTTTTTTTCGAGGTAGGGTCTCACTCTAGCTCAGGCTGACCTGGAATTTACTATGTAGTCTCAGGCTGGCCTCAAACTCACAGTGATCCTCCTCCTTCTTCTGCCTCCCGAGTGCTGAGATAAAAGGCACATTTGCCACCATGTGCTGGCTCATTCTTATTTATTTTTTTTCAGGCTGACCTGAAATCCACTATGTTGTCTCTGGGTGGCCTTGAACTCAGGTGATCCTCCTATCTCTGCCTCCCAAGTGCTGTGACGAAAGGTGTGCACCAACATGCCTGACTTTGCTTTCTTTAATCTGACATGGGGGAACCCCCAGTGTCGGGGTCCTGGCCTAAGACTGGTTACATCTCTACCCCCGACAGGGGCTTCACTCCCAGAACCCTGCTTTGTGAGGACCCACAGGCGACTGCAGACATGATGATCCTGCCTGGCCACAGGTCTCTCAGTCTTTCAGGCCGCAGGATAGCAGCACAGACCGAGGCATGAGCACCAGGACTTCGTAACTGGAGGTTGGAAGTCCAAGGTCAAGTTGCTGTCAGATGATCACCTTTTTAAAAAATATATGTATATTTATTTGATGGGCTGGAGAGATGGCTTAGCAGTTAAGGCGTTTGCCTGCAAAGCCAAAGGACCTCGGTTTGATTCCCCAGGACCCACGTAAGCCAGATGCACAAGGGGGCTCAGGCATCTGGAGTTCGTTTGCAGTGGCTGGAGGCCCTGGTGCACCCATTCTCTCTCTCTGTCTCTCTCTCTGCTTCTCTCTCTCTCTCTCTCAAATAAATAAAATAAAAATAAAGTTAAAAGTATATTTATTTGAGAGAGATAGAGAGAATCAGATAGAAAGACAGAGAGAGAATTGGCACACCAGGGGCTCTAGCTACTACAAATGAACTCCAGACCCATGTGCCACCTTGTGCATCTGGCTTTACATGGGTCCTAGGGAATAGAACCTGGGTCCTTTGGCTTTGTCAGCAAGCACCTTAACTGCTAAGCCATCTCTCCAACCCACCTTCTTTTAAAAAATATCCTGAACCAGGCATGGTGGCATATGCCTTCAATCCCAGCACTTGGGAGGCAGAGGTAGGAGGATCGCCATGAGTTCAAGGCCATCCTGAGACTACATAGTGAATCCCAGGTCACTTTGGGCTAGAGCAAGATACTACCTCCAAAAACAAAACAAAACAAACAAACAAACAAAAATCTGTTGGGCTGGAGAAATTGCTCAGTGGTTAAGGTATTTGCCTGAAAAGCCTAACAATCCAGATTCAATTCTCAAGTACTCAAGTAAAGCCAGATGCACAAGTGGCTCATGCATCTGGAATTTGATGGCAGTGGCTTAGAGGCCCTGGCACACCCAGTCTCTCTGTGTGTGTTTCTTCCTCTCTCTGCTTGTAAATAAATAAATAAATAAATAATTTTTAAAAATATTCTGGGGGCTGGAGAGATGGCTTAGAGGTTAAGCGCTTGCCTGTGAAGCCTAAGGACCCGGGTTCGAGGCTCAATTCCCCAGGACCCACGTTAGCCAGATGCACAAGGGGGCGCAGCGCATCTGGAGTTTGTTTACAGAGGCTGGAAGCTCTGGCTCGCCCATTCTCTCTCTCTCTCTCTCTCTCTCTCTCTCTCTCTGCCTCTTTCTCTCTGTCGCTCTCAAATAAATAAATAAACAAAACAAAAATTTAAAAAAAAAAATTCTGGGGCTGGAAAGATGGCTTAGTAGTTAAGGCGCTTGCCTGCTAAACCTAAGGACCAAGGTTTGAGTCCCCAGTACCCATATAAGCCAGATGCACAAGGTGACACATGCATCTGGAATTTGTTTGCAGTGGCTGGAGGCCCTAGCATGCCCATTCTCTCTCTACCTCTTCCTGTCTCTCTCTCCCCCTCTCATAAATAAGTAAATAAGTAAATAAATATAAATAAATAATGTTCATGTTTTTTTCATGTGTGCATATTCACAGACACACCAGGGTCTCTCGACAATGCAAACAAAGGCCCCAAAATTGCACAACAGAGCTCATTTGACATGTATTTACTTATACTCCCATTCATACATGCACTTACACACTCACTCACTAAGGATTCTAGGCTCTGCCTCCTCCCTCCTTTCCAAGATTTTTCCCTTTTTAAATTTTTATTTATTTATTTGATAGAGAGAGAGAATGGGCACGCCAGGGCCTCCAGCCACTGCAAACAAACTCCAGACACATGCGCCACCTTGTGCATCTGGCTTACGTGGGTCCTAGAGAATCGAACTGGGGTCCTTTGGCTTTGCAGGCAAGCGCCTTAACCACTAAGCCATCTCTCCAGCCTGTCCTCCCTCCTTTTCGAAACAGCGTACACTTAGAGCTCTCTGCTAAGAGCAGAGGAAGGGAGTGAGGTGGTGGAGCAGGTGCCTCGGTTCCGGTTCACAGCCGGCCGCGGTGTGAGCGTGCGTGGCAGCAGACGCGGTCCTGTTCGTGTGTCAGGCTGCCGGGTCTGCCCCGCAGGACCTGCTGGTGGTTCACGCCCCACACCCCGCCGCTGTGGCGACGTTCCTGGAAGCTCACCTGTGATGAGCAAAACTGCGGCTTTTCTGCCACAGCGTTTCGCTTGGTCACAATGACATGGGGAGGCACCGTGTCGCCTATGAGACAGCATGGTGACACTGTGAGGGCACAAAACTTGCAGCTCTGTGGTCCTTGAAAAAAATATGTGAGACACATAGTGAACAGATGGCCTACTGAACAGACAAAGAAAGGCACGGTGGACAGGCGGCACGGGTTAAACTCCCCTTCGTGGTAAGCAGGCTCGCCCATCCCTCTGCCTACACAAGGCAGGTAACTGTAACCCCAGCCTGCCACACCTCTGCCAGCACCTTCTGGCTGACTTCCCAGATACCAGCCAGACATCATCCCAGCACATGCATTTGCAAGTCAGGAGCTGCCAGGAGACATCCGGCAGGGCCTCCCTTCTCGTCTATCATGTGACCTGTGGAACATAGCTAGGGAAGGTGTAAGAAATAGGACTTTCACTTTGTTTCTTGTTTTTGTTTCTCGAGGTAGGGTCTCACTCCAGCCATGGCATTCACTATGTAGTCTCAAGACTGTGGCTTCAAACTCAAAGCGATCCTCCTACCCCAACTGTCTGAGTGTTGGGATAGATTCCTGGCCCAGAAATCTAACAGTTTCATAAGTTAAAAAATATTTTATTTATTTACTTGTTGGGGGGGGGGTGCAGAATGTGCATGCCAGAGCCTCTAGCCACTGCATAAAAACTCCAAATGAATGTGCCACCTTATGCATATGGTTCACATGGGTTCTGGGGAATTGAACCTGGTTCCATAGGCTTCACAGGCAAATGCCTTAACAGCTAAGCCATCTCCCCAGCCCCCTTGTAATTTTTTTTGAAAATTATATATATAACATATATATGGTATTTTTTTTTCAAGGTAGGGTCTCACTCCAGCCCAGACTAACCAGGAATTCACTATGTAGTCTCAGGGTGGCCTTGGACTCACAGCAAGTCTCCTACCTCTGCCTTCTGAGTGCTAGGACTAAAGGTGTGTGCCACCATGCCTGGCTTACATGATATATATGTATATATTTAAATATTTTATTTTTATTTATTTATTTATTTATTTATTCATTTATTTATGTATTTGACAGAGAGAGAGAGCACGCCAAGGCCTCCAGCCACTGCAAATGAATTCCAGATGCGTGTGCCCCCTTGTGCATCTGGCTAACGTGGGTCCTGGGTAATTGAACCTGGGTCCTTTGGCTTTGGCAGGCAAACACCTTAACCACTAAGCCATCCCTCCAGCCCTTACATGATATATTTTGATCACATTCCCCTCCCATTACCTTCTCTTGTGCCCCTTCACTTCAACTGAACCCCTTCTTCCCAGCTAGTTCCCTTTCTACCTTGATGTCATTTTTCTCCTGTGACCCGCTGAGGTAAATTAGGGTTTCTTGCATGAGCATGTATTGGGGTTTATTTATCAGCTCATAGGCAACTTAGTAGTGGCTACTCGACTGGGGGGAAGAAACGTCTCCTCCCCCGGCAGCTATTAACCGTCAATGATTGCTCAGGGAAGGGTGAGACCACATGAGCCCTTCCACCACCCGTAATAGGATGTTGACAGCCCCGATCTTGGGCAATCATTTTTTATTGTTCAATTCATTTGCTTTCACAAAACTCCTCTCATTTCCACTTATAAAACTGAGGAAGAAAAATAAATAAATAAATAAATAAATAAGAAACTGAGGAAGTGCATCACGGATGCTGAGCTCGGGGATTCCACCAATGACAAGTCCATACAGTGGGCAAAAGGGGCCTCCTCACCCACCTCATGAGGACACCCTACCCTGGCAAGACTTGGCTCTTATCTTTAATGATTATTTATCTAATGCTGATATATATTGGTGGTTTATCACTTGTGCATTAATTATCATGATGTAAATTTTTGTTTGTTTGTTTGTTTGTTTGTTTGTTTTGAGGTAGGGTCTCACTCTAGCCCAGGCTGACCTGGAATTCACTATGCAGTCTCAGGCTGGCCTCAAACTCATGGTGATCCTCCTACCTCTGCCTCCTAAGTGCTGGGGTTGAAGGTGTGCACCACCATGCCCAGCAAATAAAATATTTTTTAAAAACACACAAATAACGGGACTGGAGAGATGGCTTAGCGGTTAAGGCACCTGCCTGCAAAGCCAAAGGACCCAGGTTCGATTCCCCAGGACCTATGTAAATCCAGAAGCACAAGCATATGCATCTGGAGTTCATTTGCAGCATCTGGAGGCCCTGGCGTGTCCATTCTCTCTCTATCTGCCTCCCCACCCCCTCTCTCTCTCTCAAATAAAAACAAAAAACAGGACAACAGACAGTGTTTTTGGCCCCACCAGGCCGGAAGGCAAGGGTTGGAGGCCAGGCAGAAGGAACCAGCTGGGTCAAGACTTCTAAGAATGAGTGGAATCCATAGAGAATCAAACACACAGTCCCGGCCCACGCTTCCATTTTCCAGTCTTCCTTGAGCACGCTGGGAGCTGAGGAGACAGCAGCAGGCAAGACAACATCCGTCTGGCTGGATTCTTATTGTCTGTGGTTTGCTTCCATCAAGGGCTTTGGCTGTCTGGGACTGTCTCCAAGTGTATTGACTTGCCAATCCAAGTCAAACGTAGGCAAATGAACTCAAACATTCATTAGCTCCCATCTCTAGAACTTTCCAGATGCTTAGAGCCAGAGGCAGGAAGAAAGAAACACACAGAAAAGTCACCAGAGGTAAAATATGGCTGACTGTGTGGCGTGGAAAGGCCTACAATACATCCTGATACAATGGAGGGAGTGTGGTCCCTATCTCACATACACAAGCATATGCAAATGAGCCGGGCTGAGGTGTGGCTCCGTTGGTAGAGCGCTTACCTGTCGTGTATGAGGTCCCAGGCTGGATCCCTAGCACTGCACAAATTGGCCAGCTGTGATCCCAGCACTGGGGAGGTAAAGGCAGGAGGATCAGAAGTTCAAGGGCATCCTTGGCTATAAATGAGTTTTAGGCCTGCCTGTGTGTGATACATGAGACCTTGTCTCAAAACCAAATCAAAGGGCTGGAGAGATGGCTCAGCAGTTAAAGGCTTGCTTTCAAAGCTTGCCAGCCTGGGTTCAACTCACCAGCCACCCATGTAAAGCCCAGTGGGCATCGTTTTGCAGTAGAAAGTAACCCTGACTAGCACACACGTGCTGGCACACACACACACACACACACACACACACGCACGCACGCATGCCCACACATGCAAATAAATTAAAAATCAAAACAAAACAACAAACAAAACTCCCCACTTAGATGGAGAAAAAGGCTGGAAGTTAAGCTGACACTCCGTGATGCTGGACTTGCCAGTGATTTCCTGGCTATGATGCCAAGAGCACATAAAAGAAGAAACAGATAAAGAACTCCACCAAAATTAAAAACTTCTGTCCCACAAAGGACACTGCCAACAGAGTGGAAAGGCAGCCCACAGAATGGGAGCCAAATATTTGCAAATCTGATAAGTTACTAAAATGAAAATTTTCTATTTTTTTTTAAGGCAGGGTCTTGCTTAGCCTCCCAAATGCTGGGATTATTGGTGTGTGCCACCACACCTGGCACAGAATATAATTTTAACAATTGGCAATTTTGCGTAGCAATTTCTCCAGAGGCTGCATACAGGTAGCCAACAAACACTTTTTAAAAAATCTAGAAGAACAGTTAGGAGGATTACTGTGAGTTCAAGGTCATCTTGGGACCACAGAGTAAGTTCTAGGTCAGCCTGGGTTAAAGTGAGACTTTACGTCAAAGAAAAAGGTAGGGGACATGGAGAGATGGGTCAGTGGTTAAGGTGCTTGCTTACAAAGCCTGACAGACTGAATTCAATTCCCAAGTACCCATGTAAAGCCAGATGCACAAAGTGGTACATGCATCTGGAGTTTGTTTGCAGGGGCTAGATGCCCCAGCCTGCCCATTCTCTGTGTGTGTGCTTGTCTCTCTTTCTCTGCTTGCAAATCAATAAAATATTAGCCAGGTGTGGTGGCACATGCCTTTAATCCCAGCCCTCGGGAGGCAGAGGTAGGAGGAGCACTGTGAGTTCAAGGCCACCCTGAGACTACATAGTGAATTCCAGGTCAGGCTGGGCTAGACTGAGACCCTACCTCAAAAAACCAAAAAAAAAGAAAAAAAAAAAAAAAACAGAGAGAGAGAGAGAGAGAAAGCTCTCCACTTCACTTCAGGAGTCACTAGAGAAACGCAAATCAAAGCCACAGTGAGATGCCCCTGCACACCACTAGGGTGGTAATTAGTAAAAGAGAAACAAGCAACAAGCGTTGGCAGGGATATGGAGAAGTTGCACACTGTGTATGTCACATTCCCTGTGGAAGTGTGAAGTGGGCCTCTACTACAAAAACCAGTACAGTAGTTCCTGAAAAACTTAAAAATAGAGACATATGTGACCCACACTTCCACCTCTGCGTACATACTCAAAACAGTTAAAAGCAAGCCGGCGTGGTGGCGCACGCCTTTAATCCCAGCACTCAGGAAGCAGACGTAGGAGGTTCGCCGTGAGTTCAAGGCCACCCCGAGACTACAGAGTGAATTCCAGGTCAGCCTGGGCTAGCATGAGACCCTACCTCGAAAAGAAAAAAAAAAAAAAAGAGTTGAAAGCAGAGAGTCAAGACAGTACACCTTCTCTCATCACAGCAGCAGGGTCCTAACAGCCAAAGGCTGGCAAGAGGCCCAGGTGCCGGCTGACGGGTGAACAAGTGGGGAAACACAGCCCAGAGACACGCCGTGGAATATTACCCAGCCTGTAAAGGAAGGAATTCTGACACGGGCCACAGCCCAGGTGAACCTTGGCACCCTTAAGCCGGTCACCAGAGATAATGTTATCCTGCTCCATGAAGCCTCAGAGAAGGCAAGCTCACAGAGAAGACAGCTGTGGCTGCCAGGAGAGTGGGGGGGGGGGGGGGTCACTGTTTTGTAGGTAGAGGGTCCCTGCTACGGGGGGAAAAATATTTAAAAAAAATTAGAAGTGGAGCTGTGCACTTTAAGATAGTAAATTTCAAACTGGGCGTGGTGGTGCATGCCTTTAATCCCAGCACTCGGGAGGCAGAGGTAGGAGGATCGCAGAGAGTTTGAGGCCAGCCTGAGACTGCATGGTGAATTCCAGGTCAGCCTAGGCTACAGTAAGAGCTGAATTTGAAAAATGAAAATCAAATCAAATCAAATAAAAAAATACATAAATAAACCGGGTGTGGTTGTGCATGCCTTTAATCCCAGCACTCGGGAGGCAGAGGTAGGAGGGTTGCCGTGAGTTCGAGGCCACCCTGAGACTCCACAGTGAATTCCAGGTCAGCCTAGGCTAGAGCGAGACCCTAATTTGAAAAACCAAAATCAAATCAAATAAAATAAAAAAATACATAAATAAAACTTTTGAAAAGAAAAATGAATTAATTATAAGAGAACTTAAAACATTCAGGGAAATTAATTTTAATCAAAATTTCAGTAAGAAGTGTACAAAAAGGCAAAAAGCCAGAGCCGGGCAACTGTAAGACGACTGCCCCTGAACTTGCTGAGCTTATTTCAAACAGTAAGTAACAGGGCGAAGACTCTGAAGTGCGGGCTGGGGGCGGGCTCACCTTCCTGACTGCAGTATTAGCCACGTGTGTGTGTGACAGAATGACAGAGTGATCGCCCGCAAGGGTGGCAGAGGTTCCGGGGAGGGGCCCCCACTGCAGCCTCGTCTTTACAGCGACAGCAGCGGGCCGGGGAAGAAGCTGGCAGCAGCTGGCACTGAGCTCTGCGCCAAGGGCCAGGACAGTGAGGAAGGTGACTTGATGACAAGGGGGAGCCATGACAGGTCCCAAAGTGACTCCCCGAAGGCAGCCGAGTAGAACTGAGACCACGTGAGGCTGCCGCGGCTGCTTTGTGCCTGCCAGCAAAGAGAAGGTGACGGCCATCGTGATGCCGGGGTCCCTTTTATAATATATTCAGGTGAAATGAATCATTCTGGGTAAAAGAAATAACCCAGATTAAAAGGGTTTTTGTTGTTGTTGTTTTTACACAGAGGACAAATCTGTGCACCTTTTATAGAAAAATAAATAAAGTTTCTAGGAACACTGACTACACTTGGTGGAACATTTCTAGCAGTCCCCACGGCAGGTGGAGCCTGTCAGTGTGGATTTCGTGGGCTGCCTATGACTTTGCGGTGGCCCCTTGGGGATGCATGGGGGGGCCAGGCTGCTGCCTCCACAGCACGGGTGCAGGCGCTGTCACATGCAAGACGGAGGCGCCATGCCGCTGACGGAGGGTTGTTTATTAATTAATTTTATGGCAGGGCAAGTGTGGAACGTGCTAAAACAGCAGAATCCAGAATCCAGATGGTGCCAGAGGTTTTTTTTTTTTTTTTTTTGCAACACTGGGGATCAAACCCAGGACCAAGCACAGGACATTTCTCCATACGGTCAAACAGAGGAAGAGAAAAGCCTTATCCCCTGTGAGGCCAGAGCACTGTGGTCTAAGCACTCCTGAAGGCCCCACCTCTGAACACTGTTGCACTGGCCATCAAGCCTTTGGCACCCCAACCTCTGACCCACAGCCATGGCTCACTGATTCCTTCACCAGCTGCAGAGCACGTGAGCAAATGTGCTCCGGGTCTGCTCCCATCACTGACAGCCCCTTTCTACCTCGTGCTTCTGACTTCATGTGGGTACCGGGGAGTTGAACCCCTGGCCATCAGGCTTTGCAAACAAGCGCCTTAACAGCTGAGCCATCACTCCAGCAGAGAGCTACGTTCTAATGGCACCCTATGACTCCAGAATGGTAGATGGAAGTTAAAGAAGGTTCGCTCTGTAAGTGGTTCAGGGATTCTACATTTTTTAAAATTTATTTTATTTTTTTTATTTATTTGAGAGGGAGAGAGAAAGAGAGAATGGACACGCCCAGGGCCTCCAGCCACTGCAAACGAACTCCAGATGCATGCGCCACCCTGTGCATCTGACTTACATGCAGTCTGGGGGAATCGAACTGTGGTCTTTTGGCTTTACAGGAAAGTGTCTTTACTGCTGAGCCATCTCTCCAGCCCCAGGGAGTCTACGTTTTAAGGAAGAACACCTATAAGCCTCACTCTCTTTTAAAAATAATGTTTTAAAAAAGTTATTTATTTGGCGCTAGAGAGATGGCTTAGCGTATAAGGTACTTCCCTGCAAAGCCAAAGGACTCAGGTTTGATTCCCCAGGACCGAAGTAAGCCAGATGCACAAGGTGGCACATGCATCTGGAGTTCGTTTGCAGTGGTTGGATTCCCTGGTGTGCCCATTCTCTCTCTCTCTCTCTCTCTCAAATAAATAAATAAAAACAAAACGTTACATAAAAATTTTTTTAGGTTATTTATTTGGCCAGGCATGGTATGCACACTTTTAATCCCAGAACTCAGGAGGCAGAGGTAGGAGGATTGCCGAGAGTTTGAGGCCACACTGAGACTACATAGTAAATTCCAGGTCAGCCTGAGCTAGAGTGAGAGTCTACCTCGGAAAAAAAAAAAAAAATGATTTATTTGAAAAAGGCAGAGAGAGGGGAAAGAAAGAGAGAGAATGGGAGTACCAGGGCCTCTAGCCACTGCAAACAAACTCCAGATGCATGCGCCACTTTGTGCATCTGGCTTATGTGGGTCCTGGGGCTAGAGAGATGGCTCAGTGGTTAAAATGCTTGCAAAGTCTGACGGCCTGGGTTCAAATCTCCAGGACCCACATAAAGCCAGACACACAAAATGGCGCATGCATCTGGAGTTCCTTTGCAGTGGCAGGAGGCCCTGGCATGCCCATACTCATATTTTATCTCTCTCTCCTTGCAAATAAATAAATAAAATATTCTGTGAAAGGGATAAAGACAATCCAAGGTAACTTTGATTTTTTAAATATTTTGAGATAGGACCTCACTGTGCAGCCCAGGCTGGCCTTGAACTCTCAGTCATGTTGTCTCAGCCTCCTGAATGCCTGGAAGCTTCTTGGTCTGTAATATTCCATCCCTCTACAACCACAGTGCTCTGTCAGCAAAGGTCCTACAAGCTCTGGAATATAGATGGGGCTTCCTTAAAAAATTTACAGTCCACATACTGTCACTACAAGCATTTAGCATTCTGAATAAAATATTAGAAAGACTCTCCCAGGGTGTTGAAGCCAGGGCATCCTAAGGTCACCGCCATCTGAAAAGAGAAGGTTCTCTAACCAAAAGTGAGAGTTGCATTAATATAAGGGTATGAACATTAAGAGAAGTGCTTACTGGGCAGTTAGATAAGCATAGCATATACATTTAGCCAGACAGCAGCAGCTGTTACACCCGTAGGGCTCGTGACTACCACTGTTTTAGGTTTTCAGTATCAGGAATGTATTCCCTCCCATGGAGCAGGCCTCCAGTCCAATTAGAGGGCAGTTGGTTTCCCCCATAACAGACATGCCACTATTGCACCTGTTGGCTCATTTGGCCTGGCTGGCCAAATTTAAGGCTTGCAGTGTCCACTGTTGAGTATCTCCACTGGTGATTTCTCTCTCTCTCCCATGGAACTGCATGCAGCATAGCTTTTTCCAGCTTTCTAAAAATCCCACTCTTTAAAAAATAAATTTATATCAGGACTGCTTGTCAGCCTCCCTCCTGAGCAAGATTTCCAAATACAGATTGATGCTTCACTTCATCCCAGAGGTTTCCTCAAGCGTCTTTCAAAGATGCTGAAATGCCTTCCTTACACAGGGAGACTCGGAGCAGGCGGAGCGCACACGCTTCTCCCCAAGACACCACTCTAGCAGATTCTCCCCTTGTTTCCAGAGCCTTGGCTTTCCCCGTCATTTCAAGTGTTTATGAGCAAGACATGGTGCTATCCCCCATCACCAGGCAGCTTTAAGAAGCTTTAAGCAGTCCTTCCTGCCAGGCCACCAAACACCTATGACTTACCTTAACTTGGGCAGGACTAATACTGTTTGTTTCTCTACCATTGGTTGTGGTTGTTATAGTCCATGTGAGGGAATTACAGATTACCACGCTCCTTAAGCCAGTTGAGAGTTCTTTTTGTTTTTTTTAATTTTTATTTATTTATTTGAGAGCGACAGAGAGAGAGAGAAAGAGACAGATAGATAGAGAATGGGTGCACCAGGGCCTCCAGCCACTGCAAACGAACTCCAGATGCATGTGCCCCCTTGTGCATCTGGCTTACGTGGGTCCTGGGGAATCGAGCCTCGAATAGGGGTCCTTAGGCTTCACAGGCAAGCACTTAACTGCTAAGCCATCTCTCCAGCCCTGAGAGTCCTTTATTAAGCTGGAAGCTGAGAGTGGGCTAATAATACCCGGGAGGACTCTCAACCCTAAAGTAAGGTGGGATAGAGTTTATAAAGCCAAAAACCCCAATTACATCATACCAAGTATAGGCCAGATAATAGAAGTTACAGTTAATTAATAATATCAAACCAGGGACATAAAAGTTACAGTTAACCATAAACAATGAACCTCTCAGAGCCCCAGAAAACAGTAAGTTCCCCAGTACAGAGGGTGTAACTTGGACAAGAATGTTCTGTTAAAGCCTGGTGCGGTGGCA
This sequence comes from Dipus sagitta, assembly GCA_036346955.1. Classification (NCBI taxonomy): domain Eukaryota; kingdom Metazoa; phylum Chordata; class Mammalia; order Rodentia; family Dipodidae; genus Dipus; species Dipus sagitta. The sequence goes on from CM070773.1 coordinate 8,681,357, forward strand.
CATGCCTTTAATCCCAGCACTCGGGAGGCAGACATAGGAGGATCACCGTGAGTTCGAGGCCACCCTGAGACTACATAGTGAATTCCAGGTCAGCCTGGGCTAGAGTGAGATCCTATCTCAGAAAACTGAAAGAAAGAAAGAAAGAAAGAAAGAAAGAAAGAAAGAAAGAAAGAAAGAAAGAAAGAAAGAAAGAAAGGAAGAAGAAAGAAAGAAGGAAAGAAAGTTCTGTTAACCGAGATGTGGTCTTCAGGGGGGAAAGCAGCCCAAAAATAGAGTCAGCGAGAACAAAATGGAATTACTTGGGGCAGTTCAATGGTCACAAGAAAGACTTATATTCCCATGTTAGTTTTTTCTCCGATGATTTATGCACCTAGTTTCCTAGCTTTCTTGGGAGGGGTCAAATTCGGTTTTACTCTGCCAGAAAGTAGCCCAGCCAAACCAGACAACCTTAATTTAATTAATAGCATGGCTCTTGTGTTTTCATGGTTTGCCATCCTCTTTTCTTTTTAATTTTTGTTTATTTTTATTTATTTATTTGAGAGTGACAGAGAGAGAAAGAGGGAGGGAGGGAGGGAGAGATAGAGAGAGAAAGAGAGAGAGAATAGGCCCACCAGGGCCTCCAGCCACTGCAAACGAACTTCAGATACATGTGCTACCTTATCTGGCTTACCTGGAATTCACTATGTAGTCTTAGGGTGGCCTCATGGTGATCCTCCTACCTCTGCCTCCTGAGTGCTGGGATTAAAGGTGTGCGCCACCACCTCCAGTTTAGCCTGAGCTTTTTAAATAACAGCAAAAGCAACACTTTGAATTTTTTTTCTCTCTCTCTCTCAATACTGGGGATTGAACCTAGAGCCTCAGAGATGCTAAACTAGCATCTGCCACTGGGCAGTACGACTCCAGCCTAACACTTTGGAGTTTTTTTGTTTATTTTTTGTTTATTGTTTTTTGTTTATTGTTTTGAAATAAATAAATATAAAATTGGTACATTGACAAAGTGGTGCATGAGTCTGCAGTTCCTTTGCAGTGGCAGAAGGCCTTGGCTTGACCATATGCACTCTCTGCCTGCTCCCCCCTTTCTGTCTTTCTCAAATAAATAAATAAAAATATTTAAAATTAGCCGGGTGTGGTGGCGCACGCCTTTAATCCCAGCCCTCGGGAGGCAGAGGTAGGAGGATCGCTGTGAGTTCAAGGCCACCCTGAGACTACATAGTTAATTCCAGGTCAGCCTGGACCAGAGTGAGAGCCTACCTTGAAAAAAAAAAAAAAAAAAAAAAAATTAAAATTAGTGCATATGCATTGAAATTTGTCAGAATGATGAAGGAAAGAAGGAAGGCAGATAGGAAGGACAGAAGAGGAAGGAGGCAGGAAAGAAAGAAAAACAGAATGACAAAGGGGAAATACCATAGTGGTTAAAGGCGCTTTCCTGCAAAGCCTGCTGGCCCAGTAGCATCAAGGGACCTTGTCTCAGAAAATGCAAAACAGATACCTCAGCGTTGACCTCTAACCTCCACATGTGTGCACAGGCACACTCAACACACACACACACACGTGCAAATAAATAATATTTTTGTTTGTTTTTTTTTTGAAGTAAGGTCTTACAGTAGCCCAGGCTGACCTGGATTTCACTATGTAGTCTCAGGCTGGCCTTGAACTCTCAATAAACCTCCTACCTAAGCCTCTAGAGTGCTGGGATTAAAGGCATCCACCACTATGTCTGGCAATAAAAAATATTTTAATTAAAAAAAAAAAAAAACTAGGCATGAGCTGGAGAGATAGCTTAGTGTTTAAGGTGCTGGCCTGTGAAGTCTAAGTACCCAGGTTCAATTGCCCAGTACCCATGTAAGCCAGGTGCACAAGGCAGTGCATGTGGCTGGAGTTCTATTTAAAAAACAAAAACAAGGGCTGGAGAGATGGCTTAGCGGTTAAGCACTTGCCTGTGAAGCCTAAGGACCCAAGTTCGAGGCTCGGTTCCCCAGGACCCACGTTAGCCAGATGCACAAGGGGGCGTATGCATCTGGAGTTTGTTTGCAATAGCTGGAAGCCCTGGCGTGCCCATTCTCTCTCTCTCTCTTTCTCTCTCTCTATCTGCCTCTTTCTCTCTCTGTCTGTCACTTTCAAATAAATAAATAAAAATAAACAAAAATTTAAAAAAATAATTAAAAAAACAACTAGTCATGGTGGCATGCACTGTAATTCCAGAGTGGGGAGGCAGAGAAAGGCAGATCCCTGGGATCTGGCCAGCCAGTCTAGCCTGCTTGGTAGTTGTGGACCAGTGAGAGGCCCTGTCTCAGAAAGAGTGGATGGTCCCTGAGGAATCGTACCCAGTGCTGTCTTCTGACCTCCATGAGCACACACAAGCACACAGATACACCCCACACACGTGCACCCGAACATACAGTAATACACATACACACCATGCATGCACACAAGAAAGAAAGAGAGAAAAGGAGCTGAGTGTGGTGGTGCATGCTTTTATTTTGTTTCGTTTTGTTTTGGTTTGGTTTTCGAGGTAGGGTCTTGCTCTAGCTGAGGCTGACCTGGAATTCACTATGGAGTCTCAGGGTGGCCCCGAACTCACGGCGATCCTCCCAGCTCTGCTTCTCGAGTGCTGGGATTAAAGGCATATGCCACCACGCCCAGCTTGGTGCAAGTTTTTAATCCCAGCACTTGGAAGGTAGAGTTTAGGAGGATCACTGTGAGCAAAACCCTACTTCAAAAAGCACAAAGAAAAGAAAGGAAGGAAGATATACATAGGATACCTTTCCAAAAGAAAATGGCCACATGGTCAAACAACCAGGCTTGCACCTGCCGGGACGGTCTGGAGCCCTCATGACTTCATCCTCAGTGTCACCAGCTAAGAAGCCAGCCCTATGCCCACCTGTGTCCTCTGTCCCAGCCCCCTCAGCTGGCCACCTCGTCTGGGGATTTCCTCCTCTTTCTGGATCTGGGGTTTCCAGACCACCAACCCCTGAGTGGTTTCCCAGCCGCAGGCTCAGCTCTGTGTCAGAGGCAGCTTCGCCAAGCCACTAGCAAAGAAATCCAAGCACCAGCGCTGAAAGGCCGCTACAAAGCTCAGTGTGGTGGGCACACCTTCAGTCCAGGCCCAGGGAGGACTGCAGTGAGTTCAATGCCAGCCTGGGGCTACAGGTTGAGCGCTGGAGCAGCCTGGGCTAGAGTGAGACCCAGCTTCGAAAAACCAAAAACTAACAAAAACAAAACAAAAGAAGGGACTGGGGAGCTGGCTCAGCAGTGAAAGATGCTTGCTTGCAAAGCCTGCTGGCCTGAGTTTGATTCCCCAGTGTCCACATAAAGTCAGATTCACAAAGTGGCACATGTGTCTGGTGTTCATTTGTAGTGGCAAGAGGCCCTGGCACACCCATTCACACACACTTTTTCTCTTGTAATTAATTTTTTCTCTTTTTTTTACTTAAACATATTATTTATTTATTTGAGAGAGAGAGAGGTAGAGAGATAGAATGGGCACTCCAGGGCCTCTAGCCACTGCAAACAAACCCCAGATGCATGTGCCTCCTTGTACATCTGGCTTATGTGGGTCCTGGGGAATTGAACCTGGGTCCTTTGGCTTTGCAGGCAAGTGTCTTAACTGCTAAGCCATCTCTCTAGCCCCCTTGTAATTAATTTTTTTTTTTTTTTGATTTTTCGAGGTAGGGTCTCACTCTAGCCCAGGCTGACCTGGAACTCACTATGTAGTCTCAGGGTGGCCTCGAACTCACAGCAATCCTCCTACCTCTGCCTCCCAAGTGCTGGGATTAAAGGTGTGTGCCACCACGCCTAGCTTTTCGTAATTAATTTTTTAAAAGAAAAATAAAAGCCACCACAGTGCCAGCAAGAGGCTAAGGCTTATCCAAACCCCCTGTACTGTGAGAATAGTGTCACGGGCATCAGTATTGCTGACGTGTATCGGGGTTCCCCACCTCCCCACTCTGGAGCCAGACTGTCAGCCTTCGTGCAGGTTCTGCTGCTCCGTGGACCTTCCACGCCTATGGAGGGTGATAACAGCAGCCTGTCATGTAAGGAGGGCCGGCAAGCTCGCAGGGGCACATTAGCTCACAGATCCTCATGGTGGCCACCACCTCCCCAAATGCCTCTTCTTTTTTAAAAAAAAAAAGTATTTTGGGGGGCTGGGGATATAGCTTAGCGGTTAAGCCCCAGTTCAAGGCTCAATTTCCCAGGACCCACGTTAGCCAGATGCACAAGGGGTCACGCGTGTCTGGAGTTCGCTTGAAGTGGCTAGAGCCTCTGGCGTGCCCATTCTCTCTCTCTATCTGCCTCTTTTTCTCTCTGTCTGTCGCTCTCAAATGAATAAATAAAAATAAAAAATAAAGTATTTTTTTGTTGTTCATTTATTTGAGAATGACAGACAGAGAGAGAGAGAGAGGCAGATAGAGCCAGAGAGAGAATGGATGCACCAGGGTCTTCAGCCACTGTAAAGGAACTCCAGATGCGTGCGCCACCTTGTGCATCTGGCTAACGTGGGTCCTGGGGAATAGAGCCTCGAACCGGGGTCCTTAGGCTTCACCAGGCAAGCGCTTAACCGCTAAGCCATCTCTCCAGCCCCCAAATGCCTCTTCTTGAACTTCACATCCACACCGGGGTGATATCTCATCCCTGGCTTCCCAGGGAGGAAACTGACCCATGTGGTGCCTAAAGCCCTGTGATTGGATTATGTTTTGGAAAAGATAGCCTTTTCCCATCAGGAGGAATGGCGTCCATGCAGGGACCAGAATGAACGTACCCACAATGCTATTCACCCCCTGCTTTTGTAGTTGCCTAAGCTGTGCTGAAAAGTCCTGTCTTCAAGGACCCACTGGTTCCTGTCTGGGCAGGAAATGGCTTTCCCTGAACTGTCTTCACGTTTCTCCGCAGAGCCCATCCCCGCACGATGCCAGCCGTCTCTGAGCACACAGCCCACGCTCTCGCGGGATGGACAGCCTCATTAGGGTCTGCAGCCTGGGCACCCCCACAGCATGCCTGCAGGAAGTATGGAAAACTCAGGCCCCCACCCAAGCCCCCAGCCGGCACTTGTGCCCACCGAGACTCAGATGACCAAATGCACAACTGCTTCTGAGAAGCTCTGGCACGGACAGACTCTGTTCAAGGGACAGTGGGGACTACCGTGGCAGAATTCCGAGGCCCTGATTTCTCGGCTCGCTGCTGCCCTGTGGCCATCACATTTCATGGCCGAGGGACCCTGGAGACGTGGCTGGAGCCACTGATGAGCTGTCCTTAGAATCAGGAGACGACCTCAAGGGGCTTCCTAAGACTCCTGCCCTTCACAGTCAGTTTCCCTGCTGGGAATAAAGGGAGGCCAGAGAGGCAGTGTTGGCCTGTGTGGGACAGACCCAAAAGGACCTCCAGGAGGGCAGGTGGACCTTGCCCAACAGCCACTAGGCAACAGGGCCTCAGTCCTGCAGCCATAAGGATCTGCATTATGCCCACAGGCTGCAGCCCTTGTCTCCTCAGCAGGGGACCTGCCATGCTGGCCTGGATTTCTGACCTCAGCTAGGAAATGGGTACAGGCCTCGTCCGCCCACTTAAGTTCACATAGCATCGAATTTGGCAGTTAACTGCTTGTAATGTGCAGCTCAGAACTTCGCTGGGCCGTTGGTGGGCGGTCCTCTGCCTCCCCTCCTCAGGCTAGACACCCCGCCAAAGTAGACTGCGCTGTGTGCTTTCACCCCACTGTATGTTTCTGGGGCTCACTCAGGCCGGAGCATCATCTCTTCTCTCTCTGGGTGGATCTCAGTGTGTTCCTGCTTCTGTCAATGGCCACGGGTCATCCCACCCCTGGTGAATGTGAACTTTCACGGAAGGGCCCTGTTCAAACATCTGTGTTCATTTCCAGGGCTCCTGGGCCCACAGGGTCACCCCAGTTCTCTTAGGAGTCACCAGACTGTTTCCTACGGTAGTGGCCTCACTTAACTTTCCCTCAGAAACACGGAGAGAGCAGGTGCTGTCTGAAGCCACTGGCTTTATAGACATCTAACTGGCCAAGGACCTGGGGACGCAGGTGATCAGGGAAACTTCCCCCTGGGCCTCTCAGGCCCCAGGTTCTGTTCTAGCTTGCAGAACCTTCCATGGGATCAGAAAGACCCTCATGCCCATGGCATGGACCCAAGACACATGAAGTGATGCGTCTCACTGGTAGACACCAGGAAGACCACAGAGTTGGGAGTGAGCTCTTGGGCCTGGTAGCCTGCCTGTCCTTGCAGATGTGGAGAATGGGGTCTGGTGACTAGAGAACTCAGCAGAAGGGCACATTACTACCTAGGCTCTGCCTACTCTCTTCCCACTGTTAGCTAAGAAGTGCCCTATGCCGGGCATGGTGGCGCACGCCTTTAATCCCAGCACTCGGGAGGCAGAGGTAGGAGGATCGCCATGAATTTGAGGCCACCCTGAGACTACAGAGTGAATTCCAGGTCAGCCTGGGCTAGGGTGAGACCCTACCTCTAAAACAACAGCAACAAAAAAGTGCCTTACACAGGTCCCCAGAGCCTGGAAGGTGATCTTGTTGGGAAATAGGGTTAAGGGGCTAGGGAGATGGCTTAGAGATTAAGGTGCTTGCCTGCAAAGCCTTGTGACCTGGGTTCAATTCTCAGTACTCACATAAAGGCAGATGCACAAAGTGACACATGCATCTGGAGTTCATTGGCCCTGGTGCACCCATTCTCCCTTGTCTCTCTCTGAAATAATTTTTAAAAATATTTTATCTTATTTATGTATTTATTTATTTATCTATTCAAGACAGAGAGAGTGAATGGGTGTGCCAGGGCCTCTAGCCACTGCAAACCAACTCCAAATTCATGTGCCATCATGTGCTTCTGGTTTACATGGGATCTGGAGAATCAAACCTGGGTCCTTAGGTTTCATAGACAAGCACTTTAACCGCTGAGGCATCTCTCCAGCCCCCCCTTTTTTTCCGAGGTAGGGTCTTGCTCTAGGACAGGCTGACCTGGAATTCAGTATGTAGTCTCAGGGTTGCCTCAAATTTACAGCGATCCACCTACTTCTGCCTCCTAAGCGCTGGGATGAAAGGCGTGCACCACCATGCCTGGCTGAAATAACCTTTTTTTTTCAATAAAAAGAAAATAGATGTTGTGGTGGCACATGCCTTTAATCCCAGCACTCTGGGAGGCAGAGATAGGAGGATCACTGTGAGTTTGAGGCCACTCTGAGACTACATGGTAAATTCCAAGGCTAGAGTGAGATCCTACCTCAAAAAAAAAAAAAAAAAAAAAGGTCCAAGTGGGATATTAGTTAAGGTCACAATAAGATCCTGAGATCCTCCTGAGGTAAGGTAGGTTCCACACTCATGTACTTATAAAATGAACTGACCCAGACCACAGGGGAAGTGACTCAGAAACCCTATGGAATACGGGCAACGCCAGAATTTGGGAGACAGGAGGAAGGAAAGCTAATATCCCAGATTGCCCCTGCACAAAGTCCTTTCCATTGCTATGAGACTGAGTTGGGACACTGTGGTCCCATGGCCCTGGCCAGACAGGGCCAGTACAGTTGTGGGAACACACTGTCAGTTAGGCCTGGCCTGGAGGGGGGAGCAGAGGAAGAGAGACTGCTCCACAGTGCTGGAGAAAGTTCTGTGGGGCCTCCAAGAATCCCCACCTGAACCTTGGCCCCTGGCTGCGGTTTCCTCCTGGCCATCTAACGCTGACTTTCTCCCTGAACAGGGAAACTCCACCCCAGGCCTGGGCGGGCTGGCGGGAGCACTTTCGTCCACTGACCTGGCTGCCACTGGGAGGAAGAGAGGAAGTGACCCTGCCCTCTCCTTGTGTCCACAGGTCCCAGGTGTGGCACCTGGCAGGAGGGAGGAAAAAATCTGCCCTGATCCTAGTCCTGGACATCAAGTCTCCAGACCTGGCACTGGAGAGTCACAGCCTGTGGCTTTGAAGGTTCTGGATTAGGCAACAGGGGCCAAGGCTACAGTTCCTGTCCTGTCTGGCTGTGGGGTCAATGCTGTAAGGGAACCCCTGACATAAACTCACAAGGAGACTGAGCTCCCTGGACCACCCCACCTGTGACCTGTGGGGTCCCTGCTGGACTGGGGCTGCAGCGCAGCCTCCTGCCTGACCAGGCAGGTCTGCCTCTCAGATCCGGAGGGCAGGCCAGGGGGTGGAGGTGTGAGCCGGGTCGTGGTACCTTCCAGACCTCTCAGGAAACTCTTGTACTTGAACCTTCTGGTTTTGTTTTGTTCTGTTTTGTTGGTTTTTTGAGGTAGGGTTTCACTCTGGCCTAGGCTGACCTGGAAGTCACCATGTAGTCTCGGGGTGGCTTTGAATTCACGGTGATCCTCTTATCTCTGCCTCCCAAGTGCTAGGATTAAAGGAGTATGCCACCACACCGGGCCTTTCTTTATTTTTTTTAAAAAAAGCTGGTTTTTTTTAAATTTTTGTTTATTTATTTGCAAGGAGAGAGAGAAGAAGGAGGAGAAGAAAGAGGAGGAGGAGAGAGAATGGGCATGCCAGGGCCTCCAGCCACTGCAAACGAACTCCAGATGCATGTACCACTTTGTGCATCTGGCTTTACATGGGTCCTGGAGAGTCTAACCTGGGTCCTTTGGCTTTGCAGGCAAGTGCCTTAACTGCTAAGCCATTTCTCCAGCCCTTGAACCTTCTTTCATCAGTCTTTGGAAGAGCCACAGTCCAGGTCCCCACACCCTCTCCTCTCTGACAGCTTCTGCTTCCTCGTCTACGCACTGCTGCGGGCAGGCGGTGATCCAGGCTCTGGGGCCTGCCCCAGCTCTGCACTGCCTTGCTTCACGAGGAGTCTGAAGTAGCCGAGAGAGAGAGAGAGAGAGAGAGAGAGAGAGAGAGAGAGAGAGGCTGCTTGGCCCATCAGTCTTCTGTCGCTGTCACATCCTGACGGAGACCCATTGTGAGAACTAGGGAAAGGGTGTCGGTGCCCCCACTGGGTTATACCAGCAACCACATCGTGTCTGCTACTCTGAGGTCCCATCCTGATGACAGGTGAGTGGCTCCTGGAGGTTCCCTCCACACTTGCCAGTACTAATCACACTCACGACTGTCCCACAGAAGAGTGAAGAGTAACATGGAGAAGGCCCCACCCCAGTGCTCTCACGGCTTGAAACAAGGGTCAACATCTGGGGATGAATCCTGACACAGCGAGATGTTCACAAGGGTCCCGAGAAAGGGTGCCGGCAGGAATCCCGAATGTGATGATGGAATCTGAACACGCTCTCACCTTGGTTACCGCTGGCACAAAGACTGAGGTTGGCAGAAATGAGGGGCCACTGAGTGGGGCACCTGACCAGGACAGGAATGGCTTAGGCGCCATGGCAGAGCCAGGGCTGGGCAGGTGAGACCCCGGCCAGACCCACCTTGAGGAGGTTTGTAGAGCCACCCTGGGAGCACACGGAGGCTCCCAGATGGCTCCAGAGTGACTGGAGTGATGTTCTAGAAACCCAAATAGATTTCTCTCTGGCCCTCTAGAAACACTGCTGAGAAGGCTGGCTGACCCTGCTTTCCTTTGTATTTGGGGACTAACACGAGACCAGGATGGGGATTCCTTCCTTGTAGCAGGCAGCTTCGGCCTACCCCTGAGCCGGCCGGGCTGTGCTCAGCTGGCCTCCTTGCCTGGTTGGGGCTGGTGTTCCTCCGGGCAGGGCGGTCACACTCCTGTCTACGAAGCCCTAGGAAGCGCTCACAGAATGTGACTTCCTCCCGCTGGCCTGGCAGTAGTGGCTCGGGCTCCAACCTGGAGAAGCTGAAAGTTGGCAAGTCCCCACTACTTCCCAGGGAAGTCCCAGTGAAGTCCCCGATCCTGCTCGACGTGTGGGTGATTTTAGCCCAAGTGAGAAAGGGGTTTTCTTTCCTCTGAGAAGCTTGCCAGGCCACACCGTGCCTGTCACGTGCTCCTGGCGGGCTCCCTGGCTGCTGTCCAGCAGCCTTGCAGCAAGCCACTGAGCGGTGGGAAGGTTTGGTGTAGGGACCCCAAACACCCACAAACTCGAGGACAGGCCATTCCCAGATTAGCACCCCATGATTGAGCAGCACTGAAACACTGCCCTAGTCAGGCATGTCACCCCTGTAATTCCAGCACTCGAGAGGCTTAGGAAGGGGCTCAACCTAGACTACATGGTGAATTCCGAACCAGTCTGAGCTACAGGGTGAGAGCTTGTCTCAAAAAACCAAACCAGGCCGGGCGTGGTGGCGCACGCCTTTAATCCCACAACACTTGGGAGGCAGGGGTAGGAGGATCACTGTGAGTTCGAGGCCACCCTGAGACTACATAGAGAATTCCAGGTCAGCCTGAGCTAAAGGGAGACCCTACCTCAAAGAACCAAAAGAAGAAAGAAAAACCAGGAGCGGGGCAGAGGGAGGAGGATCGCTGTGAGTTTGAGGCCAGCTTGGGACTACATAGTGAATTCCAGGTCAGCGTGGGCTACAGTGAGTCTCTATCTCAAAAAACCAAAACAGGGCTAGAAAGATGGTTCAGTGGTTAAGTGAGCTTGCTGCATATCCATAAGGGCCAGAGAGGGCCCAAGATCAACCAAGTTCAATTACAAAAAGAAATGGTGAGGAGAATGGCAGCTTTGGATTGAGTGAGAGATTGTCTCAAGGAAAAAAAGGTGGATAAGCAGAGAATACCAACCCTCTCTTCTGGCCTCCACACACATGTGCACAGAAAGCACACACACACACACGTGCATACACTACACACACACCACAGAGGACAGATAGGGTGGTGGCCGGAAGACTGGCTGATTCCTTGGCATCCTCCACTGACTTCCTGGCCCTTCCTTCCTCACAGCCTCTGGTTCTTAAGACTGGTCCTTCGGGGCCTTTGCATCTTCAATGACATGCGTGCTAGTCCCCGGTGGTCATGGCCTCCATGACAATGCTGTCCCCCAGCCTGATCACCATGTTCCCAGAGCTGACATACCCCCTCTCTCCTGCTCGTCGCTGGAGACTGTGCTGCCCCAAGAGTGCCGTCCTCACCAGCAGCCTCTAGGAACCCCTAGTTCCTGACCCATCACCCCCAGTTTTTATCCACTTCACCATGTTTGAGTGGAGCACAAGAAAGACTTGGGCTGGGGAGATGGCTTAGTGGTTAAGGCGCTTGCCTGCAAAGCTGAAGAAACTTGGTTTGATTCCCCAGGACCCACATAAGCCAGAGGCACAAGGTGGGGCATGTGTCTGGAGTTCGTTTGCAGTGGTTGGAGGCCCTGGAGTGCCCATTCTTTATCTCTCTCTCTCTCTCATAAATAAATAAAAATTTAAAAAAGAAATGTTATTTAGGTTAAGGAGGAGGTTAATTTCCCATCCATTTCTTCTTGTAGGTTTATCTTTGGAACTTCAGTCATATACATTTTGTAACCTTTGTGTCAAAGGCAAAAGACTATGGGAAACCTCCACTTGTGAAACAAACTTTCTTTTTTAAAAAATTTAATTTTTTTCTTTGAGAGACGCATGGGCCACATTGATTTTTTTTTTTTTTTTTTTTTTTTTTTTTGAAATAGGGTCTCACTCTGGCCCAGGCTGACCTGGAATTCACTATGTATTCTCAGGGTGGCCTCAAACTCACGGTGATCCTCCTACCTCTGCCTCCCGAGTGCTGGGATTAAAGGCGTGCGCCACCACACCCGGCTTGCATGTGCCACTTTGTGCATCTGGCTTCTGTGGGTCCTGAGGAATCGAGCTTGGGTCCTCAGGCTTCACAGGCAAGCACCTTAACCGCTAAGCCATCTCTCCAGCCCCAGAATTTCTTTTTAAGCGTTTTATACAGATGGGCATGACATGCTTGAGTGGGGGTGGACATAGGCTGTAGACTGACTCCGACCTTCAGCTCGCAGCAGCAGACGTGAGTTAAGTGTGCGGGTCGGCAGTGGCCGTCCAGGCTCACGCCTGCGTTCCGCCTGAATGGCAGAGCAGCAGCTTCAGGCTGCTCGGTGCGCATTTGTCTGCAGGAGGGAGCGCACCTTTAAGTCCGGAGGCGCAAGAGAGATTGAGTCATCGGCCTGGCATGTCCGGGCCCAGGAGCCGTGCCATGTGCCCTGGGCATGGTGAGGAGAGCTGGTGTGCAGAGGTTCCGCACCTGTGTCCCTGCTGACTTGTGCTGACACCACACGACACTCCTGGAGCTCAAGGTACGTGTAAAACCGGTCTCACGATGCCGCCACTGCCCCCGCGGGTCCTTCTGCCCCGGCTTCATCTCTCCAATTCCGCGAGTCCCCTTGGCAGCTACTCAACAGGCCCCCACCGAGCCATGCTTCTGGGGGACTGAGGAAAGCCAAGTGAGGAAGGAAGAGGGAATGGATGTGTGTGTGTGGGGGGGTGTGTGTGGGGGCTTTACCAAGCTGAGTGGGTGACCGTGCAAGAACAAGGGAGGCAGGAAGCTGTCTGGAGCACATCTGAGAAAGGACCTTTCCAGGCACAGCGATGGCATTGAGGAGGGTGTGCTCAGATCTAGTAAGTGGCTGAGGACAGAGGGATGGGGTGGGGGGATCAAGGTAGAGGGGCACAGAGAGAGGGGCCCTTGGGGGTGTGGCCTGAGCCAGGTGTTAGGAGACACCATCTGGCTTGCAGAGGGGTCTCTTATGACATGGGCGGTCTCCCCTCAGGGCACTCTCCCGTGCCTCCCAGCTGACCCCAGCAACTCCACTTTCACACACTGGGGTTTCCCCAGAACTGTCTTGGTGGCAAGGAGCTTGTCTAGGAAAGTCCCAGAGCTGAGAGTCAACAAGGAAAATGCAGCCGAGGCTGTGGCCAGCCCATCGCTGCAATGCTGGACTCAGAGACCCAGGCTAGTGGCCGTCCCCGCCAGGAAACACCATGCTTCTTCCCAGTGGCAGGACCCAAGGACAGAGTTGATGTCCCCTCCCAGCCTCACTGTGTGTAGCAGCCTTCCAGGACTCCCCTCCTCGGGTGCACTAGGTGGAGTGGGGCTTAATTCATGGTCTGAAGGGCCAGAGACAGAGGTTGCCCAGGGAGAGAGTGGCCTGCAGGGAAAGGCAGGTGGGATGTGTCCCCATAGCTGAGCGGGGAGGGGCAGACCCTACAGTGACCACAGATGATATTGTCCCTGGGGTCTGAACCTAGCCTCTGAGCTGAGCAGGAAGGGAAGGGGATTTGGCATGTGTCAACTTGATCTGTTTAGGAATCCACAGACATTTCTCTGGAATGAGTCTCTGAGGTTGCTTCCAGGGAGGATTAATTAAAGGAGGAATCCTTCCCCCAGGCTGAGCCCTTCCTCCAGAGTGGGTGGGCCCTCTTGGGGGGGAGGGCTTTATCTAAGGAAGCTCTGGGAAGGAAAAAAAAAAAAAGGGGGATCCCCTCCTCCCACCTGGCTACCAGTGCTGCTTGCTGCCTTCCAGGGCGACCTGCAGACCAGCGTGGACTGAGGACCAGCGTGGACTGAAGACCATCAGCTCTCCAGGAAGCCTCAGGCTTTCAATGCCAGATTGGGACGGCTGAGGCATCCAGCCTCATGGACTGAGCAGCTACTGGATTCCTTGACTCTCAGGCCTGCAAACTGCTATTGCTGGACTGCTGGAAGCTAATCCAATACATTCCTTTTAATACGATTCATTCTATCGGTTCTGTTCCTCTATAGAACCCTGACGAATACGGCATGTTAGTCAGTGGACAGTGCTGTAGTTACTTTTGCATTGCTGGGACAGAGGACTTGACCACAGCCAGCTGCTGGGAAGAGTTTGTTTCAGCTTACAGTCTTGGGCAGAAGTTTCATCACGGCAAAGGGAGGATGGCAGATGCCAGGTTTCACATCTTGCCATATCAGCTGCAGAAAACACCAAGAGTGAGCTGAGCTACAGGCTAGAACACCCCCTAAGCCCACTTCGACCAACACACCTCCTGCAGCAAGGCTCCACCACCCAAACTGTCACCAGCTGAGGAGTAAGCTTTCAACACATGAGGCTATGGGGACATTTCACTTAAACCACCACATTCTCCCCACCCCACAGATTCATGATCGCTTAATGATGTAAAGTGCATTCAGCCCAACTTTGAAAGTCCCCATACTTATTTTGTTTGTTTGTTTAGTTTGGGTTTTTTGAGGTAGGGCCTTGCTCTAACCCAGGCTGACCTGATATTCAATTTTTATTAATTCGCAAGGAGAGAGAGAGAGACAGAGAGAAATGAGCACACCAGGGCCTCTAGACACTGCAAACAAACTTCAGATGCATGTGCCAATTTGTGTATCTGGCTTTACATGGGTACTGGGGAATTGAATTAGGATCATTTGGTTTTGCAGGCAAGTGTCTTCTCTGCTGAGCCATCTCTCCTGTCCTGACCTGGAATTCACTACGTAGTCTCAAGCTGGCCTCAAACTCACAGTGATCCTCCTACCTCTGCCTCCCGAGTGCTGTGATTAAAGGTGTGCACCATCATGCCTGGTTCCATAGTTGTTTTGTTTTGTGTTTTTTTGTTTCAAAGTACGGTTTCACTCTAGTCCAGGCTGACCTGGAATTCATTATGTAGTCTCAAAGCAGCCTCGAACTCATGGTGATCCTCCTACCTCTGCCTCCTGAGTGCTGGGATTAAAGGCGCGCATCACTACACCCAGCTTTTTTTTTTTTTTTTTAATCAACTCAAACTGTTCAAAAGTTGAAAGTCCAAAGTTTTATCTGAGACAGCCTCTCTCTCTTGCTCCTTTTTTTTTTTTTTTTTGAGGTAGGATCTCAGGCTAGCCCAGGCATATCTGGAAGTCACTCTATAGTCCTAGGCTGGCCTCAAACTCACAGCAATCTTCCTACCTCTGCCTCCCAAGTGCTGCGATTAAAGGTATGGCACCACACCCAGTTTGAGACAGTCTCTTAACTGTGGGCCTATAAGATCAAAACATAAGTTCGGGCTGCAGAGATGGCTCAGCGGTTATAAGAGCTTGCTTGCAAAGCTTGATGCCTGGTGGCTGGTTTTGATTCCAGTACCCATGTAAAGCCAGATGCACAAAGTAGCACATGAGTCTAGAGTTTGTATAGTGGCATGAGGCACACTCATTCTCTCTCTCCTTGCAAATAAATAAAAATGTTAAAAAGACACAAGTTAAATACTTTAAACATGGCACACAGTAAACATTGTCCCACTGCAAAAGAAGGCACTAGACATTGCAAGGGAAGATTAAATCAATGCAAGATTGAAAACAAGCAAACATCAAAGCCTCCAGCTCTGTTTGTCATTTGGGACATGTGATAAAATCTCTAGGATCCAAATCACTCCTCCCTCTAGCCTGTGACGCTTGCTTTCTGGGCAGATCCACGCGAACTAGAGTGACCAGCTCTCCTTGGCAGCCATCACAAAGTCCTGGGGTCTCCACTGCCCTCCATAATTCCTCTTTGTGGCTCCATGTCTTAGCCTGCAGGGTCTCCACACAGGAGCTTCAACAACCCTGCCTCTCACATCACACAGTGGCCATCTCCCCAAAAAAAAAAAAAAAAAGTAACCATGTTGCAAATCCAGTGGCCCTGTCTTTCCTACATTTGTCATATTTCCAAAACCAGTACCAAGTGGGCTACCAAATTTGTTAATCCAGGGGAGAACAAAGATGACTTTGAGGAGGACTCTCCTTCAGTTCTCTTCCTTCATGTCCCTTCTCAAGAGAGTTCCAGTGCAGAATAATTGCTGGCCTAGTCTCAGTGGTGGTCTCCTCTCCATTGCAGCTGAAATTTGCAATCTTTGTGCAACGAACTTCTTCACAATCTGTCACTGCTTTCCTGTGCTGAACACGCCAGTCCATTACCAGCTCAGCCTGCTCAAGTTCTAAGGACACGGGCAGAAGGAGCAGTCTGCCACACAAACTGCTTCTAGCTCATTCCCCAAAGTTCATTTTCCCCTCATAAACTGATCCTCCACAGCCTATACTCCTTTTTGAATCTAGTTTTTTTCTTTTTTTTTTTTTTTTGACATCTCACACATTTAATCCCAGCAAAATGAGCTGCTAAAGCAGAAGATATCCATGGGTTCAAGGCCAGCATGGGCTAGACAGACATTCTGCCTCAAAAGCATCAACATCCATCCCGCCTCCCCGGAAAAAGAGATGTTCTTGCTACACGGCCCAAGATGGCCAAAACCTTGCCACCGTCTCCCTGCCTCAGCCTTCCACAGGTTTTGGGGTGACAGGCGGGTGCCTCCACGCCCAGCGTAAGCCCTCCTCTTGTGATGGCGACACCGTCCCGGACAGCCAGCATGGGGAGGCCCAGCGCCACCCTCTCGGCCACAGATTTATTGTCATCTCTCACAGGGTCACCTCAGCTCAGGGAGCCAGGTCTGCACCGGTGTCGTGTGTCCCACTCACAGGTTGGCACGCTCCTGGCACGGGACACGGTGTTCCAGGCATCCACGTAGCATTCCATGCACATGGTGATGCACTTCTGTTCCCAGTGGTCCGGGGAGCCCCCAGGGCTCCCAACGCGCTTCAGGAAGCACTTGTCAGCCATCTTGGGTGGACGTATGCGAGGCTCCATCCGCCACGCCCAACCCCGGGCCCTCAAGACGCTCTGCACTGCAGTCTGAATTTCGCTTATTTAAAAAATATTTTATTTATTTATTTTCAGAGCAGAGCAAGTGCATGGATGCACCAGGGCCTCTAGCCACTGCAAATGAACTGTAGATGCATGTGCCACTTTGTGCATCTGGCTTTATGTGGGGAATTGAACCCCAGGTTGTCAGGCTTTGCAGGCAAACACCTTAACAAGTGAGCCACCTCTCCAACCCATTTTTTTTTTTTTTTTTTTTTTGAGGTAGGATCTCACTCTAGACTCAGGCTGACCTGGAATTCATTATGTAGTCTCAGACTGGCCTCAAACTGACAGTGATCCTCCTACCTCTGCCTCCCCAGTAGTGGGATTAAAAGCATGTGCCATCATGCCCAACCTTTCTGAATTTAGGTCTTTCAAACTCTCACCAAAATGGTCCATCAAGCTGTGCTTACAGCACTGCAAGGCTTCTCTAGTCTGAAATTCAATATCCCTCCATAGCCGGATATTTATAAATATCCCTCCAGCAAACCAGCTCAAAAAAATAAAAAATACACTTATAACAATGCCTCCACTCCCAGTACTAATTTTCTGTTGTAGTTGCCTTCGTGTTGCTGGACAGAACATCTGACCAAAAGCAGCTAACGGGAGGAAAGAGTTTATTTTGCGTATGGTCTTGAGGGGAAGTTTCGTTGTGGCAGGGAAAGGATAGCAGGGTCTGGGCATCACTTCTTGCCATAGTAGCTGGCAGAAAGCAGCAAGAGTGAGCTCAGCTACTCCCTGGAAAGGGGAAGTAGCTTATAACACTCCTAAGCCCATCCCCAGCTGCACATCCCCAGCAAGACTCCGCCTTCCGAATTGCCACCAGCTGGGGACCAAGCATTGGAAACACACCAGGTATTCAAACCACCAGACAGAAAAGCTTGGTAGGCCAGAAGATGTAGTCCAAGCCCATGGGGCAATAGAGGGGCTGTGAGGGCCCTCGGTGTCCAGCCTACACCTCTGGCCCCAGCTAGAGGGGACAGGCTGGCAGATGGCCTCTATCCCATTGCACTACGGGTTCTAATCCTCCAGTAGGCATATCTAACCAGTGGCCTGCCAGCAGCATGCATCCCAGGATAGCTATGAATGAGATCCAACACATTTGTAGATGATAGTATCATGTAGCAATGTCAAAAGTTCGGACACCCCTGCACAAGGTTCCTGCACCTGCAAGCCTTGCCCTCCCCTCTCCCCTCCCCTTATTGTACCCGGAAATTGGAGCGGAAGCAAGGGACGGTAGGTCAGGTGAGGCCAAGGTAGGGGGTACGCAGATATGATGGCGGGGGGTAGAGAGAGGGCTATGAGGCCAGACTCCAGGCTTTCAAAACAGGGTGGCAGGAAGATGGCACAAACCAGTGTCTACATGAAGCCTAGAACATGTCCTGTCCTCTTCCCACCACCACTTGCCGTTCCTGCTACTTCTCTGGGAAGCAGGTCTGCCCCCCCCGGGGGGGGGGTCTGAAGAGAGAAGTCACATGATAAAACCCTAAGCAGAAGGGAAAATGCTCACGTGGAGGCAGAGCCTTCCTGGCATAGCTGGAGGAACCAAGAACCCAGGGTGAGGCTTCCCTTCCTAGCTCAGATGGGGCACAGCTTCGCGCCAGGCTCCCCTCACTGCGGTCTGCTCACTGCTAGGGGCACAGGAAGCGGACTGCAGACACAGGAAGTAGGCCAGTGGCTGCAAGGGCCGGGGAGGAATGGGCAGCCAGCTGTGTGGGAGGAAGAGAATGTTCTGGAGGATAGTGGGACGGCTGCACAGAATTGCGAGTGGCTTAACGCCACCAGCCTGCATCAGGAGCTGCAGCTCCCAGACCTGGCACTGGCCTCCTCCTCAGATGCTAAGACACACTGAGAAATCCCAGCCCATGCCCTGCTGGCTTGCTTGGCTGTGGCCAGCTGCTGGGGACTCTGGGGAAATAGGAAGTGCTTCTGTCCTGAACCACCAACGGGACAGCTTCCGCTGTTACCCACTCATTCTGAAATTCACACCCCCCCACCCCCCACTCAGAGCATCCAACACTTCCTGAATAGTTCCTGAGCCCAGGAATCAGAGTTCCAGTGAGGTGGAACCAACCCTGCAGCCAGGGACACAGAGCCAGCCCTCACCCCAACATCCAGGGAATTCTGGGGGTCTCTTTCCTGGACGGCCCCAAACACCCAGGCTTCCTCATCCACCTGCAGCATGTGTCTACATAGCTGTTGTCTTCAGCCCCAGGAGCCCTTGGGAAGTGCGGCCAGCATGGTCACTTGGTGTCAGTGCCCACCCTGCCAAACAAGACCTCACCTTGGGGCTGGGCCAGCACAGCCACCTGGAAGGGGTCCCCTGGCAGGATGGGGCAATCCACCCCCCCCCCCGCGAGCCTCCCTTCAAATGTCTCCTTCACTGTGTACGTGACCCCTGCTGGCAGTGGGGTCCCTCCTGAAGCCCCAGTCCTGAAATAAAGGTGACATGGAGCAGCTCAGTGATGAGTAGAGGGTTAGGATTGATGACCTTGGCCCATCCCTACCATAGGCTGGCCCCATTACTGTCACTGTAAGCCCTGTCCCCGCTATAGGTGCCAGGGGCGGAGGGGCAGAGGCAGGAGCAGGAGGGGCAGGGGGTCAGCCCTGCTGCCCTGTGGAGGTGGCTGGGCATTGTGGAAGTAGGAGGCGGTGGATGGAGGAGAGCCTTGGGAGCTGGCAGCTGTGGCATAACCTTGCCCAGCTTTCTCTGAGTCAGCCACATGGGAGCAGGTGACAGTGCTTTGGGGCCATCCTGTCACCTAGTCCCTGGCAAATGACCACAGGGCTTGGAGGATGGGGTCCTAGGGCTTCGGACCGAGCATGTCCTTGCATGTGCCATCTGATCGCTCTGGGAATGGCTCCCGTTGATGGAGGGTGGAGGAGCTGACGCTCACAAGGCTCTGGGCTGAAAGCATTCCAGAGACTCCTGAGCCCAGTGCTCTGACCCTGAGCCCTGGGAGAGACACCAGACACAGTGCAGCCTGGGGTGGGCGTGGAGGGGTGTCCCCTCTCGGAGATGAACCTGCCAGCAGGATTGTGGATATTTCCAAAGGTGTGCCCAAGATGTGCCAGAGGGGTTTCCAAAAGCCTGTGGCAAGCAGGTTCTCCCACAGTGCTGGGCAGGAGCTTCCGGGTGCAGGCTCAGTCAGGCGGCTGTGATGGCCTGTTTCGCAACAGAAAAGCAGTGTGTTGTCCAAGTTCAACATTGATGAGGCAACAAAGATTTTTATCTTGCTTTATTATTTTTTTTAAACAAAGTTTCTTGGATGCAGCAGAGTGTGAAGGGCTGAGTCACAAGCTGTGGATAGATCCCCAAAGAAGGGGGTCTTGGGTTGGACTCTATGGGCTGTATGCTGAGCTGCCCACCCTGGCCTCTCCTTATCTGCATTTGGACAAGGGTTCCCTCGCACCGTGTCACATGGCACTAGATCTATACTGACTGACAGGTCTCCAGGCCAGGCCTTCTGTCCTCCCCCAGGTCCCACAGGCCATGACACACAACCAAACCAACCCAAGGTCCACCTTGTCTGGCCTGAATGTTTGGCACAGGGGTGCAGAGCTGCCACTCCGAGGTCTCAGCTGCACCCATCACTGGAAGCCAGAGCCTTCACATCAGTTTGGGGTGCAGTACTGGGGCTCCCCTTCTGAGGCTCCCTTAGTGAGTGCTCCACGCTGCTCTGGTCCCTGGGAGGTGGACACGTCAGGATCCCGGGTTCCCAGCCTGGCCTTACAGTGGGGTCCCTAGGAAGCTGGAGCCCCTAACATCCAGGTTCTTCCCTTCACCCACTCAGGAGGCTTGAGGTCTCCTACATCAGCACTTTTGGAGGTTCCCAGATGAACCTTGGTTTTGTGGCCATGGGGCAGACAACCCAAGGGGCAAAGGGCTTCATTGACTCCAGAGGCTGAAGTTGAGGCACTCCCTAAGCCAACACAGCAGCAGTCTCACTACTGGACCCTGCAAAGTCACAAGCAGAGGCCCAAGGTCGAGGGCACCCTGGGAAAAGGACTCAGAGCCTGTTGTGTACCACTGTTGGTCACTGGGTGGTAACACACTCCCGGCTTACAGCAGACATGAGGGAGGGTGTCAGGCCAGGAGGGGGTGCGAGGGCATAGACCCATGACTCCGGGAGAGGAGAGTGGGGTTAGGGGGGAAAAGTCTTCTGCTGTCCAGGCACTTGTGTATGCAGGAGCTCCCCAAAGAGAAAACACTGTGAGCTGGGTATGTTGTGTATGCCTGTGATCTTCCAGCCAGCCTGGGCTACACAAGGCCTTGCATCAAGACAATACAAAAGGTAATATTCAGGGCTGGAGAGATGGCTTAGCAGTTGAGGCGCTTGCCTGCGAAGCCTAAGGACCCAGGTATAATTCTCCAGTACTCTTGTAAGCATGCATCTGGAGTTCGTTTGCAGTGGCTAGAGGCCTTGGCATTCTCCCCCACCCACTCTCTCTCTCAAATAAATAAAAACAAAATTGAAAAAAAAAAGGTAAAAAATACAAAGGCTGGGGAGTTGGCTCAGCAGTTAAAGGTGTTTACTTGCAAAGTCTTCCATCCTGGGTTCAATTACCCATCCATAAAAAAGCCAGACACACAAAGTAGTACATGCATTTGCACCAGAAAGAGGCCCAGGCATACCCATTCTCTTTCTCTCTCTCAAAAAAAAAAAAAAAAAAAAAAAATATATATATATATATATATATATATATATATATATATTTAGAGGTAGAGTCTTGCTCTAATCCAGGCTGACCTGGAATTCACTACGTAGTCTCAGGGTGGCCTTGAACTCACAGTGATACTCCTACCTCTGCCTCCTGAGTGCTGGGATCAAAGGCATGCCTGACTTCAAGTAATTTTTTAAAAAATACTTTATTTGAGAGAGAGAGGGAGAGTGAAAGAGGCAGATAAAGTGAAAGAGAGAGAGAGGCATGCCAGGGCTTTCTAGCCACTGCCAATGAAGTCCAGACATGTGTCACCTTGTGCATCTGGCTTATGTGGGTACTGGGGAATTGAGCCTGGGTCCTTGGGCTTCATAGACAAGCACCTTAACTGCTAAGGCATCTCTTCAGCCCTCAAATAATTTTTTAAAGTCTTGTTTAATTTTTTTGATTTTATTTAATCAATTAATTTGTTTGAGAGAGAGAGGCAGAGAGATAAAGAATGGGCACATCAGGGCCTCTAGCCACTGCAAATGAACTCCAGATGCATATGCCACCTTGCGCATCTGTCTTACGTGGATACTGGAGAATTGAACCTGGATCCTTAGGCTTCTCAGGCAAGCGCCTTAACTGCTAAGCCATCTCTCCAGTCCTTCACATCTTTTAGAAGAAAAGGTAACACAAGGGCTGGAGAAATGGCTTAATAGTTAAGGCACCTGCCTGCAAAGCCAAAGGACCCAGGTTCGATTCCCGATTTCTCAGGACCCACATAAGCCAGATACACAAGGTGGCACATGTGTTTGGAGGCCCTGGTGCACCTATTCTTTCTTTCTTCCTCTTTCTCTCTCTCTCTCTCTTCCTCTCTGCTTCTTTCTCTCAAATAAATAAATAAATAATATTTTAAAATAAAAATAAAATATGATAGTAACAGGGTCAGTGCTAGAGGCAGTTGTCCAGACCCAAGAGAGAAGGCACAGGGGTGTTCCCAAGCTCAGGGTACTGTAAAAGTCCCCAGAGAAGTGCACTGCTCTAAAGTCCAAGCTTGGAGGGGCAGATGGGAGGGCAGACAGCAGAGAGCGAGGGGCTGAGCCTGTGTGTACACAGCACCAAGGAACGGCCTGCTGCTCCCCATCCGAAGCTTAGCTGACCTTGGTCCTTCCATGAAGGGTCTCTGCTTCCCTGACATGAAAGAAAGGAGGGCTCTCACCTGAGCCAACTGACCCCTGCTGCCTCTGGTGGACTCTCCCTGGGCTGTGGGGGGAGAGAATGTGGGTTCCTTTCTCTTCCCCCCTCCTTCCCCAAACAACCACCACATCCAGGGAGATGGGCTGCCACTATGAGGGTGACCTTGACACACTGACAGTGGGCTGTTGGGACAAAAGCTTCCTTGTTCTCAGGGACAGGCAGCACAGAGCCTCAGGGAGGCCACTGGCACGTCCACTTGGGTCCAGACTAGCGAGGTCTCCCACGCAGGCCCACAGTAAGGACCGTGATGCGGTCTGGCTCCTGGTGCCACGGGGCCTGTGTTCAGGTCGCTTCTTCCTACGTGCAGCTGCTGTGCAACACTCGGGCCCTGGTCCTGTGATCTCATTTCTCAGAAAACAGCCCTAGGAGGAACGCTTCAAAGCCAAAACATTCTTCTCAACCCTGTTTTTTTTTTTCAACACTGTTTTCTCATAACCCCAATGTCAGCTGCAAGAACAGGGGTCCCAAGGGAGGGTAGGAGTGGCTATGGCCTCAAAGGCACTTCAGAGGACAGCGCATGCTGGAAGTGCACTCCATGCAGCAGCTCTGCACGTGCTGCCTCAGGCTGACAGGGTGGCCCGTGGGCAGAGAACTCCCAACTGTCCCCAGGGCCTCAGCCCACTCAGTCCCCGTGCTTGACTGGCATGACCTACTTAAACCACCATATGTCCATCTGTTAGATTTTTAAAATATATTTTTTTATTTACTTAACACATTTTATTATTTATTTATTTGGCAGTGTAAGAGGGAGAGAGAGAGAGAATGGGCACGCCAGGGCCTCTAGCCACTGCAAATGAACTCCAGATGTGTGCAGCCACTTGTACATCTGGCTAACGTGGGTCCTGGAGAAATCAAACTAGGGTCCTTTGGCTTTGCAGGAAACGCCCTAACCGCTAAGCCATCCCTCCAGCCCTATTTATTTATTTATTTATTTGAGAGAAAGAGGGAGAAGGAGAGAATGAGTGTGCCAGGGCCTCCAGCCACTGCAAACGAACTCCAGACGCATGCGCCCCCTGGTGCACTTGGCTAACATGGGTCCTGGAGAATTGAACCGGGATCCTTTGGCTTTGGCAGGCAAACACCTTAACCACTATGCCATCTTTCCAGCCCCTCCATCTATTAGTTTTGTGCATTTATGTTTGGTCCTGCACCTTGCTCCTGTGGTGCTCCTGCCCTGCAGCCTGACTGCACCTCCAGCAGCTCACCTGGATCTGTCTTCTCTCCGCCCCGCCAGCACGTCTTTGCGTGGCTGTCAGCTCTGTCTCCACAAAGGCCTCTTTAAACACTGAATTCTGTGGACTCTTCAACCCTTTTGCAGTTGTTCTGTAACCCACGTATATACATACATAGACATAATTCCTGTGTGAAGCATAATGTGTCATGAGACTATTAGTTAAGATTGGAGTAAAAGAACTTGTGTTTGCCTTGGCCAGCTACCAAGGGACAGAGGGATTACTTGGCAAATTGCAGCCAACAAAATTGATGTAGCTTGTGAATTGGTTGTTATTCCATAAATTCTGGCACTGTGGAAAGACATAAACTTGCCTGTCTGTTTCTGGCATAGCCTACTCACGACGCAGGGACCTGAAATCACTGTCCTCTGCTCCATATGTATCTCTGTTTCTCTCTCCGGTGACTCATTTGATAAAGAACAGAC
Source organism: Dipus sagitta (assembly GCA_036346955.1). Taxonomy (NCBI): domain Eukaryota; kingdom Metazoa; phylum Chordata; class Mammalia; order Rodentia; family Dipodidae; genus Dipus; species Dipus sagitta. Next base: position 8,705,455 of record CM070773.1, read on the forward strand.
CTTAGCCGGGCATGGTGGCGCACGCCTTTAATCCCAGCACTAGGGAGGCAGAGGAAGGAGGATCGCCATGAGTTCAAGGCCACCCTGAGACTCCATAGTGAATTCCAGGTCAGCCTGAAAAAAAAAAAAAAAAAGGACAGACCTTTCACAGACACTGTGTCCTCAATAAAAACAATCCCTGGCTGGGAATCCCCTGAGAAGATCAACTTCCTCTCCAGATAGTGGTGACTGTGGTGGGTGTCCTTGTGGTTGGTTAGATAGCACCGCCCCGTGCTGGCCCCTCCATAGAAACTCCTAGGTCAGGTGAAGTGTCAAGGACTATGGGAGGCTCACGGGGGCCTGTGGACACCCAGGGGTTCTGTCCTCCGTCATAATCCGAATGTCCCCTGGTAAAACCGCACATCCTGGTTCCTCAAGGGGTGACTGCCCCACTGCGAAGGCCACAAGGAAGGGGTGACAACTTTCCTGCCACCCACAGGTCTCCTGGAGTCCTTTATTGTCTTGTCCTTGGCCCACTCTACTGCTGGTGTCTGGCTGCCAGTGACCAGCACTGCGGCTCCCACTTTTCCCAGGGGTGGGGGGAGACACTGGAAGCCTATGTCGCAGGACTGGATGGGATGAGCTAAAGGAGTCTGGTCTACCTTCACAGCTGATGGCCAGATGCTCTGTGGGATCCAGCCAACGTGGAGCTGTCCTCCTTCCAGGTCCCCTACACTGCCATTCTTCCTCTATAATCCTGTCATTTTAGGTAGCATCAGTGCTCTTGCCTTCTGAAGATTTAGGGCAGCTGGTGTGACCCATCAAGGCTAAGAGAGAATCTTTGTGGGCACCTGGGTGGATGAGAAGGGTTAAGGAGACCTCAAAGCTCCTGATACCCTCCCAGAGTGGACCCAGTGGGGATGGCTTATGTCTAGGGAGAGCAGTGTCCTCAGGAAGCCCCAGGACAGGGCATATGGGCAGCTTCTCCTGACTACCCCCACATCTGTGGTCTCCTAATTGCCCCATGCACAAGTGTATCATATGTACTTGGTCATGTCAACACACAAGGAAACTGAGGCAGGGCCCAGTCACTGCACAGTGTGAGTGCAGAGCTGAATGCCTGGGCAGCCTCTTGTTCAGTCACTTTAATGTCTGACTCCCAAGCTCCGGAGTGGTGGGACAATGAGTGTTGTATTGAAGCCCAGCATGTGTGCTTTGTGATGGCAGCCATAATTAATTCAGAGACCTAATTCCTTCCTGCCCACCCCCTCCCTGGGTAGGGTCCCACCCTAGCCCAAGTTGACTCTGTAGTTCCAGGCTGGCCTCAAACTCACAGATACCCCTACCTCTGCCTCCTGAGTGCTGGGATTAAAGGCGTGTGCCACCACACCCGGCTTTTTTTGAGATAGGGTCTCTGTTTAACCAAGCAGTGTTCAGTGGTGTCTCCCAAGCCCACCTCGCATCCCCTCCAGAACTGTAAGGATTGGAAGCCCTGGGGTGCTCGTGGAGCCAGGAACACAGAGACTTCCTGTGAGATACCCCCAGGAACTTCCTGTTTCAGGCCAGGTCAGAAACACTAAAAGATACTTAATGAGAAATATTTTAGTACTTCTGCTATTTGTCCTTAGCCAAAATCAGGAAGTGCAGGGATGCATAAAAATGAGACAGAAAATATTAAAAATTGAAACAGCAATATCAGGCTGGGCGTAGTGGTGCACGCCTTTAATCCCAGCATTTGGGAGGCTGAAGTAGGAGGATTTCCATGGGCTGGAGGATAGCATGGGACTATAGAGTGACTTTCAGGTCAGTCTGCGAAACAATGAGACTCTGCTTCAAAAGCACGCCACCAGGGCTGGAGAGATGGTTCAATGGTTAAAGGTGCTTGCTTTCAAAGCCTGCCATTATGGGCTGAAGAGATGGCTCAGCACAGTTAAGGCACTTGCCAGAGAAGCTGAAGGACTCATGTTCGACTCTCCAGGTCCCACATAAACCAGCTGTACAAGGTGATGCCAGCACGCAAGGTTGCATATGCTTACATGGTAGTGCATGTCTGGAGTTCGATCGCAGTGGCTGGAGGACCTGTCTCCAATTCTCTATTGCTCTCTCATTTAAAAAAAAAAAAAAAACTACAAGAAACAAAACAGATAAACAAAAAAACACCAAAGCCTGTCATTAGAGTTATATTCCCCAGTACCCACATAAAGGTAGATGCAGCCGGGCATGGTGGAGCACACCTTTAATCCCAGCACTTGGGAGGCAGAGGTAGGAGGATTGCCGTGAGTTCAAGGCCACCCTGAGACTCCATAGTGAACTCCAGGTCAGCCTGGGCTAGAGTGAGACCCTAATCCCCACCCCCCCAAAAAAGGTAGATGCACAAAGTAGCACATGCATCTGAAGTTCAGGTGCAGTGACAAGAGGCCTGGTGTGTCCATTCTCTCTGTATATAATAAATGCATAATAAAATAAATTGTGGAGATCAAGCTAATTGGATAAAGGCTCATCTTTGCATAGGCCAAGCCTGGGGTCATGGAAAACCAGGAGCCTTGGCTGGAGCCTCTTGTAGGTGGGAAACTCACAGCTTCTCCAAAGATTTCCTGATGAAATAAACATAAACAAAGGACTCATGATCTGGTCTGATGCAAACTCGGACTCCCCATAGCTTTGACTGCCTGAATCTGAATAGAAGCTAGGAGCACATTCAGTTCCGGGAGCACTAGAGTACATCCCCCACCCCTCAACCTCCTCCATTGAATTGCATTTTGCCTGCTGTGTTCATTTTGTGTTTATCCAAATGCCGCTGGACAGTATACAACAATAAGTAAAGAAAAGTATTAAAAAACACAACAACAAGCCAGGTGTGTGGGCTCATGTTTTCAATCCCAGTACTTGGGAGGCTGAGTCTATGTAAAAGGATCGCTGTGAGTTTGAGGTCAGCCTGAGACTGCATAGCGAATTCCGAGTCAGCCTGGGCTAGGCAAGACCCTGTCTTGAAAAAACAAAAACAACGACAAAAAGCAATGAACAAGGTTATGATTGGATGGCCATTTCACACATTCCCTGTAGCCACGGCTCTCTCTTTTCCCCTCCAGGCCCAGCAGGCACACTATCACACTTCTTTCTCTTTCAGAGCCAGGAGCTCATCTGGGAACGCAGGTGTCCAGGGAAGTACATCTGGGTGGGTGTATAGGTCTCCAGGGAAGCTGCGGCCATCTCCTATGGGAAATTTCCATGGCAATCACAGACCTGGGAATCTGGCTGAGTCAACAGTGGGGTGTCACGAGGTCATCCGTGACCTCCATGGTCCGACCTATGCCATATAGAGCCTCCCAAGGGCTCTTCAAAGACTCAAAGTAGCGACATGACCCAACATCACGGTGTTCCCTGAGGTGGGGTATCCTGTAAGGTGGCCCAGACCATCGTCCTGCAGCCAGAGTCCCAGGATAATGTGAGTACAGGACAACAGACAGAACCCACAGGTTGCCCAGACAGAAGCCAGCCACAGTCCTGACTTGGAGGACCCAGGAGGCTCTGAAAACGACAGGGTGGTAGGTGCACAGGGGGTTATTTCCAGCCCCTTCCTTGTGAGCATGAGGACTCTCCGGTGCATTCCACCTATGCCTCGAGCTCCCTCCTGCACGTGCGCCCATCAGTCTTCACAAAATTCCCATGTTGGAGGCCTTACACCTGGCCCTGTGTATATGACCTTCTCTTAAGGTAGGATCTTTACAGATGTGACCAAGTTAACATGAAGTTATTTAGGACTGGGGTCCTTCTAAGAGAGCAAATGTGCACCCAGAGAGGAGACAGAGGCCAAAAAACGATGTAAGTCTTGAGATGGCTATGAAGACACGAAGGACAAGAGGGGTGGTCTTGCAGCGAGGCATGGTGGCACATGCCTTTAATTCCAGCACTTGCGAGGCAGAGGTAGGAGAATCACCATGTGTTCAAGGCCAGCCAGAGTCTACATAGTGAACTGCAGGTCAGCCTGAGCTAGAGTGAGACCCTGCCTCAAAAAACAAACCAAAAAAAAAAAAAAAAGAGCAAATGGTCTTGAGGAGTTGTAGGCCATGAGACGGAGGACATGAAGACAGGGACACAAAATGGCAATAAGGACACAGAGGCCATGAACAGATGAGGGACATGAGAGAGAGGTTTGAGGTGATGGAGTGCATGCAGAGACTCAGATCTTGAGAAAACAGAGGACAGGAGGAGATGGAGTCAGGAGGAGATGAAGGACAGGAGGAGATGGGGGACAGGAGGAGATGGAGGACAGGAGGAGATGGAGGACAGGAGGAGATGGGGGACAGGAGGAGATGGAGGACAGGAGGAGATGGGGGACAGGAGGAGATGGAGGTCAGGAGGAGATGGGGGACAGGAGGAGATGGAGGACAGGAGGAGATGGGGACAGGAGGAGATGGGGACAGGGGGACAGGAGGAGATGGGGGTCAGGAGGAGATGGAGGACAGGAGGAGATGGGGGTCAGGAGGAGATGGGCGACAGGAGGAGATGGGGGTCAGGAGGAGATGGAGGACAGGAGGAGATGGGGGTCAGGAGGAGATGGAAGACAGGAGGAGATGGAGGACAGGAAGAGATGGGGGACAGGAGATGGGGGACAGGAGGAGATGGGGGTCAGGAGGAGATGGAGGACAGGAGGAGATGGGGGTCAGGAGGAGATGGGGGACAGGAGGAGATGGGGGTCAGGAGGAGATGGAGGACAGGAGGAGATGGGGGTCAGGAGGAGATGGAGGACAGGAGGAGATGGGGGTCAGGAGGAGATGGGCGATAGGAGGAGATGGGGGACAGGAAGAGATGGGGGACAGGAGGAGATGGAGGACAGGAGGAGATGGGGGACAGGAGGAGATGGAGGACAGGAGGAGATGGAGGTCAGGAGGAGATGGGGTCAGGAGGAGATGGAGGACAGGAGGAGATGGAGGACAGGAAGAGATGGGGGACAGGAGGAGATGGAGGACAGGAGGTGGTGGGGGGGACAGGAGGAGATGGGGTCAGGAGGAGATGGAGGACAGGAGGAGATGGAGGACAGGAGGAGATGGAGGACAGGAAAAGATGGGGGACAGAAGGAGATGGGATTGTTTGCATAGAAATGGGCTGGTGTGAGCAGAGGGATACGGCACAGAAAGAAATGTTTAGGATGAAACTGTTGCCTGTTCAGCTGCAATTATATAAGAGATTACAACCTTTGAGATTGGGGCAACAGGAAGAACGCAGACTCTTTTGAAGGGACCTAAATGCTCAAAGAGTGTTCTGTTTTTCAAAGTCTGCTTTATTCCCCCCTGGATTAACAAATCGGCACCCTGCCTGGTATTATGGGGTATAAGAAATGCAGGAGAGGATCACTGAATTTGCAACACAGCCTCCTGTTTTGGAAATGGCCATGGGTAGTATGAAGCAGGTTTGCTGGATGCCTGCATGGAGACCCAATGGAGCCTTGAGGATGGGCCGCAGGTTGCAGTGGAGGTTCCAGGACCACGAGATGGCTGCTAAGGAGACCTGCTGGCCCAGATGAAGTTTTCCAGGACTGTGAGTAGCCTAGCTAGAGGGGCAGAATTGGAACTCCAGAGACTTGTTGCTGGTTAGAATTATTGGACTTGGAGACTTGTCATTGACTAGAGTTGTTAGACTTGGAGCTACAGAGTTTGATGTTTGCCCTGTTAAAATCTTGTATTGGTTGACTATCTCTTTGCTATGCCCGATGCCATCTTTTGCAGTGTGAATGTGTATTCTGTGCCATTATGGGTTTTTTTGGTTTATTTTTGGTATTATGGTTCAGCTAAAAGACTTTGGGTTATGGGGATGTTTGAACATCATTAGGATTGATAAAAACTATGGGGACTCTTAAAGTCATACTGAATGCATTATATTTTATATTATGTATGGATATCAGTTTATGGGGGCCAGGGTGGAATGTGCTGGTTTGATTCAGGTGTCTCCTATAAACTTAGGTGTACTGAATGCTAGTCTCCTCAGCTGATGGCAATTGGAAATTAAAGCCTCCTGGGGTTGGTGTATTGTTGGGGGCAGGCTTATGGGTGGTATAGCCAGTTAACCCTTATCAGTGTTTGGCACACTCTCCTGTTGCTGTTGTCCACCTTAAGTTGGCCAGGGGGTGATATCCATCCTCTGCTCATGCCACCATTTCCCCCTGCCGTCATGGAGCTTCACCTCAAGTCTTTAAGCCAAAAATAACCCCCCCCCCCAAAGCTGCTCTTGGTCGCGTGATTTCTGCCAGCAATGTGAACCTGACTGCAACGTCACCCTTGGGTCCCCAAGGCCCTGCAGTCACTTGGTCCTTGGCACTGGCCCACTACAGCCCACAGCTCACAGCAGGGCCTCATCTCCACAGCAGCTTCTGGTTCACACGGTTGGGATAAGGCTAAGGCAGACTCACAGGCATGCTAGAGCCTGCCCAGGGAAGCTACAGGCCTCTGGCCACACTCTGCAGCTCTTCCCTTGGCCCCTTCCGTCTTCATCACACCCAGAGCTAGTGGCCCTGGGAGATGGCACAGCACCCTCTGCAGGGCCCAGGAAGGGGTTCTGTCCTACAGCTCTGGACAACAAAACTTAGAAAACAGGAGTGCATTAGGACAAGGGGTCTCCAGCAGGGCGTGGTGGCGCACGCCTTTAATCCCAGCACTCGGGAGGCAGAGGTAGGAGGATCGCTATGAGTTCAAGGCCACCCTGAGACTACAGAGTGAATTCCAGGTCAGCCTGAGCTAGAGTGAGACCCTACCTTGAAAAAACAAAAACAAAAGCTCTGCAGCAGAGAGTACCCACCCTCAGGCCTGATGCCAAGTAAGAACTGGGTCAGCCTCCCATCCAAACCATGCCAGGGGGAGACGCTGCAAGTGTGGAGAACAGATATTAGCCTGTAGTCCTGCAGGTGGCAAAATTACCCCTCAAAGCGAGGGGCAGATGGACTCTTAGACAACAAAATCAGGAGAACTGGCTGGCAGTAAAGCTTCTGCAGATCTTAGACGTTCTCCAGAGGCAGGAAAGTGGGCACAGAAACGTTGGCCCCTTACAAAGAGCATTAGACGGGAGTAAAGGCAAAACAAACTCTTTGCTTGATTGTTTTTTCCCTTGAGGCAGAGTTTCACTGTAGTCCAGGCTGGCCTTGAACTCACTGTGATCCTCCTAACTCAGCCTCCCTTGGTGCTGGAATTAAAACATGAGCCACTACATCAGGATGTGTTTCTTTACTTCTTTTAAATATTTATTTCTATTTATTTATTTGAGAGAGAATGGGCATGCCAGGGCCTCCAGCCACTGCAAATGAACTCCAGATGCATGCTCCACTTGTGCATCTGGCTTATGTGGGTCCTGAGGAATGGAACCTGGGTCCTTTGGCTTTGCAGGCGAGCTCTTTAACCACTGAGCCATCTCTCCAGTCTCCCCCACCTTTTTTTTTTTTTTTTTTTTTTTTTTTTTGGTTTTTTCGAGGTAGGGTCTCACTCTAGCTCAGGCTGACCTGAAATTCACTATGTAATCTCAGGTGGCCTTGAACTCATGATGATCCTCCAACCTCTGCCTCCCAAGTGCTGGGATTAAAGGTGTGCACCACCACACCCAGCTTTTTTCTTTTAAATGTTTTTCTTTTTAAATTTCATTTATTTATTTGAGTGAGAATGAGAGAGAAAGAGGCAGATAGAGAGAGAGAGAGAGAATGGTCATGCCAGGGCCTCCAGCCACTGCAAACCAACTCCAGACACATGTGCCCCCTTGTGCATCTGGCTCACGTGGGTCCTGGGGAATCGAACTGGGTCCTTCGGCTACACAGGCAAATGCCTTAACTGCTAAGCCATTTCCCCAGCTCATCTTTTCCTTTTTTATTTTCGAGGTAGGGTCTCACTCTGGCCCAGGCTGACCTGAAATTAACTATGTAGTCTCAGGGTGGCCTCAAACTCACGGCGATCCTCCTACCTCTGCCTCCCGAGTGATGGGATTAAAGGCGTGCGCCACCATGCTTGGCTTTTTTTTTTTTTTTTTTTTTTTTTTTGGCATATGTGTGATTACATACATGCCAGGTTCTTTTGCCAGCGAAAGTTTTTTTGTTTTGTTTTTTTTGTCTGAATACTGGGAAATCAAACCCAGGCCATCAGGCTTTGGAAGGAAGTGCCTTTAACCACTTAGCCACCTCCCCAGCCCTGCGATGTTTTTTCTTATTACTTGACCTAACAGACACAAGCCTGTTCAAAATAATAACAGCAATATCGTACATATATCAGTGTGTACATACCGTTAACTGTGCTCAGGTTCATATGAAATGGATGACAGAGTGTTCAAAGAACAGGAAGACAAAGAATGTGCGGTTATTAAAGGTACCTGTGTCACACATGAAGTGCTGATGACTTTGGACTCAAATCTGCTGTAAACGTGTAGTGCAAACTCGAAGGCAACCACTGAAAGGAGTCTGTAAAAATTATAATTAACATGCTAAGAATGGAGCCGGTTGTGGTAGTGCATGCCTTTAATCCCAGTACTCGGGAGGCAGAGGTAGGAGGATCACCGTGAGTTTGAGGCCACCCTGAGACTACATAGTGAATTCCAGGTCAGCCTGGGCCAGAGTGAGATTCTACCTCAAGAAACAAAACAAAACAATACAATACACACACACACACACACACACACACACACACACGGTGTAAAGTGGAATCATACAAAATGCTCAAGTAAAACCATAAAATGGGAGCTAGGGAGATGACTCAGCAGGCATGAGGGCCTGAGAAGGCCTCAGTTCGATATCCAGTGCCCACGTAAAAAGCTGGGTGTGACCACATACACCTGTAATCCCAGTCCCGTGGAGGGTGGAGACTGGAGAAGAGCTCACAGGTCACCCAATGTCACAGAAAAAATGGCAGCTCCAGTGAAAGACTCTGTTTCAAGAAAATAACGCGAGAGCAGTAAGGGAGGACGTGGCATTCTCCTCTGGTCTCTGCATAAACGTGGACACATGTGCATACACTATAATACATACACCACATCACACATGCTAAACACACTGAAAACAAACAAACAAAAAACCCCAAAACATTAAGTGGCTAGGATGTAGCTCAGTGACAGATCATACACATGAACCCCAGCAACACATACACACATGCTACACATGTATGCAAACACACAAGTGCTAACAAAGACTAGAAGACAGAGGAACAAAGAACAAAGGTAGCAACAAACATGGAAGATGCTGATTCAGCTGCATCCATGTCCATGCTGAACGGCTCTGTTCTAAATGCACCTATTAAATACTGACCCTGTCACAGTGGATGAAAAACAATACCTTGCTGGGCATGGCGGCGCACATTTTTAATCCCAGCACTTGAGAGGCAGTGGTAGGAAGATCACTGTGAGTTCGCGGCTAGCCTGAGACTACACAATGAGTTCCAGGTTAGCCTGGGCTAGAGCGAGACCCTACCTCAAAAAAAACCAAGCAACCAAATAAGTAAATAAAAACACAAAGATGAAGGCAGATATACCACACTTCCATAGCTACATTAATTTCAGACACAGCCAATATCAGAGTAAGGAGCTACCAGAGACAAAAAGGGACCTTCCATAATGATAAAGGGTTAGTGTTAAGTCAGTTCTATAAAAAGACATGCTGGAACTAGAGAGATGGCTTAGCAGCTAAGGCACTTGCCTGCAAAGTCTAGTGAGCAGAGTTAGATTCCCCAGTACCCACTTAAAACCAGATGCACAAAGGGGCACATGCATCTGGAGTTCATTTGCAGTGTCTGAAAGTCCTGGCATGTCCATCCTCTTTGTCTCTCTTCTATCTCTGCTTGCAAATTAATTAATTAATTAAAAAAAAATAGAGCTGGAGCAATGGCTCAGCAGTTAAGGTGCTTGCCTGCAAAGGCTAAGGACCTGGGTTCAATTCCCCAGTACCCACGTAAACCAGATGCACAAAGTGGTGCATGCATCTGGAGTTCATTTGCAGTGGCTGAAGGCCCTGATGCGTTCATACTCACTCTCTCTCTCCCCCTCTCTCTGCTTGCAAATGAATAAACATATATTTTTAAAAAGACATACTGGCATGTTAAGAAGGATGAACGTGTGCCCCACAAAAGAGGCAAAATACAAGAGGTAAAACTGATAGACCACACAGAGGAGTAGCTACGTCCACTATTACAGCCAGGACATTGGCACCTCTCCATCAGAAAGGCAAAGCCAGCAGGCAGGACATCAGAAAGGGCAGGGTGGAACTCAATAGCATCAGCCAACGGGAAACAGTGGGCAGCTCTGGATGACTCCATCCAGCAACAGCAAAACACGAATTGGTGTCCAGCTCACACACTCACCAAGACAGAGCACATTCAGGGCCATAAAATTCACCTCAGATTTAAAGGAATAGAAATCATACAGTATTTGCTCTCAGATAACCACAATGGAATAAAACCAGATAGCTGGAAAATCCCCAAACACAAGTAGATTATACAACATACTTAAAAATAACACAGGGGTCAAAGATGAAATCTGGAGAGAAATTTTCTAAATATTTTGAACTAAATGAAAATGAAAATACAACTTAATGGCAATTATGGGTGCACTGAAAACAGTGGTAGGGGGAAATTTCCAGCACAGAATGTGTCTACCAGAAAAGAAGATAGAATATAGCTGGGTGTGACAGTATACACCTTTAGTCTCAGCATTTGGGAAGCTGAGGTAGAAGGGTCACTGTGAGTTTAAAGCCAGCATAGGTCTACAGGTGAGTTCCAGGTCAGCTCGGGCTAGAGTGAGACCCTGCCTTGAAAAAGACAATAAATAAATAAATAATTAAAAATCAGCTGGTGACAGCTGAAAAAAAGCTACACTGCATGCAGTTCAATGGGAGAGAAAAATCACCAGTGAAGATACTCAACAGTGGATACTGTAAGCCTTAAATTTGGCCAGCCAGGCCAAGTGAGCCAACGGGTGCAATTGTGGCATGTCTGTTATGGGGGAACCAACTGCTCTCTAATTGGATTGGAGGCCTACTCCATGGGAGAGAATACATCCCTGATACTGAAAATCTACAACAGGGGTATTCATGGGTGTAACATCTGCTGCTATCTTGCTAAATGTATACACTATGCTCACCAAACCACCCAGTAAGCACTTCTCTTAATGTTCATACCCATATATCAATGCTACTCTCACTTTTGGTTAGAGAAGCTTCTCTTTTCAGATGGCAGTGACCTTGGGATGACTCAGAAGACACCATGGTGCTCAGAAGAAGTGACAGAGGAGTACTCAGCACTGCAATATCTCTATCACACCTTCCAAGGCTCAAGGTCCATTGCGGAAGAGGTGGTGGAAAGAATGTAAGAGCCAAAGGAAGGGTAGGACTGCTTACAACATGCTCCTCCAGACACAAAATGGCCTGGATATCCATGACCTCACAGTGCCTGACACTACCTACACAAGACCATCATAATAGCAAGATGCTGACATCAAAATAAAAGAGCCCGGCGTGGTGGCACATGTCTTTAATCCCAGCACTTGGGAGGTCGAGGTAGGAAGATCTCTGTGAGTTCAAGGCCACCCTGAGACTACATAGTGAATTCCAGGTCAGCCTGGACTAGAATGAGACTCTAACTCGAATAACCAAGGGGATAAAAAAGAGACTGATTGAGAGGGGGAGGGGATATGATGGAGAGTTCAAAGGGCAAAGTGGGGAAAGGAGGGAATTACCATGGGATTTTGTTTACAATTATGGAAGTTGCCAATAAAAAAATTAAAATAAATTAAAATTAAATAAAATATAGAAGGGGAAAAAAAAGAATAGGAGCTGGGTGTGCTGGCTCATACCTGTTATTATGAGGCAGGAGGATTGGTGGGCGTTTGAGGATAGCCTGAAGTACAAAGTGAGTACCAAGTCCAGCAGGGCTACTTTTGCAAGACACTGTCTCAAAAAATAAAAATAGGGCTGGAGCTGGGCATGGTGGTGCACACCTTTAATCCCAGAACTTGGGAGGAAGAGGTAGGTGGATCGCAGTGAGTTCAAGGCCACCCTGAGAATACATTAGTGAGTTCCAGGTCAGCCTGGACTAAAGTGAGACCCTACCTTGAAAAACCAAAAAAAAAAAAAAAAAAAAAAAAAAAGTAGGTCTGGAGAGGTGGCTTAGCAGTTAAGGCACTTGCCTACAGAGCCAAAGGACCTGGGTTTGATTCTCTAGGACCCACATAAGCCAGATGCACAAGGCGCTGCATGCGTCTGGAGTTCATTTCCAGAGGCTGGAGGCCCTGGTGCACCCATTCATTCTCTGCCTCTCTCTCCTTCTGCATCTCTTAAATAAATAAATAAATAATAAATTAAAATAAAAAAAGAAGGATGCTGGGTGTGGTACTTTGACTCAGATGTCTCCCATAAACTTATGTCATCTGAATGCAAGGTTCCCAGCTGATGGAGATTTGGGAATTAATGCCTCCTGAAGGCAGTGTATTATCTGGAGAGGACTTATGGGTGTTATAGCCAGTGTCCCCTTGCCAGTATTTGGCACACTCTCCTGTTGCTATTGTCTACCTGATGTTGGTGAGGAGATGAGGTCTACCCTCTGCTCATGCCATTTTTTCCCCTACCATCATGGAGCTTCCCCTCAGGCCTGTGAGACAAAATAAACCTTTTTTTCCCCACCAAAAAAAAAAAAAAAAAAAAAAAGCTGGGAGCTAGGCGTGGTGGCACATGTCTTCAGTCCCTGCACTTGGGAGGCAGAAGTAGGAGAATCGCCTTAGGTTCAAGGCCACCTGGAGACCACATAGCGAATTCCAGGTCAGCCTGGGCTAGAGCAAGACCCTACATGGGGGCGGGGGGAGGGGTGTGTGACTAAACCAAAAAACAAAACAGAAATGGATGAGGAAACATTAATACCACTGGCAACTCCATGTCTAAACATCTGGTGACCTGTGTGAAACAGACTGATTCCGTGACAGACTCAACCTGATAGACTCACACAGAAGAACCAGAGAGTGTGAATTGGCAGTGTGTATTAAAGAAATCAGAGCAGCAATTAACCGAACAGAGAGCATTAGGCCTAGATGGAACTACTAGTAAATTCTAACCAACACTTATGCCGATTTTTTCTCTCTTTCAGAAGACAAGCAGAAGAAATACACTCTAGCTCATTCTATCAGGCCAGCACTCCCCTAACACCAAACCAGACATTACAGAAAAAGGTAACAGCAGGCCATCATCTCTCATGAAAATAACGGAAACATCCTCAACAAAAATATCAGCAAAGTAGCCGGGCGTGGTGGCACACACCTTTAATCCCAGCACTTGGGAGGCAGAGGTAGGAGGATCACTGTGAGTTCGAGGCCACCTTGGGACTACATAGTGAATTCCAGGTGAGCTTGGGCTAGAGTAAGACCCTACCTCAATAAAAACAAAACAACAACCAAAAAATTATCAGCAGATCAAATACAGCAATGTATAGGAATAATTCTATACCATAACCAAATGAGATTTGTCTCAGATATAAAAAATGGTTCAGCATCTGGAAGTTGATGAATAGAACACATCACCTCACCAGGTTAAAGGGGAAAAACCACACGACCATTATCAAGTCATGCAGAAAAAGCAACAAAGTGGTAATAGAAGAAAATTTCCTCAAATCGATAAGAACATCTAAATAGTACTTATTGCTAACATCACACCCTATTGGTGAGAAACTTGGTGAGGCTACTCCTCTCATCACTTCTCAGTATGAGACCGGGAACCCTACACAGTACAATAACAAAGAAGAGGATAGAAAAATTATAGATTGTCAGGTGGCCCTACCTCGAAAAACCAAACCAAACCAAACCAAACAAAAAAAGTGATCTAGACACAGATCTTTCACCCTTCCCAAAGTTAATTCAAAATTGATTATAAACCCAAATATAAAATACAAAACTTGGGAAACCTTAGATAACCACAGCAGAGGAGGAAACCTCGATGACTTTTGAGTTTGTTGATTTTTATTTATTTGGAGAGAGAGAAGGAGGAAAGAATGGGCGCACCATGGCCTTTAGCCACTGCATACAGAGCCCAGATGCATGCATGCACCACCTTGTGCATCTGGCTTACGTGGGTCCTTTGGCTTTGCAGGCAAGTGCCTTAACCACTAAGCCATCTCCCCAGCCCTAGTATTTTTTTTTTTTCTTTTCTTTTCTTTTTAGGTAGGGTCTCACTGTAGCCCAGGCAGACCTGTAACTCACTCTGTAACCTTGGGCTGGCCCTGAACTCACTGTAATCTTCCTACCTCATCCTCCCAAGTGCTGGGATTAAAGGCCACCATACCTGACTCTTTCTTCTTTCTTTTTAGTTTTTCAAGGTAGGGTCTCACTCTAGCACAGACTGACCTGGAATTCACTCTGTAATCTCAGGGTGGCCTCAAACTCATGGCGATCCTCCTACCTCTGCCTCCTGAGGGCTGGGATTAAAGGCGCCCGGCTCTTTCTTTCTTTCTTTCTTTTTTTTTTGCTGGCTTTCTTTTTGTGTGACAGGTCATTGAATTTATGCCCACACAAAACCCTGCATTGCTCACAGCTTCATTGGAATCCACCAAATATCCTTCAGCAAGTGAATGGGTACGCTTTGGATGGTGCAATGGTACTCACTGCTGAATGAGTGAGCCAGTAGCCACGAGTACACGTGGAGACCTCACATGCAGGGAGGTTAGAGCCAATCTGGAAAGGGGCAGATACCCAAGTGCCTGCACTCCACGGAGGCAGGGGCCAGGGAGGGGTGGGGCAGGACGTGGACATGGGTGTGTGCTGTTACCGTCCAGGGCTCTGAGGAACAGCAGCAGGCAAGGACACCTACTTGGCCCGGGAGCACAGGACGTCCTCAGCAAAGACATGGAGCTGAAGGCCAGCTGGTAAGTCAGAAAGGGAAGCTAGAGAGGTGATAAGTAGAGGCCTCAGGGAATTGCAAGTCTGGGTATGACCTGGGTGACCTGTCAGGGAACAGGGGTGGGTCACCTAGGCTCACAGCTGTGCAAAGTAAAGGAAAGGAATGGAGTACTTGGAGCAGTTTCTGGTGGAGATGTGCTGTGGTCCCCAGATGCAGGTGGGAAGGGGTGTTAAGCAGGGACCTAGTTTGGATGAGCGGAGCTGGGTGCCCCGCTTCAAGCATGATCTCAAGTGGGCTCTACAGTGCCGAGAGTTTGGAGGTGGAGGACTCACTGGGAAGGAGTCATGGGAAAGAAGAGGTGCCCAAGATGGCCTGGAGTCCAGGGTAGGAGACCTCCCCAGGACGCTGGTGAGGGAGGGAAACACCTGGACCAGGTACAGGTTGTAGAGCGCTGGGAGGAGAAACAGCTCTGAGCTTAGCATGTCCAATGCCTGCAGCCCAGTCACAGCGGTGCCTGTGAAGCCAACCTGCCCAATTTACAGGCAGGAGGTTCAGCAGGCGCACTGCCTTGCTCAGCCCTGGGAGCCCTGCAGCAAGGCCGACTGCTCTGCTGCGCCCTCTGCTGGTGACGCCTAAAACCACAGCCTTGTTCCAGGAGTGCAGACTGGGTAGAGGTCTCCAGCAATACCAGTATCCCTGCCCACCCACCTGGGGATCTCCTCTGCCTCCGAGTGCTGGGATTAAAGGTGTGCACCACCATGCCCAGCAAACAGGACAGACACCTTTAGGCCTGTCCTGCTCCCCAGAAGGGAATGTTCTGAAATGGGTGAAGTGTGTAGAGTCTTCTGACTTTTCCCTGAGGCACACAGAAAGATCACCAGGGTCCTTTACTTTTTCACTACACACTGGAGAGCTCTGCCACACCATCTCAAAGGCTGGGATCAAATTTCCAGTCACCAGCTACCAGGTCAGTCTAAAGGCCAAGCACTAGCAATTTCCCCCTTTTCCCGAGGATTCAGAGAACTGAGACTCATAAGAAACCTCATTTTATCCCCATTGGTCAGTTTCAAAAGGCCTGAAAGTGGATTAAGAGAAGTTTCCAATGTGGAGAAGAGTTTATTTTGTGGCTAAAGGGACTGTCTGCTACAGAAATTCCCTGGCTTTAGTTAGCACGTGTTTACTTCACAACACAGAACTTTTCTTTATCCAAGACGTGGGACTGCTCATCTTCTGATTGTCATCAGACTTGTAATCTTCAGTGTTTTTCTTCTAAAAACTAAGTAGTCTGACCCAACAGATTTGAGATTGTAGGATAGCATTTCCACAGGACCCTTTTGGAAAAGCTGCCTCAGATCTGAATTCTGGGGACACGTACACGGCAAGCCCCCATTGCTTTTGGGGGTGGGCAGTGAGGGGTTCTGCCCTTCACAATGACAGGAGCTAAGCCAAGCCTAGGATGTGGAGGGGAGCCAACCTTCCTCTTCAGGCAGAAAGCTTCTAAACAGAAAAGCAGCTCCTGTGCCACCCAGGCTGGGCAGAACTCAGACAGGTCACCAAGCATTGCCCGAGCAGCATTACTTTCCCGTGAGTTCCAGAACCTTCTTCACCATGACCCCAATGCCGTCGTGGATGTGGTGTAGCTCAGTCTCACACATGAAGGCCGGGGTTGTGACCACTTTGTTTTTCTGGTCCACGTGAGCTTCGTGCACAGACGTTAAAGAAAACTATGACCCAGGAAATTCGAAAGGAAAAGTCCCAGGCTCCCACAAGCCCACAGCTGACCACTCCCAACACCGCTTGTACTGCTACATGACCCATGCCACCTGACTGAACAAGAGGGAACTACTTTCCAACTCACAAAGAAGAAGGAAGGTGGCCCACCAGAGCAAGTCAGTGTTTTTAGCCTGTTCTCCCATGCCAGCCTCGCCTCCTTCTGTGATGGCCAGTAGGCAGCTCCCAGCCTCCAGACATGAAGCACAGCCTTGGCCTGGCCGGCATTCCCTGTGGGCCACCTGCCCTCTCATGTCCAGGCAACCCGGCCATGTACACCACAGGTACACTGGGGACACTCGCTGAACAGCCTCCCCAAGTACAGGCGCACGGGCCGCCTCCCCGGGCAAGAATGGGCCAGCCTCCTGCCTGCACGTCTGTTCCAGCTGCACCTGTAGCCTTGGTCATTGCCCGCCCAGGCAGTCCCTGCCTGCAGCTAGCCACCAGTAGGTACAGTTCCTGCGGGGGAGCCTGCCTGCCAAGGACACCAGAGGTCAAAAGTGAGGTGTGTGAAGTATGACAAGCTGCCACAAAGGATATGGTCGCACCTTTCACACAGTGCTTGGCCCCCAGGGCCTTGATGGCCTCCGCGGTCCCGGCATAAGGCCACTTGCCGCCCTCTTCTTGCTCGTGGCCCACGGTGACCTCAACACCTCTGATCACTTTGGCCGCGAGGACGGGCGCTATGCAGCACAAGCTGAGAGGTGGAAGGAGACGAGTCAGCAGGGAGGCCAGAGGACACCAGGTCTGAGGCTGAGTATGAGGGACAGGCTGCCCAGGCTTGGCGCACTCAGCACCCAGGCACGGAGCCTTGGGAGGCCCTGGGGAAACGAGCTCTTCCCACAGCCATCCAGCTGCCCACTGCCAGGGTGTTGGGGTGCCGGAAGCATGTCAGGAACAAACAGAGGGAGGTGATCTATCCCACTTATGGGTGGCCTGTCAGTCACACAGCTGCACTTGCCAGTCAGGCCAGCAGGTTCAGGGAGACATCTGGTTGACACCAACAGCCTTGTCCAAGTGCTGTGACCTTCAGAAGTGTGCACAGCTGGAAGGTACTCACCAGCTGACAGGCCACACAGGAAGCTGGGACTGTGACTGGTACCCCAGCTGTACACTGCAGGTTAGGTCATCCTGGGGATTGCATCTGTGGGTCACTGCTGCCCCCACTGCATCCACCATACCCAATTCCACACCCCCATGGTCTATGCATTGTCACTGGTCTTATTTGGCTTCAATGGCAGGTGCTGGGCAAAGCAGAGTCAGCAACTCCTGCCCCACAATGCGCCTACCCGATTGGCTTCCCGGCTCCATGGAATTCCTTCATGACACGCTCCACTTCCTTATTGACCTTGCAGTCCTTCCCGTCCACGGCGAACGTGCTCCTGCCGCGAGAAGGGAAGCCTCACTTAGTCGCCCACCTCCCCCACAGAGCTGAGACCCCAGTGAGGGCGCTTGTCATGCCACCCTTCCACCCCCCTGCATAATTATGTCTCTTCAGACAGACGCGGCCTTCACGAAGTCCGTGGACCACGCCAGAGCCCTTCACTCTACGAGTGAGTGCACACTTTTCACTCTTCTGCCAGGAATGCCGCTTTCTGGGACCTTCTGTGCTGCTGAGGGCTGCCTGCACAGGCCTAGAGACCTGGTGGCGAGGGACCGAGTCACCATCATGTGATAACCTTTTTTTTTTTTTTTTTTTTTGGTTTTTTGAGGTAGGGTTTCACTCTGGTTCAGGCTGACCTGGAATTAACTCTGTCATCTCAGGGTGGCCTTGAACTCATGGCGATCCTCCTACCTCTGCCTCCCAGTGCTGGGATTAAAGGCGTGCGCCACCACGCCCGGCTATGTGATAACCTTTTTAGAGGGTGCTTCTGTGTGCTGCCTCACCAAACCCTAACCCTTCAAATACACACAATGCAAACTATACCTTCAAAGTGCTACTGAAAACAGCCAAGGCTACAGGAAATCATTTGATCAACACTAGGGGACTTGTTACAGAGGTCACAACCAGGTGGAGTCTATTTTGCTGTTAACAGTTCAAAACTCAGCTGGAAACCTGTTAGGTACATCATATACACCACGAACAAGAACTTCACAAGCAGCAGTTATGAACACACCCACAGAGGAAGAGCCTCTGGGGACTGGAGAGATGGTTCAGCAGTTGAAGGTGCCTGCAAAGCCTGGTGGCCCGGGTTCAAAACCTTAGCCACCCACATAAAACTGGACTGTGTATATGCCCATACCCACACACACACAAAAAAAGGTTTAAATATAAGCTCAGCAGTTAAAGGCACTTGTTTGCAAAGCTTGATGGACCTGGGTTCTATTCCCCAGTACCTACATAAAGCCAGATGCATAAAGTGCATCTGGAGTTTGTCTGCAGCAGTTGGGAGGCCCTGGTGGGCCCATTCTCTGTCCTTTCCTCTCCTCTCTCAAATAAAACATACACCTTTCGTCCCAGCACTCAGGAGGCTGAGGTAGGAGGATCTCCACGAGTCTGAGGCAAGCATGGGGCTACAGAGTTCCAGGTCAGCCTGGGCTAGAGTGAGACCCAACCTCAGAAAACCAGAACGTGAAAAGGGCCTGTTTGGAACATACACAAAGATGGCAACAAGGTGTAGAAAGGGTCTGGAGTCAAGTATGAACGTAACCGGATTCCCACTGTGAGCCTGCCACACGCACAGGCTAAGTCAGTCACTCGTCGCCTCATGTGCATGTTAAGCTTCTGTCACTTGTCAGTACATACACACAGCCATTGCTACATGCACATGCCAAATCCAATCACCTGTTGTCATTGGCACATGCTAAGTATCAATGATGGCAGCAGCCACCTCAGGGGAATCTGGTCTAGGCCAGTCCATGAAGGGCTTGCCTTTCTTCTGGAAATCAGGAGGAATGAAGAGGGCAGCCTGCCCACATAGACTGGCGAGCCTGGACACACATGGATAGAGCTGAAGGTCTCCAGACTCCTCAAACGTGGCAGGCTCTCCTATGCACCCTTGAGTCCGTATTTCTGCGTGAGCAAAGGGACCCCTGCCACGCTGACAGACATGCCTCTGGCCAGTCCTCTGTCAGACAGATGCTAATGGACAGGGCAGCAGTGTATGAACTCGGCTCAGCCATGCAAGAAAGAAACTGCGGTCTCAATGGAAGTAAAAAGCTAGAGCTGTCCTGCCGGGTCCTTGTGAGGACCCTGAACATGGGGAAACGCCTGGAAAGAGCACCCGGGCCCTCGCTGAGCACTAGCTCTGCCAGGCACACAGAGACAGGGAAGGGATGCGGGGCTTCCACAGGGCAGAGGGGTGTGGGTAGTGCTACAGGGGCTGAGAGGCGGCCGGAATCTGAAGGAAGGGTACTGTTACGCTGTGACAAAGGCGCCTGAGGTTTCCAAGCGGGGAAGGTGGATCAGCCACACCTCAGAGCATGAAGTCCCTCACTGCCGGTTCTAGGCCCCCCAGCTAGGTCAAATGGCTCGAGGACACTGCAGAGCCCTGCTCAAGGCGAAGGACCCCAACCTAGACCATGGGCTCGTGCGCCACTTCCCATGGCAACAGCCCATCCCTCTTTCCTGCTACACACGGGCTTGACAGGGAGAGCAGCATCTCACACTGCAGGCTCTGCCTGGGACCAACGAGCTAATTTTGCCAGGACCAGATCCAATCAGTGAGGCTGGCTAAGAGACCCCACCACCCTGACAGCTGCCAGGCCCCAGGAGCATTCAGAGAAGGAAGCAGAGACACACTCTGGTCTCACTAAAGTGCCCCAGCCCACACCTTTGGTGGTTTCCCTATACACAGGCACAGTCTAGACCCTGACGTTCAGACACATACAGGTTTTTGGCAGCTCCAAAGCCTCCGGGAAAAATGGCGGCATCATGGTTAGTGGCACTGAGCTGTGCCAGGCTGGTGATCTTGCCTCGGGCAATCCTTGCCGACTCAGCCAGAACATTCCTGGAAAGAGAGCAGACCGACACAAAGCATGAGCTTGCAGGCAGGGACAGCGCCCGCACACGGGGCACACAGAAGGTACCTCACTGGGGAGATTTAAGGCTTCCCAGTCAGAACAGAAGGCCACCATGTAGAGATGGTGAAAGGACTCCAGGGGACCCTACAACTACATGGTTGGCCTCAAGGCCAACACCAGCTCACTTGGGACCAGGGGCCACCAGAAAAGGGAGACTCGAAGTAGCTCCAGCAAGCAGAATTCAGTGCTCCCCATCAGAAAGGTGAGGAAAGGGAGTGGGGGTCAATGCCTGAAGCCCTGAGGGGCAGACACAGCAGGAAGTGACTGCCAGGCTAGGTAGGCTGGTGAGTCAGAGGCAGGGACAGGCTTCAGGGCCGGGGTCTCAGAGAAGGAAATGGCAGGGGTCCCACCAGGTGGCTCCTGGGGGGTCAGAGCTGCAGTTCTTCTCTTCTACTTGAACTAGCTACAAAGCTCCTGGAGCAGAAATGCTGCTGGAACTACGTATGGGAACATGACGTCCACAGTGCTGAGCAGCGAGCATACCATGAGCACTGCCTGTTTACCAAGCACTGGGAAATACGCAGCACGGTGCCCAAGGACAGCGCGTTCCCAGAACAGCCCACGGAACAAGCTGGGGGCTGGGGACAGGTTCCCATTAAGTTTCTTTCCTCGCCCAAACCTGCTTTCACTCTCAGAAGGCTGCCCCTTGGAGTGGTCAATCACGTGCATCTGAGGGACATCAGGGGCGAAGATCTGGACCTCAGCACCTCCGCGGCTCAAGTGCACCAGGATGCTGCATGGAGAAAACCGTAAAGACATCACTTCCAAATGCACTCAATCTAAACTCGCATCAAATGAACTTGACCAGTGGGACTTTTGGCAAGTGCGGCAGTGGGGGTGGGAGGGCTGCTAGCACACAGCAATGTCCTGCTTGCCGTAAGAAGTTATGGCTGCCTGCGAATAAATACCCACTGCTCCAACTCAGACCCACACGGGGCAGGGATGGAACGAGGTAGTGTGCAGGGGGACCAGCAGCTCCCTGGGTGTCATTCTGTATATGTGCAGGGCTCCGGGCTGCTGCTAGGTGCTCCGCCTTCACCCAGGGCCTAACAGTGCAGGCCACCCACACTCTGCTGTGCTCTAGGACCACTGGTTACTGCTCAAGGCCCATTCGTCTCCTACTTCCCTGGTCTGGGGAGTGGGGAGATGGTGGAGATTTGGGCAAGACGAGGTCAGGAATCAGCCCCCATGATAACACTGGACATTATGAAGGCGCCCTCTGTGCCAGCCACAGTGTCAAATGCCAACATGTGAGGCCATTAATTCCGTCTGGACAAGCGGCTCTGGCTGCCCCTTGCAGAGGACAAAGACAAAAAGGGCAGTGACCTGCTCAAGGTCATGATGAAAAGCAGTTACAATCTCCCACACCGTGACTCACTGGTCTGCCTGGGGGACGCCAGCCATCCCCAGGCTGTTTCCTGCCTCACCAGCTTTCTCCATAGGCCCAAATTAGGAAACACAACCTGGCCCTGTGCCTACCTAGCCAAGTACTGGGAGGTGCCCCATGTCTGGGGCCACCTCCTGGCACACACTGGCAATGTCCTCAGGACACCACAGGCTCTGCTTGAGAGTTGACCATGCTCAGCTACCCCACCCACCACTTCCTCCAGTTTACCTAAGACAGGCAGACAGGGCGCCCCACCACATAAACCCTACTCGTCCTGTTCATACCTCTCCAATCTAACAGAAAGCCAGAACAAGGCCTGACAATACAAATGATGATCTACCTGCCCCCAGAGAACCCAGTGTGTGGGGGGATTGACCCACGCATGATCCGTTTGTAAGATGTATTCACTGAAAAACAGAAGTGATATTTTCAGGAGCTCATGAAAACAGCTTTTGCTAGCAGCCACTAAGTGAAGCAGGCCCCTTCAGGGGCCGACTCCCATGTTCGTGCACCTTCAAAATGCCCTTCATTTTCAGCTCAAACTTTACGGTGCAAGCTGGACAGATCCTGAAGGTATTTCTGTACATCACTTTAATCTTTCTGTTTTTAATTTTTAAATTTATTTTCCGGGAGGAAGGGTGAGGGAGCAGAAGAGGGAGTGTGTGGGGGTGCACCAAGGCCTCCAGCCACTAAAAGCGAACTCCAGATGCATGCACCACTCTGTGCATCTGGGTTTATCTCTCCAGCCTCACTTTAATCTTTTTATTTATTTTTTTTTTGAGGGGTGGGGAGGTTTCAAGGTAGGGTTTCGCTCTAGCTCAGGCTGACCTGGAATTCACTATGTAGTCACAGGGTGGCCCTGAACTCACAGCGATCCTACCTCTGCCTCCTCAGTGCTGGGGTTAAAGGCGTGTGCCACCATACCAGGCACTTTAATCTTTTTTTTTTTTTTTTTTTTTTGAGGTAGGGTCGCACTCTGGTCCAGGCTGACCTGGAATTAACTCTGTCCTCTCAGGGTGGCCTTGAACTCATGGCGATCCTCCTACCTCTGCCTCCCGAGTGCTGGGATTAAAGGCGTGCACCACCACACCCGGCCACTTTAATCTTTTTTTTTTTTTTTTAATATTTTGAAGCTGGGCCACTTTAATCTTTATTTTTATTTTGAAGCCAGTTGGTCCTGGTGGTGCACACCTTTAATCCCAGCACTCGGGAGGCAGAGGTAGGAGGATCGCCATGAGTTCAAGGCCACCCTGAGAGGACAGAGTTAATTCCAGGTCAGCCTGAGTCAGAGTGCAACCCTACCTCAAAAAAAAAAAAAAAAAAAAAAAAAAAAAAAAAAAAATTTTTTTATTTATTTGAGAGAAAGAGAGGGAGAGGGGAAAGGGAGGGAGAATGAGTGCACCAGTGCCTCTAGCCACTGAAAACAAACTCCAGACATATGTGCCACCTTGTGCATCTGGCTAAGTGGGCACTAGGGAATTGAACCTGGGTCCTTAGGCTTCACAGGCAAGTACCTTAATTGCTAAGTCATCTCTCCAGCCCCTTAAATTTTAGTTATTTACTTATTTGAGAAAGAGAAACAAGCATATACAAAGAGACAGAATGGGCATGCCAGGGCCTCTAGCCGTTGCAAACTCCAGATGCATGCACTACCTTTTGCATCTGGCTTACGTGGGTCCTGGGGAATTGAACTTGGGTCCTTAGGCTTTGCAGGTAAGTGCTTTAACAACTAAGCCATCTCTCCAGCCCCCACTTTAATCTTTTAAACACACGCTCCATGATCTTAAATTGAACATGCTCAGGAATGACCTCTTATCTAAGTATACTGGAGACTGGGACAACCTCTGAACAGGTATAGGTATGAATAGATATAAAATAGTAAGAGCCCCAGACTTCCTTTGTTTCGGAGCATCACTTTGTCCAGCTTTATGTGGGTGCTGGGGAATTGAACCCGGGCTGACAGGTTTAACCACTGAGCCTTCTCCACTTCTTTTTTAAAAAATATATTTATTTAAGAAAGGGAAAGAGGCAGAGAGAGAGAGACAGAGAGAATGAATGGGCGCACCAGGGCCTCCAGGCACTGCAAACGAACTCCAGATGCATGCACCACCTTGTGCATCTTACGTGGATACTGGGGAATCGAACCGAGGTCCTTTGGCTTTGCAGGCACGCGCAATAATCGCTAGCCATCTCCCCAGCCCTGTCTCCACTTTTCTATGTCTCAGCTGTGCTTAGGTTAGTGCTGCACATACCCAAGATGCGAACCCACTGAGTTAGGTAACGCTTCTGCCATTCTTGCCTTTTTACACCAAGAGGGTTGAACTTGAACTTGCCCCACCGAAGCGTTTGAAGACTTACGCAGAGGCCTCGTGGATCTCGGTGCCGTCGTAGACTCCGCAGCCAGACAACACCTGCGGGCGGGGCGCCGGTCAGGGGGAAGGAAGGGCCACGAGGGGCGGGGCGGGACCGGAAGCGGAGCGCGGGGAGGGCCGGCCCGGTGTCCCGGGAGCACCCCAAGGGGAGGAGGAGCTGTCCACCCCCCGGGCAGAGGCCGACCTTGGGCAGGGGCGGGAGGACCCAGGGCGCAGAGGGCAGAGCCTGGGGAGGGAGCAGGCCTGGCAGGCGGGACGTGCACTCACTCACCAGCGCGACCCTGGCCCCAGGGCGCGGCGCCGAGCCGTGAAGGGCCGCGCGCAGGCGGGGCGCCGGGCGGGAGGCGGACAGCGGCCGCAGGCGTCCCGGGAGCGGGGCGAGCGCGCACGCCACCGCCAGCCTCGGCGCCACCAGCGCCCGGACGGCCGCCATGACGCCGCTGACAGTACAACGCGGACACCTGTCACCGCCCGCGGGCTGGTGGGCGGAGCCGCGCAGGCGCAAAGGCGAGCCCGAAGCGTGTGGGCGGGGCCGCGCGTGCGCAGGCGGCAATCCCGGGTGCGTGCATAGCTCCTGGCGGCGGGAGATCTTCCGGCGCCGCGAACAACTTGCTGCGGCTGTGCTCTCCCCGTCCACAGCCACGGTGTACCGGAATCACTGTGATCACTGACGGCGCCTCCACATGTGTCTTAAGCTGTCATCGCCGTACCCGAAACGACTGAGCCACGCCTAGTGGCGAGTCCGCGCTGCACTTCGGGTGCTGCCGGCGCCCCCGGCTCCTGAGGATTGGCCCCAGGCAGTCACCGCGGTCCAGCCGAATGTCCTGCACAGGCTTCTTCCGAAGGGGAACGGCAGATTGACCGCTCGTTCTTTTTTAAACCATTTGAGAAAGAGCCAGATAGAATGGGCAGACCAGGGCCTCCAGCCACTGCCAATGAACTCCAAACGCATAGGCCACCTTGTGCAGCTGGCTTGACCTGGGTACTGGGGAATCGAACCTAGGCCCCTAGGCTTTGCAGGCAAGTGCTTTATCTGTTCAGCCATCTCCCCCAGGAGCCCCCCCCCCCGCGCTCTCTCTTCTGATTGACTAGTTTTTAGGTTTTAAAATGTTTCTGAAAAAGTGGACCGATAACTGGAGGACTCTAGCCGACTCGTGGTGGTTTCATGAAGGCGGTTACTGTGTCTAGCCTTGACTACTGCTTATCTTTGAAGGACAGCAAGTTACCCGAATAGCAAATATCAGACAGTAATGAAGTTAAATCCAAAGAAGACTGACATTTCACAGATCTGGGCCTGTGCTGTACCTTCCCTTGCTGCTGCACAAGTCCCCACTGGCATCTCAGACCCTGGATGCCAGGAACTCCCATGATTCTCATCATCACATCTGAGAAAATAGTTGGGTGTGTTTGGTTCCCAGTTAAAGATACATCATGACTGAACTTACATTAAAAATACAAATGCCTTGGGAGGCAGAGGTAGGTGGATTGCAGTGAGTTCGAGGCCACCCTGAGATTCCATAGTGAATTTCAGGTCAGCCTGGGCTAGAGTGAGACCCTACCTCAAAAAAAAAAAAAAAATATTGCACAAAGTGGCACGTGCATCTGGAGTTTGTCTGCAGCTGCGAGAGGCCCTGATGTGCCCATTCTCTGTCTCTTAAATCTCTCTGCTTGCAAATATGTATTTTAAAGGATGGTGGCCAGCCTGGGACTACAGAGTGAGTTCAGCTTAAAGTGAGACCCTATCTCGAAAAACAACAAAAAGAGCCCAAGACTGTGGGATCTTGTGTAAAACAGCTGCACATGGACAAGTGCGTCTCTAGCTCCGTCCTTCAGGGGAGCACAGACCTGGGAATCTTTGAAGAGCACTGTAAACTCTGGAATCAGTAAAAGGAGACTCCAACTTAACACAAGATCATGGAAGAGTGATGGGTATAGGACACTGGACTTTCTGCTCTGGTCACCTATATGTGCATTACCCCCCCACACACACACGTTACATACAGAACCCATGACACACACACAAGCAAATAAAATAAATAGGATAGTTGTGGCGCAGTGGTGAGCACCTTCCTGTCACACCCTAGACCCTAGGTTCCATTCCCAGCAAAACTGTTTTATTCACTACTGAAGATGGGATTGTGAGATGGTGCTAAAACCACAAGTGAGCCCATTTAAGAAAGGAAATGCTACAATTGATTCTGTGGGATGCAGAGGCCTGGAACAGAGCCAGGGCTCCTCGATCCACTGCAGCGTTCTATATCCGGCTTGTCACCCAGGACAATTGTCCATACGGCACCAAAAAGCCTGAAGAACACTGGGACTTCTGTGCAGGACAGGTCACATCTAGTTACTGTTTGCCCATCTAAGTTGCACATACAAATACTGCGGAGCAAGCCAGGCGTGGTGGCGCATGCCTTTAATCCCAGCACACGGGAGGCAGAGGTAGGAGGATTACTATGAGTTCGAGGCCACCCTGAGACTCCGTAGTGAAGTCCAGTTCAGCCTGGACTAGAGTGAGACCCTACCTCAGAAAACCAAAAACAAAACAAACAAACAAACAAAAAAAAAACCAAAAAACTGTGTAGCAAAGAAGAAGAAGAAGAAAAAAAAAAAATCCCAAACTAAAGCTGGATGTGGTGGCTCACGCCTTTAATCCCAGCATTTGGGAGGCAGAGGTAGGAGGATTACCATGAGTTCGAGGCCACCCTGAGACTACATAGTTAATTCCAGGCCAGCCTGGGCCAGAGTGAGACCCTACCTAGAAAAACCAAAAAAAAAAAAAAGTTATTGAAGCCTAATACTTTGGATTTCGTATTAAATATGTACCAGCCCACCCGAGTGTGGTGGCACACACCTTTAATCCCAGCCCTCAGGAGGCAGAGGTAGGAGTACCCCTGTGAGTTCGAGGTCAGCCTGAGATTGCAGAGAATTCCAGGTCAGCCTGGGCTAGATTGAGACCCTACTTCAAATAAAAAATAATAATAATAACAAAAAAATAAAAGCCAACCCAGATGCCCACTGACTGATGGAGAATGAAGATGCGGAACATATATACATGATGGAATTTTATTCAGTGCTAAGGAAAAACGAAAGAGTGGATTTTGCAGGAAAATGAGTGGGCCTGGGAAAAATCATACTGTTTACCAAGGCTCAGAAGGACAAGTGCCACGTTTTTTCATGAGTGGATCCTAATATGGAACAGTCTGGATTGTTTACAGGTCATAGTATCAGTAGTGCTGGTTAGGAAAGATAGAATGAGGCTTGGAGAGATCAGAGAGGATGGCAAAATTCAGGGAGGTGGAAGAAGTCCTACCTCTCGGTTAAATAATTAAAAGATCTAACTCTCTTATTTTGTAAAGGGATAGTGTGGGCTAAAGCACCCTGCAGGGCAGAGAAACCATAGGATAGTGCTGGTAAATCCCAGTGCCAGAACTGGGTAACAGTGAGCTATTGGTTAGGAAATCCCATGAGGTCCCCAAAACAATTCAGGCCATCAGCAAAGCATTTGGTTACCCACTGGAGCTAAATGGTAAGACCCTATTGATGAAGACACCATAGGTTGCTGTTGTGGGACATTGAGAAAGCATGCTGGGGGCTGGAGAGATGCCTCAGAGGTTACTTGCCCACAGAGCTTAATGACCTAAATTTGATCCCCCAGAACCCATGCAAAGCCTGATGCACAAGGTGGCGTATGCATCTGGAGTTCATTTGCAGTGGCTGGAGGCCCTGACACACCCATTCTGTCTTTCTTTTCTCTCTGCTTGCCAATAAATAAACAAAAAATATTTACCCAAGAGAGCATGCTGGACTTGAGGTGGCAGCCAGCTAGCTCTCACAGTGCTAGAAAGTGCATCGTAAGCTGCCAGGGACAAAAGTCACAGTACGAACAGTGTATCCTACAAGCTACAAAGTAACCAGCCAGGCAAGATACAATACTGATGCAATAGTGGCATATAAGTAATGGGGGTAATCAACTGCTTAGATTGGGTAAGAGGCCTACTTAGTGGGAGTTCATGCCTGGTACTGAGAACCAAATCAGAAGCCTATGGGTTGGATGACCATAGAGCCTTAGAGGGAAGCTTCCATTGTTCTTTGCCTTAAAAAAAAAAAAAAAAAAAGTTATAGCTGGGTGTGGTGGAGCACACCTTTAATCCTCGCACTTGGGAGGCAGAGGTAGGAGGATCACGAGAATACATAGTGAATTCCAGGTTAGCCTGGACTAGAAAGAGACCCCACCTCGAAAAACAAAGCAAAACAAACAAAAACAGTAGGTTATGCCCATCAAAGTCTTCTCTTTTATCCAGGCATAGTGGCGCATGCCTTTAATCTCAGCACTCAGAGGCAAAGGTAAGAGGAACACCCCAAGTTCAAAGCCACCCTGAGAGTCTACATAGTGAATTCCAGGTCAGCCTGAGCTCAAGTGAAACCCTACCTTTAAAAACCAAAGAAAAGCCAGGCGTGGTGGTGCACGCCTTTAATCCCAGCACTCGGGAGGCAGAGGTAGGAGAATCGCCGTGAGTTCGAGGCCACCCTGAGAATGCAGAGTGAATTCCAGGTCAGCCTGAGCTAGAGTGAGACCCTACCTTGGGGGAAAAAAAAAAAAAAAAAAAAAAAAAAAAAGGTCTAGCTGGGCGTGGCGGTACACGCCTTTAATCCCAGCACTCAGAAAGCAGAGGTAGTAGAAAAGCACTGTGACTTCAAGGCCACCCAGAGAGAACATAGTGAATTTCAGGTCAGCCTGGGCTACAGCAGGACCCTTCAAAAAAAAAAAAAAAAAAAAAAACCAAAAACAATAAAAAGTCTTCTAAATGTGTATGTTGATTCTCCTCAGATTCATGCTATTCTGTCAGTTAAGAGAATATGCTTTTTACAGATGGTGGTGAATACCAGGGAGACCCCAAGACCTTTTACAATGATAAGAAAAGAAAGGTACTGTTTGCATGAAACAATCATCTCTACCCCATCTGTCAGGGCCCAGGAAACATTTACAGAGGAAGTGAAGGGTTAAATAACCTCTGCTCTCAGGCTGCAGTCACGGGTATCGGAACACCCTGCTGGAACGGAAAGAGAAACTAGCTCCCCACTGGCTAGGCCTCATAGTGCTGGAAAGCCCTCAGGGAGCTGCTGGAGGACAACAGTCACCAACAGCGGGAATAAGCAGGGACCCTGCAGACTATGAATTCTATCAGCTGGATAAGAAGTACATACTTGTGCATTAGTGGCACGCAGCCTCTGCAGGTAACCAACAGTTCTCTGATTGGACATGAGGCCTGCTCAGTGGGAGAGATCTCATAACGTACTGGAAACCAAGTCAGAATCCCATGATCAGGGACCTCATAATTCAGAAGGAAGGCCCCACTGCTCTCTGGAGTAGAAGCCTGCATACCAAAAACCTTCTCAAATAACTTTGTATATCACCCTTTAACTTAAAGCGTCAAACTCCTGGTTGGAGAAGCTGTCTTCTTTTACAAAAAATGGACAAGAGCCAAGATCCATCAATAAGACAAAGACAGCTGACTGTTCATCACAAGATGTGGCACCTCTATCACCTACGCCAGGGCCTAGGAGAAACTGCAGAGGAAGTGGCGACATGAATAGTGTGCTCTCACTGCTAGCCTGACAACTACTTCCAGGGTGATGGTGTCAGACCTGGTGACCAGTCAAAACCTTTCAAAGCAGAAATCCAGGGGCTACAAAGAACACAACTCTAAATCAGCCTGTCAACAGGCCCGCCATGACTCAGGGAACATTGCAGAAGAGGGGGTGGAAAGACTGGAAGAGCCACAGAGTGGGTAGGAATACCAAGACACAGTCGTTGGTTCCTCCCTACCCCCGCTACTCCACAGGAAAGGCCTTCATGCCCCACAGTGGATACCATGACACCATGTGGGTGGCAGAGGCCAGGGTGAGGGAACAGAACAGTATAACCTGTTATATATAAAATCTTTTAAAAGTGAGTAGTTCTCATGGATAGCCTGAGACCTCTTCCAGGAGGGCAGCAATGGACACTGAGGAGACTCAGAACTAATCAAAACAGAAAATGAGAGCCTAACTAACAGGAGAGGACCCCTAACGTGCCCTCCGAGCGTTGAGGAACACCGCAGAAGAGGGTATGAAAAGAATGCAGGAGCCCCGGAGCGGGAAGGTGTACTCTGCATTGTGTCCCTACGGAGATGGGCACATTCTGACCCACTACCAAAACCTCACTGAGGACCACCCTCAGTGGAATGGGGCTGGGTAGAGGGGATGTGAGTATAACCTGATGGGCATATGGCCAAACTGTAGTTTGTTGAAATAAATATAAAAGTTCTCAATAAAAAAAAAGTCACAAACTGGTCAGGTGTGGTGACGCACACCTTTAATCCCAGCACTCAGGAGGCAGGGGTAGCAGGACTACCATGAGTTCGAGGTCACCCTGAGACTACATAGTGAATTTCAGGTCAGCCTGAGCTAGAGTGAAACCCCACCTGAAAAAAAAAAAAATCACAAACTGATTTAAAAAAATATATACATTCATATATAAATAACTCTGACACAAAGTTTCCAAGTCCACACAGGTGAAACTGTCCACCACTTAGAACAGCCGTATGTAGGATGATCCACCAACATCCCGGGCATACCTGTGCCCATTATGACCACCCAAGTCCTGGACACCAAGTCAGCTGACTGTCCTGATGGCGCCACGCAGTTCTCACAGGAAGTCTCTGCCGCAGCGTTGCGGTGCAGTGTTCTGGATGCTCCTTGTTCTGGGCACAAGGTGCTCGGTGACCCAGTGCGCAGCTGCACTCTACACCAGCACCTCATCGTCTCCGTCCTCAGCTCTCCCGAGCAGGTGCAGACTGTCCTCATCAGACGCTTCTGCATCTGCCTCTAAAGGCTCCAGTGTGCGCTTCATGCCCCGCTGCTTGGACACCGCCAGCGCGTACTGAATGTTGTAGCGGTTCCAGTCACAGCTGTGGACACAGGGCACTGGGTCAGCGCAAGTGCCGAAGCCTGCCGCCCATGTACGCGGCGGACCTGAACTCGCTGCGCTTCTTCCCCTCCTGCCTCTGCCCAGACAGCCTAGGCTCTGTTTAAGGAAGGAGGACTCTGAAATCGGCAAGTGCAGACCACTAAGAAACCACTGGAGGCGGCAGAGGAGGTGGTGTGCACTGTCCCAAGCACTGTAGGCATATCTCAGTAGTGCCACCCGGAGGAAACCCATGTGCGCAGTGGTCCCATTTCAGAAACCCAGAGGTCCCTGTGGCCAGCTCCCACTGCTCATACAGGCGACATGCAAGTCCTAATCAGACTACCTGTACCTTTCCCAAGAACAAAGGGCTCAGACCACATGCCGTGGGCAGGTACCATCTTCAACAATCTAACTCAAGCAGGGGTCTTTCCTTGAATTTCAGCCATACCCACAGGTGCCCACTCCTACATCCCAGAGGACTAAGTTATCCAACAGGCAGAACGTGCACCTCCAAAACAAAACCTGCCCCACATCAGACCCCACAGAAAGCAACCCACAATGGAACCCGCTACTCAAGCCCCGCGGCACGTACAGCTTGGCCACGTCGTCCAGGTGTCGCTGGAGGCCCTTCTGAAGGAACTGCACCACAGGCAGCAGCTGCCCTGCCCTGGAAAGGAGACACTGAGGGCAGCCACGGCGGGCCTCACACGCACTGCACACTCAGCTGAAGGTGGCCCACCACCGGCCGCTCCTGTGGGCGAGCCCGTTCTACCTGGACTTCAGCCTGTGTCCATGTGACATGAGCAACTTCTGGGTCCACAGGAGGTAAAATTCCAGGTGCCTGGACACTTCAAAAGAAGAAGCCAGGAACTCGAGCACTTTCTCTACATACAGCTCAGGAAGAGAAGCACTGACCACATCAACTGAAAAAGGAAGAGAAGACAAGTGTACTATGCAAAGAACTCAGATTAATCAGAAAAAAAAATGGTGTACCATGGCCCCTCTGCATTTCCATAAGGTCCAGCCACTGGCCCTAGCTTACTCTCGTCCTGTGGCACAGCCTCCAGGGCCTCCTGCGCCAGCTTCCTCTCATTGAGCCGGAAGGCCATGAGGATAGCACGGGTGAACTCCTTCTGCCGAAGTGCCTCACGAATCCGCCAGGGGGTGACACTCGTGTCTAACTCAAATGGGTCAAAGAGCATCTGGGCATCCAGGGAGAAGATGAGAAGGCCCTCCGTGCTAGTGGCTGCCCAGCAGCGCCCTGTGCAGTGAACAGCAAAGGAACTCTGTCAAAAGTTAAAAGCCCATTTACTCCTTTTCAAAAAGGGAAAGGTCTGAAGACAATGCCATGGTGGGAACACTGACAGACTGCTGGCAGATGTGCACCCGAGCCAGGGCACATGTCAGCCAGCACTCAGGTATCGCTTCCTCTGCCTGTCCCAGGAGCCTGCGGGGCAGAGCTGCAGCTTTGCAGGCCACACAGACTGCTACAGATGCCTGGGTGTGGTCACAAACGAGACACAACAATGAAAACACAGGAATGAACGACATCAGCTGGCTGCACAGAGCTTGCAATGTATAGACAGCTAGACCAAACCAAAAGACATGCCAGTCACCTGGTGTGAGCTTTCCACGCCTTGCCCTGTCCACTCCAACCATGCTGCTGGCAACACCCTATATCTTGCTCTGCCAGGATAGGACACATGTACTACCAGGTCCCTAAGGCCTAGTCAGCCCCTCAGACACCCGAGATGATGGGAGTAGGCCGGTAAAGTCACCATGGAAGGCTGAGGTGCAGGAGACCGCCTCCCAGGACGGTCCACGGGCCTGCCGCCCATGACCTGAGCAGCCTCGGCTTCCACTACGCTCAGCATCTGGGGCTGGAACTTCATAGCCATCCACCTTGGGATAAGGTCAACCATGTGGCTAGTGGGGTTCCTATTAACAGGGACAGAGTACTGGCCAGAGTTTACCAGCAGCTCAGTGCCAACCTTGTCCTAAGGAACAAAGACCAATCAATGCCTACCAGGTCAGTAGCATACTACCCCAGCTCACCAGTGGGAGAAAAGCGCAGTGATGTCACTCTAACTTCAGGTTTAAAGTGTCGCGAACTCATGTCACCTGGAGGGGGGGGGAGAGAAAAAGAGGTTGCACTTCTGAACAGTTGTATTCTGGTGGCCCACCCTTCGACTCACTGTGCTGGTCACTAGGAGCCACTAAGAATAGCAGCCTTCTTGGCCCCTGCCAGAGTCTCAAGGAAGTAGGCCTTTCCTGTCACAGGTACTGTGGCCTCCATGGGGCTGGGCCTTGGTGCACAGGCCTGCAGTCACTGCAGCTTCAGGCTGGTGGATGCTCATCAAGGCAGTCCAATGCCCAAGGGCACTGGGTCCCTGGAGCAAACAGATGGGACCCAGGAGGGCAGAGACCTCCTCCACCCAAAGGGGCTGGGGGCCTAGACACTGCACGGCTGGGTCTTCTCCAGGCACCTCAGCTTCTAGCAAAATGCTACAATGCAGAAAGCCACTGACTAAACTCTGCAGCCCAAAGGAAGGACCAGAGTGTCACGAGGAAAAGTGTAGCCTGGGAGGAGGAGGGGACATAGGAGATCTCTGTTTACCTTTCTTCACGCCTGGCAAGGGAATTGCAACACCATCCTCCTCCCCAGCATCTTGATCAATGAGTGCCAGGTTGCCAAACTCTGTCATCTTTCTTCGGTTCAGAAATTCCTGAAAAGAGCAGATGCCATGGATGCTTTTCCCCCATCCCTCTCCTGCCCACGTATCACCAACAGTGGATAAACCCCAACTGTGTGTAGAATCGACTGACACGTGGGCCCTCCCCATGGAACCTTCCTTTGGAGCCTGATGCTGGTGAGGGAGGCACAGGAGCCCCACACGGACACTGAGCTGCACACAATAAATATGTCATGGGGCTCTTCCATGGTGGGACACCTGCGTGCCACGTAACCCCATGCCTGCTCAGAGGCCTCAGCAGTGACCTGAATGATTTTCACCCCATATCCCTGAGGAGACAGAGTATGAGGAGAGCCTGGGACACAGGGTATGGTGAGCAAGAAGGGCAGGTATCTGCAGGATGGTGAGGGAAAAGCCCTCTTATGTTGGAGATTGGCAGATGGCCCAGGGTCCGGCAGAAATCTATACCAAGCCAGGACCTGCCTGTGCTCTCGTTTTGCTCCTTCCCTCAGAGGGCTTACCAAGCTAGTGCCCAGGCCTCCCACTCAGCCACAGCCCCTGTACTGGCATAAGCCTCGCCAACCCAGGATCCATGGAACCAGAAGCCTCCACTTCAGATCTGGTCCTGCTACTCACCTCCATGGCGTCAAGAGAGAAGTTGCAGGAGAGCTCAAACCTCTTCACCAGGATCTGCTCACGGACATGGTAGAGGCATACGAACTTGGACATGCCCCCTGCCAGGATGTTCTGGCCATCCGCAGAGTAGCACAGAGTGGTGAAGGCCCTGCGTGGAAAACAGGCTCTCAGAGCAGGACCTTCCATGCGTGCGTGTGACATTCTTCAAAGGCTTTTTTTTTTTTTTTTCGGTTTTTCGAGGTAGGGTCTCACTCTAGCCCAGGCTGACCTGAAATTCACTATGGAGTCTCAGGGTGGCCTTGAACTCACGGCAATCCTCCTACCTCTGCCTCCCGAGTGTTGGGATTAAAGGTGTGCGCTAGCACACCTGGCTTCAAAGGCTATCTTGAGAAGATTAGGACCTCACACCAAGAACCAAGAGGCAGACACTCCCCATACCAATGTACCGAGGCTCCCTGCCTAACCTCAGCAAGATGAGTACACCCGTGACATTAACAGGCACGCACCCATGTTCCCTCTTCATAGTGCCACCTGAGGGACCCAAGCAAGTCTGCCACGAGGCAGCCCAGAACTATGTGGCTCTAGATGTGACCACATGGACACCAAAAGCAGTTTCCCCCACTGCATGTCTATTGCAGAGCCCACTAGACACTAGTCTGAAAGCACTGTTTGGAAGTGAAGCTGGCCTTTGTACTGCACACATTCACAAAAAATCTACAGGACCCAAATACAACTTTCCTGTAGGGGCTCAGCCCCCACCTCTACCCAGGGATCAGGCAGTCTCAGAAAGACAACTGTGCCCAAGGACAGGGCTGCAAACTCCCAAGTTTCAGGTCAGCCCTAGGCCCACCAAGAAGACAAGCTGACAAAGGGGCCTGGGTCCTGCTCTGGCCATATTCTGATACGCACTTGCCCTTGGCCGAGTGTTTGGCTGTGATCTTGTCCAGCTCCTTCCTGCCCGTCTTGAGGTCATGCCTGCCCTCAATGGAGCCCGTCTGCACAGCATTCTCAGGGTCCCAGAAGGTTATCTGTGAGTTCAGTGTGGCCACAGCTAGCTCTGCACCATCAGGCCGATAAGTCACAGCCAGGGCTAGAGAGAAACAAACATCAGGTCTAAGGAGCTCAGTGGCTCAGCAGACAGGCCAAGTCTGTGCCCCAGAGATCTGAGAGGTACACAGGAAGCTCCTCCTGAGAGCAGCATCAACCCTGGATTTTCCCAGGGGGACACAAGGCAAGTCAGAGTACATGGGACAGTGTAGGTGCGCAGTGTCCGGTGGTGAGGCAGAGATCAAGACCAGAGCTGGGGTAGGAAAGGCATGCAGGCACAGCGCGTCCCTCTTCTCCCAGGGCACACACGAAGACCAGCTTAGCACTGGGCTGGTTAGGGCTGCAGAACTCGAGCCAGATGCAGCATGTTAGGAGACTGAGCTGCCAGTTTGCTCTGACCAAGCTACCAACCTTGGGGACTACCACAAGCTGCTAAGTCTGGGTTTGGCACTGTTCCTGCCTGCCCTGAGCTCACATCAAGCACACAATTAAGATTAAATTGGAGGGAGCGTCCAGGAGATCATGGCTGGGCAGAGGTAGAAAGAGCATGGCTCTGGTCCTGGTCCCTGCCTGTAGACCCCAGCCATAGCTCACCGTCGGAGGTCAAGGCCAGGGTCTCTTTGGTCCTCCAACTGTCAAACATGTCCCACAAGCGCACTGTCTTGTCCCAAGAGGCACTGGCCAGGATGGACTTCATTGGGTTAAAACACAGACCGCTGATGGGCCCCTCGTGGCCAGATAACACCTACAGGGCAAAGGTTCAAAGGGAGTAAGGGCTAATGGCTCTGCAAGCAGCTCCGCGAAGGACAGAGCAGGAAAAGCAGGGCAGGCAGAGCCCTCCATACTCATGCGCTGGTATTTATTCCCAGGTGAAGTCCAACACCCTGCTCCATGGCCAGGTTCCCAAGCCTAGCCGGGCAATCTTCTTCCAAGGACAGCCAGCCTCACCCTAGCGCCCCCCGAACACGGCCCAGGGGATCACCTGGCTCTTACATCGAGAAGCCTGCCTGTCTGCATGGACCACACAAAGATCTCAAAAGAGTCCTGTGCCCCTGCAGAGACGATCTCCCCACTCGAGTCAACAGCCACACAGGAGAACTGTGTGGGGCGTGGAGACGTGAAGGTGCGGAAGTTTCGGTACCTGCCACGAGGAGAAGGCCAGGTGGGCATCCCCACTCGTCTCAGCCACCCGCACCGCACCACACCGCCTCGACAGACCACCTGCCCACCAAGTGGAGCCCAGGGGCGTAGAGGAAACCCTCACCTGTGAAGGTCGAAGGCTCGCACAGTGCCATCCATGGACGAGGTGACGATGACATGGCCAGTGGCAGTGAATGTCACACCAGTGACCCCACTGGAATGCTCCGTGAAGGTGATGAAGCAGAAGCCACTGAGGGTGTTCCACACTTTGACCTGAGGCAGGAGTGCAGGCCATGAACGCGGGGCGCGAGGCCTGGCGAGGCCACCTACCTACCCCCTGGGGCTCCTATCAACAAGGGTGGGTGATGGCTGTTCTAACTAAGGTTGCGTGTGGTGTGAGGCAGATCCAGCATGCGCCGGCCACATCAGATGTTGGCTGCTGGCACCATAACCCCTGGGGACAGAAACAGGGACACTCAAGCCTCCCTCTCCAACCCCACTAAATGGTTAGTGTTTTCAAGGGTGCACAGGGTGGGGGCT
The DNA here is from genome assembly GCA_036346955.1 of Dipus sagitta. Taxonomy (NCBI): domain Eukaryota; kingdom Metazoa; phylum Chordata; class Mammalia; order Rodentia; family Dipodidae; genus Dipus; species Dipus sagitta. The sequence continues at coordinate 8,742,824 of CM070773.1, forward strand.
GCTAAACCCAAGAATTCCAGGCTCCCCACCACTGGGTCTGCCCACATAGCTCATCCTGACAGAGCCTCAGTGCCCACCTTGCCATCGTCCCCACCAGTGACGATATACTGCCCGTCAGGGGAGTAGGCCAACGACACCATGCTGTTGAAGTGACCCTGCTGCTTGAGCACGTAGGACTCGCTCTGCCACTCCCACACCAGCAGCTGGCCCAGTCCTATGGGCAGAAGGAAGCTGAAGTAAAATCTGAATACCTACCCATAGGCCCAAAGGGTGCAACCTATGCTCAGCAAAGGACAGGGACCCCCTGACTGTTCCTGCAATGTGGAGTTAGCCAGGGCTGGGCCAGGCTTGAGCCACCCACTGCTGCTGAGGGCCCAGGGCATAGGGAGCACCCACCCCGCTCCACAGCCCCACAGAGCAGGTGGCTGCACCCAGGCTAGGTCCAGGACTGTGTGGGGAGGATAACTGCAACAGGCCGCCAGAGACTAAGGCCAAGGGCAACTCAAGAAGGAAACTTCAAGCAAGAAAGCTTGAAGGTTACTGTGACTTCCGGAATCTCCTGCCGCATACACTACCACAGAGCTGCTCTGGTCCTGCTTAGAATAGGCTAAGGGAAGTCACTCTATTGGGAAGCCACCTTCCAGTACAGAAGCCATGGTAAAGGCACTTGGTGGCCCTGCAGCTAGTAGGACATTAGTGGGCTTCAAGGGGTCCACTCTGGCTTCCTCTAGCTCTCTGCCTAAGGCGTGCCCTCAGGTGGGCCTCTGACTGGAAGTTTCCTTTCAACAGCAGGACAGGTAAACACACCTGAGCAGCCAAAGGCGATCCAGTCCCCGGAGCTGTTGATGGCGACCGAATTGACCCTCTGATCCGAGATGCTGAGCAGAAAAGGGCATGGCAGCTGAGCAGGAGTGGCCAGCCCTCCCAAACCCCACTCCCTTCCCCCTAGTAGTGTTCAGGACCAAAGTCACTTGTGGAATTGGCAGTGTAATTTCCTGCACATTGTCAAGATAAAGAACAGAAGAACAGGATAGAAAGCAGCAACGCTACAGCGCCCCTGACCACAGCCTGGGGCTGAGCATGGACGGGGCCCACGGGCTGGCGGGTAGCCAGCTGAGAGTCTACCTCACCTGAGGTCTCCTACTGAGTGCACTCCAGCAAGCAGAACTCACCTCAGGGAGTGGATGAGGTTGAACTCTGGGAGCTCGTGCAAATGAAAGATTCCAGAAGCAAAACCAGTGACCAACAGATGAGTCTTCTTGTGAAATGCGGCAGCTGTCAGGTTGTTAAAATCCCCTTCTTCATTGAAGAAGTGCCTAAGTGGACGGGCGGCACAGTGGGAAGACACGGAGTCAGGGCCCGCTCCATCCACAACTTCAGGACCTGCTCCTGGCCTCCGGAGCCAGAGGACGCCTTTGTGCAGAAGCTCAGCACGACCGCCAGGGCCACGTTTCCTACCTGCACTTCCCCCTTCTCTCACGGGTCCCCTTCACACAGGAAGGTGACCCTGGCACCCCACCCTAGATGAGGTGACTCAGACCTGCCTTAAGATGTTTTCACAGCAAAGTCCGTAAGACAACTATGGAGGCCACAGGTGGGTGCCTGCCTGCAGTTCTGCCCAATGGGTACTCGTCAAGTCTCCCAGCACAGCATCCAGAAGGTCCAGCTACCATGGCCTCTCCCCAGGGTCCTGCCCTCTACCCTTGACACTGGCTCTCATCCAAAGGCAGAGGTTCTCTAGAAAACTTACCAGGACACCAGTCCTTCACCTACAGCCCCGCCACACTGCCACCAGTTAGCCCACATGGCTACACAACCACTGCACAGCTCTCCTCAGCTGGAAGTCAGGGGATATGTTTCCAGGACCAAGGCCAAGCCCCATACACAGAAGATGCAGTAACTGCTGAGGGAAAGGCCCAGGCTACAACAGTCATAAGAGGGCAGGCTACAGCTATCCATAGCCCTGATCCTGTTCTCAATGCAGACAGGGGCTGACCTGTGGCATCCTGATTCCAGGACAGCCTCTCAACTGGCCCAAGCTTGGAAAGGAGCTTTAATGGGTGGCTAAGGCCAGGGCTCAACCCTCCTAGAATCTATGGGGTCAAAGCAGATGGGAGCATGGGAAGCCACTCAACCTGGTACTTGAGAGCAGCCAGTACTGAAGCTAGCAGGAGCCACAGCTCCTGCCTCATGCCCATGAGGGCTGTCACTCACACTCACGCTCATCCTTGCGTCTCCCTCCACCTGCACGCAGAGAGCACACCAATGTCTTCTTTGCTGGGAGGAATCTCACCCACACTGCTTACCACTGAGCCCAACTGCCTAGCCGACCCCAGGCCTGCCTCCCCTCCTTGGTCCCGACACCCTGCCCTGCCCTACAGGAGAGACAACTTGGACCGCTGAGGCAGCAGCAGGTCCTCTAGGCTCTGGGGCAGGATCTCACACCAAGCACGTCCGGACTTCAATCCAGGCCCGTAGTTAGCAGGGCCTGTTTTCTAGACCTCCAGTCTGTCTTCCACAGTCCCCAAATCACAAGAGTAGCACAACCTGGACACAGCCCTGGAGACCTACTTAGCCACCCGCGAGTACTTCACTTTTCCCTTCTTCTCCTGCTCGGCTGGGGTGGCCTTCCCCCGGATGGTGGTCTCTCGTTCGCCCTCTTCCTCCTCTTCCTCCTCCTCCTCCCGCCGCAACAGGTCAGCCTTCCAACCTGTGGGGGCCTTCAGCCTCAGGTCCTCAGGGCGTGTGTCACACTGCCACACACACAGGGCTCCATCCTGGCTGAGTGAGTACAGCTGCAAGAGAAGCACCGGGGCTGGGCATGGGCCACCCAGGCACCCTGAGCCCCAGACCTGCAATCAGAAGCCTTCAACTTGGGTGTTGGATGCCAACTGCACTGAAGACCTCTGACCTAGGCAGAATGGCCAGCGTTAGTCCTGAAAGATCCCTAGGCAACCTAGGAGCAGCTCCACAGAGGTTCAGAGCGGGGACGTGGGCCCAGTCCCCCTCCACTAACAACGCTAGACATGAACATCAGGCATGAGACTTACATCCAGGCTGTTGGACTCAAAGAAGCAGGACACAATGGCATCTTTGTGTCCCCCCAGAGCGTAGTAGATGAGATTGTCCCAGCGCTCTGCTCCAAACACCCAGGTGGACATGTCTTTACTTCCAACCACAAAGCACCTGGAAGAGAGACAGTAACTCAGGGCTCGCAACAGTGCTGCTGCCCTTGAGGACTCCATGGCAACACAGTGTTACCTCTCTCTGAAAGGAGCTACGAGACCACTGATCCCCTATGGAGGGCTCAAACAACAGCTCAGCTGACAATGGCCCCTTCTGGGGAAACAGGCTAGCTCCTTACGCTCCGGATGCAGCCCAAGACCCCAATGCAAACAGATTCTGTTAACCATACAGTCAAATATGGCATGTCAGCATGGAGAGGAAACATGGGCTGGCCACAGGGTAGCATGGTACAAAGCAGAGCAAGACAGAAACTCTATCAGACTCCTCTGGATGGGAACAATTACAGATGTGGCTCAGACACAACCTGAGCCAAAGTAGCTCGTCAGTTCCTGACAGCCCAGCTGGCTTGGGCACTGTGACAAGATGAATGGGACAAGGAATGGCGTGGAGGTGACCCAGAGCCAGCTGATCAGTCCTGCTACTGAGGGCAACCCCTAGCCACAAGTGGGGCTCATGGGACATTTCAAAATGCAGCCTCATAAAGAAACCACTTTCTCCAAGGGGATGTGACCCAAAGTCCCTCCCCAGCCTTACTTGGAGTCATCTGTCCAGTCGATGCATGTGGTCTCATCATACGGCCCAAAATAGGTTTTGTCCAGAACAAATGCGTTGAATTCTCGCTTCTTCCCAGGGGCATGGTACATCTGAGCGATATTGCCCTTAGTGACGACGAACTTCCTGCAGGAGGAGTAAGAGCCCAGGCATGACTTGGGACCAACAACCAGAGACCACTTTTGCCATGTCAGGACACAGCTTGCCCTCTGTACAGCGCTTCTCTTGCAAGACAGAGGCTGAAGGACAGTGCAGGAGGCCAGAGATAAAACAGGCACTTAGGGTCCCTGAAACAGCACTTTGCCTGTTTCTGAAAGATCACAACTGCCAGGGGACAGCCTTGGGCTCAGGTGGCACGCCAAGCTGTAGGGGAGAAAGCAGGCAGTTGGTGTGGAGATGGGCATCCTTACCTGCCGTCAGGAGAGAAGGAGACGCTGTGCACAGAGCCCTTGAAGTGGAACTGGTGAAGCACGGACCTGCAGACCAGGCTGACCAGCAGCGCAGCGCCCCCTAAGAAAGGTTACAGTGGGACTCTGCGGCCTCCAGGGAACCCAGTCCCAGACACAGCACACAGGAAGGTGTTATGCTAGTCCACTCTGAGAACCGGAGCATTGGGCTCCATGCAATGACACAGGCCAATGCCACAGGCACACAGAGAGCCACCCCAGTCCCCTGCTGAGTGATTACCTTCATCAACAATGATGGCAAGGCGACCATCTGGCGACAGCCCCACACACTTGATGTTATACTTAGTGGCCAAGGGCAATGTGTCAGATCTGTTGCTGAGGAAGACAAAAACCACAGTTCCCAGTAAGGCTTGTGTCATCAGACAAGGGAGACAGGACCTGCCTTGGATTAGCAGTCAACCCCTTGCACCAGAATCCACCCCTTTGCCTGCTAGGTAAACCTGGCACTGAGCCTTCCAGTGAGAGAAAAACACTCCTTAGAAGCTGTATTTTATTTATTGAGGGAAGTACAGAACCAAGGAAAGGAGAATGAGAGCCTATGTGGTGGGCCTGGAAAACCCATGGAGAGGACAGAAAAGAAAGTTTAAAGAGCTCCTGCCATGTGGAATAAGGGTGGGGGGCGGGGGGAATTCTCCCCTGGTTCGGCCACTCTAGAGAGCCACCTGTGAGGTGCTGTTTAAACAAAGGGCAATCATTCTCACAACTGGACAGCTGACCCCACTGGACCCTGTAATGTGCTGCTGCCTCACCCTGCAGACAGGGCAACAAAGACCCAGGACCACCCAGCTGGAACCGCAGAATAAGACAGAAACGGAGGCTGCAGGGCTCAACCCACAGCCTTCCCAACAATTCTAGGAAGAAGTTCAGTTCTTCCCAACAGGGCAGGAAGGGAGCTACATGTGTATTAGCAGCACACAGAGCTAAGCATGAGCCCAAACTGACTGTCACCTGCTTAGCTGGCTGTTCAAGGCCTACTTATCTTGACAGGGAAGCCAGGCAACACCAGGGTTCCTAAGCAACGCCCAGAGTGCCTTCAACTCCTCACATTACCTAGACAAGGGTCCTTAGATGGTGACCACTGAGTCACACTTCCTATCCACCACCACCTCCACAGTACAGGCATGCTCCTTTCCAGGTAAAAGATGAACACATGAGTTTTTCCTTTAAGGGTAACATCAGCCTCCAAGTCATGCAAGGTACAACTAAGACTGTAATAAGGAACAGGGAACCAGGCGGACAACTCCATTACTGACCCAGTGAAGACCCAGGTGATCCACATGTAGGGTCCACAAGCAGGCTACAGTTACCTCTGGTAACACTGCTTCACCAAACTTACTTCTTAAGATCAAACACAGTGACTCTATTCCCCACAGGGCTGATAACAGAATTTCCATCACATGTGAAATTTAGGTTTCCACGCCGATAAACTGTACCCAGCAAATTGGAGAACTGGAAATGGGGAAAAAAAAAAAAAAAAAAAAAAGGTTCTCTTAACAGATAGAAAGTCTTAATCCAGGTGTGGTGGCACACGCCTTTAATCCCAGCACTTGGGAGGCAGAGGTAGGAGGAGCTCTGTGAGTTTGAGGACAGTCTGAGACTACAGAGCGAGTGACAGGTCAGCCAGGACTAGAGACCCTAATTTACGGTGTGTGTGGGGCTAAGTCTTGCAGGCTGGGGAGGTGGCTCAGAGGTAAGAAGCATTTGCTTGCAAAGGTTCGATTCCCCAGGAAAGCCAGACACAAAAAGTAGTGCCTGCATCTGTAGTTTGTTACTATCTTCTTTCAGGGCAGGAGAAGAAAGGAACCCAAGGTTCCCACCAAGGGGTGAAATCCCCCCAAGATAGGAGGCGTTTACAGGTGCAGAAGGGCACAGCAGCCAAGTTTCAACATGAGACGAGCAGGGCTCCAGAACAGCTGGGGTTCGGTGTATCCCACACAGTGCTGTGTGCCAGTGTTCTGGCTAGTCTTTTATCAAAAACAAGGCAGGGCTGGAGAGATGGCTCAGTGGTTAAAGCTCTTGCTTGCAAAGCTTATTCCCCAGTATCCTCGTAAAGCCAGATGAAGTGGTGCACATGCGTCTTGAGTCCGTTTGCAGCGGCTGGAAGCCCTGGCACGCCCCCTTTCTCTTTCTGCTTGCAAATAAATAACTAAACTTTTTAAAAAAAAATAAAGCGGGGCTGGAGAGATGGCTTAGCGGTTAAGACATTTGCCTGCTGCAAAGCCAAAGGACCAAGGTTTGATTCCCCAGGACCCACGTAAGCCAGATGCATGCATCTGGAGAGTTCGTCTGCAGCGGCTGGAGGCCCTGGCACACTCATCCTCTCTCCCTCTCCCATAAGTAAATAAAAACAAAATATTTAAAAAGGCGATGTCAGGCTTGCGCACGTGTACAGTACGGTCTATGTCCAACAGGTGGAAAAATGGCAAGTCGTTAAATCAGGCTGGAAGTCCAAGCACAGCAAACCCCAGCAGCGCAGCCAGGAGGCTGCAAGCTCCTAAGAAGCCAGCCAGGCCGGGGCCTGAGGTTGTGGGTAGACAGAGAACCCCGCGCTAGGCTGCCAAGCCCAGAGGCCGTCCTGTTTTGACTGCTCTAATGACAGGAGAAGCTTAGTCGGGAGCGGGATGCAGCTTCCGATTTGGTGTCGGGGATACCAGGGAGGTCTTCCAGCGGCCACGACTGTGCTCTGCCTGGCTGGGCTGCGCGCGAGTCGGGGTGCCTGCGTCCCGCACAGCTCGTGCAGGGGGCTGGGGCTCGAGGCCCCGGCCCACAGGAAGGACGGCTTTCGAGCGCAGTGGGAGCGAGCGCTTCCAGCAGACGCTCGCTCAGCCCGCAGCCGCCGCTCCCTCCCGTCGGAGCCCCGGCCCGGGCCCCAGCTCCCCGCGCGGCCAAGCGCAGCGGAGGGCGGCCGTGGCCGCCGCACTCACCCGGTAGGCGAACTTCATCGCGGCCGCCACACGTGCACGCAGCTGCCCGCGCCCGCTCCCACTTCCGGAGTCGGCGTAGAGCCGACTCACTTCCGGGGACGGCGTGCGCGCAGCTTCCTGGGAAGCAGCCCCGCCCACCTGCCGGGCACTGGGCCGCCAGCATTGCGCAGGCGCGGGCGTGAAACTCTCCCATTGTGACCCTTGAACCTAGGAAGCCCTGGGAGCGCGGCGGTGTTGCTGTGGCAACAGCGTAGGGAATTAGGAAAACTTTAACTCTGCCACTCGATTTTCACACCATGCCATCCTTCGCCAAAGAACCCAGTTCAAACAGCAGTTTCTTCTTAAAATGTGTATTTTCAGAATTTTAATGCTTACATTTTAAACAATCGATACAGTGGTTTTAGTCTAACGTTATGTTACATAATTGTGTGAAAGATTTTCCGTAGTAAATCATGAAAATGGAATTAACAATTGCAGTGTTAAGGTCAACTTGACACCTTTTCTTGTCAGAGTCCCACCAAACAGTCATGAGTAAATTTGGAGAAGGGCTTTTCACGAAAAATAAAATTAAAGGTAAACAGATCAGCTTAGTTTTTGTCAAAAGTAGTGTCACTTTGCATTATACAAACTTGGCATGGTTGCTTTCATTTTAAAATTTCAGGGGCTGGAGAGATGGCTTAGCCGTTAAGGCGCTTACCTGCAAAGCCAAAGGCCCTCCAATCCATTCCCCAGGACCCACATAAAGCCAGATGCACAAGGTGGTGCATGCATCTGGAGTTCGTTTGCAGTGACTGGAAGCCCTGGCATGCCCATTCTCTCTCTCTCTCTGTCTCTCTCTCTCTCTTTCCCTCTCTTAAATAAATAAAAATAAAAATAAATTCATCATTTTAGCTGGGTGTGGTAGTGCACTCGGGAGGCAGAGGTAGGAGAAATGCCATGAGTTCGAGGCCATCCTGAGACTACATAGTGAATTTCAGGTCAGCCTGAGCTACAGAGAGACTCTATCTCAAAAAAAAAAAAAAATCATCACTTTAAATACTAAATGAAGAAAATCTTCCTCTACTCTGAGACTGCTACCCTTGTCAACTGAGGACTTTGAGGAATCTGACCCAAACCCGGCTGTGCTGACAATGGAACTGTAGGTGGAAGTCATTTTCAGATTAAACACAACTCCCACATTAGAACCAGAGTTTTAATTCCCATTCACAGGATAGCCCATGAAATTCACAAAAATGATAACTGATTTTCTTTCCCATTTGCTCATATTTATATGCCGTACAGGTTGTCTGCAAAGCAGCTGTGTGTCTGCTTTTGAGACTCATTCCATACTTGGCTTCACAACTGGCCCACATGTGTACGTCTTCATCCACCAGCCTGTCTCCATTACACAGCCTTACAAGCCAGACTTCTAACAACTTGTAGGATGAACACTAAGAAACAAGGATGACTTTAACTTTTGAGTGACATTCTCCTGTCTTAAAAAAAAAGAAAAAAGGGCAGAGGCACTCATTTAGTTTGCAAAAAATTTTCTAATTGATGTGTGACAAAAACCTGTAACAGACTTGATGCCATTCAATTTCCAGACAGTAAGAAACAACCATAAACATTCTGGGTTTCCCTTTTGTTTAGAAAGGTTCATCCACAGAGAACTCAAGCAAGCACCTTTAACTGCTGAGCCACCCCTCGAATCCCAAGAACTCAGGAATAAGACAATGGAGGAGGAGAGCACACTCAGCTCCAAGGCTGACAACACAGGGTGCAGGATTTTCTGACAGGATCAAGTCTCAAAGACCTTTTATCCATGGGCTTGGCAGGTCTGTAGGGCAATCATCAAGTTTTACAACAGATTTCAGAGACCTACGAAATTCTAACTCACCTAACTAGTTTGCCCCAAGTTTATTAAACTACACATAAGGAAGGAAAATTTCAGAAAAGTTTAAATACACGAATATCTCTTCTTTGCACATTCCTCCAATTGCTACAAATGAAGATATGGGGGGGGGGGATAATATCACTTTATTTACTGATTGAGTTGAAAGCCAAACAGAACACTGAGATTGGCTGCTGGGTTACCCCAGCTTCTATTTTTTTTTTTTTTTTTTTTTTTTTTGGTTTTTTCGAGGTAGGGTCTCACTCTAGCCCAGGCTGACCTGGAATTCACTATGGAGTCTCAGGGTGGCCTCGAACTCACGGTGATCCTCCTACCTCTGCCTCCCGAGTGCTGGGATTAAAGGCGTGCGCCACCACGCCCGGCCCCAGCTTCTATTAATGCTGCTATCTCCCCATGCACAGCCCCCAGCTCAGTGCCGGGGGTCGATCTGTGCCGATGTGGAGGGTGATGAGGAGGGTGATGAAGAGGGCTTCTTTCTCTCCTGGCTCTGCATCTGGGTTTCTCATGGAAGTCCGCCCTCTGTGGACACATCGGTCCAAGTTCAAACACACCATGGCATTGAATTTAAAACACTGTTTCAATATGTACAAAAATACATTGCTTTGGAGAGCTGAAAATGTTTAATACATACAACAAATATTTACAAGCTGGGACTTTCACACCAGTAAAAACAAACACACATTTATTTTGTCCTTGATTTTTTTTGGTGCAACTTATAATAAACATTACATCAGTTAGTCTGTACTTTTAAAAATAATAAATCAACCATATATACAATTAAATTTACAACCAAAAGTAAATGAACCCGTTGGTGCGGTATGACTGCAACCAAGTGGACTGGCAGAGGTTCCTCTAGGCCCTGAGTCCTTCCCTACCAGACCGGAGTACACAAGGCCCCTCTGATATTCCTTCTGATGGAGCAACTCGACGTCTAAGACTTAAGGTGCAAAAGATGTTGATTATATAGCTACAGTTATATAAGCAGACTTTAAAGTGAGAGAAAACATATTCACCCCCACATATGACAATTAAAATAAATATATATTTAATTCCAAGTGCATATGATAATCAACCAACATTTAGGGGAATCAGAGATCCAGAACATTTTTCCTAAGCCATCTCCACTCTGAGCTTCTAGTCGTTCTCAAGTACCTTTCACACGGCTCCTGCAGGTGGACCTCACAGTCTGCCAGGCTTCCCAAGGCACAGAAGGGGTTATGCTCCCTCCCGCCCCCACTCCCAGGCCCACAGTTCTTTGGGTCCAGGAAATGGGCAGCCATGTGACCAGAAGGACACACAGTGTCTACCGACAGGCAAAAGGAAGTGCACGCAAAGCCAGCAGAGGGGAGGCTGCAGGGTGGAGCCCAAGGATGACAGCCTTGAAGAGCAGTAAGGAGGGCGGGTGGAAGGGAGGGAAGCTAGGGACACCAGGACGGGGAGGAGAAAATAACAAATTCTGTCACAGACAACATGAGGTGACGTTTACTCCACGGAGCAGCTGAAGGACTCTGTTCTCTGTTGTTTCCATGGACAGCAGGACCACCAGAGTCTGGTTATAGCTAGCATGTTACCACAGACAACGATCCAGCCACAATCCCTAAAGTGCACTCAGCCACTTTGTGGCATCCTCTGCCCATGGCATTTTCAGGTCACACTGACTTCTAGGACATGGTCATCTTGGCTGGGAATGACCAGGACTTGCATGCCAGTGCTGGAGTTGAAGACCTGGCCGGTGGGCAGGGCCTGCAGGCGGGGCATGGGCAAACCTTTGTGCTCACTGCTGGTGGCCGAGTGTGTGCTGCCTCTGCTCCGCACACTGCTGCAGTCCAGCTGGTCGTCCAGGTGCTTGTCTATGGACAGGCTGTCGTTCTCTATCCAGCTGTCTGCAGAACACACAGGAAACCAGACTAAGCCCCTTCCACTAACCTGGGGGCACAAGCCACCTCAGGCTGATGTCGGGCACAGAACAGTCACGTCTACATCTGTGTCTGGGCATAATATATTCTTGATTTTAAGCACATTTTATGTTGACAGTTTAGCATGTGTGTGTGTGGGGGGGGTGGTAAGGCTGTTCTAGGACACTCGACAGGTTCAGGCAATAAATGCACTGACTTAGGACACCTTCATCTTACAATGGGTTAGCTGGGACATGACCCATTCCACGTAGAGGAGCATCTGCCCTTTGTGAAAAGCTCTTACCAGCGTCCAGTTGGGAAGCATGTGCAGAGTGGTGGGGGAGGTACTTAAACAGCCGGACATCGGGCAAGGGGAGGTAGCCCGCGAAGAGAGGCATGACTTCCATGTGGACTCTGTGGGTGGCCTGGGCAGCAACGGGCATAGAGATGACACCACAGCTCTTCCCACACACTGCCCAGTTGCTGCTGTTGTCCACAACTGAAAGGAGGAGAGGTTGTTTATATGCAGCAAAGCAAGACCATCCCTCTCCCACCCTCATACTCGGCAATGGAGGGAGAACCCACCACAAAGCACGAGCACAACTCGTCAGCTGCATCTTTCAGTGACACACACACACACCCCTATTAAAGTGCAGACCAAGGCATACAAAAACAAAAAATAAAAACTAAGGCACATCATTTCTTTTGGTGCAGTACTCAAGTAGTTCTAGTTTAGACTGGATCACATTAGATGTAGACAGAAAGCACTTTTCCCCTCTGAATCCAAGCATGATAAGACTAGGGGAGCAGGCCCATCAGTAAATGGCAGCATTAAGACCAAGTCTGTGTCGTGCTGTGGATATAATGCTCCCACAGGCAGGCTCCTGGGTGGAAAGCTTGGCCCCACCTGATGGCTGGCTGGATTGAAAACTGAAAACTGGCTGGATTACCAGGGTGCTAACTTCATCAGTGGGTTAATACAGGGATGAGTTAAGGGGTGTCTTTAAGGATATATATCTTGTCCTCAGCCACCTTCTCCATCATACCCCAATCACCAAGATACCTCTTCCATGCCTCGGATTGAAAGCAACAGAGCCCGCCGGTCACGGGTGGAACCCTCGAGACCATAAGACAAAGGAAAGCCTCCTTCACACACACCTAGCTCACAGGTGAAGCTCGTCACAGTGAAGAAAGCTGATGGGCTCTGTCTAGCTCCTGCCCATGCCCCTGCGCTTGCCAAACCCAGACATGTCCACATCATGTAGTAAGGAGGCCACTTGGCCCTACAGATGCTACCCAAGGATGTAAACAGAAGGTACACACACAGCTTTCAGGACCAGCCTGGGACACGGTGGAGTCTCACAGTGGCAGCTGTCACAGTGACAGTGATCCTAAAAACACATCAACTGACCAGTGCAGTCTGAACACCCGGCAGGCTCTCAAGTGGACCTTGTCTAAGGAAGCATATGGGCAGCATGGAGGGCACGGCTTCTAAGAGGCGGGTCTTGGGAAATGGCTGCACAGCACCCCAGCTCACAGCCACCCCAGGGTGCTGCCTCGGCCACACTTACATTGCTCCTGAGGGTGCAATGGCAACATGGAGACATAGAGCACACACCTTTCCTATCATGGACAGAGAGGGCCTGCCAACCAGACTTAACAACATCCTCCATGAAGCAGTCACAGCTATCTGCTGTTCAGTTCAGGCCGAACAAGCCTTTCTCACCGTGAAGCAAGCATGGACTCACAAGAATGACGCTGCACAGTAAGAGGTCACGTGTACCCCAGCCTCCCCACCGTACTTTCTCACAGGACAGGAAACCCACACTGGCATAACAGTGACCAGATGGCACCTCAAAGACCACCAGTTCTGCATGCATTCAGGTTGGGCATTTCTTTGGGTAAAATTCCACAGCATCTGTCACCTGAATGGTTTCATGTATTTAGCACCAGAGCCCAGGTGTAGAACTGTTAGTCACCACAGTTGTGGCCTCCTGCTAACCCCTCCCTATACTGATGTCACCAGAGAATGTCCCTTATCATGGCATCACATGGCATGTGACCACCTGTTATGGGTATAATGAGACCAGCCAAGACCCTGTGTGTACCCTGAGCCTACCCTTCTCCTGCAGAGGTCAGCAGCCAGGCTGCCTGGGCTCTGTCCGTCTGTGGCCCTCAGGAGTTATGCTCCCAGTTTCAGGGTGACAGTGCCCTGCACTGTGTGCTAAACTGCAGCTCTTCCACAGAATCCTGCCTGACAGGTACAGCAAGGTGGTGAGCCTTTGAGTACTTGGAAATATTCACGTTTATTGAAAACAAACCACATGTACTGCCAGTGCCACTTTACAGAGAGCAGTGAGTGGCACTCACGCTGTCATCCTAGCACTTCAGAAGCTGAGACAGTTTGAAATCTGCTTGGGCTAAAATATAAGACCTTGTCTCAACCTGTGTAGCCCTCAAAAAATAGAAGTAATCACCCAGCCAACTTTTGTCACTGTGTGGTGGTTTGATTCGGGTGTCCCCCAGAAACTTAGGTGTTCTGAATGCTAGGTTCCCAGCTGATGGAGATTTGGGAATTAACGACTCCTGGAGGCGGTGTATTGTTGGGGGCGGGCTTATGGGTGTTATAGCCAGTGTCCCCTTGCCAGTGTTTGGTACACTCTCCTGTTGCTATTGTCTACCTGATGTTGGCCAGGGGGTGGCGTAGACCTTCTGCTCATGCCATCGGTTTCCCTGCCATCATGCAGCTTCCTCTCAAGCCTGTAAGCCAAAATAAACCTCTCTTTTCCCACAAGCTGCTGTTGGTTGGGTGACTTCTACCAGCGATGTGAACCTGACTGAAATACATTGATAAAATTTGAGGCTTTAAGCAAAAATTAAAATTGGCAAAATCTTCATTTGCCTGTGTGCTTTAGAGAACCCAGTGATCACTGTGCCAGTGAGCTTCACAGCTGTCAGCTCATACAGTGTAACAAAGCACATGCAAGCCTGGGTGACCTACAGACTCTGGAAGTCACGCTTTCCAAATGACCAACATATGGTGTTACAGTAATCACAGACCAAAGGACATCACAAAGTTAGTGGGAGAAGTCTGTTCGTGTAACTTCAGATCTATGTGGCAGTGGTCAGTAAAAGACAGGACTGTCGAGCTTGGGTGCAGTGCTGGAGAGAGCCTTTGCAGTACAGGAAAGACTGCTATAGTAGCCTCACTTCCCAGTACAAGTCTGGGTGTGCCTAGAGTTTCCTCATACTCTTCACACACTGTATCACCCAGAGAGAATGCAGACAAGGCATGGCACTTCAGTGACCTCCTACTAAGGCGACAGTTGAGAGCCTTGAGAGTGTACATGGCAAACACTGCTTTTTCTATTTGGGGAGATAGTTATTTTCTCATTAAAAATATCATGCAATGGGGGCTGGAGGGATGGCTTAGCAGTTAATGCATTTGCCTGCAAAGCCAAAGGACCCAGGTTTAATTCCCCAGGACCTATGTTAGCCAGATGCACAAGGGGGCGCATGCATCTGGAGTTCGTCCACAGTGGCTGGAGGCCCTGGCGTGCCCATTCTCTCTCTCTCTCCCCCTCTTTCTCTGTCAAATAAGTAAATAAAAATAAAATTTAAAAATGTTACAGCTGGGCGTGGTGGCACACGCCTTTAATCCCAGCACTCGGGAGGCAGAGGTAGAAGGATCACCATGAGTTCAAGGCCACCCTGAGACTACATAGTGAATGCCAGGTCAGCCTGAGCTAGAGTGAGACCTTACCTCAAAAAACCAAAATGAAAAGAAGAAAAAATATATATATCATGCAATGGATTTACTGTTGCTATTTATAGTTGTTCAAGTCCCTAGTGCCCATGTAAATCAGATACATAAGGTGGTACCTGCATCTGGAGCTCATTTGCAGTGGCTAGAGGCCCTGGCACACCCATTCTCTATCTGCTTCTTTCTCTCTCTCAAATAAATAAATAAAACAAAATTTTTTTCTGATCGTCTTGCTTCTACCTGGATTATAGACATCTGCCACGACACTCCACACAATGTTTTTTCAAAGTAGGGTTTCACTCTAGCCCAGGCTGACCTAGAATTCACTATGTAGTCTCAGGGTGGCCTTGAATTCACAGCGATCCTCCTACATCTGCCTCCTAAGTGCTGGGATTAAAGGTGTGTGCCACCATGCCCAGCAAGCAACCCCTTTTCAAAAAAATATTTTTATTTAATTGTAAGCACAGTGTGATAGAGAGTAGAAAGACAGAATGGGGAGAAGAGAATGGGGCATGCCAAGGCCTTCAGCTGCTGCAAGTGAACTACAGACATATATATGGGCTACTTTTTGCATGGTTAGGTTTTGCAGCCAAGTGCCTTAACCACTGAACTATCTCTCCAGCCTGATTTATTCCTTTTGTTTCTTTTTTTAATTTATTTTTATTTTTTAATCTTTATTTTAGAGAGAGCACAAGAGAGAGAGAGAGAGAGAGAGAGGGAGGGAGAGAGAATAGGTGTGCCAGGGCCTCAGTCACTGAAATTAAACTCCAGACGCTTGTGCCACCTAGTGGGCATGTGTGACCTTACACTTGCCTCACCTTTGTGCATCTGCCTTACATGGGATCTAGAGAGTAGAACGTGGGTCCTTAGGCTTCGCAGGCAAGAGCCTTAGCCACCAAGCCATCTCTCCAGTCTGTTTTTTAAAATATATTTTCAATATATTTTTTTATTTTTTACTTTTGAGAGAGAATGGGTGTACCAGGGCCTCTAGTCACTGCAAACAAACTCCAGATGTATGTGTCACCATGGGTATCTGGCCTTGCCCTATTGATCATGTAGTGTGACTTTGAAAACCACAGGATTGAGTAAGCCAAAGCCTCATGGGAAAGCTGAGGAACCTGTGGGAGACTAAGAGTGGACAGCAGGGCACATGGTGTGGACAGGAACCTCGGCAAGTGGGCAGGCTCTAGAACACAGTGCTTGGAGCAATGGCTGGCCCCTGACCCACATGCAGACAACTGCTGCTGTGTTCTAAGCCTGAGCACTGAAGCTGCCACACACACGCTTGGTAGAACACTCTGGAATATCAGCTATCTTCAGTGAGTGCAGCACTGTTTTCTATAATGACTCTATTCAACAAGCACATGTGATTCTAGAACTTTCTCCCAGATAGTGCACTTCATTGAAGACATGGGACCATCACAAAGCCAGGAAGAGGGGCTCAAGACCTACCTTCATACATAAGCTTCGTTGAAAAATATTCATCGGATTCCACAAGTGCTTCGTCCTTGTCCACTTCTAGGAGGTCAGCCAGCCGCGTGATGGACACCTCCAAGGAGCAGAGCGAGCCCGTCCTGCAGTACTCCGCTCCTGGCGGGGGTAGGATCTCAGCCCTCACGCCGTACAGTGTCTGGCAGGAAAGGGAGAAAAGTTAAAGGAAACCCCCACACGACGGCCAGGGCAGCGCTGCTGGCTTGCTTAACAGCTTCCACACTGCCGACTCGGCATGGGAAAGGGGAGGGTGTGAACTCTCAGACCGCCAGTTCCCCAGACGCACAGCCAGCGTGTGGCCATTCCCAAGATTCACAACTGTCCCTGAGCTGCAGCTTCCTCGCGTATTAAAATGACAGTGTCAGGAGTATGATGCCACCTTTCACTTCCCGTCCCCATACCTCAAATAATATGTTACGTACAAAGAAATTCTCCACGTGAATTCGTAAGTGTAGGGCTCTAAGGAGACAGAGAGCCGCTCTTCAGAGGCGGGGGAGAACCCAACAGAGAAGCAGCAGTGCAGCGGAGGGGGCGGCTCCCGGGTCCACGTCAGCTCCCAGACGAAGAACACCGACTGCCGGCTGTGGATGTGCTGCAACGAGAGTTCCGTCTTTGTCACAGCACAGGCGCCTCAGTGAGGACACAGGCCTTCCACTGCACGAGGAGACGTGTCAGGCAGATCCCACTCAGACCAAGCCTGCAGGTACAGCCCCCACTCAACCCTGGTCCTGCCTGCCTAGCCTGTGGCATAACGCTGCCCACACTGATTGAAGAAGTTGATGTTTTGTGACTGCATAAGCATCACATCACTGGAGGTCAGACAAAAGAAGCTTACAGAGTAGCTCTTCGTATGCAGCATGCCCCTACAAGTCTCTAAAAGGGGGGATGTCACGATTAGTCTGGATCTAGAATATGAGAAGTCCAGGTCCCCCCACTGATGGTCCGACTTGGAGGTAGCAGAAACTTGAGGAAATGGGATTAGTGAAGACTATCATTAGAAGGAATAGGGACCCCAGCCCCACCTCCCTCTGCTCCCTGGTCCCATGCGTGAGCAGCTCTGCTGTGCCATGTGTCCTCAACATGATGCACTGCCTCCCAGCAGACCCCAAAGTAAGCATGACTGGAGCCTCTGGAACCTTGAGCCAAAATATGCCATTCCTTTTCTCAGGTGATTTTTTTTTTTTTTTTTTTTCGAGGTAGGGTTTCACTCTAGCCCAGGTTGACCTGGAATTCACTCTGTAGTCTCAGGGTGGCCTTCAACTCACAGCAATCCTCCTACCTCTGCCTCCCAAGTGCTGGGATTAAAGGCGTGCGCCACCACACGTAGCTCAGGTGATTTTTTTTAAATCAGGTATTTTCTCATTGTGACAGGATAACACAGCCATTAATCAAATGCTAAATATATCTTGACATCCATGCCAATCATGTTCTATTAACAAAAAATGAACTTAGGAACAAGTGTAGCCAGACACGTGGCCCAAGCACCAAGTACACACCTATAGGCTGAGCAGCGGGCTTGATAAAATGTGACAATGGCCAAGTAGTGGGAAACTCTTCTGAAGAGGCTCATGCTACAGACATCCACCAACAACTTCCTGTATCCTTAGCAACATGGACAGGGCAGAAAGCCAGGGAGTGAGGGCCTGCCTGAAACTCACAAAGCTAACCCTGCACCCAGCACCCAGGATGGCTTTCCTTACACAGGCAAGTCTTTACTTACAGGCAACATGCATGACACCATTTTCAGAGGTGATGACATGAACACAATCCAGAACAGTCACACACAAAGCTGCATCTGTACAAATCACACCCAGAAAACAAGCCCCATCTGCTTCCTAACCCACCCACTGCCCCTCAGCCCACTACTGCACAAGCGAATTCACAAGCACGTGGCCTGAGTGCAGCTCTGCTCAGACCCTCCTTGGTGTCACACGCATTCCCAGTCAGCAGGGGCTGTTCTCTGCATCACAGGCTCGCTAACTCTCAGGCACTCTGGGCCCCTTCCTCAGCCTCCAGGGCACTCCACTGGCACTCACTCAGTCCAGGGGGTAGTGGGGTGGTTACCTGCCGAGACTGTGTGTTCAGGGGGATTAGCTGAAGGGCAGCAGCGTGGCCCGTGTCTTCCAGATTACTATTTGACAGCTGAAAATCAAGGTCTGACAGATTCTGGACACAGATTTGCACATATTTCCTAAGACAAAAGAACCAAAGTGAGTCATTCTGACACTATGTATGTATTTCAGCTTTGTGAGGAAGCTTTGTGAGTCAGGAAGGCCTGACTAGGGAATCACAAAAGGTAAAGTTAAAAGTAAGTTGTTGCCTATACATTCACATTTTAAAAATATATATATATTTTTAAATTATTTGAGAGAGAAATAGGTGGTGGTGGGGGAAGAATGGGCATGCCAGGGCCACCAGCCACTGCAAACAAACTCCAGATGCATGCACCACCTTGTACATCTGGCTTATGTGGGTCCTGGGGAATCCAATAGGGGTCCTTTGGCTTTGCAGACAAATGCCTTAACTACCAAGCCATCTTGCCATCTCTCCAGCCCTTTACATTCACTTTTAAACATACTTAAAAGTGGGAAAAAATTTAAATAAATCTTTTTTTGTTTGTTTTTTTGTGGCAGGGTCTCACTCTAGCCCAGGCTGACCTGGAATTCACTATGTAGTCTCAGGCTGGCCTTGAACTCACGAATATCCTCCTACCTCTTCCTCCTCAGTGCTGGGATTAAAGGCGTGTGCTTCTGTGCCCGGAAGTACATTTTTTAAAACAAGCAATCTCTGTGGGAGAGTGCACCCAAGGGCATTGTTTCTGACACAGTATTATTATACAGGGCTCTCTAACATGGAAAGGAGTGCCAACGGTGCTTTCCTAGTGGAAATCCTGAGAGTGCTAAAATCAACTCGCTAATAAAGGTGTTTTCTTAGGTGCTTTAATAAAAGTACTGTGGTTGTAGAGATTTTTAAGGTTTTCAACCATGAACATCTACAGTTCCCCTGCTGTAATTTGAAAAGAAAAAAATACCGCAAGTGTAATTTTTTATTCTAAACATGCTTGTGGCATTTTTATTGCTGTTGTTTCTAACTGACTTGAATACCATCAGTGGACGAGTATCACCAGTGGAAAGGAAGCAAGTTCCAGCACTGTCACTGACAGCAGGACAGGCACGACCCTGTGGCCTGTCACCCATCCAGAGGCTGGGTGGTCCTGACAGCTCCTCTAGAGCAGGGGCTTCCCCTGGACACCAGCAGACACACTGGTGTGCACTGCCGAGCACCTACAGCTTGAGTGAGGGCAGCTTTCAAGTTACCCAGGAGGTAACTAGCAGTTGACCAGACACAGGAACATGGGAACTGGCTACACAAACCCAAGTCTCCCAGACAGCCCAGCACAGCAGGCCTT
The DNA here is from genome assembly GCA_036346955.1 of Dipus sagitta. Classification (NCBI taxonomy): domain Eukaryota; kingdom Metazoa; phylum Chordata; class Mammalia; order Rodentia; family Dipodidae; genus Dipus; species Dipus sagitta. Next base: position 8,762,462 of record CM070773.1, read on the forward strand.
GTACAGCCAACACGTCAGTAGCTTAGAACAGAGAGGAGAGGCAAAGAGAGACCTCTGGTAATTAGAAAGTAACTCCAAATCAAACAATCAAAAACATAAAATGGCACCTGAGTCATAGGGAAAGATGACCATGGCCTGGGGGGACAGGACACAGGGAGCTCCTGTGATTTCAGCAGACCGGCAGCACTGTGGTAATGTGTGGAAGTGTCCTCATGGCCAGTAAGGCCATTCTGTGTGTCTACAATCAACCCCTGGCCATCTTAGGAAGAACTAGGGCTGGACCCCGTGCTGCCCTTACCGGGTTCCAGCAGAGAGCAGGGAGTGTGTGGTCCTGAAGGGCACACTGAATGTCAGTGCAATGACAGTGGAGTAGATTGACCACGGGCAATCAATGGACACCTGGGAGGAAACAGAGGGACACAATCAGCCCACTGCTTAATAGCACAGTCTGTGCCACTGTCTCACAGTGCCTGCCGTCTTCCTAGACACTATATTATGATTCACCATCATTAAAAAAAATTTGTTAATATTTTATTTATTTGAGAGCGAAAGAGGGAGAGAAGGGGAAGAGGGAGGAAGAGAATGAGGGTGGCCAGGGCCTCCAACTACTGAAAACAAACTCCAGACACATGTACCACTTTGTACATCTGGCTTTATGTGGGTACTGGGGAACTGAACTCAGGTCCTTATGCTTTGCAGGCAAGTACCTTAACCACTAAACCATCTCTCCAGCCCTCACCATCATTTTTCAGAAGGTAACTTGCATTAAATATATCCTTACACAAGCAAGTGAGAAATATGAAACTGCAGGAACAGGTAAGAAAACAGAACTGGCAGATGGTCCACACGTCCCATAATGCCCCTTGGTACAGAGCACATGCTTCCTAGCAAGCAACAAGATCATCTGCTGCCCTGTGTATCTCGGGCCACAACATGTCAAATGCACTGCACTACACGGCAAATTAGGAAACAGTCTTTTCCACCACCCATGTCAGAAGGCTCCAATCAATCACTAGGACTTTAAAGGTGAGCTGCTCAGCTAACCAGGGTCCCTGTCTGATGCAGAACCTAACTAACACCAATCACTTTGGAGGCACTATGTGGACACAGCTAGGGAACTCCTCTCGGGCAGGAAGAGAAGCAGGTCTTGAGGCTCATGTTTAGCCCCACGTGGAGCAAACAAAACTAACGGGGTGGAGATCACTTGCTCCTGTGCAGACCTCATTTCCTACTGACAGATGCATCAACTTTGCTTCCCGATCCTCTGCGTGGAGTGAGGGAATTTTTTCCCTACACACTCTTCAGCATTCAGCCTGTCTGCTACCTTACACAATGCCTTAGAAGTGACCACTGTCCAAGCCCTCTGTCCAGCGGCTCCTGTGTGTGTGCTGCAACATGTGCACAGCTCAAAAGGGGCCTCAGAATTAGAAGCTGTGTCACAGGAGGTGACACACCTGAACACACAAGATGCTGAAAACATACTCCATGAGCTTCCTGTGCACCAGAGACCAGAGCCAGCCTCTCTCTGGGGCTGTCAACAAATGCCAGTCCCAGAGCCACGAGGGAACTGCTCCTGGCTGAGTTGACCCATGGCACATGTGCTATGAGCTCCTACACTTGTTTACAGACCCACCCTCCCCCCACAGTAACACCATGGCTCTCACCCCAGACAGGTGAAGTTGGAGCCTGCCGCCTTTCTACCAAGACTGCTGCTGACCAGCTGTGGGTGCATGGCAGGAGAGCGGGCAGGCAGGGAACAGACGCCGGCTCTCCCACCCAGCAGGCAGTGGGGGCTGCTGCATGGCTCCACCGCCCAAGGCCCTCTCTACCTTGTGGTCTGTGGTGACCATGCAAGGGCCAGCTCTCTGTGTGTCCTTCTGCTTCCTATGGGGCTCTGGCGTCCCTAGCATACTAGTATCCTCTTCAGCAGCTGGAGCTGACGGTGAAGACAGAACCTCCAGCTCAAACTCAATCACGTGGTATGCAGGGGCAGCGGGCAGACCGATGCTTGTGACCTTGTCAGAGGACTGGATCCGGAGCAAGGCAGTGGAGGACTCCTCTGTGGAAGAGAAAGTTCCCTCAGATACAGCCCATCTAGTTTCCTCCTGTCATCAGGGGTGGGCCCAACAAGAGGTGCCACAGAGCTCCTGCTGTCCTGTGTATGTAGAAGGATGACAGTGGGCAGAAAGGAGCAGGAAAATTTAAGAAAAGCTCCAAGATGGCACACTAAAGTGGGCCAGAAGCTCTCAGGATGCAGACAGGCAGGGGCAGCTCCAACACAGACCACACATAATGCCTGCTCACTCCATCCCACCTCACACCAATGCCTGCCCCCAAAGAAGAAGAAAAGGAGGAGGGCTAGGGACCAGGCATGATGCAATTCTTTCAGGCCTGTAGCCAGTGCTTAGAAGAGTGACCTGCTTTTGCTTTCTGGCAGCATGTGGGCAGAGCATGCACAGCCTGCAGAGGCGCCTTGTGGTCAATGGCACCTAACACACAAGCACACATACCACTCAGTCTATTTCCCTCAATAAAACACACTGTCCAGGTGCCAGCTCAGCCACCTGCCAATGTGGACCTCAGAGGAAATGTCAAGCACAGCGACTGGCTGACGCTGATGGCGAGTCATCCCCACCGTCCCAGCGTGTGAAGGCAGCACGAGCACCTACGCCACCCACACCTACCTCTCGAGTTGGAGTAGATCACGGCTCTGTTCTCCGTCGGACATAAGATGAGCATGGCTCCTGCATTGCTCAGCTGAAGACTGTCCCCATTTTTTACTGTATAATGACCAGTAGTGACAGTGAACTTGACCTTCTGAGGAATGCCAGCCAAAAGGCTATCTAAAGGGAACAAGACAGCAATTAGTATCACGGTCCCACTAAGAACCATCGCCCAGGCCTGCAATGAGGTGAAGGGGCCTCTGTTTCTTTTACTGAGCATTATTTGTTAACCCGGACACACCAGATTTCATGCAGCCTCTACTCCCCACTGCCTCAGCATCTCAGTGCTGTGGACCACACAACCGAAGAGGCCTTGCTGAGAATGAGAATGCGAGCCTGAAGGAATGTCTTCACCTGGGCTTAGAGAGAGAGATTTCAGTGTCAGCTATGATGCTGGGAAGTCCGCAAGGGAGAATCAGAGAGGGAGGCTCTGGGACAGAGTAAGGACTGCTGCTGGAGCTGCTCAGCCAGTGCAGCGCTGACACAGGAAAGGGAAGGGAAGCTGGAGGAACAAGGGCAGAAGTGGGCTGAAGATTATGTGAACCCTGCTGGGGAAAGGAGAGGCAAGACATGGGAACTACAAGGAAGGAAAAAGAGATAAGAGGAAAGCAAGGTCCAGCCAGGAAGGGGAGTGAGAGCCTGGGGCTTTCTGGCCCTCCTAGGAAAAGAGCTCAGCCTTTCTCCCAACACACTCACTATGAAAGAGCTACTCAAGAGACTGCCTGCTGTTCCTTCTCGGGACCTGTGGGCTTCTGATGGTGACCATGGGACACCAGAGGGTGCCTGATGGTGGCCCTACCAGAAGTTGGAAAGCAGGGAAGAATTGGAGGAGATTCTTTATTTACACCAAAGAAAAGTTTATCCTGGTTCACAGGGACCATGTGCATGCTTGTATGCTAGTCTGGGTGTGCATCAGAAAATGCAGTCCTTGATAATACTTCTAAATGGAAGACAAAAGCACATATATGCATGTTCTAGCCTAAACAAGCAGCACCTTCCCTTACTAATGCTCCGGAATGTTGCACATGGTCTTGAGTTAGTTGTGACCATCACCTCCTACTGTGAGACCTCATCTAGCAGGACAGCTTCTCTGAGTCCCTCAGGGCTGTATGGGGGCTACACTTGTGTGTAGCCACAGAATCAGAGCTTGGGCAGAAAGCTAATGTGTTCAGCTCCCTGTAGCTCACCTTTTCGCCTTACTTTCGGATGTACCACATTTACTAAGTGAGGTAGTTAACAATCACAGTACTGCAAGTACTGATCAACACAACCATAGCCAGTAGCTTCCAGGAAATCTCCACTACACTTCCCCAGTGTCCACTGCAGGTCAACAGCTGAGGAGCAAGAGCTATGGAAGCTGGCATGAGAGACAGTCTCCTGAGAGCCTCGCATGTCTCCTGTGTGGCTGTAGGCCCCACTCACCAGCCAGTGGCTCCACATGCAGTAGAGGCTCCTGAGAGTACACGTCATACTGCACAACAGGGTGAATGTGCGCAAGAACAAACCACACGGGGCCCACTGAGGCCCGCAGCTGTCGCAGCGTGTATGTCCCGGGTTCCTTGGCCTAGGGTCGAAACAAGACACTTGGAAATATGGCAGCCTTTGCTGTGTTCCCTATGAGTTCCCCATGGTAAGGCTGGGCTGCGGTCTCCCCCAGATGCAGTCTACCTCCCCTAACCCTCTGCCCTGTACACCGGCTCTACACTTGCTCTGAGAATCCTCTGGCTCTCAACTACTTTCTGAGCAACTGACGCTTCTGGCTGGTGAGAAAACGTGGCCTGCTCTGGGAGGGTCCTCAGTGAGGCCTCCAGTGAACACAAGACCGGCTGGACAAGACCACACTACATAGGGTAAAGAGCTTTTTCTCAGGCCCTGTCCTCTCACAAGAGAGAGATACACAGGGCACATTGTGTCAGAGGAAAGTGTACTGTCCTGAATACCCATATACCCAAGACAGGAGCAGTTGGCAACCTGCTTTAAAATCTTAACAGGCTGGGCATGGTGGTGCACACCTTTAATCCCAGCACTTGGGAGGCTGAGGTAGGAGGACTACTGTGAGTTCTAAGCCAGCCTGAGACTACATAGTGAATTCTAGGTCAGCCTGGGACAGTGCAAGACCCTACCTCAAAAAAACAAAAAATATAAAAAAACACTTGGTGCAATAGGCAGAGGGCTCCACCCAATTCTCACCAGCCTCAAAGTGCTCATAAGCTCCTGCTAGTCTCCTACAACCAGAGAGCCCAAGCCCATGCTGGCACAAACCTGTGTCCTGAACGCTATCTTGTTGGCTCCCGGCTCCAGAGTCACACTGTTGCACCTCAGCACATGAGCCCCATCCTCCAGGGCCACCCCAGAGGATGTCTCTAGAGAGGAGCCACTTTCCTGCCTCCTCAGGAGCATGTGGACATTTCTGCAAATGATCCCTGTTGTATTCAAAGAATTATCAGAAGGGCTTCTCTCCAACACCTCGGACAACTCCAGGGCAGGTAAGCTGTTCTGGGACGCAGGGAACAGGGCGGTCTCAGCTGGAAAGGTGATCATCCCATTGGCTGTCTTGTGCTTGGTCAGCCATTCAGCAGTCTTCCGGTAGCTGTTTTTCTCAATGCTGAAGTGGACACTGACAGCGATCTGGTCCACATGGACAGGGACAGGCATCTGGCTGCACACCGTTATCTCCACAGTCAATATGCCACCCGCGTGGACCACAGCGTTGGGAGGGTCAAAATGCAGATCTTTCAGCTGTGCAAAGGAGTGCATAGGCAGCACTACCTTGTGACCTGTAAACACACACGTGTGTCCCAAACCTGAGCCATGCCACTGGGCGGCAGGGCCCTGTAACCTCCGAACACGTACCTCCTGTGTCCCATGCCCAAGCCATACTACTGGGAGTTAGGACCCCATATACGAGCCTCTCAATGAGTAAGGATGTTCAGCAGAGATGTTGAAAACTTCCCCAATCTCTTGCCATCCTCATACCCTAAGAAGTCCAGTCTCAGAAGCAGACTAAACAAACTCTTAGATAACTTTGCAACATTATAACATGTACAGGAATGAAGGTTTCTAAGTCTGCTTTGGCATACTTAGCAAGAACACAGGTAATTTTCTCCTCAATTTACTGGTCAGCAGTCTTATTCCTAGAGTCATGTTCAAGGGATTCAAATCCTTTTATACCTACTTAAGGAAATTCTCATGTAAAGAAGCCAAGTAGCCAGGCGTGGTGGCGCACGCCTTTAATCCCAGCACTTGGGAGGCAGAGGTAGGAAGATCACTATGAGTTTGAGGCCACTCTGAGACTACATAGTGAATTCCAGGTCCTGGGCTAGAGTGAGACCCCACATGGAAGTCAGTTCAGGCATTTCCTAGTCAATGGAGTTAGCTAGGAAGGCTGCTCTGAGAACACTCTGCCCTCTTCTGGATTTCTACAAATACCTTGGTTGTGTCTAAAAAAACAAAATACTACAGAACCTCCTGTTCAGTACTGATAAGCCACTCATTAGCTCAAAGGGCAATGGAAGGTGTGCTCAGTGGAAAGCATGCACTTAACAAGCTCAAGGTCCTTGGTTCAATTCCCAGCACCATACAAAAACCCCCAACCAACCAACCAAAGTCTGTCCACCAAGCAAAGTAGACTTGCTAAAACTGACAGTAAAAAAAATTAAACAATTATGGAGTAGGTTATTCATACAGAGATGCCAAGGAGGCTGGGAAGGAAAGCTCTGACCTCCACCTGCCTCCCACAGCAACAGCAGACGTGGTGATGACCACCACCAACTAGCCTAGGCACACTGGAGTCGGCCAAAGCAAACGGCCATCCTGATGCTGAGAAGCGCATCTGGGCAGCTCTCTTGGAGACCTACCCCTACAGCCAATGGCTACGACACCTAGAACCAGAGCCTTGGGAGGAACTTAGTAACTGTTTTGTCTCCCAAAACACGTTTGTTGAAGCCATAACCCCTGGAGTAATGGTGCCTGGCGATGGACCTTGGGAAGTATTACATAGTGCTAGCTCCCTCTTCTTCTGCACCATGTAAGGACAGAGCAAGAAGGCAGCCATTCACCAGCCATGATGAGTCCCTCGCCAGAACCTCACCCTGCTGCACCCACAATGGACCTCCAGCCTCTAGGACTCTGAGAATTGATGTCTACTGCTTAAGCCCCTGTGCCATGGTATTTTATTAGGGCAGCCTGACTAGAGTAGCACAGTAAATACCTTTCTAATAAACTTTTTACTGACAATATCCTATACATACATACACTGTACCATAATTAAAACAGTCTTCTCCCATCACCTTCCTTCCTCTCCCCATATGCTCCCTCCACTGTGTCCCTTCTTTCAGTTAGTCTCTCTTCTATTTTTCTATTGACAAGTTTTTAAAATTAAAAAAAAAATTATTTGATAGAGGAGAGGGAGGAGGGAAGAGAAGTGAGGGGACAGATACAGAGAAACAATGAACATACCAGGGCCTCTAGTCACTGCAAGGAACAAACTCCAGATGCATGTGTCACCTTGTGCATCTGGCTTTACTTGGGTACTAGAGAATCAAACCAGGGTCCTTGGACTTTGCAGGCAATTGCTTTAACCACTGAGCCATCTCTCCAACTCTGGTAAGTTTTTTAAATTATGCTAGCTTTATATTTTTTGATGTAATTTACTTGAGAGAGAGAGAGACAGAGAGAGAGAGAGAGACAGAGAGTGAGCAAAAGAAAGAAGCAGAGAGAGAGAATGGGTGCTCCAGGGCCTTCAGCCACTGCAAACGAACATGTGCCACTTTGGGCATCTGGTTTATATGAGTCCGGGGGAATCAAACCTGGGTCCTTTGGGTTTGCAGGCAAGTGCCTTACCCACTAAGCCATCTCTCCAACCCCTGACAATTTTTATGTATGTACAAAATGTACTTTGATTATAATCACCTCATCAGATGCACAAAGTAGTGCATGTGTCTAGTTCATTTGCAGCAGCAAGAGGCCCTGGCATGCCCATATTCACTCTAAAATAAAAATATTTTTGTTTTTTTTGTTTGTTTTTTTGAGGTAGGGTTTCACTCTAGTTCAGGTTGACCTGGAATTCACTATGTAGTCTCACGGTGATCCTCCTGTCTCTGCCTCCTGAGTGCTGGGATTAAAGGTATGCACCACCACACCCAGCTAAAATTATGTTTTTAAAAAGAAGGTACAACGCCAGGCATGGTGGAGCACGCCTTTGATCCCAGCACTCAGGAGGCAGAGGTAGGAGGACTGCTGTGAGTTCAAGGCCACCCTGAGACTACATAGTGAATTCCAAGTCATCTTGGACTAGAGAGAGACCCTACCTTGGGAAAAAAAAAAAAAAAAACAAAACAAAAACAAAAACGAAGGTACAAGAAGCAAAAGTTTATAGTAAGTTTAACTTCACCACACAGCACTGTTATCAAGTGTACTTGTCCAAACATCTTCCCTGAATCTACACCTCCTGGGTCTAACTCCACCTCAATGGTTCCATAAGAAAGCCCTGGGACAGATTCCAGAAGGTAGGCCCGTCTATATGACATGGCTCAGTGTGTTGGAGGCTAAAAATACATGAGAGCGCTGGTACATGCTGCCAAGGATGAGCCTGGAAACACCTGGAGTCAAAATAAGCCACGTGCAAGAGAACCTCGTGTGTGATTCTGCAGACAAGTAGAGAAGTGTTGGCAGAGACTGGGAGGTAAGTAAGGTTTTTGAAGGGTGATAAAATGGTGGCAGGTGCACATATTTGATTAATGTACTAAAAGCCACTGGACTGCATACTTCAAATGGGTGCGTCACGGGGCACAGCTCAGCAGTAGAACATCTGACTGCAAAGGGGTACAACTCATGGTGCTAATTTTCTCTATATAAAGCAGTTCTATTTAAAAGAAAAAAGTTAATGTCTTTAAAAACATACATGGGGGGGGCGGATGTAGTGGCGCACACCTTTAATCCCAGCACTCGGGAGACAGAGGCAGGAGGATCACTGTGAGTTCAAGGCCACCCTGGGACTACATAGTGAATTCCAGGTCAGCCTGAGGTAGAGTGAAACCCTACCTCAAAAAACAACAACAAAAAAAAAAAAAAAAAAGAAAAGAAAGAAAGAAAGAAAGAAAGAAAAGATAACTGAAAGATGGTAATCAAACACAGCGGGTGCGCCAAGACTCACACGCAGCTCCTCCTGGGCTCCAGTGAGATGTCACGTGCTGAGCGGGTGGTTTACGCCTGTGATCCAGCACTCTGGAGGCACAGACAACACAGATGTATGTTTGCCACACGCCAACTCCAGACAGTTGGAGATCTCATACTATTCCTTTTCCTTTCCTAGAGCATTTGAAAATGGCTGTGATGCAGGACTAGCCACTGGTCTCACCTGGGCTGTCTTCTTGTTCAGCAGCAAAACTGAGAATCTCCTGGCAGAAGTGCTTCCGCTCTTCCTCTGTCAGGTGCTGATCACTGGCCAGAAGGCTGCTGGTCTGCAGGTAGCTGGAGTGTTGAGTTAAGAGCTGGGAGAAAGGACCTGACACTGAGAACACAAGGGTCAATGTGACTTTGAGCCACCTCAATGGCCTCTAAAGTATGGCCCGAAAGATATTCTTTTTTATGTCATTAGGAATTAGATTACGACAATGACTAGGTACTTGGTCCACATCCCACAGGATACCCGTGTATAAGGCAGGATCTCTCAGCACACACTCAGTTGTGAACAGTACTGCCGCATAAGCAGAAAGCGAATGTCCGCCGGGCGTGGTAGCGCACGCCTTTAATCCCAGCACTCGGGAGGCAGAGGTAGGAGGATCGCTGTGAGTTCAAGGCCACCCTGAGGCTCCATAGTGAGTTCCAGGTCAGCCTGGGCTAGAGTGAGATCCTACCTCGAAAAAAAAAAAAAAAAAAAAAAAAAAAAACAGAAAGAAAGGAAGAAAGAAAGAAAGCGAATGTCCCGTCTAATGCACTACTGGACTTAAAGGATACTTTTCCATCTGCCCAAGATGTTTTTGGCACTCGGCTAGCTGCTTCCTGGTGTGTGTGACAAGCAAGGCCCAGCCCTCAGCCAGGTAGTTTTTCAAAGCTCCCTGAAGATAGGTTTCTGCCTTTTGTGGTGACCTTTTCCTCCTTGAAAAGTCAGCAAACAGAAGCTCTTGTTAGGCTGATAAGGAGCAGCGCTGGGAGCCCGCCATGACACCAGCACTAGCCGTAGTCTTCCCACCACTCCTCCTACAAGGAAGCCCCAACCCAAGATGCCAATGAGCCCTGGAAGGGACCCATCTGAGAAGAAAGGCTCACGGTAACACACACAGCACTGTTGCTCTGGCCCTGGACAACAGAATTCCACCTTTCGCAGCTAAAATCAGGTCAGAGGATAAGAGCAGCACTCCCTGTGTCACAGTGACAGGAAAGACAGTCAGGACTGGCCAAAGCGGAGGGCTCTGTCTACATACTGACTGCTTAGCTATCACACTACCCTGGACCCACGTCAGCAGTCTATGGCCCACCCAGGAACTCAGGTCAGTCGGCCTGGAGCAGGCTTCAGAGACTCAGAGGACAGCAAGGATTAAACAAGCAACACATGTCACTCAGGAGAAAGGCTGCCCGGGCCCAGGAAAACCTTAAAGATGCTCAGAGTAAAGCTAAGCCAAGTTTACAGCATAAATTAACCAGGTCTGCCATGCCTCAGCGACAACTTAGCCCCTGTACTTCCCCAGGGGCCAGGCTTCAGGACCCCCCACAGGAGCCAAGACTGCCAAGCACTCACCAGGGCACTGTTGGGACACAGCCCCATGTCCACAGCTCTACTCCAGGTACAGTGAGAATTCACAATTTCCCCAATTAAATACATTCGCAAAGTAAGTAAAATTTAAATGTATCAATACAATGGGTTTTTCCAGAGTCTTATGGTCTTTCCTATCAAGCCTTATTTTTCTTTTTTTGCGGGGCGGGGGGGGGGGTTCGTTTTTGGTTTTTCAAGGTAGGGTCTTGCTGTAGCCCAGGCTGACCTGGAATTCACTATGTAGTCTCAGGGTGGCCTCAAATTCACAGTGATCCTCCTACCTCTGCCTCCTGAGTGCTGGGATTAAAGGCCACGCCCGGCAAGCCTTGTTTTTTAAAAAATTGGTTTATATTGAGAGAGAGATGGATGCAGGTAGAGAGAGACAAAGAAAGAATGGGAGCACCAGGGCCTCCAGCCACTGCAAACAAATTCGAGACGCATGTGTGCTACCTTTTGCATCTGGCCTACGTGGGTCTTGGGGAATCAAACCGGGGTCCTTAGGCTTTGCAGGCAAGTGCCTTAACCACTAAATCATCTCTCCAACCCAAGCCATTTTTTTTAAAGGGACTAGAACTTTCCATACCTCTTCACTTACTATCTCTAGTGCTAGAAAAGACTCTGTCAAGTGGGCCTCTGAGGATCTGGGGGACCCCGACAAAGAGATGGAGGCCAACCCATCACCCAGCGAATCTGTGGTCAAGCTGGACTCCTGTTCTCAGGTCCTAACTAGCAGGTTGGCACCCTGCATTGGAGTGCCTGCATCTGAACACAGCAGAGATCAAATGAGCTAAACTCACAACACCCAAAGCTTTCCCGTAGCATGAGCACACCCGAACCCTTTCTCGCTGGCCCTGACCTCACGTAAATGAATTGGGTGAGGGCTGACCACTTTAGAAAGCTCCAGCATTCACTTAGGTATCTATAAATCCTTCCCATCAGTTTTCTTTCTTCTTTCAAATATGTGTTTGTTTTGTTTTTTTTTTTTCTTGAGAAACATGAGCAAGCATCTTTTCCTTTATAACTGACATCTTTTTCCAGTGCTTTGAAACAACCATCATACCACCAGCCAGGATTCCCTCTCCTCCATTCGCTGACTTTGTCACATATACTAGCAATATGCTATTTTAAGTCTTTTTCCTGGAACCAAAATTCAAGGCTGGAGTGGAGTCTTTGCTATCACTCCCAGATCACTGCTCAGCTCAGCTGCCCTTGGGAGACAAGTTTCTAAATACTTTCTGACAACTCTTTATGTTTTATGTTCTAATATACATGCATATTGCCAAATTCAGTAAGAGAATGTCAAAGATCAATACCAATCATTAAGGATGATTAGCTTTCCATTTGGTGTTCAGAAGAAATTTAAAAACAAAATGATAGCAGCTAACACATTCTACATGTTTCCATCCACCAGGACATGTAGACTCTACATTAACTCCATATTTGTATCTTCTCACTACATACGAGAAGTGCTTAAGTTTACAGAAAAGTTCAAAATCAATTACATGTAAAATTCTGCCAGATCCTTCCCAACAAGCTTGGCGGATCGAGTCCTCCCAATACTCGTATACATTTCAATGGTGTTATGGGACAAGTCCTGTGGAAAAGTACATATATAAAAAAAGAATTATGTACTTGAATTTTTAATTGTACACAAGTTTTACATTTACTTACCCAAAGCTGCAGCAAAGACACTGTTATTCACATCACTTTTTACTTGCTACCTACTTTGGCATTGAGCTTTTATATGTATTTTGCATAAAGTCCAAACTTGCACCTGTGTCATGAAGCACAATAAAACACCTAGAATTCACCCGACATAATGCCCTGAGTTTTCAATGTACATCCCAAATGTGAGCAATGGGGGCATATCAGTACAACATATTCTCAAATGTTTTCTACCAAGGGGACCCACCCCGTATCTAACTACTCTGCTTCCTGCTAATTTAAACCTTTTAAAATCAAGCACAAAGTATAGATGGGCCCCTCTGACAAAGCAAAGCATTCATTATTTTCTCTTAGGAGTTTCTACTTATTGATGGGGAAAACCATGTTGAACAAAAGTCCGAGTAATTAGTGCTGTGTTCATGCCTAATTAGGGCACCGTGGGCACTAATAACTGATGAACAATTACCCCATGTTTTATACACGGCTCCCCAGGCTCTCAAAGCAGCCTTCAAGTACCACCAGCCCATCACAATTTAGGTCACATAGAAAAGCAGAGCCAGCTGGGCCTTTGCCGTACTCACCAGGTAGTGCTTTTCAAAGGCCTCCACTGATGACAGCGCTTCCTGGAGTTTCTTGTAGGGACTCTGCGCTGTATTGGCTTAAAAACAAAAGCAGCAAACGACCTCACTCAGCAGCATGGACACGAGTACCCGCTTATACTTGCCTTCAAACCACAGGAAGCGGGCTGCATCTGACCCTGTGGGAATCACACGGCCCCCAGCAGAACCTACATTACCATGTCTACCCCTTCCAACTGATGCACTCATGAACTACCTAACCCCTCTGGCACTGCTGTCCTCGGAGCTCTGCTACCATACTTCTCACACTGCAGTTAAGTTACTTCCAAGGAGACCCGAAATGTTTCACATCTTACTCATTTCCTTACTCTGCTTAGCAGCAGTGCTCTTAGTTGGGGTCCCCTTTAGCATGCTTCCCCAGCAGTCATACCCGTTTCCGGTCGCTCAGCTCCCAATCCTGCCAAAAGATCAACTGTCCTGTTGAGATCTTCTGAGTTGGGCCCTTTTTCTGACACAAGTCCACACAAGTATCCCAAGGCCTTCAGCTGTTGAGATAAACACACACTTTCAATTCATCCGCCAAACAGTCAGCAGATAATCCATGAGACGAGAATTCAAGACGTCTTAGCTCCCTTCCCCAGACGACTCATGTCTGGATATAAAACTACATCTTACTGGGATCACTGCAAACTCACACCTTCTCAACAACAGTTATGGGGACAGCTCTGAGGCTGCCAGTCTTCTCTTTGCTATTAACCTACCTGCGCTCCTCTCCCACCATCCCCTGTCCCACATGCCCCCTGTGGCCTGCCCAGCAGCCCATCCACTGCGCACACTGGACCACGTCTGCATTTCTATGGAATACTGCCTGCTCTACCGCCTTACCCGCCCATTCTAGACACAGCCACTTTCTCCCTTGCCGTCTGCTGCATAAGCTGGTAAGCCGAGGAACCTTGACCCCGTGGCTGCGTCCGGACACAACGTTAGCTCACAAGAGCCTCCATGTTGCCATCTAAATGAGTTAGACTTTCCAAAGAGTCCCCACTACCTGCCCCAGTGGCAGCTACAGCGATGATGTAAGCTTTCTGCAGCCAGTAACAGGTACCTTTTCGGTGGCATAGCTCCACAGACCCACCATGTGGGCAATGTTGGAGTCTATCTGTGCTCGGTCACAGCAACCTTCTATCCTCTGCAACACCTCCAAACAGCTCAGAAACACCCAGCAGTCTAGAGCACCAGGCGGGACAGAGACCTGCAAGGGCACAGTGGTGGACACGTGAGCATGCTCAGGAAAGCGCAGACCCGCACACACACAGCTTCCATTCCTCAGGTAGCTCGTGTAATAAGGCCACGGTACAAAGAGCGAAAGGAAAGATCCCCTTCACCTGAACTCACACAGAGAGAGCCAAGAGTGACCTGTGTCCAAGTGCAACTTTTATCATATTTAGTACGAGTGTCACAGCAGGAACACAACTTTTAGTTGCATAATTTAGAAACCACCAGGTGTGGTGGTGCATGTCTTTAGTCCCAGCACTTGGGAGGCTGAAAAAAGGAGGATTGCCCTGAGTTCAAGGGCAGCGTGAGGCTACAGAGTGATAGAGTGGGTTACAGGTAAGCCTGGGAGACAATGAGACCCTATCTTGAAACAAAACAAACATAACTTAGAAACCTTATTAAGAAAGAAAGAGAAGCCTATGAAGAGGCTAACTACTCGGGCTGGAGGCATGGTTTAGCGGTTAAGGCACTGTTTGCCTGCAAAGCCAAAGGACCCAGGTTCAATTCCCCAGAACCTACGTTAGCCAGATGCACAAGGGAGCGCATGCATGTGGAGTTCGTTTGCAGTGGCTGGATGCCCTGGTGCGCCCATTCTCTCACTCTCTCTCCCTCTTTCTGTCAAATAAATGAATAAATAAAAAAAAATATTTTTTAAAAAAGGCTAACTACTATCACCTGGCTCAGCATGAGGCTTGGCTAGGCTTAAGGAGGGTATCCAGGGTCTCAGACGTTGCATGGTCACAATGAGGAGAGACCACTCAATGCAGCAGAAATGACGTCGATGTTCAGTGATGCTCAGGAGTGAGAGCTGTGTGCTTTACATGTGATCAGCTCAGCATGAGTACAGCAGAATTCCTGTTGCCTAGTCACCCACCAGAATATTCATGGACAAATTTCATGTAATGTCCAGAGTTAGGGGAAGTAGGCAGTTACTGCCACTGAGCTGGTGAGCAACCCCAACCAAGCCATTAGGGTTGCCTTTTCCAGCTCTAGAGATTTGAACTTTCCACTTAAAAGACAAAAGAGCCATTACCAGAACAGCAAAAGCACCCATCACATACAATCTACGATCTAAATGCTAAGAGCACCTCACCCAATGTTACCATCTTTGAGGAGAAATGTGTCTCACTATCGGGTTTTTTGACAGTTTAAGATGGCTGGCAGCGCTGGCGATTCTTTTGGTCACACTAATTTCCTGATGTATCTTACATCTGGTGTATTAGTTTTAGAGAACAAGCTATTGGCACTACTAAGAAAGGAACAAGGGGATCCTGCAGCAGTGGCATGTGAACACCGCCTTCTGCTGGCAAAAGGACTTCCAGATGGTCTCCTTTCAGTTCAAATAAAGTACAGGGTCTGGAACCAACTAGCAAGAAACACAGGTGCCCCTCAGATGTGCCTTTAAAGGGGAGACTGTAGCAGATAGCCTCAAGTCGCTGAGCTACACCTCCAAACCAGGCACAGTTATGGAAGAAGGGAATTTATTTGAAGCTTACATATCCAGGGGAGTTCCATAATGGCAGAAGTTGGACCCCTCTTACAGGACCAAGCAGAGATAAAAGCCCAAAGCCAGCACGAGCAAGCCGACTTGAGGAACCCCAGGCAGAACTCAGGTACTTTGCTTATCTTAGGTTGGAATTCAGATCCACCTTAAGGTGGTCCAAGATCCACCCACAGTCCCCGGCCAGGAGGCTAGATCTCAATTACAAACTTAATTTAAATTTTTGTTTAAATACAAATTCACTCGTAATATGAAAACATTAGACCTCTAAACATGATTTTTCATCTATAAAAATCTGTTCTAAAAATTTTCAGAAAACATTTCTTCTAGTATTAAATGTAGATTATTTACATTTGGAAAAAGCTATCTAAAAACTATACTTCAGAAACTTGTATATATGTTATCTCTGCATGAAATTTCCCTCCTCACTTGTGGTGGTTTGATTCAGGTGTCCCCCATAAACTTAGGTGTTCTGAATGCTAGGTTCTCAGCTGATGGAGATTTGGGAATTAACGCCTCCTGGACAGAATGGATCGTTGGGGGAGGGTTTACGAGTGTGATAGCCAGTTTCCCTTTGCCAGTTTTTGGCACAGTCTCCTGTTGCTATTGTCCATCTTTTGTTAGCCAGGGGGTAATGTCCAACCTCTGTTCATGTCGTCATTTTTCCCTGCCATCATGGAGCTTCCCCCTTGAGCCTGTAAGCTAAAACAAACCTCTTTTTTCCCACAAGCCGCTCTTGGTTGGGTGATTTCTAAGAGCAGTGTGACCCTGACTGCAACAGTAAAGTGGTACCGAGGAGTGAAATTTCTGCTAGACACCTGACTGTGTGGCTTTGGCCTACTGGAGCTGATTTTCAAGAGGAATGTGGAAGGAATTGAAACCTTGGCCTAAGAGATGCCTTGCAATGCTGTAAGTACAGCTTGATGGACTATTCTGGTCAGAGTTGAAAGACCTGAATGTAGTAAGAACTATGGACTGTGAGGTTTGGCGTATGAGGGTGAGAAAGAGTTTTGTTTGGACTGGGCTGGCAGTTTTTGTGGGAAGCTTGCTGTTATGCCCACGTCCTGAGAAGCTGTGCAGGGTTGCTTTGCGTAGAAATGAACTGGTGTGAGCAGAGGGATATGGCACAGAAAGAAAAATCTTTGGGTGAACTGCTGCCCGTTCAGCTGCAATTCAGAGATTATAACCTTTGAGATTGGGCCAGCTGACCTCCACTGGGGCAACAGGAAGAATGTAGACTCTTTTGAAGGGGCCTCAATGCTCAAGGAGTGTCCTGTTCTTCAAAGTCTGCTTTATTCCCCCCTGGATGAACAAATTGGCACCCTACCTGGTATTGTGGAGTATAAGAAATGCAGGAAAGAGAGGGTCATTGAGTTTGCAACACGGTCTTGTGTTTTGGAAATGGCCATGGGCAGTGTGAAGCAGGTTTGATGGATGCCTCATGGAGACCCCATGGGGCCATGAGGATGAACCGTGGATTGCAGTGGAGATGCCGGGACCACAAGATGGCTGCCAAGGAGAGCTGCCAGCCCCGGATGAAGTTTTCCAGGACTGTGAGTAGCCTAGCTGGAAGGGCAGAATTGGAATGCCAGAGACTTATTGCTGGTTACAACTATCAGACTTGGAGATTTGTCACTGGCTAGAGTTGGACTTGAAGCTACAGAGCTTGATGTTTGCCTTGGTTGTTTTAAATCTTGTATTGCCTGAATATTTCTTCGCTATGCCCAATGCCATCTTTTGCAGTGTGAATGTTTATTCTGTGTCATTATGGGTTTTTGGGGGGGAGTTTTTGGTATTATGGCTTAGTTAAAAGATCTCGGATTATGGGGATGTTTGAACATCATTAGTTGATAAAAATCTATGGGGATTTTTAAAGCTAGATGAGTGCATTGCACTTTACATCATGGATGGTTAACAGTTTATGGGGGCCAGGGGCAGAATGTGGCGGTTTGATTCAGGTGTTCCCCATAAACTTAGAGGTGTTCTGAATGCTAGGTTCCCAGCTGATGGAGATTTGGGAATTAACGCCTCCTGGAGGGAGTCTATTGTTGGGGGAGGGCTTATGAGTGTGACAGCCAGTTTCCCCTTGCCAGTGTTTGGCACACTCTCCTGTTGCTACTGTCCACCTTATGTTGGCCGGGGGTAATGTGGACCCTCTGTTCATGTTGTCATTTTTCCCTGCCACCATGGAACTTCCCCCTCGAGCCTGTAAGCCAAAATAAACCTTTTTTTTTTCCACAAGGTGCTTTTGGCTGCGTGATTTCTACCAGCAGTGTGAACCTAACTGCAACACCACTTCACCATAATAAAAAATGACCCCCCCAAAAAGGCAACTGTGTTTTTAGAATAAATGGGCTTAGTTATATTAGCCCAAAACTCATGTTGCCTGCTTGGCCCCTAAAACCCTGACTATCAGAACAGCAGTACAGCATTCAGCACAAGGCAATGTAAGTGTACTGATAAGCCACAAGACACAGTGATCTAAGGAGTCAGTAACCTAGGAGAGAATGTTCAGCAGATCTTGCTGAGAACAGAAAACAATTTTATGGGAGAAACACATTTTACCTATATCAGAAAACAATGTGACAATGTTTTGACAAAGTATAGGTGTTAGAAGCATAAAATTTAGATTAAGAAGGAAAATTAGAGATTCAGTATAGTCCATTTATACCTTCTTTTTACAAGTAGGGCCCCAAAAGATCAAATGGCTTGCCCAAGCCTACAGTTAGTAGGAATGCCACTCATAGGCTGATGCTCTTATAAAATCTATTTCTGAAACCCAGACGTTAGGTTTTGTCAAGGTAGGCTCTCCCTCTAGTCCAGGCTGACCTGAACTTCACTATGTAGTCTTAGGGTGGTCTTGAACTCAACAATGATCCTCCTACTTCAGGCTTCCATGTTGGCATGTTGGATTAAAGGCATGCACTATCATACCCTGCTTTTTTTTTTTTTTTTTTTTTTTTGCAGTAGGATCTCAGTCTAGCCCAAGCTAATCTGTAATTCACCATGTAGTCTCAAGCTGGCATCAAACTCACAGCGATCTTCCTACCTCTGCTTCCCAGTGCTGGGATTAAAGGTGTGTGCCACCACACCCCCACTTTTTTTTAAAGACAGAGGGGCTCATGAAGCCAAATCACTGTGTAACTTAGGCTGGCCTTGAACTCTTGATCCTTTTGCCTATAATCATGTACCATCACACCAGGCATATATACATATATATGTGTGTGTGTGTATATATATATATATATATATATATATATTTTTTTTTTTGAGGTAGGGTCTTGCTGTAACCCAGGCTGACCTGGAATACCATAGTCCCAGGATGGCCTCAAACTCAAGATGATCCTTCTACCTCTACCTCCCAAGTGCTGGGAGTAAAAGTGTGCACCACCATACCAGGCCCTATCTTTCAATTTTTTTAAGGAATATATTTTATTTATTTATTTGAGAAGGAGAAAGAGGCAGAGAGAGAGAGAGAGAGAGAGAGAATGGGTGTGCCAGGGCCTCCAGCCACTGCAAACGAACTCTAGATGCATGTATCCCCTTGTGCATCTGGCTTACATGGGTCCTGGAGAGTTGAACCAGGATCCTTTGGCTTTGCAGGCAAACGCCTTAACCACTAAGCCAACTCTCCAGCCCTATCTTTCAATTTTTAATGTTAGTTTACACAGTTTGTAATTTTAACAGTATAAAATAAGCTTCTTGCATCTGAGTAAAGACTTAAATTATACAAGTGGAATGAAAAGATATCCTGTATAAATTTCTGATTGACATATACTCAAGTATTGTATTTACAAATGAATCAGAAAAGCTAACACAATGTAAAATTAGAAAATAAATTTTTAAAAATATTTATGATACAACTGAAAAAAAAAGTCTCAAAAAGAATGTCTTCATAGGATAAAGTACCTGGTCCTTCACAACTGAACTGAAATATTTAGAGAAGAGAAACACTTGGGCTTTCCCCATCTAGTAAAGTAAAAATTAACTCTAACTTATTTTTAACAATTATAAAATTAGAAACCTCTGTGGATTTATCATAGAATGAGAGTGCTGTAGTCCACTGAAAAATGACTTCAGTTAAAAAGAATCATCCTGGGCTGGAGGGATTGCTTAGTGGTTAAGGCATTTGCCTGCAAAGCCAAAGGACCCTGGTTCAATTCCCCAGGACCCACGTTAGTCAGATGCACAAGGAGGTGCACACGTCTGAAGTTTGTTTGCAGTGGCTGGAGGCCCTGGCACGCTCATTCTCAATCTCTCTCTCTCTCCATCAAATAAATTAATAAAAATAAAAATATTTTTAAAAAAGAATCCTCCTAATTCCTTTGGTGTCTTAATTAAAGAGTTGGGTTCCAGCAGTTCATTTTGTGTCACAGCTACCTGAGAGGAAAACCCATTTGAACTGGATACCACCATCACCTAAGGCTGTGGCTGTTGCTCACTTTTCTTAGCATCTTCTTTCAAATGATCTCCACCCTCCTTTTTTCTGCTTCCTGTGAGAGAGGTTTTGTTTCCGAGTTTTGGTGACTGAAGTGATAAAAGTGCCTGGTGGGTGAGCCACCAGTTGTGAACTTCTAGAAAAGGTCACCATGGGCGTAGTAGCACTAAAGGATGGGGTTGAAGCCACACTGATGGATCCGGTTCCATTGCAAATGGACCGAACATGGCTTGTAAGAACCTGCGGTACGTGGGCAGGCTAAGGACAATTGGAGGAGGACAGCCTGGCTTCTGTGACTGGAGCATGACGTTTTCCTTCAGTATGGGCTGTGTGGTGGAATGGCTTGTAAAATGAACTTCTGGGACCCAGCACTTGATGATGGGTCTGTGCCGGCTGTAACTGCTGTGAGTGGCACTGTGTGGAACGCTACCGTATGCAACTGTGGGTCGTCAGGAGACAGGACCACTGGAACTGGAGTTGAAGCCTGAAACATCCTAATACTCTGAACAGAGGAATTCGATGTTTCTTCCTGCAGTGTACTGGCTACGGCTGTGTCTTCTGGGGCAGCTTGTACTGGCTGTACTACATGAGCAGTCCGGGAGAGCTGGTAGGATATGGAGCCTGTGAGGGCCGCACTGTCCTCAACACTTCTGATGGCTGCGAGACTTCCGCAGGGTCTTTGGATTTGGTAGCTTTAGAATTCCCTGGTTTTAGGTCTGTAGTAGCTTCTTTTATCCCTGGACATGAAGACACTCTTGATCGGTGAGACGGATTCCTGCGTGAGGTGGTTGTTAAAGGTGATGTGATGATGAATCTGAAGATGGTGCGCTGGAACCTGGATCCTCCTCATCTACTACATAAGATCTTTTGGCATTTCCTTAAGCTGATACACCAAGCACTGACCTTCCACTTCTGCCAGAATACCCCTTTGGTAATAGGACCTGCCTGCTCTTCTCATGGTCCCATAATTCATATCAGGTTTGTTTTTGTGTTTCCCCTACAATCTAGATACTGCTTTAGAATCTACCAGTTTAAAAATGTCTTTTTCTCACTGGGTCCATTTGATGTATTTCAGAGAAGTAGCTTTGTCTTGGAGTAGAGCCAGTAAAAATTCCCAAAGATAAATTGTGTTTCCCTTGCCATCTTTATTTTTTCTCTTCACAGATATGTTTGGTGTAGTGGCTGGGGAATCTGCTTGTGCTGGTTTTGTTTTCCTTCCTTAGTGGTAGCTGCTGAGGCCATGAAACAAGCTATTAAACTCAAACTTAAGCAAGCAGGAGAAGCACTAGAATACCATGAAATGAAAAGACTGTCAGACGTCAGAATGTAACTGTGGTTTCAATGTGTGCTAAGTTAAAAATGCTCCTCTGGCCAGGCGTGGTGGCGCACACCTTTAATTCCAGCACTCGGGAGGCAGAGGTAGGAGGATCGCCATGAGTTTGAGGCCACCCTAAGACCACATAGTGAATTCCAGGTCAGCCTGAACTAGAGCAAGACCCTGCCTTGAAAAACTAAAAAAAAAAAAAAAAAAAAAAAACCTCTAACACATTCAACATTTTCATCTTAAGTGACATGTTGATTTGCCACTGAATCCCATAGAGGAATTGTTGGCAGGCTGGCAGGGCTTTATCTATGAATGACCTGGGAGGGGAAACGGGCAGGCTAAGACCTCTTGCAAACGGACTTGATTCATGTGCTGCTTTGTGTGTCCGGCTTCATATGGGCACTGGGTAGCTGAACCCAAGATGATAGGCTTTGAGGGGTTTTTTTTTCTTTTTTTGAGGTAGGGTCTCACTCTAGCCCAAACTAACCTGTAATTCACTATGTAGTCTCAGGGTCGCCTTGAACTTACGGCAATCCTCCTACCTCTCTCAATTACAAACTTTAATAAAATCCTGAACATATTGGGGGTCATCCATTCAAACTACCAGAGGAGACATACTACTTAACCCCTTTCTTTTGTAAATATTTTATTTATTTGCAACGATAAATAGGAGACAGGTGGGCGTACCAGGGCCTCCAGCCACTGCAAACAAATTCCAGATGCATGTGCCACTTTGTGCATGTGGCTGTACATGGGTCCTGAAGAACGGAACCTGGGTCGTTACGTTTTGCAGACAAGCGCCTGAACTGCTCAGCCATCCCTCAAGCCCCACTTAAACCCCCTGAAATAAACCAGCATGGAAAAGAAAGCCGTCAGAAGCTCCCCTCGTAGAGCTGCACAGCTTCTCACCAGGTGACAGGTCACGCCAAGGGTTGGTTTGTGGAGTCCCTGACAGTCTTCCTGAGGACCCTTGCCTATTAAACCATGGTCAGGGGCTCTTCACCTCAGGAGACATAATCGTGGCAGGCTGTGATTCTGTGAAGCCTGGGTGAGCATGCCACCTGCCGTGGTACAACACTGGGGACAAAAAGACTCCCTGGGAGAACGAGAGGCTCACAGGGTGCAGGACTACTCAGGGTGCTCAGAGTAAAGTCATTTGAGCAGCTGAATCCTCTCTGGACAGGAAGGTGAATTTGGGAGGCAGGGTACTAGCACTGTGGTAGCACTTCACGTGCATGGCTGCAGCCCAACGCAGTCGATGCATTAACTGACCTCAAGACCACGCCACAATCATGCTACAGTGCGAGGAGGCCAGCCACACACAGATGTCTCCTTCATGTATCTGTTTTGCCAAGAGCAAGCACCACTGGTAAGTGGAAACACATAAACTTTCTAAGCTACACAGCCGCCGCAGCCTCCACCCTTCTCAGGATAAGAACAAAATCTAGCAGCAGCTGGCAGCCTCTGCTGGCACCTCAACTGAAAACCTAGAGGTGGCAGGGCCCCATGCCAAGACAATGCCCAACAATGAACACAAGGGGTTTTAGTTCCTTTTCTTTTCTTTCTTTCTTTTTGTTTTTAGAGGTAGGGTCTCACTCTAGCCCAGGCTGACCTGGAATTCACTATGTAGTCTCAGGGTGGCCTTGAACTCACAGCAATCCTCCTACCTCTGCCTCCCGAGTGCTGGGATTAAAGGTGTGCGCCACCACGCCCAGCTGGTTTTAGTTTCTTAAATAAAGAAAAAATCAGAGTTTCCCCAGAACATCCTGCCTGAGGAACCCCACCTGCCATTGCTGTGGGACCTTTATGACCCTGGTGCCTATTGAGTATGGGCACTGCTCTTTTGGAGGCCAAATACCTTTGTTTTCAAGCATTGCCATTTCCTATCACCAACATAAATTTGAGCTTTTACTGAAACAATAAGTCATATGTATGAGTTTAGCATGTTACACAGCACCCACCACGTCCTGCATAGCCACCCACCTCACATTACCACCACGTTGCCTCTCTCAGCTCCCAGCCTGACCCCCAATGACCCCAAGGAGCCAAGATCCAAGCAGATGGCTACACAGCCACTTTCATGAAATACATTTGTGAGAATGTAACTGCAGTGATGCTTTTCTCATTGCTTTGTTTTAAATATATTTATCTATTTATTTACTTATTTTAGCGGGAGAGGCAGATAGGGAGAGACAGAGAGAGAATAGGCATACCAGGGCCTCCAGCTGCTGCAAATGAACTCCAGACACATGCACCACCTTGTGCATCTGGCTTACGTGGGTCCTGGGGAATCAAACTTGGGTCCTTCGGCTTTGTAGGTAAGTGCCTTAACTGCTAAGCCATCTCTCCAGCCCTCTCAATGCCTCAAAAAAATGTAAAGTACAGGTCTGGAGAGATGGCTTAGTGGTTAAGGCGCCTGCCTGCAAAGCGAAAGGATCCTGGTTCCATTCTCCAGGACCCACATAAGCCAGATGCACAAGGGGGCGCATGCATCTGGAGTACGTTTGCAGTAGCTGGAGGCCCTGATGTGCCCCCTCTTTCTCTGTCTCAAATAAATAAATAAATAAATGAAATATATATATATATATATATATATATATATATATATATATACACACACACACACACACACACACATATATATATATATATAATTTGTTTTATTTTGTTTTTTCGAGGTAGGGTCTCACTCTAGCCCAGGCTGACCTGGAATTCACTATGGGGTCTCAGGGTGGCCTTGAACTCATGGCGATCCTCCTACCTCTGCCTCCCCAGTGCTGAGATTAAAGGCGTGTGCCACCACACCGGGCTATAAGATATATATTTTTAATGTAACGTACAAACCCTAAGGCATGTAAGAAGCACAATCCTACACCCAGCTCCATGGAGTTCTACATATGTAACCAGAACCCAAGGCTTTACATGTTTCCACTTTCCTCAAAGGTGTCTCAGCCCCTGTGCAATAGACATTAAGAATAAAAAAAGAGGGGGGCTGGACAGATGGCTTAGCAGTTAAGCGCTTGCCTGTGACCCACGTTAGCCAGATGCACAAGGAGCGCACATGTCTGGAGTTCGTTTGCAGTGGTTGGAAGCCCTGGCGTGCCCATTCTCTCTCTCTCTCTCTCTACCCGCCTTTCTCGCTCTGTCTGTCGCTCTCAAATAAATAAAAAAATGAACAAAAAAAATTTTTTAAAAAGAGGCTGGAGAGATGGCTTAGCAGTTAGGGCGTTTGCCTGCAAAGCCAAAGGATCCCAGTTCAATTCCCCAGGACCCACGTAAGCCAGATGCACAAGGGGGCGCACACATCTGGAGTTCATTTGCAAAGGCTCAAGGACCTGGCACACCCATTCTCCAACTATCTGCTTTGTTCTCTGTCTGTTGCTCTCAAATAAATAAATAAAAATAAACAACAACAACAAAAAGTGTGTGCTACCATGCCTGGCAATAAAAAAAAAAAAAAAAAAGAATAAGACAGAGGTTCCAGAAAGTTTTGGGTAAGCACAGTGCTTCTGCAGTCACAGTGCTAAACCCATCCAAGATGAAGAAGCAGTTCTCTTTGCAGAGGTCCATGTGGGGACAGTGGCGCCTCAGTTTGCACACACACCACATAGCATACATGGTCTCCCTGGAGCCATAGCTTTGTCCAGTGTCAACCTGTTTCCTTTAGAAAGGCCAACAACCCAAGAACTCCACACCATCCCAACCTAATAAAGACAAAACTCTCCTATGCCAAGTCCTGCCCTGGTCAGCAGAGCTGGCAGCTTAGGGTTTCACTTGGGAATTGGGTGGTCTCGCCATTCCTTGATAAGTCACCCTTACCCCAGAAAAATCCGTGCTAAGCATCCCCACATGCCTCCTTGGCCATTCTGATAGTCATCTTTTGTGAATAACAAGCTTGTATAAAACTTATTTCTCAACATACACTCAACTTTTGGTAAAAGTCCCTCCTCTCCAGATTCCTATATTAGTAATGTTGAGTTACTTTTATCTTTTTCCAAGCATAAAATTAAAGGCACTCTGTTCTCCCTTGTGAACGTGGCCCATGTACTGAAATGCACCCAGCACTGTGGTTAAGTGAGAGCAGCAACTAGCCCATGAATTAGCGCCCAGCCTGAGCCCCGCACATGCAGAATCAAGTGTGATGTGATTTCCTTCGCTCGTCGACGTTAGTATGACTCACTCATTTTCAGTGCTGGATGTTGTCAAGCTGCATGCGTACAGCCCGTGAATAAGCATTTACTTGAGCTCTTCACTACTGTCAGTGATGACTAGTGCTGCCACACACCCCTCTATGCCTGCCTGGTGGTACACATGCACATCTCTGTTCATCAGGAGAACAGCTGTCAGACTGGACCAAATACCTCTCTCCAGTGGGGAGGGGCGGCACTCACTGTCATCAGTGAGCAGCTCAGGCTTCTCCTAACACCTGTCACAATGTCCTAGCTCAGCCACCTAGCGACGAACCCTGGCGCCTCCTGTGGGTCTGGATGTGACTGTGGCTGAGCGCCTCTGGTGTGCTAGCTGCCACTGGAGCACTCTCTTCTGCTGTCTTCTAGGGGGGTCGATGGAGCGCTTTCCACTAACAGGGGCCACTCTTGGCCAGGCCTGCTCCAATGTCCTCCAGCTCTGCCTTTCCTGCACTTGCTTACAGGTACCTGCGGACAACACGCGTGATCCTTAAGTGCTTTCAAGGAGTATTTTTCTACCGTACAGCCATAAAGACACTTCCCTGTCATCTTTCAAAGCTCTTCTTCTTCCCCACATGCTTAAAACAACTCTCTGTCTGAAACTGATTCTGCCTAGCAGGGATCAGGCTTTGCCTGCACATGAGGACACGCAGAGGAATCAGTGAGAGCCACCCACTGCAGGCCACAGGGTGTTAAACTGCAAACACATTGAAAGAATTTCCTTTAAAAAGGCGTTGTGGCACATGCCTTTAAATCACAACACTTGGGAGGCAGAGGTAGGAGAATTGCAATGAGTTCAAGGCCATCCTGAGACGACATAGTGAATTTCAGGTAAGATCTTACCTCAAAAAAACAAAAAATAAAAAATAAAGAGAAAGTTGGGCTAGAGAGATGCCTCAGCTGTTAAAGATGATTTCTTGAAAGCCTAATGGATTCTCCAGCACCCACTTAAAGCCAGATTCACAAAGAGGTCTGCAATTCATTTTCAGGGGCAAGAGGCCCTGGTGTACCCATATTCATTGATATTCTCCCTCTCCTCTCTCCTTCCTTGTAAATTAATAAATATTTTTAAGAAGAGTGTGTCATGGTGGCCCATGCTTTTAATTACAGCACTTGGGAGGCAGAGGTAGAAAGATCACTGAGTTCAAGGCCAGCCTGAGACTACACAGTGAATTCCAGGACAGCCTGGGTTAGAGTGAGACCCTATCTTGAAAAACCATAAAAGGGCTGGAGAGATGGCTCAGCAGTTAAGGTGGTTTCCTGCAAACCCTAACAACCCAGGTTTGATTCCCCAGCACCCACATAAAGCCAGGTGCACAAAGTGGCTCATGCATCTAGACGTCATTTGCAGTGGCACTGTGCTCTGGTGTGCCCATTCTCTCCCTGTCTCTCTCTCTCTCTCTCTCTACTTGCAAATAAATATATAAGAGGGGAGGACAGGGGAGAGGGAAAGAGCACTGCAGGGGTGCCCTTTAACAGAGGACAGCTAGGGGAATGTTTTCCTGGGTTCAGCTGCCCAGGCACTCAGAAGCCAATGCAAGAAAACTTGACATCATCCATTTGCTATTGGTTTGGCAGGAATGCAGGGCTCCTGGAGACTTGCATCCAGTTTTTTAAGGCAAGCCTGTGAGGTCAGGCAGGGTTGGATTTGCTATTGGAAGACCCTGGAAGGTGATGTGTGAGGCCTAAGCCACAGTGGATACCCTAGAAGTTGGAAATGCCGTGTACACCGGGACAACAGAGGGAAGCTACAGCCAGCAAGTAGAGCCAGCCTAACTCAGAAGCCATGCTATCCAAGCCCAGGGAAGCTCAGAGGATGCTTCCGCACCCCTAGATGCTGGACATGGAGCTACAGGAGTTAATGTTTGCCCGGCTGGGTTTCAGTTGCTTTGATCCAATTTTTTTTTTTTTTTAAAAAAAGGTAGGGTCTCACTCTAGTCCAGGCTGACCTGGAATTCACTATGTAGTCTCAGGATGGCCTTGAACTCATGGCAATCCGCCTACCTCTGCCTCCCAAGTGCTGGGATTAAACACCCAGCACGTGTGCCACCACGCCCAGTTTGCTTTGGTCCAATTTGTTATGCCTCCCATTCCTCCCTTTTGAAAATGTTTACTCTGTGCCATTATATGTAGGAAGTACATACCTTTCTTTTAGATTTTTAAAATATTTATTTATTTATCTATTTGACAGAGCGAGAGAGAGAAAGAGGCAGAGAGAGAGAGAGAGAATGGGTGCGCCAGAGCCTCCAGCCACTGCAAATGAATTCCAGACACATGCGCCACCTTGTGCATCTGGTTTATGTGGGTCCTGGGGAATCGAACCAATGTCCTTTGGCTTTACAGGCAAATGCCTTAACGGCTAAGCCATCCCTCTAGCCCCTTTCTTTTAGATTGTAAAGGGACTCACAGCTAAGTTTGTCTTGAGCCTCAGAAGAGACTATGGACTTTAGACTACATATTTTTGGATTGTAAAGACTTTAGGAACTCATTTAAAAATATTTTTATTACTTTTTTGCAAGTGGGGAGAGAGGCAGGGGGAGGGAGAGAGAGAGAGAAAGAATATGAGAACGGGCATGCCAGGGCCTGCCACTTTGTGTATCTGGCTTTACCTGAGTACTATGTAATCGAACCTTGGGTCATCAGGCTTTGTAAGCAAGTACCTTTAACTGCTGAACCATCTCTCCAGCCC
The DNA here is from genome assembly GCA_036346955.1 of Dipus sagitta. Lineage (NCBI taxonomy): Eukaryota > Metazoa > Chordata > Mammalia > Rodentia > Dipodidae > Dipus > Dipus sagitta. The sequence continues at coordinate 8,790,595 of CM070773.1, forward strand.
CAACTATGGGGACTCTTGAAGCTGAACTGAATGCATTTTGCATTATAAGATGCCCATGAGCCTTGGTGGTCCAACAGTAGAAAGATGTGGTTTGAATATGAAATGCAAGCTCCTGTTTTGAATAGTTATTTCCCCAAGCACTGGTATTGTCTAGGAGGCTGTGGAGCATTTAGATCAGGCCTAGCTGGCATAAGGAGGTCACTAGGGGCAGACCCTTAGAGGTTATATACAGTCCAGCCCTAGTTCTGGCTTGTTCTCTGCTTCCTGGTCCACCATGATGTGAACAGCCTGTCCCACACACTCTCGCTACCATGATGGGTTGAAATCTTCTAACTCTGTGAGCCAAAATAAATATTTCCTCTCAACTTATTTCTGTCAGGTGGTAGAGTCACAGAAATGTCAAAATAACAAACAAAACATTTCATGCCTCTTATCAAGGGGCCTCACAATAACTGTGGCCCTGGGAACCTGTGGCATATCATGGGATGGGACACCCCTGGACAGGATGAGGAAGATGTAGATTCTGCAAGCACTTTCTATGGCTCTGGGCAAGTCATGCAGCCCACTCTGGAAGTCTCAACTGGGAAGCAGGAGGGATGTCACATTTTGCATATGGACATGTGACTTATAGGCCAAGAGGTCACTGAGATGCTCAGCTCACTAAAGTGTGCATGACTGGGCAGGAAAGAGACCAGTGGCCCCTAGATTAATTACTGTCTAAAGGACTAAAACCTTTCTGTCACTGCAGATACTGAAAGCCTTTCCCACTAACTGGCTTCTTCATATACCCATCCAGGTACACACACAGGCACAGTGTGCAACGTGCCACACTGCCACCTGCTCATCCATGCATACAGACACGTATGTGAACAGGAAGTCCTGAATAAACGTCTGTATATTGGCCAGCCCACGTCCTCCAGGTGTGTCACCACTACCAGTAAAGGCCGCGGCTACCTTGAAAGGTAAGGGAAGAAAGTGGCCTAACAAGTTTGCTTTGGGCCAACATGAACTTTAACACAGGGGAAGAAGATATTGTTTTTCAGTAGTTAATCATGGAAAAAGTAACTAAACAAACTGAAAAATTGAGGACATTCAGAAAAAGCAACTCTCCTCAGCAGAGGCATTTAGCGTGGGGCATGGGGGCTCTGAGCTTCCTGTGTGGAAGGTCGGGGAGAGGGGAGAGAAGCAACTCACTTCCAGGAGCTTCAGCTCCTGCACGCAGCTGTGCAGCAGCTCCAGGGCGCGCTGCGCCACCTCCCAGGGCCGCCGCAGGAAGAGGAGCAAGGTGCACTGGCGAGAGAACAGGTAGCTGCGCAGGTCCAGCAGGGTGGCTGCTTGCCTCTGGATCAGTTCCCGCTTCTCCATGTCTATGGGCTTGCGGAGCACCAGTCCATTCCAGCTCTTCACCGGCTGGCAGAAAAAAGTCAGCCAGTTGGCACCATCTAGACAAACACATATCATGAAAGGCGCTGACTGCGGGCACCTCAGCTAGCTGAGGCTCCTGCTCAAGACCATGAGGACTCGGGGAGGAGCAGGCAGGCAGCTTTCAACCAGCTGCCAGGAGACCACTGCCCCATCCACTGGTTACTGCCTTGGGATGTGCTGGTTCCCAGAGCACACCATTAGAGACCTGGCATTGATGGCTGAGCACACAGTCCCACAACCTGTGCAGCGGGGCACACTTTCTTACTATGCCCAGGAGGTCCTGAACAGGTGCACAGTAAGTAGGGTGGCCATCCTGACACAGATGGGCTGTGGAGCTGGACAGCTTAGCTCTATGCCAGTGAGCCCAGAAAGCTTTGCTGAAGGTATGATGGGCCGCAGGCTGGAGCACACGGGCACTTACTCACCCCTTTGCCCCCTGACAGGACAGAGGTGCATGGAGGAGGTGCAGCAAGCATAGCAAAAGGTCCCTCTTGTCAACATTCCAACCAGATCTCCAACTGTAACTCACTGCCCACAGACTATGATCTTAAAACAAATATGAGAATCTACAGTAAAAAGTCATTCAATCTGTATATTAAAAAAAACACTCAACCCATTTTTCTTTCACCCAGAAGGAAAGGTGTCTCTGCCAATTCAGTCACATTCCACGAGGAAGTGCCTGGCCCTGGAGCACGGACACCACGCACGGGACGGTCCAGCACAGCCTGCGGCCCTACCTGTGCAGGAGCTACCAGTGGAGCTGCTCAAGTGTGCCCAGTGAGCCCTGCGCAAGCAGTTTCCTTTGCCAGACTGGGTAGTTTCATGGTCACTGCCACGTTCCATTCGGGCCTCTGGCCTGGTGTCACCTCCCCAGAGGGGCTGCCCCAGCAGCTTGTCAGAATGTATCCTGTTCCCAGCATCGCCTTCCATAGCTTAAGCCTATTACTAGAGGACATGGAGCCGAGTTTTTTCCCCATCCAGCTAATGAAGCTCCAGGAGGGAAGCCATGAAGGGCAGATCTGCTCTGCTCTGGACCATCCCGAGCCATGCCTGCACAAGATGGCTCTGTCATAAACACATGTTGAAGCAATCCTTTCATTCAACTGCAAAACTTGGTCTGGCTTAGTTCTAGATTGCAAATGGTCCCACATCTATTATTATTATTTTTAATATTTTTATTTGTGCGTGTGTGTGTATGAGAGGGAGACTGAGAGAGAGAAAGCATGGGCACACCATGCACCAGGGCCTCTTGCCACTGCAAATGAACTCTAGATGTATGTGCCACACCGTGCAACTGGCAGTATGTAGACACCAGGGATTTGAAGCTGGGCCGGTAGGTTTGCAAGCAAACACCTTTAACTACTCAGTCATTTCCCACTGCCCACACTTATTTTTAAGCTGAGAGAAAAAAAATCACATAAAATGGAAGAAAAGTATATTCAAATGATTAATCACTGAACTAATGAACTACTTGAAAGTGGGAAATGAAATGTGCTGAGAAAAGGCTTGGTCACTGAAACGTCTACTCACCCCCAGCCCCGAAGTTGACGACATACTGCGAGAACAGGGCGTCCAGCTCGTCGTACTGCACCAGGGCATCTTCAAACTGCTGCAGCATCTCGAAGACAAAGGCGAGCTCCTCCTGTCACCCAAAGACTACAGTCAGTGCCTGAAGCTGCATGTGGCCATGGAGAGCCCGAAAGAGAACAGGTAGCACTGTAGATGGCATTCAGGCACCAAAACACAAAGCCTCAGTGCCCAAGTGGCACTGGCTCATGCAGAGGAACACAGAGCACAAAGGAGGAAGCCACGACCACGCCTGACCACCCCACTGGAGAGAGCAGCCAGCAGAGTGTGCCTCCCCTCCATTCCCTTGCTGGCCTCCCTCACTCAGCTCCCTTTTCCTCATACATGCCAGGCACGTGGCTGTTCTTCCCTTGGCCTGCGTGCTCTCCTTCTCCAAACCTCCACATGGCTTGCTCTTCAATCTTCCTGGGGCTATTGCTGTCCACTGCTCAGTGAGGTCTCTGATCCTGGCACCCACACTCCACCTGGCTTGTGCTGCCTTGCTTCCCCACTTGGATTAGTTTTAGTAAGTTCTTGAGAACTGTACATGGACATGGCTTGTCACTTAGTGCACCTGAAGCTTACAGTACTCAGTATTTGTTGAATGAAACAATGTACAAACACGGCCAAAGGTGGCATATATTTTTCTTCTACTGATTTCTATCCTTGTACATTAAAGCAAAATCTAGGAGGACATGAGTGCACACACACGTAAGTCAACACTTACCCTCAGACTCGAGGGTGGGGGCACTAAGATCCAATCTCATGTGGCTGTGGTCACTATTCAGAGAACCTGGAGCCTAGTGAGGCCTGGGTGGTACTCACTAAGAGGGGGTCAATGACACAGATGAAACTCACAGCCTACCTCAGATCCAGATACCACCTTAATCACACCAGTCTTCTGGGCTACAGCAGGGCTGACTGGGAACCTGGCCCCAGGTTCTTTGTTCATCTGACACTTTATCTGAACAAGAAGTCTCCCCTTACATGAGCTCCTGTCTGTAAGCGTGCAGCAGAGTCGTGGTATAGTCACTAGGCAGTGATCTCAGCTGTTAACTGTGACCCAGAGGAGCGGGGGAGAAGCAGCTGGCCTTCCAGTTCTCCATGACTTACTGCCCCTGAAGACACTGGTGGGCAGCGTTTTACACAGAAACCGCAGGGTCCTTTGACCTTTCCTTCCCTTTCTTTCTTTACCAAGTGCTTTGGGGACTGGGGACTGTAATAAATCATTTTTTAATTTCGTGAATTTTTTTTTCCTTTTAAGATAGGGTCTCATTATGCATAGTCTGGCTTCAAACTTATAATCCTCCCACCTTAGCTTCCCCAATACTGGGATTACAGGTGTGTGTTACCATGCATGCCTGATCTTAACAGTAGCCATTTTCAATGGAACTGCAATATTAAATACAGTCACACAATTATACAACCAATATCCATGACCTTTTCATCTTTCCAATCTGAAAGTCTCTCCCATCAATCACACTATTCCCCCACTGTGCCCAGTGCTGGTAACCTCTTTACACATGTATGTGAACTGGGCCACTCCAGGAAATACCACAGCTAGCTTGGCAGAGTCACATGGCACTGTTCTCCCATGCAGGCCCTCGCACTGAGCAGTGTCCTCAAGCTACACCACGTCTCAGTATGTGTCAGTGTTTCCTTCGTTATTCACTTTTAATTCCAAACTACTTTTAGACTTTTAGAAATGTTGCCAAGAAAATACTTTCTACATAGCACTTACTCAGCTTCCTGCCACACTAAAATCTCAGCTAGCTGAAATCACTACTCTTTTTAAAGTTTTTGTTGACTTATTGGCATGTGTGCGGGCATGCGGGTATGCGGGCATGTCGCATATGGGCACACTGTGCCACAGAACATGTGTGGAGGGCAGAGGAGTCGTGCGCTTCGCGTTTTTGAGAGAGGGTCTCTTGCCGCTTAAGCCTGGCCCTTGGCTCTGCCTCTCACTGCCACAGGCTCACTGGGATCACCGAGGCTTGAACTTTGCATCTGCTTTTGCATGGAGTGCTAAGTCACTGAATGGGGTCTAGCAGGCTTTGTAAGCAACTGCCTTGAACCACTGAGTCACCTTCTTAGGCCCACTATAATACTTTTAACTGTCCTTATCACAACAGCCTTTTTTATTCTGGGACTCTACCCAGCACAGTGTGTGGCCTTTGGTTTCCTGCCATCTGTGAGTTTGACTTTTCCCTTCCTTCATGACCTAGGCATTTTGACGAGTGTGACTAATTAGTCCTCTGGTCTGGTCCTCCATCTAAACTCACTTGATGTGTTTATGTGAAAACTTAGTGACGCCATGTTCTTCACAGAGGAAGGGTGTCTTCCTCAGCACATCTTACCTAGGAGTTCCTGGGTGGAGGAGGCTGGCATTGGTTGAGTCAGGCCACTTGCAGTAGGTCTCCCCATTGTGAAGTGACCACAGCTCTCCCATGGGTGCAGAGGAGACTTGGTAAATTTTGCAAAGCCACTTCTTAGGCTTTGCCACCACTTCAAGCACTGTCTGTGGCCACCCTCCAACCACTACCGCTGTTGTCTGCCTTGTTTTTGTCGTTCTGCATTTGCAGAAGGGATTCCTGGACTGAGAGCTGACCCTTCTCTGTTGATTCATTTGACCACCTGTCTGTCTACAGCCACACAGGCATGGAAGACCAGTTCCATTCCCAGGTATAACTAATTCTACCTCATCTGTTTTGCCACCTGGCCCTTACAGGTCCCTTCAAGTATACCTGTATCCACTGATGCTTCTTTATTTCTGCACATCCCTTCGCTTCCCAGCCACGCAAGTCAATCAAGATGAGTCCTGAATATTACCTGCCCCGTCCCTGTCATAAGCCACTCCAGGAGCTCTGGGAGCTGTTAATACACGAAGGAGTTTACAAAGACCTAGGTGTAAGCTATGCTGCTTGGAACTGGGGTTTCCATTGCTTCTAGGCAGATGAGGTCAGAACAAGGAAACACACATGCAATAATTCTTTCGTCTATAAGCCTGCATCTATCCACTCAACCGTCCACCGATCCATTCACCCATGAGCTCACAGTGACTTCCATCCCAATGCACTGGAGGCGCCCTGCCTTCATTTAGCCTCTCCCTGTCCTTATCTATATTTCCCAGAGATCAAGCTTAATAAGCTTCAAGGGCAAGGAAACAGGGATGGGAAAGTGTGCAATGCTCTAACCACACAGGGAATTACTAACACACTCAAATCTCCTCACCTGTGCCAAATATCCTTAGGACAAACACCTCAGAATACAAAATAAAAATTAAAACTTCTCATCAGAATAGGTGTTCTATTTACTCTAAGTTGTGTTCTTTCTTCAGTAATTAGTACAAACTTTGTATCTCAGCATGAAAACGTAATGCCCTCTTAGTCAAAGGTGGTGAACAAAGAAAGAACCTGAAGAGCAAGACTTCTGTCACTCAACAGCTCAGACTCCTCTGTATCACACAAAATCATCATACTTCCTTACTGCTTTAGGAATTTTCCTTTTAGAAAAGAAAGAAAGAAAGAAGGAAAGAAGAAGAAAGAGAGGAAGGAAGGAAGGAAGGAAGGAAGGAAGGAAGGAAGGAAGGAAGGAAATTTGGCTGGGTATGGTGGCACATGCCTTTAATCCCAGCACTCAGGAGGCAGAGGTTGGAGGATGACCATGAGTTCAAGGCTACCCTGAGACTACATCGTGAATTCCAGGTCAGTCTGGGCTAAAGCGAGACCCCCTACCTCAAAAAAAACAAACAAAAAATCTGGGCTGCAAAGATGGCTCATCAGTTAAAGGTACTTGTTTGCTGACAGCCTAGGTTGATTCCCCAGTACCCACATAAAGCCAGGTGCATGCATCTGGAATTCGTTTATGGTGGCAAGAGGCCCTGGCACTCCCATGCTTGTGATCGATCTCTCTCTGTCTCTCTGCTTTTTCTGTTTAAATAAATAATTAATTAAAAATAATCTGGGGTTAAAGAGATAGTCCAGTGGTGAGTTCCAGTTTTCTGAACTCACCACAAAAATAAATAAATAAATATAAATCTGGCCTAGAAAGATGGCTCAGTGGTTAATGGCATTTGTATTCAAAGCCTACCAGCCCAGGGTACCCATATAAAGCTGAACAGACATTTGTGTGCAGTAGCAAGAGACCCTGGCTCATGCATGCATACACATACACACAAAAAGAAAAAATTATAAAAAGAAAAGAAAATGGAACTCCTTTAAAAAAGAAAAGGCTGGGCCAGGTGTGGTGGTGCACACCTTTAATCCCAGCACTAGGGAGTCAGGGCTGGACAATCACTGTGAGTTCAAGGCCAACCTGGGCTAAAGAGAGAACCTACCTCAAAAAAAAAAAAAAAAAAAAAAAAAAAAGCTGAATGCAAACTATTTCAAAAGCTTAAACAATTTGATAAATCCCAGTAAAGAACCAGCTTGACACAATCTTTTTCTAGAAACCACCTATCAAGCCCAGTGCCCAAGGGTAGTGAGCCAGCACAGCCACACCAGTCATCCCCACTGCTGCTAGCTCACGGCCTACATCCTGAAGCCCCTGAGACCAAACAAAACAAGATGACCCCAAGAACTAGCCCCTTCTCTAGGTGGGCAGCTCTGAGGCAGCAGGACATGTGAGGAGACCCCAGTCATCTTCTGCTCTTCAGCAGAGAAATACAAATGGCAGTCTGGCTGCTGCAGGGTCAGGTCAGCTCTCGAAGTCAGGCCAGCAGGAACTCTCCAGAGAGCTCTCTATGGCAGGAAAAGAGCAGGTGGGGGAGGCCAGTACCTGAACCATGAAGTATTCACAGAAGCTCCAGCCTGCTTCGGTCCTCTTCTCCCTCAAGGTCCGCATGTCATCTTCAAACTTGCCGAGATTTTTGGTAAAAGACATGAGCAATAGTGTCCTGAGCTTGGTCAGGAAGGCATTCCAAGATTCCTGAGTTCGAGAAGAGTCCTTTAGGGGGTCAGAGAGCACAACACACCTGCAAAAAAAGACATGAGGAACCATCTGGGAAGATTTTAGAGCCCAGCACCTCTGCTCAACTGTGGTCCTCACCCCTCCTGCCTTCTTCAGTCAGTGAAATCCTGCATATAGGGACACAAAACAGCCTTCTGCCACAAGGCAGAAATTCCACGGAGGGTCTGCTGCAGAGCAAATAGAAGTAAGAAGGGGATTCCGGATAAGCTGTGTCCTCAGACCAACCTCCCTCCAGGGTTCTTTGTGAAATACACTGTGAAGACTGCAGGGATGGCTTAGCGGTTAAGGCACTTGCCTGTGAAGCCTCAGAACTCAGGTTCAATTCCCCAGGACCCAAGTAAGCCAGATGCACAAGGTGGTGCATGCATCTGGTGTTCATTTGCAGTGGCTAGAGACCCTGGCACATCCATCCATTCATTCTCTCTCTTTCTAATAAGAAAATAATTAAAAATAAATAAATAAATAAATAAACGCATTGTGAAATACAAACCACTCTCAGTTCTTGACCCTTGTTCACACGCATCTCACAAACTCCATGGGTCAACTATGGGTGCCAGGGTGATATTCAGATCTCTCAACTCTGCATAAAAGGACTACAGGCCACCCTTGCCTCCAGCTCCTCTCACTCCAGCCTAGGAAACTGAGCATTCCATGCTGGTGCCGTCAGGTTCGCAGTGCTGGAAGAACACACCCGACCAAGAGCAGCTTGTGGGGAAAAAAAAGGTTTATTTTGGCTCACAGACTCAAGGAGAAGCTCCAGGATGGCAGGGGAAAATGATGGTGTTAACAGAGGGTTGATGTCACCTCCTGGCCAACATCAGGTGGACAACAGCAACAGGAGAGCATACCAAACACTGGCAAGAGGAAGCTGGCTACAATACTCATGAGCCTGCCTCCAACAATACGTTGCTTCCAGGAGGTGTTAATTCCCAAATCGTCATCAGCTGGGGAGCTAGCGTGCCAACCACCTAAGTTTATGGGGGACACCTGAATCAAACCACCACATATGCTCTCCCTCCCTCATCCTCCAGCACAGTCCCGCCCACCTCTATGTCCCCTCCACATGGAACCCACCCACTTGTCATCAGAGGACCACCCAGGACAGCCCCAGCCCTCCCTGTGAATCTGCCTCTCCCAGCATTCTGTGAACTCCACAACAGCAGCAGTAATAAACAGGGACAAATGCCAGTAAACAGAACAGCTCTGATGCAACTTAACTACAAAGAGACTGTGCCCACGGAGCAGAGGCAAAAAGATTTAACATCGAAAAAACTTTCTAGTGATCTGGAAAAAGGACCATTAGTCTACCATGTAGAAATGGTGTCTGGCTTTAACCCTACTGACAGTAATTTAGAAATGACTATAAAGTCTGATACAAAGGGCATCATCGTGTTCTATAATAAACCTCTTACCTGAGCTACCAACAGACAGCAAATGAACCGACTCCAAGAGGCAGCTACTTCATGCATCCACCAAAGAGATCAGGTGCACACTACCGACATGTCCCACAAGTCAGAACAAGAAGGACGCCTGAATCGCTTCTCGGCCTTTTGGCTAAGATCAAGTGTAAGAAGGACGCCTGAAAAGCCATCCACCAGTCACCACAACCACTGGATCGTCATCTTTTTTTTTTTTTTTTTTTAGGTAGGGTTTCACTCTAGTTCCGGCTGATGTAGAATTCACTACGTAGTCTCAGGTTGGCCTTCAACTCACTGCAATTATCCTATCTCTGTATGCACCACCATACCCAGCTAATCAAGCAATTTTCACTTAAGGAAATTATCCTAAGGGAATATTTGAGGACATTCACAACATCTGAGATGCCCAAAACCCTTTAGAAATGCTATACAGATAACACTGTGAATTATAGTTACACATTAACAGGTAGTATAGAGTGAGGGGGAGAGATTGGGGGTGGGAGAGGGAATTATCATGGCTTTTCATCTACAGTTATGGAAGCTGCCAATTAAAAAAAAAAATTAGGGCTGGAGGGATGGCTCTGTGGTTAAGGTACTTGCTTGCAAAGCCAAAGGAGCCAGGTTCAATTTTCTAGGACCCATGTAAACCAGATGTATAAGGTGGCACATACATCTGGAGTTCATTTGCACTGGCTGGTGCCCCTGGTGGCCACATTCTCTCTCCCTCTCAAATAAATGAATAAAATTTTAATAAATAAATAAATAAATGAGGGCTGGAGAGATGGCTTAGTGATTAAGGTGCTTGACTGCAAAGCCACAGGACCCAGGTTCAGTTCCCCAGGATCCACATGAGCCAGATACACAAGGTGATGCATGCATCTGGAGTTCATCTTCAGCAGCTAGAGGCATATCTATTCTCTATCTGCCTCTTTCTCTCTCTCACTCACTCAAATAAATTAATATGATACTAAAAAAAAATACAAGCCCAGAGTGGTGACGCACGCCTTTAATCCCAGCACTCGGGAGGCAGAGGTAGGAGGATTGCCATGAGTTCAAGGCCACCCTGAGACTACAGAGTGAGTTCAGACCCTACCTCAAAAAAAAAAAAAAAGAGGAAAATACAGAATTAAAGCCAGGCATGGTGGTGCGCACCTTAAGCCCAACACTCAGGAGGTAGAGGTAGGAGGATCGCTGTGAGTTCCAGACCACCCTGAGACTACATAGTGAATTCCAGGACAGCCTGGGCTTGAGTGAGACCCCACCTCAAAAAAAGGAAAAAAAAAAAAAAAGTCATGCTAAAGCAAGTTAGTTCTGGGGAGATGACTCAGCATTTTAAGGTGCTTGCTTGCAAAGCCAGCATTCTCCACACATGCACAAGGCAGAGTCTCATTCTAACCCAGGGTGATGTGGAACTTAGTCTGTAACCCCAGGCTGGCCTCAAATGCATAGCAATCTTCCTGCTTCAGTCTCCCGAGTACTTGAATTAAAAGCATGAGCTACCACGTCCAGCAATTTTTTAAATTTTATTTATTTGATAGAGAAAGAAAGAGAAAGGCACATTAAGTCCTCTTGCCTCTACAAAGGAACTCCAGATACATGCACCACTTTGTGCATCTGGTTTTACATGAATGTTGGGGAATTGAACCCAGGCTGGCAGGCTTTGCAAGCAAGTACCTTTAACCACTAAACCATCTCCCCAGCTACACAATTTTTTTAAAACCAAGTTAGTTTTCAATGGGCTAGACAGAAATTTGGAAATCACATAAAATAACAAACAGGTTTCTATGTAACAGAGGCTTTAAACGAGCTCATACAATTGGAACATGTCACAAATTCAGTGACGCACTCAGAATTACCATTTACTCCATATAATCCTAAACAAATACTCTCTCTGTACACCAAACAAGCCTCGACGCTGGCCCTGGCGACGCTGACGGGGCCACTGCGCTCCGCCTCCGCTCCTCCAGCCCTCCCACCTCCCAGCTTCATGCGGATCATGCTGCTCAGAACACAGCTGTGTGAATACCTAAGCCACAGGGGGAAAGGACACTCAGTTACTGTCACACTCATCTCTCTGGTTCACTAATTTATTTATTATTTATTTGAGACAGAAAGAAAGAAAACTGCAAATGAACCCAGACCCATGCCCCACCTTGTGCATCTGGCTTATGTGGGTTCTGGGGAATCAAACCTGGGTCCTCTGGCTTCTCAGGCAAGAACCTTAACTGCTGAGCCATCTCTCCAGCCCTGGTTCACTAATTTATAAATAACACATATTAAGGAAAATTTCCACAAACTGCATGAAATTTCTCTCAAAATAAGCCCAAATCTTATCAATCTAGCATTTGATTAAAATTCCTCATAAAGTAAGTTTGGGATCTGGGGAGACAGCTCATTGGTTAATGGTACTTGTTTGCAAAGCCTGCCAGCCCAGGTTCAATTCCCCAGTACCCACATAGGGCCAGATGCAGAGTAGTGCATGCATCTATATATATAGTTTGTTTGCAGCAGCAAGAGGCACTGGTGCATCCATTCCCTCCTCCTCCTCCTCTCTCTTTGTCTGTCTGTCTCTCTCTCTCTTCTGCTGGCAAATAAATATATAGATAATTAAATAAATACATGAAACAATATATTTTTTAAAAGTCAGGTGTGGTGGTGCATGTCTTTAATACCAGCACTCAAAAGGCTGACACAGGAGGATTGTCTTGAGTTCAAGGTCAGCCTGAGACTACACAGTGAATTCCAGGTCAGCCTGGGCTAGAGCAAGATCCTAACTTGAAAAAAAAAAAAAAGTACACATTCGAACACTATTGTGTTGCCAGTATTACCTGGCACATGAAAAAGATGCCCACCTATCGTTCCTCTCCTGGAGAATCATGTCATCAAGGTGACCGACACATGAAACAGCCACGCAACAAAGCAGAGGTGGCAACGCTGGCTGTCTGCTCTAGGATGCTTCTTGCCACACTCCTTCCTTACCCCCATCATCCTCTATTTCCTGGTCCACTCCCTCAGCCCCAGAGCAGAGGAGCTGCCCTCCTACAAGCTCTTGCAGCACGGGGGCCCTGCATGGGGACTGCTGCCACACAAGAACCTGCCTCACTAAAGCAAGGGTCCAGGCTCAGCACTGACTTGCAGGGCAGGGTGAGTTAATTCAAGTGTCCGCCTGTAAGAACTGGCCATCAGTGTGTGGGAGTCAGTGCACAGCTGGCCAGCTGGACCCAGCAGTGCTGAAGAGAGAAGAAGCAAGAGCAGACAGAGATGGGAACGTGACCCAATGATGAAGGAATGGAGTCAGCATCCTGCAACTTCCTTCATCAGAAATCGTAATTCTAAACAAAAAACATGCGTTATCCCATAGTTTTTGTTTCTATAAAGTGTTATTTAGGGAGATCCAGGCAAGGTGGCACACACCTTAAATCCCAGCACTTGGGAGGCAGAGGTAGGAGGATCGCCATGAGTTCAAGGCCACTCTGAGACAACAGAGTAAATTCCAGGTCAGTCTGAGCTAGAATGAGACCCTACCACAGGGGAGGGGAAAAAAAAAAAGTGTTGTTTAGGGAACCCTGTTCATACAAGAACTTTCCACTGTCAGGTTCAGGAAGGGTCCACCATGAGGTCTGCCCCACTGGGCCCAGGAGCCTCCCCTGCCTGCCTGCATGTCTAAGGGATGACTGCTAGTGGCTCCTGGCCTGCCAGACCCAGAACTACAGGGAACAGGGGAGGACCAGCAACCCTGTGTCACTCTCCAGACCCTGCTGAGTCAATGGCTACCGCTGACACCAACTAAAGGGTATAAAATGAAAGACACACTTACCTGTCACTCTGTTTATTACAAAAGTCATTTCTTATTTTGTCCACAATAGAAGTTCGGGGAAGAATGTTGGTTTTGTTTTTTTTCTTGGCATCATTTTCAACTACCACTATGAGCCAGTCCACAGAGCTATGAGCTTTCAGAACATTCTGCCACTTGGTGAGGTCGTCTTTCACCGTAGCTTTGTACACTTCAGTATCCTAAAAAGAAACAAGTCACTGTAAAGTTGAGTTCCTCGAAGACTTTTCACGTCTAGGCACAAGGTGTCAATAACAGAGAGGGTGTGGCCACAGCACCTTACCACACTGGGACAGCCCGAGGAACCTGGAGCAGGGAAAGCCCGGGCCCTGGGCCTGGATGCTACATGTGCTTAGCACCTGCTCTGGCCCAGGCCCACTCTCCAAACACGGGCCCTGAAGACACAAGGCACAGCCTCAAGGGCCGAAGAGCAGAGGAGGTCACCCAGGACAACAATGCCCATGATGCACAGGGACTGTGGTCAGAGCTCTGTGCCCAACCTCTGCAGGACTGGCATACTGTCCTACACCGGCTACAGGCTGTCGGCAGGAACCTCAGACCATCTTCCCAGTGGCTGCCCTACAGCCCTCGGTTCTCAGTGAGCCCTCCGCAGCCCTGGACCCAACCTTGTTGCCCTCACGTTCTTCCTGTTGGAAGCCAGGAGAGAGGACCACCTGCTGCAGCGCCCCCACACTGCTCCTGCTCACAGGAGCCAGCAGAGAGCCACGTGGCTCAAACACACAGGACAAACTTGAAGGACCAGTGACAACTATGTTTTCAGCCAACAAGCTGGCAGATCACATGTGCTCCTCCTGCTCATTGCACTTCGTCTCTAACCGTCGTCTTTGCGCCACATGAGTCTGCATGACAGGCCAATTCCTTTTATACCTAGGAAATCTATTTTTTTTTTATTTATTTAACAGAGGGAGAGAGAGAGGGAGAGAGAGAATGGGCATTACAAGGCCTCCAGCCACTGTAAACGAACTCCAGACACGTGTGACCCCTTGTGTATCTGGCTAATGTGGGTCCTGGGGAATCAAACCTGGGTCCTTTGGCTTTGTAGGCAAGCACCTTAATAGCTAAGCCATCCCTCCAACCCATACCTAGGAAATCTAAAACCAAGACACCTGGGCTTGAGGCTGGCTCTAGTTAACGGGCTTGCCTAAGCATATGCCATACACTAGGTTAAAAAAAAATAGATACTTAACTCTTCAAAACTAAGCACACAAACCTCTATTGTCTAAAACTATAGGTCTCCTCTTTCCACAGTCCCTCCTCACTGTCTTGCTCATTCTTTGGGTCTGTAGTCACTCTTAAACAATGCTCATGGAGACATGTGCTGATTCCATGGATCCACCAACAAACTAGATCCACTAAGGTTACCTTACATGCCTAAGTGCTTTCCTTCTCATAGGGTAACTGGAGTATTAAGTGACATAAAATAAGTTATAGCCAGGGCTGGAGAGATAGCTCAGCCATTAAGGCACTTGCCTACAAAGCCTAACGATCCCAGTTCAATTCCTTAGTACCCATATAAAGCCAGATGTGCAAAGTGGCCCACTGGTAGAGGCTGGAGGCCCTGGCATACCCATTTCTCTCTGCCCTCCTCTCCTTTCCTCTCCTCTCCTCTCCTCTTCTCTCTCTGCTTACAACTATATAAATAAACATTTTTTAATTTAAAAAATATGCTATAGCCCACTCCATTGTCTGGGTACTCAGTAAATATTAATTCCTTCCTCTTTCACATTCTAAAAGAAGTGAGGTTAGTCCTTGAACTTTGAAAGCATTTTATACATTCAAAAACATTAGAAAAATTAAGTTTCCTTATCAGTCAAAACTGTCTCCACTTTCTTACTGTTTCCAACTACGGTTGCAGTTCCTGCTGCTGTGTTTGTTACAGGTACTCCAAACGCTACTACTTTGTTCATGCACCTGCAGCCAGAGGGTGGGGGGGGGGGGTGGGGAGAGCTTCTCTGCTCCACCTGGTAGCAACTGCGTTCTTCGAGGTTAGGAAGGAGAACACATTGGGCAGGTCTCCATGGCCTGGGCACCTCACATGGCCTTGCCCAGGGTTTCAACTCTACTGTGTACACAGGACACGGGCTTAAAATAAAGGTGACAGTTTAGTAAGTGGAAAGGGGTAAACTGTCATGAAACGGAACTAGGCCAGTTTGCTAGCAGCCTATTTGAACAGGAACACTGAGACTCTTCCTGCTGCTCCTACACATGGAAAAGTAACTTGCAGCCGTCAAGACGAAAACTACACCACTACATATAAAATTATTAGACAATTTAAAGATCAGATCTTATTTTCAGATACAAGACCATCCTAGTCAAATACACTACTACCATGTTCACAAAGCATACATTTCAAACCATAAAAATTGGCTAGCGATGGACATGTGTGCTAGATACTGCCTACACTCTTATTTCCACACAAGATGGCAGAGAAACAGCGCTGAGAACAGCTAAAGGCAGGCCAAGCACAAGCTGCACCCAAAGAGACATAAGCAGCACATGGGAGAAGACAACACTGACAGATTCTATTTAACAGTACAACCTGAAAATGGAAAAACACAAATGAAATACCTACAAACCTGATCATCTGTCAGTCACAGAGAAAAGTTACACAAAGCAGAAATACCATAAACACTTTCTGATCAAAATGTAAGAAAAGTAGAAAATTTTTTAAAAATTTAAATATTTTATTATTTATTTATTGGGGAGGGAAGAGGCAGACAGAGAGAAAGAGAATGGGTACGCCAGGGCCTCCAGCCACTGTAAACAAATTCCAGACACATGTGCCCCTTTGTGCATCTGGCTTACATGGGTCCTGGAGAACTGAACCTGGGTCCTTAGGCTTCACAGGCAAATGCCTTAACCGCTAAGTCATTTCCTCAGCCCAAAAGTAGAAAATTTTTTAATATTTCTAGAAACAACTGGCTAAAAGAAGAAAAACAAACAAAAAACAAAGAATTCCATGGGCTGAGAATATATAGTACAGTGGTAGAACCTAGTACTTAGCATGTGTGAGGTCCTGGGTTCAATTCCCAGTAACATAACATACACATAATAATAATTTCTAGAAAACAATGATAAAACAATAAACTGTCTTAAAGTAGTAACCAGGGAAAATTCATTACTTCAAAAGTCTATTTCAAGGCTGAAGAGATGACTTGGCGGTTAAGGCGCTTGTTGGCAAAGCCAAAGGACCCAGGTTTGATTCACCAGTACCCACACAAAGCCAGATGCACAAGATGGCGCATATGTCTGCAGTTCATTTGCAATGGCTAGAGGCCCTCGCATGCCCATCCTCTCTACATATCTGCTTCTCTTTCTCAAATAAATAAATAAATTTTAAAAATCTGTATCAATAAAAAATTAAAGAAGGAAAACACATGCATCTAAAAAACAGAAGAATAATAAAGCAAAACAACAAAAATTAAAGTAGAAACAAATGAGACAGAAAATAGACTGATAAATTAAAAACATAGCTGTCTGGAAAAAGTCAATAAACCAATCAAGGAAAGCATGTAACAAAATAAGAAATAATGAAAGGGGGAAATTTGCAGGCAAAAAAGACCAGTTTGTGCTGGATGTGGTGGCATATGCTTTTTTAAAAAAAATTTTATTTATTTGCAAGCAGAGAGAAAGACAGAGAATGGGCACACCAGGGCCTCTAGCCACTGCAAACAAACTCCAGATGCATGAGCCCCCTTGTGTACCTGGCTAACGTGGGTCCTGGGGAATTGAACCTGGGTCCATTGGCTTTGCAGGCAAAAGCCTTAACCACTAAGCCATTCCTCCAGCCCCCAACATACCCTTTTTAATCTTACCACTCAGGAGGCTAAGGTAGGAGGATCTCCATGAGTTCAAGGCCAGCCTGGGCCTAGGTCAGCCTGAGCTAGAGTGAGACCCTCCCTCAAAAACAAACCCAGAAAACAAGACCACTTTGTGTACCTCAATGGAAATAAAATTTTAAATTTAATAAAAGTATGTAATTTCCAAGAATAATTAATGGGGGCTGGAGTAATGGCTTAGTGGTTAAGGTGCTTGCTTGCCAAACCAAACTCAGTGTTTAGCATGTGTGAGGTCCTGGGTCTCACATAAGCCAGATGCACAAAGTAGCACATGTATCTGGAGTTCATTTGCAGTGGCTGGAGGCCCTGGCATATCCACTCTCTATATCTTCCTCTTTCTGTCTCCACCCCACCACCCGCCACCTCTCTCTCAAATGAAGTATTTTTAATTAATTAATGGAAAAAGCAGATCAATTCATAAGCCACCTATATAAGCAAGATGAAAAATGGGTGTGTCATGTGTTTTCTTAACAGTAACAAGAGGCCCTGGCACACCCATACACACACACACACACACACACACACACACAAATAAAGAAAATTTAATTTTCTTTTGTTTTGTTTTTTTGAGGTAGAGTTTCACTCTAGTCCAGGCTGACCTGGAATTCACTATGTAGTCTCAGAGTGGCCTTAAACTTATGGAAATCCTCCTACACCTCTGTCTCCAGAGTGCTGGAATTAAAGGCATGTGTTACCACGCCTGGAAGAAAAATTAATTTTTAAAAAATATGCATTTATTTACAAGCAGAGAGAGAGAGAGAAAGGGAGAGAATAGGTATGACAGGGCCTTTTGCTACTATGAACAAACTCAGACACATGTGCCACTTTGTGAATTTGGCTTTATGTGGGTACTGGGGAAATTAAACTTGGGTCAGCAAGCTTTGCAAGCAAGCACCTTTATCAATACTGAGCCATCCCCCCAGACCAAAATTTAATTTTTTTTAAACATGAAAGTACCTGGGCTTGGTGGTGCACACCTTTAATCCCAGCACTCGGAGGGCAGAGGTAGGAGGATCACCATGAGTTCAAGGCTATCCTGAGACTTCATAGTGGGTTCCAGATCAGCCTGGGCTACAATGAAACCCTACCTTAAAAAATCAAAATAATAATAATAAATAAAAGTAGCACAAAAGTTATAGAACAACCACTTGTGAATCCCAAGCAGAAAAGCCTATAAGATGCCAGTGAGAAAACAAGACTCTGGCCAAGTGAGTGTGGGTCTGACCAGGAGTGTGGGTCTGTGTTTTTTTGTTGTTCTTTTGGATTTTTGTTGTTGTTGTTTGTTGTTTTTTCAAGGTAGGGTCTCACTCTAGCCCAGGCTAACCTGGAATTCACTATGTAGTCTCAGGTTGGCCTCAAACTCATGGCAATTCTCTCTTTTATTTATTTATTTGATGGAAGGGAAGAGAATGGGCACACCAGGGCCTCCAGCCACTGCAAATGAACTCCAGATGCATGTGCCACCTTGTGCATCTCACTTATGTGGGTCCTGGAAAATCCAATCTGAGTTCTTAGGCTTCGCAGGCAAGCACCTTAACCACTTAGCCATCACTCCAGCCTGTAGGTCTGGTTTTTTTTTATTTTTTATTT
The DNA here is from genome assembly GCA_036346955.1 of Dipus sagitta. Classification (NCBI taxonomy): domain Eukaryota; kingdom Metazoa; phylum Chordata; class Mammalia; order Rodentia; family Dipodidae; genus Dipus; species Dipus sagitta. Next base: position 8,809,254 of record CM070773.1, read on the forward strand.
TATTTTATTTTTTTGTTTATTTTTACTTATTTGAAAGTGACAGACAGAGACAGAAAGAGGCAGATAGAGAGAGAGATAGAATGGGCGCGCCAGGGCCTCCAGCCACTGCAAACGAACTCCAGACGCGTGTACCCCCTTGTGCATCTGGCTAACGTGGGTCCTGGGGAATCGAGTCTCGAACCAGGATCCTTAGGCTTCACAGGCAAGCGCTTAACCGCTAAGCCATCTCTCCAGTCCGAGGTCTGGTTTTGATGTAAGAAATCCAAGAAACAGGGGTGGGGGTGGGAATTATGGTGTATTGACTATACTTGTGGAAGCTGTCAATGAGAAGTTTAAAAAAAAATCCTCCAGGGTAATTGGGCTAGTGTGTTGTTGTTGTTGTTGTTGTTTTGGTTTTTCGAGGTAGGGTCTCACTCTAGTCCAGGCTGACCTGGAATTCACTGTGTATTCTCAGGCTGGCCTCAAACTCATGGTGATCCTCCTACCTCTGCCTCCCGAGTGCTGGGATTAAAGGTGTGTGCCACCACGGCCGGCATGGGCCAGTGTTATTTATGGGAACCCAAATGGCCTTTCTATGTGGGAAAATGGAGGTCTATAGGTTCACTGCTCCAAAGAACTGTGGAACACACTGCACTCCATTAACCAGGAAGGTGGTGCTGGTGCCTACAATCGCCTACAATTTGGCTGAGAGTGCAACTGAGCCTCTCTGGTCTACCTGCTATCTCCTGAACCATTGCTAACATGTCCCGGTTCCAGGGCAAGCAACCCTCATAATGCCCACACCCCAAGGCAATAGGAATGTAACATAACACAAAACCTTCCTAAGGAAGCCTTTGAAACCTAATAATCTCAGGGAGCGCTGGGTTTTTAAGATTTCTTCTGACTTTAATTAAGTTTTTTAAAGCATTTTATTTTTTATTTTTATTTATTTATTTGAGAGCAACAGAGAGAGAAAGAGGAAGAAAGAGAGAGAGAGACAGAATGGGCGCACCAGGTCTTCCAGCCACTGCAAACGAACTCCAGATGCGTGCACCATCTTGTGCATCTGGCTAACAATGGGTCCTGGGGAATTGAGCCTCGAACCCCAGTCCTCAGGCTTCATAGGCAAGCGCTTAACCACTAAGCCATCTCTCCAGCCCTAGTTAAGTTTTAAAGAATAAAAAGAAATCCATGAATGCAGTTTAAGGTACTACTAGATAAAAGGGGCAAGTTGGGTCTGAAAAAGCCTTTGAAGAAATCAACTTGTAAGCTACAAAACTTCCTGAGAAAAATGGTAGTGGATGGCTGTTTCCCTCAGGTAGCTCATGCCTCATTCCTCTAGCCAGCATCCTATAAATAAGGAAAAGGTTAGAGGTGACTGACAGAGGTCAGGACAAGGCAGAGATATGTCCCCCATCTTCTCTGATAGCTCACAAATTCTTAAACCAGGGAAACAATCCCAGCCATAAGAACTGGAAAAGAGCTGAGCATGGTGGCACATGCCTTTAATTCTAGCACTCTGGAGGCTGAGATAGAAGGATTACCTTGAGTTTAAGGCCAGCCTTGGCTACAGAGTTCTGGGTCAGCCTGGGCTACCATAAGATCCTGCTTCAAAAAAAAAAAAAGAAAAAGAAAAAGAACTGGAAAAATAAGGGGGTTTTTCTCTGCAGGTGACATGGTTGGGTAACTGGAAAACTCTAGATTTTGAGACCAAAAGAGTCAACAATAAAAATAATTCAATATGCCAGGCATGGTGGCATTCAATCCCAGCACTTAGGAGGTCAAGGTAGGGGTATTGCTATGAATTTGAGGCCAGATTGAGACCCTACCTCAAAAAACAAACAAACAAAAATAACAATTAATCAGAGAGTTCAGCAGGGTTTAATATGAAACAAGTCAACAGCCTTCCTATATATTTAAAAAAAAAAAAAAAAACCCTAGAAGCTACAATGGGAACAAAAAGTCCACTTACAATCCCAGCCCCCCCAAAAGTAACGTACTTGGGGTACTGTGGCTCAGTAGTAGAGCACTTGCCTATCATGACCAAAGCCCTGGATTTGATTCCATGCACTGTAAAATAAAAATGAATCTGGCAATGTAGACGAAGGTTGTGGAGAGAAAGGCTCACAGGACAGGCCCAGTATTGCCATTCTGCCTGTGAGGTGGCCCTCTACCTGGGAATGGACTGTGGAGGGCTCCTGCCAGCCTGTGGTGAGAAGACCTTACAGGTCCATGCTGGGTGCACATGTGGTCGATACCAGATACTTGCTTTCCTTCTGGGGTTTAGGGACAGGGTAGGTAGAGGACATGGTAATGGGTGGGGCATGGTGGCACACACCTTTAGTTCCAGCACTGGGGAGACAGAGGTTGGAGGATTGCTACAAGTTCAATGGCACCCTGAGAGTACATAGTGAATTCCAAGTCAGGTTAACCTGGGCTAGAGCGAGACCCTACCTTGGAATACCAAAATATAAAAATAAAAAAGAACTCTGGAGCCGGGCGTGGTGGTGCACGCCTTTAATCCCAGCACTCGGGAGGCAGAGGTAGGAGGATCGCCATGAGTTCGAGGCCACCCTAAGACTCCATAGTGAATTCCAGGTCAGCCTCGGCTAGAGAGACCCTACCTCAAAAAATCAAAAAAATAAAAAAGTAAAAAATAAAAAAGAACTCTGAATGCTGAGTCCCCAGTGAGCTTCCTTGGCAGACAACATCTCTGGCAATACCACATACATCACCCATCTTGTGTAACTTTTCTGGAAAATGGTACATGAGACAAAATGCAGGTGAAACCAGTCCTGTCTCATCAAAGTCACAAAACTACCACTGCAGCCTCAAGTGCTGGCTGGAATCCCAGAGGTAATGACTGGTGTGCTTTGCAGCCCGCTGCCTGATGACTTTTACTCAAGTTGGGAAGAAGTGACCCTCATTTCACAGCAGGCCAAAGCTACAGAACACAAGAGAAGGCTGCAACACCAGGCAGAAGACGGCGGGGACATCGAGTGCTGGGGTGGCACAGGGGTCACGAGCTCAGTACGTTCAAGGTAATTCAACCTGACAGCCTCTGGGGCTCCAACCCAGAAGCTTGGTACTCACTGATTCCCAGGAGTGTCACACACTAAGTGGAACAGAAATGCAGGACAAAGCCGCATGTCCGCTAAGGGACCAAGACAGCAGAACGCCAAGAGAGAGCAGAGTTCAAAGCCAACCAGGGAAAGCATGAGTGTGTGAAATGTCGACCCCAGGCTGCCGTGCCTTGTGCGGCCAGTACTCACGCAGCACTCCGTCCAGTAGACGTGGAGGAAGGGGAACGTGAGCAGAGCTTTGTTTCCTTCTTTGGGCAGCAGCTCCTCTTTGAACTGAACAAAGTTTGATTCCAGGTGAATCATCTTTGGAGCCCGGCCATAGGACCTAGAAACAATTTTTAGAGATCATTAGAAACAATTTTTAGAGATCACTGAGAACATCTAAGCAATGTAAAGTGGAAAGGGAAGAGGTAACAATACATAGTTCACTCATAAATATGACTTCTGAAACATTATATAAACCATGAGTTCAAAGTGTAATGTTTTGTCCAAAAATATTACATGAATTATTATAAACACAACCCCCACAAAGCTCCCTTTGCACAAACCCTTCATGTGACTCAAGACCACGTGCACTGTGACACACTCAGGCAAGGGTCAACCGTGACCAAGGCTACCATAGACTTGCAAGAATAGGTTCACTTGCAGGATTCCTAGGGTTCACTCTAAAAGAGGAGACGAGTGTTCCGAGTGTCAAAATGCACTCAAGTTATTCAAACACTCAAGGGTCCTAATGCTTTTGGGATAGTCTAGTTGAGCCAAGAAGCAAAATAACTGTGAAAAAGAGCAGGTTGTGGTTTACAGAGCTCAAATAAAAGAGTGGTACAAACCTCCCTTTCAACCTAAGACAGCAGCTAGAAATTCCAGAGGCCACATGCAGTTCATTAAGCATGAGAGGAAAGCCTGCTGTTTTCTCTTTGTGTGTGTCTGGTGTGTGTGCACAAATGTGTGTGCCCTCTGGGCAGAGGACAGAGAAAGACATGGGGTATTCCCCTGTCACTTTTCTACTTATTTCCTTGAGACAGGATTTCTCACTGAAATTGAAACTCCCTGTTTGTCAGTTAAACTGGCTGATTAGCAAGCCCATCACTTCTCCTCACTTTGCTCCCATCAGCATGGGGGTTATAGGCATGCACAGCCACACCCAGCTTTTTATGTGGGTACAGGGGCAGGTTCATCATTCCATCTCCTCCACATCCCCGTGATGCCTTCCACTATGTTACCCATGAAACTGAAGGCCTTCACAAGATGCTGCCCCCCCAACTCAGACTTCCCAGCCTCCAGAACCATAGGCCAAAGAAATTTCTGTTCATATAAATACCCTAATCTGTGGTGCTCTGTTGTAGTGGTGGAAACTGGACCACAGTCCTGCCCTGTGCACGTCTGCGTTAGTCCTTTACACATGGTGACTGGGATTCCAGGAAGGGGAAGAAATGAAACATATGTTCAATGTTGTTTCCCTCAAAACCTCCTCTCTTTTCTCATGAACACATTTTTTTTCTTGTACCTTTCAGAATGTTTAGTCAGACATATTTATTTGACATCCTTTATAGATCATACCATTTCCTCGGATATTAAATTCCTCTGGATTTTTTTTGGTTTGTTTCTTTGTTTGTTTGTTTGTTTCTTCTGAGGCAGGGTCTCTGGTCCAGGCTGATCTGAAATTCACTATGGAGTCTCAGGGTGGCCTTGAACTAACAGCAATCCTCCTATCTCTGCCTCCCGAGTGCTGGGATTAAAGGCGTGCACCACCACGTCCACGGGGCTCCTCTGCTTTATTTCTAAGGTATTAAATCTCCAATCCCATTTCTTCAGGTATTAAATCTCCCCTCCTCATTTCTTCAGGTGTTAAATCTCCTCTCCTCATCTCTTCAGGTATTGACTTTCCCCATTTGCTGAACTGTTTTCTCTCCTTGACAGCATGGGCCTAAATGCATGTTGAATAATAGTCCTCAAAGAGCTTTCTCTCACATTCTGTACTCTTTACATTATTGGCGGTTCCATACATATTTGATTGACTGTATAGAAGCAACAGAAGATATTCACCAGAGAGCACAGTAATCATGGTAGCAGGGCAAAATGGGGGGTCAGACAGACTACCAGACTCAGACTTGTACGGACATGCATACCAATAGGAAACTGGTAAATCCTGATGAAAATGAAGTTGTCCATACTAATAAGCCAAAATCCAAATATTTTCCACAAATAATAATATCCTATTCGATAAGAAATACTTCCCATTCAAGTGATTTCCTCTGGACAAGTCACTAGACACATAACACACACAAGACAGTTAACAGAAGAAATAGGTAATTGAGCTTTGACCTGTCTTCTATTTTCCCTCCTAATCTCCAAGCAAGAGCTCTCTCTATAGCTTCTTATCCTTAAGAAAAGTGCATAGGAGTAGGGCGCAGGGGTACACACTTACAATACCAGCACTCAGGAGGCAAGGCAGAAGGACTTCCACAAGTTTGAAGCCAGCCTAGTATACAGAGTGAGTTCCAGGCCAGCCAAGGCTAATATAGCAAAACCATCAAAACACTAAAGGGAAGGGATGGAGAGATGGCTCAGCAGTTAAGGCACTTACCCCTAGAGCCTAACAACCAAGGTTCAATTCCCTAGTACCCATGTAAGCAAGATGCACAAAGTGGCATATGCATCTGGAGTTCATTTGCAGTGGATTAAAGGCCCTGGCATGCCCATAATCTGTCTCTCTCTGTATGCAAATAAATAAATAAAATATTTTTAAAAAATGTTAGGGGCTAGACAGATGGCTTAGTGGCTAAGGCACTTGCCTGCAAAGCCAAAGGACCCAGGTTCAATTCCCTAGAACCCACATAAGCCAGATGCACAAGGTGGCACATGCCTCTGGAGTTCATTTGCAGAATGCCCTGGCATTCCCATTCTCTCTATTTGTTTCTCTCAAATAAATAAAATACAATAAAATAAAAAGAAGGGAAGGGAGGGAGGGAAGATGAATGGAAAAGAAGGGATAAAGGGAAGGAGGAAAGGGAAGGAAAGAAAAGCATATATGAGTTTGGGTGAGAAAGGCTGTCTTAACATGGTACAGCTAATGTCTTGTCAGTAGGTGGACACAAAGGGATATATGTCTCCTCTTCAAACTGAGAGCCTTTAAGACCCTGGAAGGCCAGGAAGAAATCAGAAATCACCCATACTAAAGTGGGTCTCTAACTCAACAACACGCATCTACTATCTTGTTAAACAAACAAAAAGTGGGGCTGGAGCAATGGCTCAGCAGTTAAGACACATGCAAAGCCTAGTTCCCCAGGACCCATGTAAAGCCAGATACACCAAGTGGAACATGCGTCTGGAGTTCATGTGCAGTGGAAAGAGGTCCTGGCGCACAATTCTCCCTCCTTCCCTCCCTCCCTTCCTTTTTTTTTTTTTTTTTTTTTTACAAGTAAATAAAAATATATTTTAAAATGAGTTCATCTCAAAGCCAGGCATAGTGGCTCAATCCTTTAATCCCAGCACTCAGGAGGCAGAGGTAGGAGGACTGCTGTGTTCATGGCCACCCTGAAACTACATAGTCAATTTCTGGGCTACAGTGAGACCCTACCTCAAAAAAAAAAAAAAAAAAATCATCCAAGATAGGCTTGAATGCACAGGCCTACAATCCAGCTATTCAAAAGACTGAGGCAGAGGATCACAAGTTTAAGATCTGCTTGTGAGCCAGGCATGGTGGTGTATGCCTTTAGTTCCAGCACTTGGGAGGCAGAGGTAGGAGGATCACTGCGAGTTCGAGGCTATCCTGAGACTACATAGTGAATTCCAGGTCAGCCTGGACTAGCATGAGACCCTACCTCGAGAAACAAACAAACAAACAAAAAAAAAAAAAAAAAAAAAGATTTGCTTGTGAAACTTCGTGAAACCCTTCTCAAAATAAAAATAAAAAGAAATTTGGGGACTATTACCAAAAAAATATTATACTACAGCCAGGTGTGGTGGCAAACACCTTTAATCTCAGTACTCAGGAGGTGGAGGCAGGAGGATTACAAGTTTAAGGCTAGCTGGGGCCACATAGCAAGTTCAAGGCCAACATAGACTGCATAGCAAGCTTCTGTCAAAAACAAATAGATAAACATACAAAGACAAATGAAGGAGAAGGAAAAGAGAGGAAGGAAGGGAAGAGGAAGGAGGAAGTAGAGAGAAATATTCATCCATCCGTGCATCATGCCACGTTGGGGGATGTGGCTCAGTGTTATGGCACTGCCATCCCAAGCATGAGTAAATTCTGGGCACCACATCATCTTCACGAGGAAGCCCCGCAGATTCTGTGCAGCCACCATGCTCGGCTTCAGAAGGACACACGAACCGTTCCACTTCACTTGCTCACACAGCTATCTCAAACCTGAGGGGCAGTGAGGCCAAAGCGCAAGGACACCTACCTTCTCCATTCCATCGGCTCCCGGGGAAGCTGCTGGGAGAGTGTTGGATAGACAGAGGTAAACAAATTCTGATCTCCAGCACCTACAAACGGAATGAAAGGAAATCATTTTTAAAATGAACATAGGCAGAACACACTCAAAAACTAATAAAGCCAATGTGCTTAGGCAATTTTACATTCAGTAAAGTGACATAAGGAAAGTTGTTTTGTGCCGTTAAGTGACTGGTTTCAGGAAAAGCCAGCACTCGACCCCGTGACTGAAGGGACAGACTGCAGCACCGCTACGAGGAGGCCGCGGCTCTCCTAGGAGCGCGGCCGGCCGGGAGTGCGGGAAGCAGGTCAGCCCAGCCTCCGCGCTCTGCAGCCGCTGTGGTGGCCAACAAGTGCGACACAGGAGAGTGGCCACGTGAGGGAACAGCCCAGTGTTCGCCCAGTGCCGAGGCACTGAGCACAGTGCTCCCGTGTGCAGACTCTGCAAGTCACCTGCCGGGTTTTCTGTCATTTGTTCTTCTGGAACAACCCAAAAACATGGCCCCACTCAGACTGGGGTATCTAACCTGTGAGCCCCCGATCCTAGTGAGGTTACCAAGGTGAACACAGGGCTGGCCTGGACAGAGAGGGCTGTGACCTCACAGGACATGTTCGGTTTGACACTTGGCTCTTTCATCCTAGCTTTAACAGAACTGAAAAGTCCATTTGGTTCTCCTGAAAGGACAACATGACCGTATCATATGAAAACTACAAAAGAACCTTTTAATACAGAGTCCTCTTTAAGCAAACCATTTTCCTAACTGCTTTTATATTGATCTTGAAGTCACTGGGAATTGTTGTACACCATTAACACAGCTGCTTATTTGTTTGCTATTCCGAGCCTAATAAACAATCTTCTGAAAATCACCAGCAATATCAAGTCACTGGGGAGAGAAGTATGTCTGGGCAGCTGGAGGCAGTGGTTAGGGTGGCGCTGGGAGTCTGACTGCACAGACCCCTACCAGCACCACCACTGACCAACTAACCGTCAGCCTGGGAAACCAGTTGTCTGTCCTACGCCTCAGAGAACAGAGATAAAAGGGAGGGACAGCTCCCCAGCAGGCAGGCTGACGGTATGATGACATGCATGCATACCCTGACATGGCCTGACAGGAGTTAAAAGGGCCGTCCATCCTCATCATGCTCATTTATTTATTGCCATCTTAGAAATCAGTAACGTGCCAGGTGTAGTGGCTCACACCTATAATCCCAGCACTTGGGACTGAGGAGGATAGTGTTAAGTTTGAGACCAGCCTGAGCTACAGATTAAGTTCCAGGTCAGCCTGGGCCAGAGTGACACCCTGCCTGGGAAGGAAAGGAAGGATGGAAGGGAGGAAAAGAAGTCAGGGATGCAGGGAAGAAGGGAGGGAAAGAAAAAGAAAAGGAAAGAGATATAAAGACAGGGGAAGGAGAAACAGAAACAGAGAGGAAGAGAGAGAGGGAAGGAAAAGGGAAGAAAGAAAGGAGTAAAGTAAAAATCTTTTTTAGAGCAAGGGTCCCAACCTGACTACCACACAGAAAAAAATTTGTTTTTCTTAAATCTTCCTTTTAGCTTCAAGTTTAAGTTTCTTCTTGGTTGTCAATGTCTGTTAATTCATTGAAGTTTAAAGATTGGTATATACAAATCATTACTCTTCACTAAGAAGAAATTAAGCCAACTGCATAGAGGCTTCCCCATCTTCACTTGGTTTCTACATAAACCTACACTCACACATGTGCTCATGCGCACACACAGCTGGTGTCTGAAGCTGTCCACCACAAGAGTTCAAGGACTGTGCAGAGTAACGGTGTACCTATGAGCCCTTTCCCATGCTACCTCCCATAGGACACCTGGATGCACAGAAAGGACTGAATAGATGGATAGTAGATAGTAACAACCCTTGCATTCAGTTGTGTCTAAAGTTAGAAGGTTACAGGCCAATCACTACATCTGCCCAGGGCAAAGATGTCACAAATCCCTAGAGGATTTAACCTGTGACATCACCTGACCTCCATTCCTGGGTTTTGTCATCCAAGATCGAAATGTTTAGTCCTAACTCCTAGCACCTCACAATATATCTGTATGTAAACATACGGTCTTTGACAATATGATGAGGTTTTTAGGGATGGCTCTAACCCATGCTGACAGGTCTTAATGAGAAGAGAAAACTGGAACACAGGAAGCCACTAGGAACATGAGCATACAGAGGGCAGTCAGGAGCAAAGGCTCGGAAGCCCAGGCTGCCAGTGCTGTGTTTCTTGGTCTCAGCTTCCACCAGAGCAGTGGCTTTCTGCTAGGGTAGTCCTAGTGCCCCTGGTTCTGAGGCAAAGACCAAAGTCTTCTGGCCCACTGAAGCTCTGCAATGAAGGAGGAAGAATATGAAGACAAACCTCCAGCCTCTCCCAGAACACACAGCTACTATTAATTATGCTCTTAAGTGTCTTTTTAATATTTTTATTTTTTAAAGACTTTTTAAAAAGACTTTATTAGGTTAAGAGAAGGAACGAGCACCTGCCATGTAGCTGGCAGGAGGGGATAGAGAGCCACCATGGGAGTAGGGGCCCTTCCCACCCCCATCTAAGCCGAGTAGGGCCGAGATGGGACAGAGCTTATCAGAGCAGGGACCTGGAAGCCAAAAAGGCTATTTTTATTTATATAAGAGAAAACGAGGCAAACAAAAAAAGAGACAGAAGGTGGGCATGGTGGTGCATGCCTTTAATCCCAGCACTTGGGAGGCATAGGCAAGAGGATCGCTGTGAGTTCAAGGTCACCCTTAGACTACACAGTGAATTCTAGGTCAACCTGGGCTAGAGTGAGACCGTACCTCAAAAAGAGAGAAACAGAGAGAGAGGGTGTGTGTGTGTGTGTGTGTTAAGCCGCTAGGGCCTCCTTCACTGAAAACAAAATTCCAGATGCATGTGCCTCTTTATGTATCTGGCTTTATGTGGGTACTGGGGAACTAAAAGCAGACCATAGGCTTTGGAAACAAACACCTTTAACCACTGAGCCATCTCACTAGCCCTCTTAAATATTTATATCAAGTATTATGGAAATGAGATACTCTCCCCAATGCTTGAAGGATAGGAAAGTGTGAAAGTGCAAAACCCCAGAAGAACTCTATCTCCACTCACAAGAGAGGGGAGTAAATTAGCAACATGTCTTTGTAGCTTCCCAAAGCAGCCTAAGAGCCAAAAGCAAGTCTCTGAAGCACTAGCTATAAGAGTAACTTCCCAGAGCAGTAGGCCTGAAGATACCAGCCAGGCCTGGTGCTCCTAAGACAGCTACTAAAGCACACTCTTAGCCCAGAAGTGCCCACATGCCAAAAAACCCTGTTCAGAAAGCTGGGGTCTACAGTCCTGGTAAGGAAGAATTACCAAATTTATGTATAAAGTAAAGATCACTCCAAACAGTCTCTCTCTCTCTCTCTCTCTCTCTCTCTTTCTTTTTTTTTTTTTTTTTTTTTTTTTTTTTTTTTTTTTTTTTTTTTTGGTTTTTCGAGGAAGGGTATCATTCTGGCCCAGGCTGACCTGGAATTCACTATGTAGTCTCAGGGTGGCTTTGAACTCACAGCAATCCTCCTACTTCTGCCTCCCAAGTGCTGCGATTAAAGGTATGCACCATCATACCTGGTGTGGTGGTTTGATTCAGATGTCCCCCATAAACAGGTGTTCTGAATGCTAGGTTCCCAGCTGATGGAGATTTGGGAATTAATGCCTCCTGAAGGCAGTGTATTGTTGGAGGCGGGCTTATGGATGTTATAATCAGTTTCCCCTTACCAGTGTTTGATACACTCTCCTGTTGCTACTGTCCACCTTATGTTGGCCAGGGGTGATGTCCACCCTGTGCTCATGCCATCATTTTCCCTGCCACCATGGAGCTTCCCCCTCAAGCCTGTAAGCCAAAATAAACTTTTTTTCTCACAAACTGCTCTTGGTTGGGTGATTTCTACCAGCAGTGCGGGCCTGACTGCAACACCCGGCTTCATTCAGAACAGTCTTATGAACAAAAATCTCTCTCCCTGTGTGCACTGTGCTTGGGGACAGCTAGGGAAACATGGAGGTGAGATGGGGCACAGTGGCCCTGGCCAATGAACATACCTACCCCACAGGCAGCTGCAGGGCCGTGTGCAGAGCACCTTGCCTAAGCCCTCCAAACTTGGGGACATCAGACTGAAAAGCAAACATATGACCCCAAGTACACAGAGAGAGTAAGCAGCAGCAGACGCTTGTGCCCTGCAGAGGAGAGGGCTCTCCTTCGGTGTGTTGCCCAAACTCTGGAAGGGCACAGCCCAGAGAATCCATACCCAGCAAGAGAGGCACACTCGTGGCATCTGCTCACATGGGCCACTCAGCATTTCGTGGGGTGAGAAGAAGGATGGCAGAGGCACAACAAAGGAACCTCATCAAGCTGAGTCCTGGGTGCTCAGGCTGCTTTAGGAGAACACCGTGTGCACAACAGACAGAAGAGCAAGGGCAAGGCTTCTGCAGATATGGTGTCTGGCGAGGGCCACGGCCAGCCTTGTTCTATGTCCTCCCATGGTGGAAAGGGTGAGGCGTTCTTAGGGACTCTTTCATAAGAACATGAATTCCTTCTGTGGGGCTCCACCCTCACAATGCTGCTGCCCCTCATACCATCACCCTGAAAGACATTAGGAAGGACAGCCACTGGCCCACAGCCATCAAGAGAAGGACTCCTGCTCACTGTGCATGTACAGAGCTCCCAGTATACTCAAACACCTCAGATCAGCCCCTGGAGGAGATCCACTGCGTAGTCAGAAACTGAGGCACCAGAAAACTCCCAGAAGGCTGAGGTCAAGTAGTGATGAGTGTTAATGAAAATTTAAGGTGTGGGCTGGAGGGATGGCTTAGCGGTTAAGGCACTTGCCTGCAAAGCCAAAGGACCCAGTCCCCAGTACCCATGTAAAGCCAGATTTACAAGGTAGCACATGTGTCTGGAGTTCATTTGCAGTGACTAGAGGCCCTGGTGTGCCCATTCTCTCTTTCTATCTGTTCTCTCCCCCCCCCCAAAATAAATAAATAAATAAATAAATAACTTTTTAAAATTATGAATATGCCACATGAAAATCTATTTCTTCACTAATAATATATATGTTTAAAAAAAAAAACAGTTTGGGCAGAAATATCCTATGGGAAGCAGATAATGCTACGGCCAGAAACCATAGATTTGTTATTTGAAAAATTTCAGTGCCAGAGGTGGGATACCTTCCAGTGAGTTGTTGGCCAGGAAGGCCCATGATTCTCCTAGGATATTACAGGCTATTGCCAAGGCTTCTGGTTGCCAGTCAGAACTAAATGATAAGACCCTATTGCTGAAGATACCACAAGCTTGGGCTGCAAATCACTGAGAAACCAAGCTGGAGCAGAGCTGGAAGTCTCCTCCCTATTGACTAGTTTCCAGGATGCTGGAAAGAGCTTTGCAGCAAGCAGCCTTTTAGGGGGAGAAGTCATCAACGGTCTTACCCAGTGGTGGACCCTGTAAGTCTTACAGCTGGCCAGCCAAGCCAAATGTGCCAACTGGTACAGTGGTGGCATGTCTGTAATGGGGAAAACTACTGCTCTCTGACTGGACTGGAGGCCCACTCCACAGGAGGAAATTTCTGCCTGGCACTGAAAACCTAGGCAAAAGCCTACGGTTGGTGAGGTGATAAGCCCTAGAGAGGAAACAACTACTGCTGTCTGGCTAAATGCATATATTATGCCCACTAAACTCTAAACACTTATGTTTGTGCCTATATTAATGCTACTGTCACTTCTTACTAGAGAAGCTTCTCTTTTCAGACAGTGGTGATCACTGGGGTGACTCAAAACTCACCATAGTGCTGAGAAGAAATGACAGTGGAAGGTTTGGCACTGAGACATTCCAAACCCTCCAAGGCTCAGGGACCGAAATTCTATACATGACTTGTGTGTGTTGGCCATGTCTCTTCTTACTCATTGATGTGGCCCATGCACCATCACACCGCCTGGCATGGATCAAGTGCTGAGAGGCAGCTGCTGGCCACTGAACATAGTTCTGTCATGCTATGGGCCCTGAAGGTCAGGACATCCTTGAGTAGAAGGAATGACAATAAATACTGGGTGTCAAGTTCTCAGAATATAAATTTGATGTTGGAGCAAAATTATATTAAAAATTTCTAATGTGTAGCTTAGATCATAGAATGTGTACTGAAATAAAGTAACATTTCAAGATTACTTTGCTCCATGAACAAGGCCTTCTTTGAAGAATTGCTTTGGAGACAAATCACCCTTTCTGTGTAGGCAGATTGTCTGACTTCCTTGAGAACAGGGGAAGGGAAAAAGGGGCCCTTATGAGTGCTACTGGGTACTAGTAGTCAAAAAGGTCAAAATGACTAGAGAGACCTCCCCACTGTGTACCCTGATGAGTGGGAGCTTACTGACAAGTCCAAGTAAACAAAGTGCCTACAAAATGGTGTGCTACAGATGTATGGGTTTACGTCAGCTCCAAAGTTTCAGCTCTGCAACTTATGCAATTACCTAAATGTTAACACATCACAGGTAAAAATAGGAAATAGCCACATATTTAATGGTCCCTGATTGAGACAACCAAGACCTAATAAACCTGTTGTCAGTTTCCTGTTCCTACTTATTTTTATTAATGGTGCTGGGAATTGAACTTCCAGCCTCACATACACTAGGCAGGTGCTGAGCTATAGCCCTAGCCCTCCTTACTCATTTCTTAATTTTATAAACAAGGGTCTAAAAACAATACTGAGAAATAAAGCATAATGTAACACATGTGCAAAAGTGAAAGAGAGGAAATTATTTCCTAGTGAATAAGAGAGTGTACAGAAGGGATCAATTCTTCATCATCTATCTATCAATCATCTATCTATCCTCTCTCTCTCTCTTCTGGTCCTGCTGTCTCTATCTACAAAGTGTTGGGATTACTGATATGCATCACCATGCCCAAGGGATTCACCTCTTCCTAAAAGGAAGTAATCCCACTCAGTATCAACATCTAGAAGGGCTCAAAGGCTTGGATGCCAGAACTTGTGCTCTTGGTCAACAGGTCAATATAAAATGCTGTGGTAGTTTGAATAGATGGCCCCCAATATATTCAGTTTTTTATTTGTTTGTAGTTTGCATCTGCAGCCACCTGGCTGGAGGCAGTGTCACTGGGTGGATCTTAAGATGAGGTGGTGGGTTTCAGATTTCAATCTAAAGATATGCAAAGTGTGCCTAGCTGGAGTTCCTGCAGTGTGCTGTGCTATGTGGCTTTTGGCCTTAGACTTGTGCTTCTCTCTCTCTCTCTGCTTGGACCTGTGAAGGCAGGCCAGCTTCTTCTGCCATTTATGGAACTTCCCCTGGATCTGTAAGCTTCAATAAATATCCCTTCCTCCATAACTGTGCCTGGTCTGGAAGTTCATCTCAGTGAACCTGAAGCTACAGTGCGTACCTCATGAATGCTGGCCAGCATGCACTGGGCAGATGACAAAGACTGGAGAGTGGATGTGGATGTGATCTCATTAGGAGAAAACGTGTTTGTAGATGTAACTGGGCTCAGGATCTCAATATGTAGTTACCCAAGGTTGTCCAGGCAGACCCTATATCCATCCCATGGTGAATGTCATTTAAGTAGACACAGGGAGAGAAGGGAGGCAGGAACTGGAGAGACGTGGCCACAGTTAAGGATGGCTGAGGGCTGCTGGGAGCTACATGGGCAGGAAAGTTTCTCCCCTGGACTGTAGAAGAAGAAAGTCCAGCTGCCTCCAGAGCTATGAAAGGGTGGACTGTTGTTATTTTACACCACCAGTTTGTGACTATGCCATGGTGACCCTAGGAAACTAACAGTGTATAAAATAGACAATTAGAACATGCATGTCTCTTCTAGTGACCCTCCAACTCACCTTTAGACAGATTTTTACTATAGCTTCCAAATTTTAAGATAAATATAGATAAACAGCTAATCCAAAAGAAGGCAAATGGCCAACAAATACACAGGAAGATCTTCATTAATATCAAATGTGTGCACAGCTATAACAACTCGGGGCTGGACACGTTTCTAACACATGACACTAGGAGCACAATCTGTAAAAGAAAAATTAGGGCTGGAGAGATGGCTCAGCAGCTGAGGCGCTTGCCTGCAAAGCCTGTGGACCCAGGTTTGGAGCCAGATGCAGTGGGTGGCGCGTGCATCTAAAGTTTGTTTGCGATGGCTAAAGGCCCTGGAGCATCCATATTCATTTATTCTCTCTCCTTCTCTCTCTCTCTCTGCTTCTCTCTCACACAAATAAATAAATATTTTTTAAAAGAAAAGTAAAAAGCATCATTAAGAAAATGAAAATGGGGGGGATTGGAAAGATGGCTTAGCAGTTAAGGCGCTTGCCTGCAAAGCCAAAGGACCAAGGTTCAATTCACCAGGACTAACGTAAGCCAGATGCACAAGGTAGTGCATGTGTCTGGAGTCCGTTTGCAGTGGCTGGAGGCCCTCGTGCACCCATTCATTCCCCCCCTAATAAATAAAATAAAAAATAAAAAATTTTAAGAAAAGAGCCAGGCGTGGTGGCACACACCTTTAATCCCAGCACTTGGGAGGCAGAGGTAGGAGGATCACTGTGAGTTTGAGGCCACCCTGAGACTACATAGTGAATTCCAGGTCAGCCTGAGCCAGAATGAGACCCTGCCTCAAAAAAAAAAAAAAAAAATAAGAAAATTAAAAGCAACTGGAGAGATGGCTTAGCAGTTAAGGCGCTTGCCTGCAGAGCCAAAAGACCCAGGTTCGATTCCCCAGGACCTACGAAAGCCAGATGCACAAGGCAGCACATGCATCTGAAGTTGGTTTGCAGCAGCTGAAGGCCCTGGCATGCCCATTCTCTCCCTCCCTCCCACTTTCACTCCCTCCTTCCCCCCATCAAATAAATAAAATAAAAAATGAAATTTTTTAAGAAAATGAAAAGAGACTGGAGAGATGGCTTAGCAGTTAAGGTCCTTGCCTACAGAGCCAAAGGACCCAGGTTCCATTCCCTAGGACCCACATAAGCCAGATGCACAAGGAGGTGCACACATCTGGAGTTCGTTTGCAGCAGCTGGAGGCCCTAGTGTGCCCATTCATTCTCTTTCTCTATCACTCTCCCCTCTTTACCTGCCTCTTTCTTTCTCAAATAAATAAATAAAAATAACATATTTTAATAAAAAGGCTGGTCAGAAGACCTGAATCAGCATTTCACTAAGGAAACACACTGCTGCATGTGACTGCACACACTTGCACTGGGAGACTGAGGGAGGAGCTCACAAGCTCCGCGTCTGGGTTGCACAGTGAGACAGTCTCAAAAAGATACATACTTAGGCTGGGAAGATGACTTAGTGGTTAAGACGCTTGCCTGCAAAGCCAAAGGACCCAGCTTTGATTCCCCAGGACCCACATAAGCCAGATGCACAAGGTAGCACATGTGTCTGGAGTTCGTTTGCAGCAGCTAGAGACCAACGCACCCATTCTCTCTCTCTTTCTCTCTCTCAAATAAATAAAATGACAATAAAAATAAAGATACACTCATTTTCTCATAGAAACAAGCAAAGATGCTCAATTATCATTGGTTTTTGGGAAAATTAAAACTAAAACCAGATACCACTTCCTAGCACAAAACGGCTATAGGGAAAAAGCAGACAACAAGATATCAGAAAGGATGTGGGAACATTCACTCGCTGCAGTGGGGATGTTAAACAGCGTAGCCACTTTGGAAAAAAGCTGGCAGTTTCCTACGAAGCTAAACATAAGCTTATCATATGGCACAACCATTCTCCTACTACTCTTGCTATGAAAGACGAAAACATATGTCCACATAAAGACAAATGCATTACTCACAAGAGCCAAAAAGTGGATGCCCAGCTACCAGTGACTGGGCAAAGGAGGCACACTTTGGCAATCAGCAGAGGGACTGCCAGCAGCCCGTGCCACAGATGAACTAAGTAAAGCACACTAGCGCTCCTGCCACTGCTGCATGACAGAGCTGGGTGCAGATTCCCTGCTTCAGTACGGCTAGGAGAGCACCTGAGAGGTTGCCTAGGTTGGGGATGGGCACAAGGGATACTCTGTGGGGTGACATAAATGATCTCACAGGGAATTTCCACAAAGACTGCACCTCTCTGGAAATTCACTAAGTCCTAAACTGCTCTCTTTCAGTATGCAAGCATTGCTCAATATAACTGGGGTTTTGCTACCAAAATTGTGCTTTTTTAACCCCCAACCCATCATACTGGCAACAAACTGCACAAATGAGTCTGACTAAGGTGCTGGTACGCAACCTGAAGCACAGCTCTGCAAAGGGCCACTGAGACGGGGCCCCTCCAAAGCCAAGCACCACGCCCCTCCCACGATCCTGTGACAGGCTTCCTTCCACACCCGCACTGCTCTCCCTATTAGGGGTTATAGTTTTGAGGAGTTAGAAGCGCATCGTGAGGTCTCCTGCAAATGCCTATGCATCTCCTCATCAGAAGACCCACCAGTGACCAAAAGGCTTTGGTTTGGCTGTGCAGTGAAATGTCCACTGACATGCAGTGAAGAGAATGCATCAGAACCCAGCCAAATATGATCTCTGGGGAACTGCTTAGCTCTGCTGCTTTATCACATGGACTCCAATGGTCCCGACAGGGGATGGAGAGAGCTTAGCAGTTAAGGCACTTGCCTGAGAAGCCTAAGGACCCAGGTTCGATTCCCCAGTATCCATATAAGCCACATGCACAAGGTGGCACATGGGTCTGGAGTTCATTTGTACTGGCTGGAGGCCCTGGTGCACCCATTCTCTATGTGCCTCTTTCTCTCTTCCTCCCTCTCTCTCTCAAATAAATAAATTAATTAAAAATTTTTTTTAAGTCCAAAGAACACACTCATGTCAAAAAGCTAAATGTTGCCAGGTGTGGTGGCTCACTGCTATAATCCCAGCTCTTGAGAGGCTGAAGTAGGCAGATCACCATGAAACCAAGGCCAGCCTGGGCTACATAGAGAGTTCAGTAAGTGAGCTACAAAGTGAGAGACCCTATTGCCAAAAAAAAAAAAAAAAAAGTTAAATGCATACAGTTTGCCCAAGAACAAGCCACGTGATCTGCCAACCTCTACCCAGCTCTTACTATACATAAGGAAAATAACATTATAGCATCAAAAGCTTCCCCCTTATGGACACATGGCAATTTTCCCTTAGAGAATGCTTACTTATTTAATCTACTCAACAAATACACTCAGCAGCTACTATGAGCCAAGCACTGCTCAGAGTGGCAGTGAACAAAACACAGCAAGTGCCTACCTTGTACCCTAGCCCGGGTGCAGCATGGAGAGAGACAAGAAGCAAAGACAAGAACTAGTATTTGTGGGGGAGCTGAGCCAAGAAGGGTGAAGTGCGGGATTCCAGATACAAGTGGGCGTGGGAGCTGAGCAGGCCCGGGTTCTGTGACATTAGAGCAGACACCAGAAGGCAGGCAGGGAACCATTATGACCCAGGAAGACCGGAGAAGAGGGAGGCAGAACCATGAGAACAAAGACCTAGGACAAGCGTAGTGTAGGTTCCAGGGCTCCAGGCAGATCTGGGGTATTTTGAATGGTCCTTGAGGACTATTCCTTTTTGTTTGTGGTGATGGGGTGGAGCCCATGGTCTTGCCCATGCTAGGCAAGCACTGACCACTGAGCCCCTGCCTAGGAAGGTGACGCTGGGAAGGTGGTGAGGCACTTAAAGAGCCTAAAGTGAGGACTTGTGTGCTGTGACTTCTCTGGAAGGAGGCTACGTAGAAAAAGGGAGGCCACTGCAGGAGTCTCAGGAACAGATGTGGGAGAGCAACAGTAAAGATGGGACAGGTAGTTAGAGTCTTAACATTTATTTGAAAGATAAACAAAACAGTATTTGCCAGTACATTCAGGAAAGAGGAAATTAAGACACGGTCATCCATCTGTAACTTAAAAACAAGTATTCTGGGGGCTGAGAGATGGCTCAGTGGTTAAAGACACTTGTCTGCAAAGCCTGATAGCCTGGGTTTGATTCCCCCAGTACCATGTAAAGCCAGATGCACGAAGTAGTGCGTGTATCTGGAATTCATTTGCAGTGGCATGAGGCCTTGGCATGCCTATTCTCTCTTTTCTCAAAAATAAATAAAAAAATATTTCTACTATGAATAGATAGACAATTGATGTTATGAGCAGATATAAACAAGATGTGATTATGGTTGGGAGGAGGAAAGGCAAGAAAAGATGGAGGGGAGGCAAAATGAGCTGAGAGAAAAAGCAGACACAGAAACAGGTCGGTGATCCTTGACCTGAAGCCTCTTGCCTCCTGGTCTATAAGAGGGGCACAGAGCACAAAGGGTGGGAAAATGAAGCTTGGAGATCAATGTGTGACATCACACTCAGACTAAATCATGTCACTTAATTGTATCAATGAAGACATTGTCCACCAGCTAGTAACTTTCTTTAAAAAAAAAAAAAAAAAAACTTTTCCTGCTGGAACTGAGCTGATAACCTCCTCCATGTAGACCAGCTGACAGAAAACTGGAAGAAGCCATTCTGCATGCAGTTAAATGGGAGAGAGAGAAATCACCAGTGAAGATACTCAACAGTGGACACTGCAAGCCTTATATTTGGCCAGCCAGGCCAAATGAGCCAACAGGTACAATAGTGGCACGTCTGTCATGATGGAAAACAACTGTCCTCCAATTGGACTGGAGGCCCGCTCCATGGAAGGGAATACATCCCTGATACTGAAAACTTAAAACAGGGGTAGTCATGAGCCCTAGGGGTGTAACGTCTGCTGCTGTCTGGCTAAATGTATATACTATGCTTATCAAACTTCCCAGTAAGCACTTCTCTTAATGTTAGTACATATATATTAATGCTACTCTCACTTTTGGTAGAGAACCTTGTCTTTTCAGATGGCAGTGACCTTGGGATGACTCAGAAGGCATCATGGTGCTGCAAAGAAGTGACAGGAGTGCTCAGCACTGCAACATCTCTATCACACCTTCCAAGGCTCAGGGTCCATTGTAGAAGAGGTGGCGGAAAGAATGTAAGAGCCAAAGGAAGGGTAGGACTCCTTACAACGTGCTCCCTCCAGACACAAACTGGCCTGGATATCCATGACCTCACATTGCCTGTCACTACCTGTACAAGACCATCATAATAGGAGGAAAAGATCATGACATCAAAATAAAAGACTGATTGACAGGGGGAGGGGATATGATGGAGAATGGAGTTTCAAAGGGGAAAGTGGGGGTAGGGAGGGCATTACCATGGAATATTGTTTATAATCACGGAAGTAAAAAAAAGTGTGTGCGTGTGTGTGTGTGAGCACACCAGAATCTTTTGCCATGGCAAATGGAATGCCAGATACTCATGCCACTCCTTGCATCTAGCTTTAGGTCGATGCCTGGGAAACTGAACCTGAGCTGCCAGACTTTGCAAGCAAGTGCCTTTAACAGCTGAGCCACCTCCTCAACCCATAACTAACTTTCTTAATATAAAACCCTACTGCAACTGCTAGGACCTAACACTTAGCAAACTGTGGCCCTGAGGCTTCATACATGGAAAAATGAGGTACCTCAAAAACTCAGTAAGACCAGAGAAAGTTTAAGGGAATATCTTCTCATTAGCTATATTTATTCTTTTAACCCCACATCAACTTAATGATCTATTTCACAGTTGAGATCCCAAGATTAAGTCTTCAGCAAAAATGACACACTTAGAAAGGCAGGCGAAGCCAGGCCTGGTTGTGCAATCCTGTAATCCCAGCGACTTTATAGGCTTAGGCAGGACTATTCCAAGTTCAAGATCAGCATGAACATTTTAGTGAGCTCCTGTCTCAAAATAAAAAGACAGCTAGATATGTGTAGCTCAGTGGAAAAGCACTTGCCTAGCATGTGCAAGGCCCTGGGTTCAAATTCCAACACCACATAACAAAGAAAAGCCAGGTAACCACATGTGGTTG
The DNA here is from genome assembly GCA_036346955.1 of Dipus sagitta. Classification (NCBI taxonomy): domain Eukaryota; kingdom Metazoa; phylum Chordata; class Mammalia; order Rodentia; family Dipodidae; genus Dipus; species Dipus sagitta. Next base: position 8,830,676 of record CM070773.1, read on the forward strand.
GATGGGCTCCTGCCCCCAACACACTCCAACCACAGTAGATGTCTCTGGGGCAGGCTGGTTTCCTCCCATTTCTCAGTCACTGTTTTGCTACTTGCTACCATCCAGACGTATGCTTCCTAATTTTCAGAAAAACACACTTCAGAATTACTTTGCTAGGAATGAAACTGGCTATTTAAATTTCAAATACTTTGCTTCTCAGACTTGGTAGAAAATTACAAATGTTCAGGCTGGGTGTGGTGGCGCACGCCTTTATCCCAGCACTTGGGAGGCAGAGGTAGGAGGATCTCCATGAGTTCGAGGCCACCCTGAGACTGCATAGTGAATTCCAGGTCAGCCTGAGCTGAGCTGAGCTACAGCGAAACCCTACCTTGAAAAACCAAAAAAAAAAAGAAAAAAAGAAAAAGAAAAAGAAAAAGAAAAAAGAAAGAAAGAAAGGAAAAAAAAATTACAATGTTCAAGTTTAAAAACTTTCAGGTACGGCAGAAAACCTAATCTCCATCCAGTTCTGCTTGTTTCTGTTGCCTTTTTTCTCCCTGTCATAGTTTATCACATCAGGTCTGGAACCCCAAATACAGAGATTTGGGGAAAGGAAATGGGGAAAAAAAAAAAAAAAAAAAACGCCCTTTAAAAGTAATCCTCTCAACAGAGGACCATTATCTTTTAGCTGCTACCTAGCTCCAAGGTGACCGACCATATGTGCTATCTTATGATGCCAGTCAGCAGAGGAAAGCCACAAACCAGTGGGATGACATCAACTGTCTCTGCTGCATGAGCCCAAGGGAGAAGCCTGTCTCTCCTAACATGTTCTGAATCAGAAACCCAAGTCTTCATTCTAAAACTAAGAATGGACCCTGTGGATGGAAAAGAAAAATCTATGCTAAAACTTAAGATTTAGAACAAATGGACCTGCTGGATTTGGTTCAGCTTCACTGAGCCATTTCCATGACTAATAAATTACATGATCAGTACTGAGATCGCTATGATTAGCAGGTGGTTGGCCACCCAAGCCCACTGTAGTATGGTTTCACCAACTGTCCAGCCAACACCCTGTACACTTTAGATAGGGCCTCCAGCTCTAACTAGTCTTGATTTATGCAGATCCCTGCTACGGTAGTCCCTCTCCACCACAGCCCACTAGGAAGGAGGTTATGAATCATCTACTTGTGGGTTCAACTAAAAACCAAAGCAAGATAGGAAACAAATCTATTAAAACTTCTAGGTAGGGGTGGAGAGAGAGCTCAACAGTTAAAGCGCTTCCTTGCAAAACCGAACGACCTGAGTTCGATTTCCCAGCACCCACATAAAGCCAGATGCACAGTGGCGCATGCACCTAGAGTTCGTTTGCAATGGCTACAGGCCCCGGCACGTCTGTTCTCTTTGTCTCTCTCAGCTTGCAAATAAACAATTAATTTAAAAAAAAAAAAAAACTTCTAGGTAGCTTCAAAACATGATAAAGTTATTCGGCAAAGTTTTAATCTATTCTATTTCCCCTTAGCCTCTAGTAACTTTCCATCCTTCTCATGCCCACACATCTACCTGTTATTACCACAGTTCACTTTATTTTATTGTGTGTGACAGGGTCTGATGTAACCCAGGATGGATTAAACTCACTATGTAGCCAAGGATGACCCTGAACTCCTTTTTTTTTTTTTTTTTTTAATTGGGCACACCAGGGCCTCCAGTCACTGCAAATGAACTTGATACATGCGCCATCTTGTGCATCTGGCTTTCATGGGTCCTGGGGAATCAAGCCTTGAACCAGTGTCCTTAGGCTTCACAGGCAAGCACTTAACCGCTAAGCCATCTCTCCAGCCCGACCCTGAACTTCTGATACCCCTGCCTCTACCTCCCAAATTGTGAAACTTACAGACATGTATCACCATGCCTTTTTCCCCCATGCAGTCCTTGAGATTGAACACAGGGCTCCCGGCGTGACAGACAGGCACTCTACCCCAGCCCCAGCCCAGAACCACAGTCCTAAACTTACCTGAACCAACTGCACCCCAGGTACTTCTCAAAAAAGTCTAAGCACTATTCACTTTCACTAAAGTAAAATGTTCTACTTCTGGTCCCCCCAAAAAGAACGGATAAAGTGGCTCATTAGCACAGTGGGTAGCACGTCAGTCTTATTTTTAAAAAATGATAAACTCTACCTTCATCAAGAACAGACTGCATAAGAGTTTAGTGGCTTGTAAGCAAAAGAGGGGAGAGGGAGAAGGGAGTGTTAACCAGAACTAAGGACCTGATGAAAAGCCTTATGGAAATCGACTTCTTTGTTAGCTAATGAAAAAATACACAACTGGCGTACGCCTTTAATCCCAGCCCTGAGGAGAGAGAGGTAGAAGGATCACTGTGAGTTTGAGGCCAGCCTGAGACTACATAGTAAATTCCAGGTCAGCCTGGGCTACAGCGAGATCCTACCGTGAAAAACAAAAAACAAAAAGTACACAATTTAAAAGCTAGGGAGACTGCTCAGTAGTTAAAGGTATTTGCTTTCAAAGGCTGCTGGCCCAGGTTTGGTTTCCTAGCACCATGTAAGGCTGGATGTAAAAGCGCCACATGCAGCTGGCATTTGCAGCAGCCAGAGACCCTGCTGCACCTGTACATACTCGCACACAAATTAATTAATTAAATTAATATATATAAGCTGGGCGTGGTGGCGCACACCTTCAATCCCAGCACTCGGGAGGCAGAGGTAGGAGGATCGCCGAGAGTTCGAGGCCACCCTGAGTGAATTCCAGGTCAGCCTGGGCAAGAGTGAGACCCTATCTCAAAAAAAAAACTTTACACACACACACACACACACACACACACACACACATAAAATAAAGAGTTTGGGTAGGAGTACCCTGTGGGGGTTGGTAATGCTGCTCCCAGGCCGCTAGAGGAAAGCCCAGTACTGGGATGGGTTACCTCCCAGGAAGTTGGAATCCAAAACAATAAATAAATGCCCTTGGTTGTCCAACAGAACTCGATGGTAAACACCACATGCTGCAACTGCAGGACATGGAGGAAATAAGTTGGAAGCCTCTTCCCTGCTAGCTAGCTGTCACAATGCTGGAACGTGCTGTGCAGGCTGCTGGGGGAGAAAATTCTCCACAGCCTTAGCCAGCAGTGGACCCTATAAGCTACACAATCAACCACCCAGCAGCATGTGCCTACTGGCACAACAGCCGCATGACTATCATTGGGGAAACCAACTGCTCTCTGACTGGCTTTGAGGCTGGCTCCAGAGAGGGAATTCATGCCTTGTACTAAAAAAACAAACCAAAAGCCTATGGCTGGGAAGGTCCTATAGGCCCTAGGGAGAAGCTACTGCTATTGTTTAAGTAAATGGAACTTTTGCCCATCAACTGCCCTCTAAGTATTTGTGTTTATTCCCAGAGATCAGCACTGCCCTCACCTCAGTCCAGAGAAGCTTCTTTCTGCAGATGGTGGTGACTACTGGGGAGACCCAAAACTTGTCAAAGTGCTGAGAAGAAGTGACTATGGAGTGGTCAGTGCTAAACAAGACGTCTCTGTTGCACCCTCCAAGGCTCAGGGAACATTTCAGAAGAGGAGCAGAAAGAATGTAAGAGCCAGAGCATGGGGAGGGATGCTTTGGAACACGATCCTCTGGACACGAAACAGCATCGTATTCATGGTCGTACAGTGGCTGCAGTTACCTGCCCAAGACCTACACAATATTGGCACCATAAATCTTCTGTCAAGGATGATAGAGAGGGGGAAAAAAACAGAAGAGAGACTAGTTAGAAAGAAGAGGAGTTCCATGGGAGAGAGGGACAAAAGAAGGTTTGAAGAGGAGATTATGATTAAAAGACATTATGCTCATGTATGAAAACTGTCAATTAAAAAGTTTTAGCCAGGCATGGTGGCACATGCCTTTGATCCCAGCACTCAGGAGGCAGAGGTAGGAGGATCACCATGACTTTGAGGACAGCCTGTGACTACAGAATGAGTTCTAGGTCAGCCTGGACTAGCGTTAAAACCCTACCTTGGAAAAAAGCCAAGGAGGAAAAAGTTTTTTTTAAAAAAAAAAAGCTGAGCATGTTGGCACATACCTTAATCTCTGTACTTGGTAAGCAGAAGATGATTGCTATGAGTTCAAGGCCAACCTAGACTACAGAGGAAGATCCAAGTCAGCCTGGGCTAGAGGGAGAGACCCTACCGCAAAAAAGGAAAAAAATAAAAGAGCTGAGTGGCTTGCTAAATACTCAAAAAGATCCGAAATAAGAGCACTGTTTGGGGATGCACACTGAAAACTACAAACAATATTGGTAAGTATGAAAAGTTAACTAGCCATTCTGACTAGACTTTCCTTTGAAACATACCAGACTGAATGAGGGAACAAGACAGAGAAGGAATGAATGACGTGAAACCAGAGTGAGCAGTAACTAACCCAGGCTCCAGGCCGTACACACAAAAAGCCTCCCCAAAGCCAAAATCCTTCTCTTCTCAAGAGGCTCTCTTACTTTTCTCTGAAACCACTCTCTTTTCTGACACTCCAACAAGTGAAGAGTTTCAGCACACTTTTTTATTCTGCTACTCCAGACCCAGGAGAAACCCTCACCAGTACCCCAAACTCCAACAGGCCTTCGTCAAGGGACAGTCCACTGCTGCATGCATGTAAGAAACTAACATTAAACATGTTCCCAAACACGGACTGCCAGGGTAATAACTCCATCCCCCGTGGTCACAAGTACTGACACGCTGCTCTGGAAATATGCTCCCAGGCTGAGAGGCAGGGAATACCGTCAGATGTGTGGATGCCTCTACAAGCCAACAAGATCTACCCAGCCCCCCACTGTACACAGAGGTACACAGCACTTCAGAAGTTGTCAGGATGTGGACACTAAATCCAAACACGACTGGGCACAGTTTCTAAGAAGCAATCAGACAGGGGCTGGGTGTGGCAAGACCTCCAGACCAGCTGTCATACAGGTCCACTGCACCTGCAGGTCCAGTCCACTAAGGCTTCCAGGCGACATGCATTCTGGGAAGAAAAAACAGCTACTGCTGGAGGATGGAAGTCTTCTAACTTTCGGGGAGCCACTGTTCACTTCTCTAAGAAAGTCCACCACCTAAAGACCAGGAAACAAGTAACTTTAAACACAATTTCTCACAGATCGGACAAGCAGGAGCTGACAAGAACACCCTTTTGTGGATGGGACATGAAGGGGCACAGAGGCACAGAGACAAGCTCACAGGGGAGCACTGGAGACCTGCCACAGTCTTCTCTGGCCTAGCACCACGTTTTGCAACAACCCTGCTTCCTTGCAGGTCCTGTAAGAAAACTTAGAAAAAGGAACCGCATAAAGTCATGAATATACTGAATTCTATCAACAGTCAAAAATCCTAACACCTGTAGTTCGAAAGACACCTTCACAAGTCATCAAAATGTCAGCCAACATCTCAACACTTCCCATAAGCTCATTGTGAAATAATAATAATAACAACCGGGTGGTGGTGCACGCCTCTAATCCCAGCACTTGGGAGGCAGAGGTAGGAGGACTGGCATGAGTTCGAGGCCACCCTGAGACTACACAGTGAATTCCAGGTCAGCCTGGGCTAGAGTGAGACCCTACCTCAAAAAGCCAAATATATATATGTGTGTGTGCGTGTGTGCGTGTGTGTGTTTCAATAATAAAGTTCTACTTGAAAATCAGAGATATTGCTGTAACAGATAACCAGTCCCTTTGTGCGTGCAATCACTGGCAGGAAGAATAAACTCAAAGAGAAGGTTATCCGGAGCGCGGACAGGACTGGTTCAGCAGCTCCACCGACGGTCGGGCCCGGGGCACCTCTGCAAAGCAAGCTGTCCCGAAGGCTACGGGGAAGATTCCCCGGGACAGGGCACTGAACGGGTCCCCGTGCGCCTGTGTGAGGAGTCAGAGCCACCGGCGCCCTCGGATCCTTACAGCCCGGGGTCAGCGCACGGGACTGCGGTCGGTGCTCGGTCAGGGCCGTCCCGGACGCCCGGGGTCCGGGTCCCGCAGCTTTGACAGGTCGGCACGGGGCCGAGCGCCCGGGGCTGGCTGGACCTGTCAGAACGCGGCGGGATTGGCCCGGAGCCCGGCCCCGGAGAGGTCACCGGGGAGTGGGGGGGGCGAGGGCCCCGCGGCCGGCCACGCCTCCAGGAAGCGGCGGGACCCGGGCGCGCCGGAGAGCAGAGCCGGCCCTCGACCCCGTCCGGCCCGAGCCGAGCCGAGCCGAGCCGAGCCGGAGCCAGGCCCGTGCGGCCGCGCCCCCTCCCCGCGCCCGGCACTCACAGGTGACGATGGGCTTGTTCTCCATGGTGTAGATCACCGGCGGCAGCGGCTCCTCAGGGGCGTCCATGGGCGTCCGGCGTCACCGGCCAGGCCCCCCGCGCCCCATGGGTACCCGAGGCTGCGCCGGGGCCAGCCGAGCCCGCGCCTGCACGCCGCCGGCCCCGGGCAGCTCCCCTGCCCCGGCCGCCCAGCCGTCGCCGGCCGCTTCCACTTCCGGCCCCGGCGCTACCGCGTGACCACTTCCGGGGCGCGCGGCTTAAAGGGGTGGGCCGTGCCGCCGCCTGCCCTCCGACGCAAAGAAGCGCTGGCGTTTCCCGGCCTCGGCCCGAGCTCTCTGCGGCAGCGGAAGGACGGGCGGCGCGGGGACTCCAGCTCGCTCTCTCTCCCTCTCTCTCTCTTCCTCCTTTCCCTCCCAGGCTGGATGCCTCCCTCAGGTGATCATCCAGACCCCGGATGAGTTTCCACCCACCCGGCGAATGCCAAGCTGGGTCCCGGCTCGCTTTGTCACACTGCTTTGCAAAGTCGTGTGCTTGGCACAGTGACCGTGTCAAATGCCTTCGCCCCTGGCCGGAGTCTTCCAGACGCGTGGTGTCCGCCGGCAGTGAGCACCTCCTCCGTTTTCATGGAATTAAGGCTGTGCCCTCGGCCGTGTGTAGCCCGTCTTGGACGGAACCGGTCACACCGCGTTGCCGGGAACGAGCAAACAAGGGTTGGGAAGTGCCACGAAATAGGGGGCCTTACTTTCGACTGTATGTAAGTTACTTGTTTAAGTAAAGCAGATTTGGGGCAGTTTCTGCAAACGGAATAAATAAACGTCGACACGAACATGACTGCTGGATTGTTGTGGTAGTGTTAGCCTCGGGGCAACTGGAACTGGCAGCTAAAACATCATGATGAAAACTGGGCAAAACCAGGAGAGGAAGAAGCTAAGCATAGGTGGTGGGGGGTGCTGGAAGTCTGCCTGACTCCCTGAAAGATTTACCTGAGCCCACGTAAGCAATATAGGATGGGACCCAGTGGATTTGGCCAGGAATAAGTCGAAAAACTCAACGTCAACCGGTGCTGTGGGAAAGACCTTTCCCTTCACACACCAGGACATAAAGCCGAGACACCAGACTAAGGACACTGTCCCCAGGCCAGCAAACCCCATCTATGACATGGTATGCACTACGGTTTTTTGTCTCACACTTTTTTTTTTTTTGTCTTAAGCAACTTTTTAAATTTTTTTGAGAACAGGAGAAAGAAACAGAGAGAGAATGAGCACACCAGGACCTCTAGCCACTGCAAGCAAACTCCAGACGCATGCACCACCATGTGCATCTGGCCTACATAGGTACCGGGGAATCAAACCTGGGTCCTTAGGCTTCACAGGCAAGCAACTTAACTGCTAAGCCATCTCTCCAGCCCCTAAACAACTTTATAACAATGTAAACGCTATTCTTAGCTCAAGGACTCTACAGAAACAGGCCAAGGCTAGATGTAGCCTGTGAGTTCGATGTTGCCAATCCCTGTCCTGAAATAAAGCCTATTACTGGAGTCATGCCACTTAGAGGGGCTTGAGGATATCTTGGACAGTCCTCAGACCAAACTGAAACAAAACTAAACCTAAGGTGAAAACAGTACTGGAGCCGTGAGCTACAGCGGAAGGCAAGATTCAAGAGAAAGCTAATCCCGAGCCCTGCAGCTGAGCCTGAGGAAGCACTGCACAATTGCCTAATGAAAATATGCGTGCCGTCTTGGTCATCAGGACACCACAGTGGAGAAGCTCTCTTTCCAGAAAGAGGGCAGGTAGTAGGGTGAGCTCACTCGCTGTTCCAGGTAGCACTCCATTTCCACTTGAGGCAGAAGTGGGCACTGGACTGATCTCCCCTGAGCAGACTTATTGGCGACTTTTTATTCCCATGAGAACTTAAGGAAGCACAATTAGTAGTTTAGCAATTTCCCTTTTTTTATTTTATTTTATTTTATTTACTTAAGAGAATGGGCATTCCAAGGCCTGTAGCCACTGCAAATGAACTCCAAATGCATGCACCACCTTGTACATCTGGCTTACGTGGGTCCTTGAGAATCGAACCTGGGTCCTTAGGCTTTGCAGTCAAGCATCTTAACCACTAAGCCATCTCTTCAGCCCAGCAATTTCTTTTAATAATGGGAATCGATGCTGTTCCTATTAGCTAATGTCCATTTTATCTCCCCTTCTCCCTCTCCCTCTCTCTCTCTATCTTTTTGTTTGTTTGTTTCTCGAAGTAGGGTCTCACTCTAGCCCAGGCTGACCTGGAATTCACTATGTAGTCTCAGGGTGGCCTTGAACTCACGGCGATCCTCCTACCTCTGCCTCCCGAGTGCTGAGATTAAAGGCATGAGCCACCATGCCTGGTTTTCTCTCTCTCTCTTTTTAATAGACCCTCTTCTCATGAGACAGTATTTTGTTGTGGGTAGTTATTGGTTGATCGGAAGAATTGCTGGACCTGTGGCTCAAATGGTCTCTCCTGCTAGCTCATGACATGGCCTCCCAGCTGCAGAAGCTGCTAAAGATATGTGTCAGAATATTGTGTTTGGGTTATTGAAAGGGAGACCCAACAGGCTTTGTTCACTCTTTCCATAAAGGGCTGTGACAAAAAAGAATGGCGAGTCAGGGAATGTCCATAGCAGGCTTACTCCTAGTATTACCAAACTGAACACAACACAGATGTCCTTCAGCAGTGGAATAAACAGTCATCCGGCCACACCTCGGACTATGACTTGGCAAGATAAGCGTACACCAACTTAGATGAATCTCCAGAGGAAAATGCTGAATGAACAAAATCCTGCCACAAAAGTGTGTACACCCGGGATCCTATTAATAGAACATTCTTGGAAAAAACAAAATCATCAAAATGAAGAAGAGATCAGTGGCTGCCAAGAATTAAAGAGAGGGTGGGGTACAGAGAGAAGTGGGGTGGCTATGACAGGACAGCATGTGGGATCCTCATGGAGCAGGGACAGTCTGCATCTACTGTATTGGTATCATGGTAGGGTTTAGATAAGAAATGTCCTCTAAAAGGCTCAGGTGTTGAAGGCTTAGTTTCCAGATGATGGTGCTACTGAGAAATGACTGCATTTGGAGGCCCTGATCTAATCAATGGATTAATCCACTGACAGGTTCCTAACTGAATGCTCTATTGGGAGGTGGGGCCCAGTTGAAACCACTAGTGCGTGCCCTGTAGAAGTAAGATCCACTTTGCCCCTAACACCATCCCCTTGGCCATGTGAAATCAGCAGCCTCCTCCACACGCTCCCCTGCCATGATGTTCTGCCTCATGTGAGGCCCGAGGCAATGGACAAGCCTGCCATTGTCTGAAGCTGAACCAAAGTGAACTTCCAACTTGTTCTTCTCAAGTTGTCAAGTGATGGAAGGCTGGCAAGCACACCTGACTGGTATTGTGCTGCACTCTTTTATTACTTTTATTTCCTTATTTATTTGCAAGCAGAGGGGGCGGATATTGAGAGTATGGGCATGGCTGAGCCTTTAGCCACTGAAAATGAACTCCAGATGTGTGCATGTCTTTATGCATCTGGCTTTACATGGGTCCTAGGCAGTCAAACCCAGACCGTCAGGCTTTGCAAGCAAGCGCCTTTAACCACTGAGCCACTTCTCCAGCCCTATGCTGCAGTTTTATAAGATACAGCCATTAGGGAGGACCTGGGCAGGGAGTCCACTCCATCTCTTACAACTGCATGCGAATCTGTCATCTCAAGATTAAACTCGGTATTTTAAAGAGGCACCGACTCCAGAGTGGTATCGTGAATTTTCAAGTTATCCACAATGCAAACTATCACTTCTCGTTTCCTCTCATTCTTCCTCCTCTCCTCACTGTCCAATGCTTTGACATTCATCAGGTATCTGGGGAGCATCTCCATGTGCAGTACCGGCCCTCTGGCTCAGATATTCCCTGATGTGCATTTTTCTTGCATGCATTTAACAACGCTCCTCTGAATCATACTGCTTGGGAGAGCAGATATTCCACCAGGGGACATAAAAGCAATGATAGTTAGGATGATCAAGGAAATGGCATATAAACATTATTTTCCTGCTAAGTTAACAAAAACCTGGAGAAGGGACGTAGACAAGGCGGTTAGCGTGTGAGACCGCGTACTCCAGCCTGCCTCCATGGGGGGGTAGATCTTTGGGTTTCTGCTTGACCTTTGAGAAGCTATGACAGCCACTGTCCCTGAGTCAGCTCTCTTATTGAGGAGAGGGTGCTCGCCGACCTTGGTGGATTAAGCCCTGTGTGGCGGCATCCCTTGGCCCCCAGTCTTCAGCCCTCAGCCCCTTCCCTAACGTCATTTAAATAAGAAGGAACTCGAACCTGGCGCCAGCATGCCTTTTCCCAACACTGATGCTTCTATTTTTAGCTCAGCTGCATTTTTTTTTCCTTAGCTGCTTCTCCCCTCTTGCCAAGCTGAGCCTACCTACTCCCCAAGAAGCCTCCTGCCCCTTTGCCTGTGCCTCAGGCCGGAGTGGCCACCAGGCTGAGGTCCTCACCTGGGCTCCACTTTCCCACCTATTCTCAGGGCCCAGAAAGCCACGTGCTGCCCTCGGGACCAAAGCCAGTTTAGTGTGTAGGGGCAGGGCCTCTCATAATAGCCACTCGAACCCCTTGGCATGTCTCACATCAGGGTGACACAGCACAGGGTGATGACGAGGAAAGCCAGGAAGGGCTGAGCCACCTACCATGTCAACCTCCAGGAACACCAAACCTCCCTGCACGAGGCTAGAGGCCGCCGTCAGCTGACCTGACTGCACCGCTGGTCCTATATAACTAGCGCGGTGCAGACTGCACACCCTCGGCAGCCTGCGTGGTGACAAGGACAGTCCTCAGGATGCACAGAACCTGGCTAACGACTGGCTGCCTGGGCCCCATGCTCTCAGCTCACTCTAGTTGCAACTGCAGGGGACTGCCCAGCTAGAATCCCACAACTTCCAAGATTTCTGCAGGTCTCACTTTCCTGCCCCGAGCCAAGAACCTTCTCCAACAACGCCAAGAAGGACCAGAGCCTTGGCACCACCAGGCCATTCCCGGCAAATGGGTGGAACGTTGTATGAGCCCCTTGGCTCAGTGGGATTATTTCAGCTTCGAGGGTACATTCCCTGTGTGGCCCCCTGGTCCTCCTCTGCCCTCTCTACCCCGCTCCCTCCTCTTTCCAAGACACCACAAGTGCACCACCTACACCCAGGTCCTGCTCACTGTCTGCACGGAGATGCAGAACGTTGTGTAATGACGTGTTTCTGCGCACACCGCTGTCTAGCCCAGCGCCAGTAAGCAACACGCCTTTGTGGTCATCTCACTGGAATCATAGCTCATCTCATGGCCCCAATGCACAGTGTCTAATCCACTGCCCCTGAGCTGAGCTGGCTCAGAGAGTGGCTACAAACACTATTCCACTTTGAACCTGAGCAGCATCCTTTCCATAGCATGGGAGCCAGGTTTGAAGACTGCAGGCCTGAAGGGACCAGTGGCTCTCCTAGCCAGTCCTCCACCTTCAGGTCTTACCCAGCACTGGGGGGGGGAGGGGGGGAGCAAAGGCCTACCTCAAGCATGTGGCCAGCTGTCCCTAGCAAGCAGCACAGGCCAGAAGCTCTAAACCAAGGTTACAAAAGCTATGGAGCTGAGCTGGCATATGTCCTCAACTTGCCAATGTCCATCTGCCCTGTGTTCCCGTGGGACCATACGAGGACACCAGGTGAGGTTGCTGGTTCCTATGGCTCTTGGGGCTGCTTCTGCCCATTGTAGTCCCCCCCCCAAATTGCTGGCACAAAACACCTGACCGGAAACAGCTTGTGGGGGGAAAGGGATTACATTCTATGACGGCAGGAAAAATATGGCATGAGCAGAGGCTGGACATCACCTCTGCCACAGCACGTGGACCACTGCAGCATGAGAGTGAGCTGAACAATGGCTCGAGGAGGCTGCCTGGGACACCCATAAACCCACCTCCTCCAGCTAGTGACCTAGCATTCAGAACCCATGAGTTTATGGGGGACAACTGATTCAAACCACTACATTCCACCCCTGACCCCCATCAACTGATGACCATCCATAATTTAAAATGCAATACGTTCAGTCCAACTTTTCAAAGTCCCCATAGTTTTTATTGATCTCTGCTCTTCAAGCATCCTGATAATCCAAAGTTTGTGTGTGTGTGTGTGTTTTGGTTTTTCGAAGTAGAGTTTTGCTCTAGCCCAGGCTGACCTGGAATTCACTATGGAGTCTCAGGGTAGCCTTAAACTCACAGCAATCCTCCTACCTCTGCCTCCCGAGTGCTGGGATTAAAGGCGTGCGCCACCACACCCGGCTCCAGTCCAAGGTTTCTTAACTGTGAACTGTAAAACCAAATCAACAGTCACACTGCAAAACATGGCCCAGGGAAAACTCCATCCCAATCCAGCAGCTCTCTTTGGCAGCCATCTCATAGTGCTGGTATCTCCAAAACAGCCTCAGGTCTACACGTTAAGCCGCAGTTCATCCATGCCACAGCTCCGCTGAGCCTCCTTGCAGGGAATCCAACAAACATGGTTTACATCATCCAGCGGCCGCTTCCGGAAAACAGACCACATTGTTCATTTGTAGCAGCTGAAGGCCCTGGCACACCCATTCTATCTCTGTCTCTTTTCTATCTTTCTCTCTGCTTGCAAATGAAGAAATAAACTAGGGCTGGGGAGATGGCTTAGCAGTTAAGCTGCATGCCTGTGAAGCCTAAGGACCCAGGTCTGATTCTCCAGGTCCTACATAAGCCAGATGCACATGGTAGTGCATGCGTCTGGAGTTCATTTGCAGTGGCTAGAGGCCCTGGCATGTCTGTTCTCTCTCTCTCTGTCTCCCTCTCTCTGACTCTAATAAATAAATGAATGAATGAATAATAAAAGTAAAGCTTTAAAAATAAAAGAAATAGCCAGGCATGGTGGCGCACGCCTTTAGTTCCAGTACTCGGGAGGCAGAGGTAGGAGGATCGCCATGAGTTTGAGGTCACCTTGAGATTACTTAGTGAATTTCAGGTCAGTCTTGGCTAGAGTGAGACCGTACCTCAAAATAAATAAATAAATAAAAATAAAAGAAATAAAATTATTTTTTTGAAAAAGAAAAGAAACAGGGCTGGAGGGATGGTTTAGCAGTTAAGGCATTTGCCTGCAAAGCCAAAGGACCCACGTTCTATTCCCCAGAACCCACACTAGCCAGATGCACAAGGGGGCGCATGCGTCTGGAGTTTGTTTGCAGTGGCTGGAGGCCCTGGTGCGCCCATTCTCTCTCTCTGTCAAATAAATAAATAAATAAATAAATAATATTTTAAAAAAGAAAAGAAACGAAGGAAGCATTGGCACCAGCTAGTAACTGAAGAGTGTAAGACAGAATGGGTACAAAAGGTGACCCAACAGGGTCAATGTGAGGGTCATGGTTTCAGCTCAGTGGCAGACTCAGGGCCTCGGCTCATGGTCATGAAGCACTCAGACATGCTGACCATATAGTAAGTTGATAAGAATGTCCATGCATTCCTAAGATGTAAAATGACACAATATCTGATCATAATGCAATAGTACTAAAAACAGTTGAATTCGGGAAACAAAACTAAATGAAAAAAAATTACAAACTTTCTTTTAAAGCGTTGGTCAAAGAACAACCATAAGCTGGGCGTGGTGGCACATGCCTTTAATCCCAGCATTTGGGAGGCAGATGTAGGAGGATCACCGAGAGTTTGAGGCCAGCCTGCAACTACATAGTGAATTCCAGGTCAGCCTGTACTAGAGCAAGACCTTACCTCGAAAAACCACAATAAATAAATAAATAAACAAACAAACAAACAAAGAACATCTATAAACCCACAGCACAATTCCTACAACAGAGATGATGAGATCACTGACTGTCCTAGGGGCCAAGCAAGACCCCTCAGAAAACAGCTCTGAACCCTAACATCCTTTGTTAAAGGATAGATGGAAAGGAATGGATTTAGCACTGGCTTAAGAAGCTAGAAAGGAAGCCAGACATGGTGGCGCACACCTTTAATCCCAGCACTTGGGAGGCAGAGGTAGGAGGATCACCATGAGTTTGAGGTCACCCTGAGACTACATAGTGAATTCCAGGTCAGCCTGGACTAGAGGGGAACCCTACCACAGAAAAAAAAAAGAAAAAGAAAAAGAAAGGGCTGGGAAGATGGCTCAACAGTTAAAGGTGCTTGCTTCCTGACGGTCTAGGTAAATTCAATTCCTCAGATCTACAAAGCAGTGCTATATGTCAGGAATTCTTTTGCAGTGGCAGGAGGCCCTGGCATACTCATTCCCATTCATATTCACATACTCTCTCTCTTTTCTTCTCTCCCTCTTCCCTTCTCTGTCTTGCAAATAAATACAATTTTTTTTTTTTTTTTTTTTTTGGTTTTTCAAGGTAGGGTCTCACTCTAGCCCAGGCTGACCTGGAATTCACTATGGAGTCTCAGGGTGGCCTCGAACTCATAGCGATCCTCCTACCTCTGCCTCCCGAGTGCTGGGATTAAAGGCGTGAGCCACCACGCCCGGCTATAAATACAATTTTTTAAGGAAAGGTTATAAAATAGCTGTTCAGAGTATAAGGAAGTAAGAGGAAGGCATCAGTAAGAAGGTAAGCAGAAGTGATTAGAGACTAGAAAATGGCAGAGTTGCTCTGCCACTGTGGGAAACAGAAGTGAATACCTGGGCTGGAGAGATGGCTCAACTGTTAAAGGTGCTTGCTTGCAAAACCTGATGGCCTCGGTTCAATTCCCTCGTACCCATGTAAAGCCAGATGCACAAAATGAATAGCTGAGTGAAAGGAAAAAGCACAAACAGGATTTTAAAAAGACAGGTGAAGGCTGGAGGGATGGCTTAGCGCTAAGGCGTTTGCCTACAAAGCCAAAGGACCAAGGTTTGATTCCCCAGGGCCCACGTTAGCCAGATGCACAAAGGGGCACACGCATCTTGGAGCTCGTTTGCAGTGGCTGGAAGCCCTGGCGCGCTCATTCTCTCACTCTCTCTCTGCCTCTTTCTCTGTTAAATAAATAAATAAAAATAAAATATCTTTTAGAAAAGACAGGTGAGGAATGAGCAGAGAAACAAGAAAAATATCTTCAAATGAAGTGACTGTTGGATCTTAAAATAGGACAAGATATCATTTGCTAGGGAAATTGGCTTTGAAGTGTGTAGAAAGAGCTAATGGGTCATTCCCAAAGAATGAATCAAAGAAATAGCTAAAGTGTCATTTCCTTTAAAGTCCCAATAAAAACCCTGCTGAGCCAGGCATGGTGGTGCTCACCTTTAATCCCAGCACTTGGGAGGCAGAGGTAGGATGATCACCATGAGTTCGAGGCCACCCTGAGACTACATAGTGAATTCCAGGTCAGCCTGGGCTAGAAAAAACCCTACCTCGAAAAACCAGAAAATAAAAGATAAAGCCAGCTGACCAAGCTGGTTTCCAGGGCAATGTGCCAAACTTCAACTCTCACAGGGCAGGGAAACAAAGAAAACATACAACTTCTCCTTATCACCGCAGTGTCTGGTTGATGCTGAAGCCATGAAAACTACACGCGGGAGATGTCACTGCCAAGGTAACGTTCAAATACCAGTGCAGAAGCTGAGCTAGATGCGAACAGACAGAACCCACTGCCGTGCTAAGTAAGGAGTCATCCTTATTACTAAGTTTGTGTGAAGCAAAAATGACGAGGTGAGGTGACATTAGAAATGTATTTCTAAGCCGGGCGTGGTGGCGCACGCCTTTAATCCCAGCACTCGGGAGGCAGAGGTAGGAGGATTGCCGTGAGTTCGAGGCCACCCTGAGACTCCATAGTGAATTCCAGGTCAGCCTGGGCTAGAGTGAGACCCTACCTTGAAAAACCAAAAAAAAAAAAAAAAAAAAAAAAAAAGAAATGTATTTCTGAGGCCAGGTATGGTGGCACACGCCTTTAATCCCAGCACTTGGGAGGCAGAGGTAGGATGATCGCTGTGAGTTCGAGGCCACCCTGAGACTACATAGTGAATTCCAGGTCAGCCTGAGCTAGAGTGAGACCCTACCTCAGAAAACCAAAGCGGGGGGCAGGGAGAAGAAATGTGTTTCTATCACCCATCCTGGTAATAGATGTAAGGGGAAAACCCTTACAGTTGCTGCTGTGGCTTGACTATGCCCCCCAAAGGCTGTGTGTTGGGAAGTCAAAGTCCAGTGCAACAGAAGGGCCTGAGGGAAGGTGTCAGGTCCTTAGGAGTCTACACATACACCAGGTGGTGCTGATGTCAGAAGGGCTTGGGCCTCAGGTCCAGTCTCATCTCTCTTGCTTTCTCTTGGGTCCTTCCCACCTTCCACCCTGGGGCGGTGCAGCTGGGAGCCTCACCAGACACCACAGCCTGACATGAGACTTCCAGCCTCCGGAGCCCGAGGACCGTCTGCTGCGTGGTACGTTCTACAACCTGTAGAATTCAGTTAAAAGGTAACACCCTCTCTCCAGGAAAAGCATTTACACAAGCTCAGTTTTAGGTTTTTTTTTTTTTTTTAATGCTTGATTAAAATGGGAACTAATGAAACTTAACAAGGCGGCAGCATCTGTCACATTCTACGTATGTAAATATCAGCCCAGGACTCAGCAGCATGCTCTGCGAGGAAATTGGAGTTATTCCCGTTTCACATCTTGCCAAATGATGGCTGGCGTAGCTTGACAAGACAAAGAAGCTGGAAGTGTAAAGAACAATATGCATTTTATTTAATATAGTTTATTTATTTATTTGAGAGAGAGAAAGAAGCAGAAGAAGAGAGGGAGAGAGAGAGAGAGAATGCGTGTGCCAGGGCCTCCAGCCACTACAAACAATGCATGTGCTCCCTTGTGCACCTGGCTAATGTGGGTCCTGGAGAGTCGAACCAGGATCCTTTGGCTTTGCAGGCAAACGCCTTCACCTCTAAGCCATCCCTCCAGCCCCTATCTGCATTTTAGAAATTAGATGATCAGGTCTGGAGGGATGGCTTAGCAGTTAAGCGCTTGCCTGTCAAGCCTAAGGACCCTGGTTCAAGGCTCGATTCCCCAGGACCCACGTTAGCCAGATGCACAAGGGGAGCACACGTCTGGAGGTCCTTTGCAGTGGCTAGAGGCCCTGGCGCGTCCATTCTCTATCTATCTATCGGCCTCTTTCTCTCTCTGTCTTTCGCTGTCAAATAAATAAATAAAAAACAAAAAATTTTTAAAACAAGAAATTAGATGATCATACAGCTACAGAGAACCAACTGCAGATAAGCACAATTCATGTGAGCGCTCTGAACAACCATTATAATATTAAATCAACATCTGGGAAGTGAAAGTCTTCATTTCTATATATCTATTTGGTAAATGCCAGTAATTGGAGACAAATAGATGTGTGTGTATCTGAGAAGAAGCGCTGGAGGAAGGACCCCACAACAGCAACAAAAAGAAATCCATGTGACAAGTAATATGTAAATACAATAGAAGGAGACCCCTAAAAGGAGCTGTGGTGACTTGAATCAAATGCTCCCCCATAGACGCGCATTGTGAATGCTTGGTCCCCAGCTAGTGGCAATTTGGAGGTGGAATCTTGCTGGGGGGGGTCTGTTCCCAGGGTGGGCTTTGGGGTGCTATAGCCAGTTAACCCCTTGCCAGAGCTGCTGCTGTGACAAATTGTGATGTCCAGGCTCTGCTCGGACATCTTGCCCGGCCAAAACAGAGCATCCCCTCTAGGCTGTGAGCCGTCAGCGCGCTTGTGTTTGTCCCAGCAGTGCGGAGGTAATGACAACAGGAGCCAAGTCTGCGGTGGACGGACAACACACAAACGCCAAACCTGCAAGCGCCAAGCGAGCGGCTCACGCCCGCTCCTCCAAGGTCCATTTCTAAATTTAATGAGATCCTCGTAATAGAAAGTATCGACTGGCTTGTTTGATCTGCACTAGAGAAACTGATTCCAAGACAAGCAAAAATGGATAGATGGGCAGCGTGTGGAGGAGGAATGAGGAGACAGCCTTAGGTGAGCATCCTGCAAAACCTGGGAAGTGATGTTGGGGGGGATCAGTGGACCAGCAGGAAGAAGAAACATCAGAAAGAGAAACAAGTGCCTATGAGAAATTCAGAACTTCAAACCAAAGGACATGAATGAGTCTTCTTTGAAGAATTAGAAAAGAATTGAGTGAGGGGCATACGGTTATATTTCAGTTCTTTCTACAACTATTTCTTTTTGGTTGTTCGAGGAAGGGTCTCACTCTAGCCCAGGCTGACCTGGAATTCACTGTGTAGTCTCAGGGTGGCCTTGAACTCACAGTGATCCTCCTACCTCTGCCTGCCTGAGTGCTGGGATTAAAGGTAGGCGCCACCACGCCCGGCTTCTGCAACTATTTTTAGAAGTCCATTTCGATAATGTATGCCACCACTGCCATCAGCACCAACACCACTGCCACCTTGACGACTATGGGGCCATGACTCCGCCATCCTCACCATCACAATACTGTCTCACCATCACTACCAGCCACCACCACCACCACCCAGGCTAATGTAATGAATCTGTTTCTGTTTGGGACTGGCAGTGAGTCAAGTGTCAGTTTGCTGTGGCATGGCAGGGTAAGTGACGTGATAAAAGATAAGGGGCTGTTACCATGTGGGGGGCCGCGGAGGAAGGACAGGGTGTGGTGTAGAGGGTAGGGAGGCCCCAAAAGGGGGCTGTGCTCCCTTAGAGTTGACATCACCCTTGATCCTACAAAACATATGGAGACCCCAGCTTCCCAGCCAGGGAAGTCTTGAAATTCATCCCCCCAGGATGAAGCTCTGGTCAGTTTCTGGGGTTGAAGGGAAGGCAGGGAGAACTCAGCCCAGGGCTCCCTGGGCCTTCCTCAGAAACCTCGGGATCGATCCTTCCTGAGGCCAGGGAGCTGGCGGGAACTGTGTCATGCATTTTTAAGTGGCCATTAGTTGAGGGCACCCTCTAAATGGGTTGTGTGGGCCACAGGGGCTCCAGTGGGATGGCAGGAGGGCCCCGAGTGGCTGGTTTTGTCTCTACCCTCTTGGTAGAACTGTGGTGTGCTGCCAAGAACACACTTCCTATTTAGCGCTGGCTGACACAGCATGTCCCCAGATGGCTTCTCAGGCCACGGCAGCAGCAGCATCAGCACTAAGTGCAGGGTGGGGCCAGTGCCCAGGACAGGGTGTGTCCCTAAGGATTTCCACCTCACTCCCTGGCTGGACTCATCTCGCACCAACATACTTGTCATCTGTAGTTCTGCACTTTTCAAAGTGAAAGGACAGCATGGGAGGCTGAGGTAAAAGGATTGCCTTGAGTTCAAGGCAGTTTGATTGCCAGTTGGGTCTACAGAGTGAGTTCCAGGTCAGTCTGGGCTAGAGTGAGATCCTGCCTCAAAAAAAAAAAAAAAAAAAGGAAGAAAGAAAGAAAGAAAGAAAAGGAAAAAAAGAGGACTGGAGAGATGGCTTAGTGCTTGCCTGTGAAGCCTAAAGACCCAGGTTTGATTCCCCAGGACCCATGTAAGCCAGATGTACAAGGAGATGCATGCATCTGGAGTTCGTTCCTTGCAGTGGCTGGAGGCCCTAGTACACTCATACACTCATTCTCTCTCTCTCTCTCTCTCCCTCCCTCCCTCCCTTTCCTTCTTTTTCCCTCTCTTTCAAATAAGCAAATAAATAAAATATTTTAAAAATGTCTTTTTAAGCCAAGGGTGCAGGCGTGGGTGTGGCTGTGGCTGTGGGGATGAAGCACAATGTAGCTACTGTGGAAAACAATAAGCCATTGAGCCACCGTGACCAGCACATCAACTCCAAGAGAATCCCAAGCCCACATCTGTACAAAATCATGGCCACGGATTTATTTTTATTTTTTTATTTTTTTGGTTTTTCAAGGTAGGGTTTCGCTCTAGCTCAGGCTAACCTGGAATTCACTATGTAGTCTCAGAGTGGCCTTGAACTCATGGTGATCCTCCTACCTCTGCCTCCCAAGAGCTGGGATTAAAGGTGTGCGCCACCACGCCTGGCCCATGGATGTTTCTAATGGTGCCACTCATGACAGCTGAGATGTGGAAGGAAGGGTGGGGCGCGGTTTGGTAGTATAGCACTCCACTAGCTTGTATGACGCCCCAGGTTCAATCCTCAGCACAGAAAAAAGAAATCACAAGATGTAGAAAGAGTCCGCATTGTCCACCCACTAAAGAATGGGTAGGGGCTGGAGAGATGGCTTAGTTAAGGCGCTTGCCTGCAAAGTCAGAGGACCTAGGTTACTTCCCCAGGACCCATGTAAGCCAGCTGCACAAGGGGGTGGTGCACACATCTGGAGTTCGTTTGCAGTGGCTGGAGGCCCTGGCACACCCATTCTCTCTCCCTGTCTTTGCCTATTCTCTCTCTCTCTCAAATAAATAAAGAAAAATAAAATATTTTTTAAAAAAA
Source organism: Dipus sagitta (assembly GCA_036346955.1). Lineage (NCBI taxonomy): Eukaryota > Metazoa > Chordata > Mammalia > Rodentia > Dipodidae > Dipus > Dipus sagitta. The sequence continues at coordinate 8,851,360 of CM070773.1, forward strand.
GAATGGGTAAATAAAATGTGATCTGTCTGTGCAGTGGAATAGTATACAAACCTGAAAAAGGACACAAGCCTTAAGGTCATGCTCAGTGAGAATCTGGAGTATGTTTTCAGTGGCTGGAGGCCCTGGCATGCCCATTCTCTCTCTCTCTCTCTCTCTCTCTCTCTCTCTCTCTCTCTCTCTCTCTGTGTGTGTGTGTGTGTGTGTGTGTGTCACACTCAAATAAATAAATAAAAATAAATATTAAAAAAAAAGAAAAGGCCCAGTGGCAGAGTCACGGCACCGGCCTGAGGACTTACGGCGATGTGGCAACATGGTGTTGGAGAGACCGGGGCAGCTTCAGGTGTGCTCCCCAGCCAGGTGGCTGTGTGGTGGAATACCCATCCTGAGCTGGGTGCTGTCAAACCTCCTGGGCCACAGGTTAGGCAGGTGCAACAATCTGCTAAATGCCAGAACTGGCCTCTTCGGGTCCATGTCTGAGCAGGTCAAAGGCACGCGCAAGTTACATGAACAGTGGCCCTGCGCTGTCTCCTCTGTTTCCTTGACACTCTCCGCACATGTCTCTGGCCTCTTGGGCTTCTTCCGAGGCTGGGAGGGGGAGGACAGCACAAATCTGATTTCTGATGGCTCCTCTTAATTGTTCTTTCTTTCTTTATTTATTTTTATTTTTATTTTTTATTTTTTGGTTTGCCAAGGTAGGGTCTCACTCTAGCTCAGGATGACCTGGAATTCACTATGTAGTCTCAGAGTGGCCTCAAACTCATGGCAATCCTCCAAACTCTGCCTCCCGAGTGCTAGGATTAAAGGTGTACACCACCACACCCGCTGGCTGATGGCTCCTCTTAAGATGGTGTCAAAAACAAAATAAGTAGTTATCATCGTGTGGTCTAATTCAGGGGTGGCCCTGAAATCTAGTGTCCAGCAAACCCTCCCTGGTCAAGCGTAAGAGGAGTTCTGTGACATTTATGTTGGACAGGGCCCTGGTGACCACTCAACAAGCTAGTCAGGTGTCCAGATGCAGAGAGAAAAGCTATCACCCTAGGTTAGAGAATCAGCTCTCTTCAGAAAAGGGGTCAGTTTTATCCCATCCACAAAGATGGCTGATGCGTGGCCATATGCCTGCCTGAGTCGTTCTTGTTCACATTGAGCATTTTTTCGGGTTCACCCCCTCACTTACAAGTGTTGAGCCTACTGGAATGGGGATGTCTGAAATGTGAGGGAGCAGGGCCCGGAGGGTGTGTTTCTCTGGGAATAAGAGAGCTCCAGAAAGTATCCTTTAATTGGCTGAAGGAGGAGGGCCTCCACGAGTGCCGGGCCAGCTGACAGACCAGGAGAGCCTGCCGCAAATATCAAACATTCAGAGATTTGAAAATCATCGAGAATGTCTGAACCCACTTCCATGGACTGCTCACTTACCCTTGTCACTGGTGATGATTAGGTGCCCCCTTTTCTGAAACGTGCAGGCATGCTGGTCCAGGTTTCTTGAGAGAGAGCCTGACAACTCCAGGACTTATAAGGAGTGGTGCTTTGCTTCCACCCAATGACAGAGGCAGTAAGACTCTTGCTTCTGGGTTGAACGCCACTCATATAGGTTCTTTAATTCCTTCTTGACTTGTTTTGACTATGAATTGATTTGCTTACCAACTATCAGAATAAAATTCCTAAGTACCCATGACAGGTGCTAGACAAGGAGGCCCTCTCTCTTCAGAAACCTGTGTGAGCATTTCATTTTCATCATTTCATTTTCATCCCCCCACCAAGGAAAAAAAAGTATTTTACTTATTTAAATGTGAGAGAGAAAGAGAGAGGTAGAGAAGAGAAAGGGACAGATAGAGGGAATGGGCACACCAGGTGCCCTAGCCCACACGAGCGCCCCCTTGTGCATCGGGCTCACATGCATCCCGCTCGCGTGCATCCCGGGGATTCGAGTCAAAGGCTCTAACCGCTAAGCCATTTCCCGGTTCCCACGCCTTCCGCAGCTTTTTTCCTTTTCCCTTTCTTTTTCCAGCCAGGCTTGAATTCTAGTACCGGGTGACCTGGAATTCAGGATGTAGCCACAGGGTGGCTGCAATGTCATGCTCATCCTCTTATCTCTGCTGGCAGTAAAGGGGCCTGCCATGACTTCAAGCTCCCTGTGTTGATGATGCTCAACTGTTCTGATCATTGAAAATCAGAGATATAATGAAAACTATGCAAGATGGGTCAAAGGTTACAAACAGGCCTAAATGTTTGTCCTTCAACAGGGATACCCTAGAATGAAATATGTATATGACTTCCATTTGACCCAAAGACATTGCTATCATTTTCTGGCAAGTAAAGATATCATTCCAGTGTGATATACAAGAACCTGATTGGAAAACTGGAGACGCCGGGTGCAGTGTCATCAACAATGTCACCATAAAGCATAGTCATGCCTGCTCTTTTTCTTCCATGTCACATGGGAATTTCTCATGATTTTGAGGAGTAAGTAAGGCCACAACAAATTCTAACTGTGTTCCCAGTGGACCATGTATTATGTACTTACCGTATTTTCCTTGATATCTATGAACATTAATCAATGAACGAGGGGCACGTCTGTGATTTTCCAATACTTACCCTTCTGGTCCTTCATTCCACCTGCACCCATTGTCGGGTCGTGATGGTTCTCAAGAGCCTGCGAATGGGTACACAAACCCTCAGAGTACACATTTGGACCCTGACACTCCTAATTCTTTCTGGCCTGGCTTCAGCATTTTGCCCTGGGCCTAGAAGGCATAAAGAATGTCAATATTTGCATATGGGTTTTACGTTACTCATATTTTCTTTCCCCTTTCGTACTTGGGAGACTCTGTGTGTCTACTGCCTCAAACAGACGTCGGTCCTCCTGCTAGAAAGGGGCTCAGGACTCATTGGGAGTGTCTCACTTCACCTGTAAGCTCTGCATGTCCCATGCGGATGTGACCACTTAAGTCACATGTGTGTCAGTGGCCTCCTTTCCCTAGCACACAGAGATTCCCTGCATCTTCATGGCATTCTCTTTTACCTCAAAGCTCCCGATTCTCTAACCTAGGGTGAGAGTGATGAAAGTCAGCAGGTCTGGAATTCACCAGTGGTGTCTGGGACACTGGACCTTTCCAAGGGAGACATGGTGTCTGAAGCCTTTTATGTCCCTTCTGTGTGGAGAGGAGCCAGTAGGGGACTCACCTGGCAGAGCTGGATCATCTGCCTTTTCTGGCCCCAAAGCTGGAGCCGGAGTGATGGGAGGAGGTGAGCTGGCCCACCAGTTCACTGGATGCCCTCACTCTGACGAGCGTCCTCCCTGCCAGCAGAAAACATGGCCAAGCCCCAGTGGCCACCAGCTTCTCCCCAAAAACCTCAGTCTGCCATTGCAGGCAGACTGGGGTCGCCACGCACACTGGCAGGACAGCAAAACCACGATAGCAGAGCTCCTGCTGCGGGGCTGTCTTCCTTCCCTGCCACTCTGCCTCTGCCGGCATGACTGTCTAAGGCCCTCTCGGTACCGGGATCACCTCTGTTCACAGCCCCACACAGAACGACCTGCTTTAGCTCCAAAGAGCCACGATCATGGAAACCCACTGACTCCCACAGTGGCCCAAGCAGCCAGCCAGTCAGCCAAGGCCCCAAGCCACGCAACCTGAGCACCTGGCCACCCGTTTGGGTGGCATGTGCCAGCCACAGAACAGAGACGTGGAACCAAATCCTTTCCCCAGAAACCCACTTACAGAATCTGTTTCTTATCCCTGGTGGATGGGGGGAGAAGTCAGAGACTGAGGACAGGTCACCAACTGGGAAATGAAATACTTTCTACAGACTTCTTAGCCAGAGTAGTAGAAGGGCAAAAAAGAAAGAAAGAAATAAAAAGGAAAAGCTGAAAAGGTCTTTAAAGTATTGAGAGAAAGTAATAACAGCCTCTTGTTGTTCACACAGTTAAATTCGCATTTTAAAACCAGGGCAAAATAAATCTATTTTCAGAAAAACTAAAATTGAGAAGACCCCTATCAAAGGCACTTTAAGAAGGCGTGTATGAGTTTTTAATTTTTTTGTTTATTTTTATTTATTTATTTGAGAGTGACAGACAGAGAAAGGGGGAGAGACAGAGAGAGAGAGAGAGGGAGAGAATGGGCGCGCCAGGGCCTCCAGCCACTGCAAACGAACTCCACACGCATGTGCCACCTTGTGCATCTGGCTTACGTGGGTACTGGGGAATTTAGCCTCGAACCAGTGTCCCTAGGCTTCCTTAGGCAAGCGCTTAACCGCTAAGCCATCTCTCCAGCCCCTTTGTATGAGTTTTAAGGAAACTCCAGGAAGAAATACTAAGATAAAAGAACAGATTGATGCACAGGCGCATGGGTAGTCTGATATATAGTCACTGTGCTAGAAAAGTGGAAAAGCACTGCTCATCGTGGATGGTGATGGCAGAGCACAGCGGTCAGACACCGACACGGGAGGCGGAGTGGAGGCTGGATGATCTCAGGCTCACTGTGCTGAGACAGAGGTGAAGGGAGCTGAGGAGTAAAGGAAGGTGATGTGAGTATAGTGTGTGGGCCAGGAGAGGAGGGAGAATACTGCCAAGTCAGAAAAGATACAAACAGGAAAGCCTCAACTAAGAGGGCAAAAATAAATCCAAATGACTCAACAATAAACAAAAACTATAAATGTTTTAAGCTCACTGGTTAAAAGATACTTTTTAAATATTTAAATCATTTTTATTTATTTATTTGTGAGCAACAGAGAGCAAGAGAAAGAGGCAGAGAGAGAGAGAGAGAGAGAGAGAGAGAGAGAGAGAATGTGCGCCAGGGCCTCCAGCCACTGCAAACGAACTCTAGACAGGTGAGTCCCCTTGTGCATCTGGCTAACGTGGGTCCTGGAGAATTGAGCCTCGAGCCAGGGTCCTTGGCTTCACAGGCAAACACTTAACCACTAAGCCATTTCTCCAGCCCAAAAGATACTTTTTTCCTTACTATACTAAAACCAGAATTGACCAGTGGGAGTGGGTGTTGCTTACAAAGGAAACAAGAGGCAAATCCAAAACAAAATGGGTTAAAAGTATGGAACAGGGCTGCAGGGGTGGCTTAGCAGTTAAGGTGTTTGCCTGCAAAGCCAAAGAACCCAGGTTCAATTCCCCAGGACCTACGTTAGCCAGAAGCACAAGGGGGCGCATATGTCTGGAGTTCATTTGCAGTGGCTGGAAGCTCTGGCATGCCCATTCTCTCTCTCTCTCCCTCTTTCTCTGTCAAATAAATAAATAAATAAATAGTATGGAACAAAATAATTATAGGAGCCGGGCATAGTGGCACATGCCTTTAATCCCAGGCAGAGGTAGGAGGATTGCCATGAGTTCGAGGCCGCCCTAAGACTACATAGTGAATTCCAGGTCAGCCTGAGCTAGAGTAAGACCCTACCTTGGGGGGAAAAAAATTAACATAGGGTTGGAGAGATAAATTAGCGGTTAAGGCACTTGCCTACAAAGCCCAAGGATCCAGGTTCGATTCCCCAGTAGCTACATAAAGCCAGATGCACAAGATGGCACATGCGTCTGGAGTTCGTTTGCAGTGGCTGGAGGCCCTGGTGCACCATTCTCTCTCTCTCTCTCTCTCTCTCTCTCTCCAAAATATATAAATAAAAATAAAATATTTAAAAATACTTTAAAAATTAACATAATTATACTGACATTAGATTAAATAATACATTTAAAGCAGGATAACATTGCAGAAATGAAGTTGAATTCTACAAGAGACCAGCAATGGCAATAAATTTGTGTATACCTAACAATATAAATGAAAATAGAATTTCAAGGAGAAAATGATATATCTATAACATCTTAGCGGTAATTTTTGCCTTTTATCTTTCTTTCTTTTTTGTTTTTGTTTGTTTGTTTGTTTGTTTGTTTTTTGTTTGTTTTTTGTTTTTTGAGGTAGGGTCTCATTCTGGCTCAGGCTGACCTGGAATTCACTATGTAGTCTCAGGGTGGCCTCGAACTCATGGTGATCCTCCCACCTCTGCCTCCTGAGTGCTGGGATTAAAGGCGTGCACCACCACGCCCGGCATGAGTGGTAAATTTTAACACTTTCTTCTTATTGATGGTTTAAAACAAGAAAAAATAAGAAAAGAAATAAAAGATTGAAGAAACAAAAGTAGTAACTTGATTGAGCAGACACCCACAGCACTCTGGGGCCCAGAGTGAGTGTCTGGGGACCTCTGGTCAGAGGACGCCAGCGACTTCTGCGCAGAAATGATGAACATCATTAGAAGACATAGGAATAGACTAAGACGGAAAGAAAAGTATCCCCACACGGAGACTCCTAAGATAAAAATACCGCCCTGCCAGGGGAGCCACAGCCACAGTATCAATAGAAAGCCTCGTGTCAAGGAAAGCCCTCACAGATGCATGGTACCTGGCAGAGGGGAAAGGCAACTCTTCAGGTAACAATGGGTGTGTTTATCGTTTATCAAGTGAAAAGACTAAAAATCAACACTGACTTTCACTTGCCTTACCACAAATGCAGTTCTAGACGTATTCAAGTCCCAAACATGAGGCACTGAATGTCACAATTTTCAGGAGAAAATATAAGAAGCATGTCATGACTTCAAGCAAAGAAAGAATGTCTTAGCAAGACTTAAAACATACATGAACACGAAGGAAGGAGGGCTGGTGGCCCAGTGTGGCAGGGCACTTACCTGGCTTCTGTCCCCAGCACGTGAATAAGATGGGATAGGAGAGGGAGGGGAAGAAGAAAAGAAAGAAGATGGAGAAGAGGAAGAAAAGGGGGAAGAAGAAAAGGAAGAGGAAGATACGTAAGAGGAAGAAGAAATAAGAAGAGGGGAAAAGGAGGAATTCAGTGAAAGGGGTCCAGAGAGGGAGGAGAAGAGGATGATGGAGGGGATTATGATGATGGCATATTGTCTATACATGTGGAGGTTGTCAATAAAAAGTTGAAAAGGAGGGTGCTACAGAGATTACCCAGTAGTTAAAGCCTCTTGCTTGCAAAGCCTGACAGCCCGAGGGTTGATTCCCTAGTACCCAAATAAAGCCAAAAGTGACACATGTGTTTGGAGTTCATTTGCAGAGTCAAGAGGCCCTGGCATGCCCATATTTGCTTCCTCTCTCTTTCTCTCTCAAATAAATAAATAATTTCTCTTCAACTTAAAAAAAAAAAAAGAATAGGGCTGGAGAGATGGCTGAGCGGTTAAGGCACATGCCTGTGAAGCCTAAGGACCCAGGTTCAATTCCCCAGGTCCCACATAAGCCAGATGCACATGGTGGCACATGCATCTGGAGTTAATATGCAGTGGCTAGAGGCCCTGGTGTGCCCATTCACACTCTCCCTCTGTCTCTTTCCCTCTCTGTGTCTCTAATAAATAAATTAATAAAAATAAAAAAAATCTTGCCAGGCATGGTGGTGCACGCCTTTAATCCTAGCACTCAGGAGGCAGAGGTAGGAGAATCGCCGTGAGTTCGAGGCCACCCTGAGAATACATAGTGAATTCCAGGCCAGCCTGAGCTAGAATGAGACCCTGCCTCGAAAAAAAAAAAAATCTTTAAGAAAAGAATAAATAATAAATTCAAGTCCATAAACATGAAAAAAAAAAAAAACATTCTCTGAAACAAGACAACAAAGCCAGACATGCATGAAATGGACCAAAAGTTCATGTGTCCGAGGCACAGAGTGTGCAGGAGTGAACCAGAAAAGGCAAGCAGCTCAAGGGAGGAGAAGAGCCCTGGGTGGTTCAGGAGAGGAGCTCCAGGGCAAACCCACCACTTGACATAAACAGTGATCCGGGAGGAGCAAGACAAAGCCACCATCACAGTGCCCCCAGCACGCGTCCATTTTGCCGTCACACGGGATGCCAATCAAGGTGACTGGCAAGTTTTGCAAAAGAGAACATTTAAGCCAGGCGTGGTGGCACACGCCTTTAATCCCAGCACTTGGGAGGCAGAGGTAGGAGGATCGCCGTGAGTTCGAGGCCACCCTGAGATTCCATAGTGAATTCCAGGTCAGCCTAGGCTAGAGTGAGACCCTACCTCGAAAAACAAAAACAAAAACAAAGAAAAAAAAAAAGAGAACACTTAAAAAAAATTTATTTATTTGATAAAAGAGAGACTGATTGAGATGGGGAGGGGATATGATGGAGAATGGAGTTTCAAAGGGGAAAGTGGGGGGAGGGAAGGTATTATCATGAGATATTTTTTGTAATCGTGGAAGTTGTTAATAAAAAAAATTATTTGACAGAGAGGGATTGAGAGAGAGAGAGAGAAGGATGGGGGGAGATAATGAACACCTGGCGCCTCTAGCCACTGCAAATGAACTCCAGATGCGTGTGCCACCTTCTGCATCTGGCTTACGTGGGTCCTGGGGAATCAAACTTGGGTCCTTAGGCTTCACAGGCAAGCACCTTAACTGCCAAGCCATCTCTCCAGCACCAGAAAATATCTGAGAGGCAGCCAGACAGGCGACTCACATCTCAGCCCTATGTCCCTGTTCAAGAGTCTGGGGAACTGATGGGGTAAAAAAGCAGGAGGTGGGGCTGGAGAGATGGCTTAGCCTTTAAGGCATTTGCCTGCAAAGCCAAAGGACCCCGGTTCTATTCCCCAGGACCCACATAAGCCAGATACACAAGGGGGTGCTTGCGTCTGGAGTTCGTTTGCAGTGGCTGAAGGTCCTGAGTGCCATTCTCTATCTGCCTCTTTCTCTCTCTCTTTCTCTCCTCCTCTCTCTCTCAAATAAATAAATAAGAATAAAAATATTAAAAACAAAAGAAGCAGGAGGTGAAGTCACCAGAGCATTGTCAGGTGTCAGCCCTCGTGGGTCCTCATGGGACACCTGCGCAGGACATGGCAGCATTGGTGTGACCTGAACGGGGAACTTTTAGCACTCAGACATCAACATAGTCCCCCATCTGACACCTGCTGGGCCCAAGAGGAGGATCAGTGGTTTCAATAATGTCTGAAAGTAACCCAGGCAAGTCTGTCACCATGCCACACAGAGCAGAGCAGGTGAGAGATAGATGACATATTATCTGACATACTGTTCATCTGTGTGACCTCCAAAGTTGGTGATTTTTTTTTTTAATTGCAAGAGAGAGAGAGAGAGAGAGAGAGAGAGAGAGAAAGAAAGAAAGAATGGGAGTACCAGGGCCTCTAGCCACTGCAAATGAACTCCAGACACATGTGCCCTTTGTGCATCTGGCTTTACATGGGTACCGGGGAATTGAACTTGGGTTGTTAGGCTTTGCAGGCAAGCGCCTTAACTGCTGAGCCATCTCTCCAGCCCAAAAGTTGGTTATTTTGTTGTTGTCGTTGTTCCGAGGTAGGGTCTCACTCTGGCTCAGGCTGATCTGAAATTCACCATGTAGTCTCAGGGTGGCCTTGAACTCACGGTGATCCTCCTACCTCTGCCTCCCAAGTGCTGGGATTAAAGGCGTGCGCCACCACGCCCGGCATTTTTTTTTTTTTTCTAATGGGACCGAAAAGCAAGTGACTTAAGCCAGTGAACTGAAGGGTTTCCCCGTGTTTCCCTTTAGTCTCTAGATGGGCAACGCTGTCGCCCTGCCCTGGGGGACGAGTAGCAAGGAAGAGTGGGCGCGGGGAAGGAGAGCCCGCCGCAGCAGCTCCCACGCGCCCTGTGGGCACACAGAGGCCAAAGGGCAAGAGCGGCACACAATGTCCCATAGGAAAATGGGAGACCCTGATAGTCACAAAGGAACATTCCAGAACAGTCTGAGGACCACCTCCTCCCTGATTAAATCTTATCAGCATTAGATGAGGAAGACAAAATGCAGCACAGACCGCTGTTCCCCTGGGCTGAAGGTGACAGCCAGGCACAGGTCTGTGGAAGGCAGAGAGGCTGTGTCATCTGAGAGGATGCTGGGCACCAATGCCAGCCCAGCAGCTCAAACTCGAGCTTTGCCAATTGTAAACTGGGCAACTGTTGTGCAAGTTGGCACTTTGTCTCAGTCCTGTGACATCAGATGAGGTAAAACACATCAAGTTGTGAGAAAAACTGGCCACGCAGACACTGCCGAGGCCACACTGTTATTACTGTTTAGGGACAGAGGTGTGTGCCATGGGGTCACAAGGTTTTGTTTCTTTGTTTTTTTGAGGTAGGGTCTCACCCTAGCCCAGGCTAACTTGGAACTCACTCTGTAGTTCCAGGCTGGCCTCGAACTCAGTGATTCCCCTACCTCTGCCTCCCAAGTGCTGGAATTAAAGACATGTGCTACCATGCCCAACATATACATATACACATATAGAGACTCACACACATTTATGTATATAATATTTTTTGTTTGTTTTTCAAGGTAGGGTCTCACTCTAGCTCAGGCTGACCTGGAATTTACTATGGAGTCTCAGGGTGGCCTCGAACCCACGGCAATCCTCCTACCACTGCCTCCCAAGTGCTGGGATTAAAGGTGTATGCCACCATGCCCAATATATATACATATATGTATGTATATATATATATGTATATATATATACATATATGTGTATATATATATATATATATATATATGTATATATATATAAAATTTTTTTTTGAGGCAAGGCCTTGCTCTAGCCCAGGCTGACCTGGAATTCACTATGTAGCCTCAGGCTGGTCTCAAACTCATAGCAATCTTCGTACCTCTGCCTACTGAGTGCTGGGATTAAAGGTGTGCACCACCATGCCCAGGTTAGGACTTCTTAGTGTGACCCGTCACGTGTAGGATAGGGCTGGCTGCCAAGGTGTGAGGGGCAGGGACACCGGAGGCCTGGGTGACTTTGGGGGTGCTATGCAAGTCGCACATGCTCCGACCTGTGGTGGCTCTGTTGGTGGCTATCTCCCCCCAGGCCTTATATGACACAAGCCCTAGCCAAGCGTGCCCCAAGTGCCCCTGCAACATGCCCCCTGGAAATGCACTGCCCACCCTGGCGAGACCCCCCAGAGGCTCATCCCTGTTCTCTAAGCAAGGTGCTTCTGTGCCTACCTCACCCCTGCCACACCGCTAAGCACACCACTGGGTACCCTTTACCCTGTCTTCCAGCTGGGCTTTATTAATGGGAGCCCCATAGGAAATTCCTACCTTTAGAGGGTGGAGGGGCATGCGAAAGCCTGGGCTGGCCCAGCACGTCCTGGCCGGGTGAATGTGACCACTGAATTACAGCCACCATTGGAATCTGGTATGAGGAGGAAACGAGCCATTTTAAAAGTCAGTGGGAGCTGGCACGGTGGCGCACACCTTTAATCCCAGCACTCCGGAGGCAGAGGTAGGAGTATCGCGTGAGTTTGAGGCCACCCTGAGACTACGTGGTGAATTCCAGGTCAGCCTGAGCTAGAGGGAGACCCTACCTCAAAAAACGAAAACAAAAACAAAAACAAAAAAGTCAGTCAGTCAGTGGGGAAATCTCATTCCACAAGTCTTTCTGGTCCTGAATAGTGAGGAGGACCCAGAAGTCCTGGGTATAGTTACAAAGCATCGTGTGTGTGACTGGCCCAGCCCACAGACCATTACAATCAGAGCAAAAGCTCTTGTCTAGCAGTAGAGCCAAGGTCAAGTGATATCACGGTTGCCCCCGAGGTGTGCCTGGATGTCTGGGCTTCCTCTCGGGGGCCCTTCACTAGGGAACACCTCTCAAAGGATCTGTTCTCTCCACAGACATTGCTGCCACCTTGGGGACCGGCACAGAACAGGACGTTGAGCCACACTGTCTGGGGACACACACACAGGACAGTTTCCACAGTCTGTTTCCTAATGGATTTGTTCATAGGACTGTACCAGGGGGTCACACTCATGTGTGTCTGTGTACCTGCATGTGCTGGTACATATGTGGACAAGTGCATGTATACAAATGTGTTATATGCATGTAGTTACATACGTGCGCAAGGCTCTGCAGTTACCGATGGAGGCGTTTCATGATCGCTGATGTCATGGAAGGAGGTAGCCTTGGAGCAGAAAATCCTGTCTGCTCCTTGGGCCATTCCCAAGAGCAGAACACTATTTCTTTTTTTTTGAGGTAGGGTCTCACTCTAGCTCAGACTGACCTGGAATTCACTATGTACTCTCAGGATGGCCTCGAACTCATGGCGTTCCTTCCACCTCTGCCTCCGGAGTGCTGGGATCAAAGGCGTGCGCCACCACACATGGCTAGAACATGATTCTTTTAGTGCATTTTACTTTCGGAAGACAACTGAAAACCTGCAACAACTTTTAGTTCTAACAAGGCTTTTTTGTTTGTTTTTTGGGGGAGTATAATGTTTCATGTAGCTCAGGCTGGCCTAGAACACCTGATCTCCTGCCTCAGCCTCCCAAGTGCTGGGATGTCAAGCACATGTCATCACATCCAGCTTGTTTTTATCCTTTATTTCGTGTTTTTTTTTTTTTTTTTTTTGACATAGGGTTTCACGGTAGTCCAGGCTGACCTGGAACTCACTCTGTAGTACCAGGTTGACCTTGAATTGTTTGTCTCTCTATCAAGGAAAAGTGGGCTCCTTGTTTTTCTCCATAGAACGAAGTCGTTTTTTACAAAAATAGTTTGGAATGTAGGCATGCCTAATTTGGGAAACCTTTTGTCCCCAGTGACTTTTAGAACCCAATTTGGGGTCTGGGGAGATGGAGATGGCTCAATGTGTAAAACACTCGAAACATAAGGATACGGGCTTGAGTTCAAATCTCCAGTACTCACATAAATGTCATGGTACCTGGAGAAGTGGAGACAGGCGGGTTCTTGGGGCTTGTGGGGCCAGCTACTCTAGCTGACTTGGTGAGCTCCAGGTTCCGTGAGAGACATTGTCTCAAAGACTAAAGTGGAGAGCAGTAGAGTAAGACACTCGATGCCCACACACATTCACACGCATACCCCCCACACACAATGGGCACTGTGGGGCAGCCCCTCAGCGTGCTTCATAGGCTGGCTGATTTGCCCCTCGGCTTTGGACAGATGACTTCTCTCTGCCTCAGTTCCTTCCTAGAAAACACCTTTCTCAGAATGGAGACCTTGGGCCCTGGGACAACATGGCCACGGGAACTGACAGAAAGGGAGCCCCAGGGGAGGGGTGAGCTCCAGTGACAGGAAGTGCCTGGTGCTTCTTTACTTCCTCTTGAACACATCTGTGCAGACCAGAAAGAAAGAAAGAAAGAAGAAGAAAAGGAGGCAAAGAGTCACTTTCATATATTGTGGACATTTTATCCCTCGTTCACAACAGCATTTTTAATAAACAAATACGATGCCTGTGCATTTTACCCAGAAAGTACCACCAAGCAGGAGTGCCATGCTGCCTGGGTGGCCTCCCATGTGGACAAAGAGAGCTTTGCATAGCGGCCAACACAGCCAGGCTGTGGGGACACAGGCCTGAAAGTCGAAGTTAGCTCCTCACCCAGACAAGTTCCACAGAGCCCAAGCACTCCATCCCCAACCACAGAAAAGCCGTGAGTAGCAAAACTTGTAAAAATGAAGTGTACAAAAGGAAACATTCATAGAATACATTTGCACCCTGTATACAACGCATCCCTTGGAGACTGGTGACAGATATGGCAAATTTTCAGTAATAGAAAAAGCCTCAGTGTCTGCCCACGTGCGCAGAGCCAGCTCGCTGGAGTCCATGGTTTGTGTGGCTTCCAGAAAGAGCCGTTTCTGTGCGGTCACAGCGCTTGCTGGTGCTCTGTATGGAAGCCAGGGAAGTTCCCTGCCTTGAGGCAAGTCACATTTGATTGTCACAATGTACCATTCAGAGACAATAAATACAAGCAGAGCGATGCCGTTCTTCGTAGTATCAAGTAACTCCAGTTTAATTTAATACAACTTAGTGCATGTCAGTGTCTCATTCACAGCTCCATTTCTGTCCAAATACTTTTTGCAACAAAGAGTTAAGAAACTGAAAAGTTAAAAAGAAAACTCCAGGTGACCTCGTCACCACAAGGCTCACACTTCTGCGACAACTCGGTCACCTGTGGAGAGGCAATGCTGCTCTTGCCTGGGCTGACCCATGTCACCTTCTGCCAGTGACTTCCTCGAAGTGCTGTCAGCTGATTTCTGGAGTGGCTTATAGGAATGCCACCTTTGCCCCTGAATTAACAAGCTGCAAATGCTTGTGACAGAATTTAATTCCCAACGTGTCCACCTCTCCTGGTCACCCAAAAGCTGACCCTGGGTTTTCGCATCCTGGCCCTGTGCAGGGACCTGGAGCCCGAGTGTCAGCACCCACCTGACAGCCCCATGTCGGGACAGGGTCTGAGGCAGGTCAGTGTGCCCCCACCTAGCACCCGGGCCCAGGTGCCTTTGGTTTAGAGTTGGCCCAACAGGCCAGGGACATGTTTCCAGAAAGAAGGCAGCAGGCAGCTCAGGTGCGCGGGTCTGGTCTAACTAACCCTCAGCCTCGTCAACACGGCAGAGGGGTAGCAGCCATGCCACGCCGCCGAGCACAGTGTAGCATGCCAGGGGCTGCATGCAGCTAGCTAGGGGCAGGAGCTTAGGCACGGGGGAGAATGATTCTGATGGGAGTCAGCAAGGCTGAAAAGACTGTACTGGCTTGTCGTAGAAGGCCTCAAGCAGGAGAGACCAGCAGCATGCAGGAAGGGCCACTCATTGGTAGATATGGTGGGTGAGGGATGGCCTTGCTGGGTCCAACTATTCTCTCTCTCTTCATCAATGCTTAGCAACGCCTTGACTGGATGAGCGGCAGGAAGGAGTCTCATGCCACGGGGCACAAAAGGGGAGGAGGAACAGGGCAGTCAAGGTGATCCGTGACCCCCGCATTGTGTTTCACAGGAAAATGCAGTTTACATCGTTGCTTCCCACTTAGTGGTTTGCAGGCTCAGAGGGCAAGACTCTCGTCGCCCCATCACCAAGTACCAGCAACCACCAGGTGGTTTCTTTCTCTGGGTTGAAGGACTTGTCAATGGGCAGACCCTTGTCCGAGGCCTCAGTTTACAGAGAAAGTGTCTCTGGCCTATGAACCACCCTCCCCCCTTTGATCATTCAGACTTCCTAGCTTCGGCCACCTGCCTCGTGTGGGACAGTTACTATGCATAGCGCGCATGCCAAGTCCCCGAGAGAGAAGCAGAGAGTCCCTAGGTAATGGAAGCTCCGTGTGGGTGCTGTGAGAGGGCACAGGAGCGCCAGGAGAACGGCGACCCCTCCCCAAGCTTAGTGGTGTGGCACGGCCAGGAGCAGCGTGTGGGGAGTGATGCAGGCCACGGAGGGAGTCGTGGAGAGGTGGCAGGAGCACCCATGCACCTGGCTCTTGGGCCTGAGTGGCAAGCAGACCATGTTCTGGGCTGAGCTGTGCCAGGCTCCAGAGGTTACGGTGAGCCACGGGGCCAGCCCATTAGTGCAGCCCAATCCTCAGCCTGAGGTCATCAGCTGCCCCAGGCCCAGGACGGCCCCATTCCTGACCCCAACTCAGCCAACACGGACTGCTCTGGCCCAACTCTTCAGCCCAAATCTGGGCATGGCATCAGCCATGACTCTGGCTCAGTGTAAAGGAAAAAGAGAAAAGCACTATTCTGAGATTTATTAATATAAATGAAAAAAAAGTCAAAGCTTTCTTCTCTCTTTCCTTCTTAAGCAGATGAAAAGCAAAATCCAACCCCACCCCTAAAAAAAAAAAAAAAAAAAAAAAAACCCACACATTCCCAGTGTAGTTTTTATTGCTCTCAGAAGCCTGGTTTTGGGAGGCACACTCTGAGCCGAGAGTTGTCAGAGGGAGGCAACAGGAGGGCAGAGCCTGAAGCCTGGACTCCCCGTCATTCATGGACTAACACAGACGCGACACGTAACTGATCTGAAAGGCTGGGGGCTGCTCTGGAAAAACAAAGCCCCTGTGAAACGGCAGAGGCTTTGAGCTTGCTTTCCTGGGCCAGATGCATGCACAGCGAGGCCCATCAGCCGGTTTCCGTGAGATCTGCGGGGTGATTGATGGTGGAGTGAGAGACCTCAAGCGCACAGACAGACAGAGACATCCACCGGGGTCAGGGCTCACCCCGGGAATGCGGATGATGGCTTGCTGTTGGGGAGGCCAGGAGACAAGCTTTCAGCTAGCTCAATTTAGTGTCTTTGCTTGGTTTGACAGAGCCCTTCGCCTTCCCAAAGAGCCACGGTTGTTCGCTGTCCCCCATGAGACACAGGACTATAGAAGTGTTCCACGTCTGCTACCCTCGTGCATGGACCCGGGCGGTCAGGGGTACCGCCTCCAAAGCAATCCTGTTGCCTCAGAATCTCTCCAACACTTGGGGCCAGTCAAGCCTCTTTTCTTGGGTCTCACCTAGAGAGCTTGTTTTGCCTTTATTCTGAGTGCTGGTTGCAATATGCCAGACAGAATACTTGGTTTTCCATTGCTAGAAAACAGGAAAGGGGTGTGACTTAGAAAGAGCCCATGGAAAGTTCCAGACAGAAGCCGAAAGCAGGTGGGTGACAGTGTGTGAGAGAGCTCCCAGAAATGGGAGTAGGCTTCCCCATGACTCCAGGGCCCTCCAGCTTCTCTCCTGCCAGGCCAGCTGTCCAGAGTAGGTTGAAGAAATATGCGTCTCCCAGGCCAGCCAACTGGACCCTGGTGAGGCCCCGAGTGCAGGCAGAGCCCCCCGTCTTCTGCTAGGACACTCCATGTCACTGAGGTGGAGTGGGAGCCGGGGGGGGGGGGGTTGTGGTGGGCATGATCACCCCTGCCTGGACAGAGGCAGAAGTCAAGAGGAGGAGGAGGAGCAGAGCAGGGAGGTAGCACTCCTTTCCACAATGAAGCTGAGAACCATCCACCCACCAGCTGGTAAAGAGAGACTCCAAAAACCAGCAAGCACTAACGGTCTCTACTGCCTTTAAAACAACGAGGCTTGATGGTGACATCACCTCTCAAAGGTCATCCCAGAGGCAGCTGCGGGGCCGCAGGCCCAGGCGCTCTGCGCCCCTGAGGTGCTGGGCCCATGTGGCCCCCCATGCTCGCCCCATGCGGGAGCTGCGGCCTCCCAGTCACATAGAGGGAGAGAGGAACTGAGGATCTGTATGGAGGCGCTGTACGAGCCTAAGAACTCCACATTCCACTGAGTTCTTGGGTCATTCACTTTAAAAGGAGACTTAAGGTGCTTAGACAGCCCATGGGGTGGCAGGGCGGACAGTGCTGGAAGGTGCAGGAGTGGCCCTTCAGCCAGCGGAGGAGGGGCAGGACAGACCGGGCTGATCTACATTCAATGTGTGCTTATCACTAAGATGCCCTCCTCCCCTCCCCCACTCAGGCTACAAGCGAAGATGCCAGGCAGGGCGGGACAAGCGAGCTCTTTGTGGGATAGGACCCAGCCGACCCGCTCCCAGGAGGACAGCGAAACCCATTAAGAGCCAGTGGTCTGGGGGTGCAGGGCATGAGGGGAGGGGTCAGGTTAAGTTCCCGAAATTAAGAAACTTTAGTCCCACTCTGAGTTTAAGAAGAGGAAGCAAAGGCCGCCTCTTGGAGGCGGAGTTTTGGGGGAGACCCACTGCCCTGAGCCTCCCCGAGCCCAACCCCCCACCCTCCCACTCCCCCCCCCCCCCCGTCTGTCCATGGAGGGCCGACGGGCCCAGCGGGGCCAGCTGACCATCTTCACCTGGCTGGCCGTCTGAGTTCTTTGCTCTTGGCTCAAGTTTTAATAATTAGTATTAGTCACCAGTTAATAAGAAAAATAGTCTCTAAGTGTCTCTCTCTCCTCACTCTGTGTTCAGTCTTTAATTGAGTTAATTGGATACCGCATCAGGTTATGGGTGGTCAATCATAGTCATTAATTATTCCTTTTTCTTAAATTCTTGGTTGCCATAGCTGGAGCCTTTTTCTATTTCGGTTACTCCAATTAGTCTTCGGACTCCAAAGGAAGCTTTAAAAACAGGAGAGAAAGGAGATTAGAAAACGTGCCATAAGGCGTAGGTGAAGCAGCTGTGGCCGGCCTCGGCTATGCCCTGGTCCCCTCCTCCCAGAACCCCAACAGCACCACTGCAAGAAACGGCCAGGGGAGGAGGACATCATGTTTGCACTCAGGGGCAACAGCTCCCAATAGATGTCCCTCACCACCCACCAGGGCTACCACAATGAGCCATCAGTCTCAGGCCCCTTTGGCCTCTGTGAGCCCCAATATATGGGAGCTGGAACACCAGGGTTCCTTACCTGCTCCCACAAATCCCAAGAACGTGAGGATGAGGAGCGGGGATCCGCTGGCGAAGACGCCCAGGACGAAGCTGAAGAGAGGAGACAGCAGGACCGTGGCCCAGCACAGGAAGTTCAGGAGGGTCCAGGGCCTTCGGGCGGGCTTGATCTGCTCCCCGGGGAACACTCCCTTCTGCTTGTACATCTCCTGCAGGGCGTCCTGAGGGCAAGGGGAGAGCGGAGGGCAAGGTCTCCCTGTGCGACTGATGCAGGAGAAAACTTGGCAATGCAAGTTGCCGGGGATGGTGGCCACAGGATGATGTGGACAAGCCCCCCACGCTGCAGGCTGGGGAGGAAGCAGGTGTGGCCTCTTTAGGACACTGGGTGGCTTTTTATAAAGGACCAGATCATTTGGACCTTGCACCCATGAAAGAAATTGGTGAGAAAAGGGGCAGCGAGTTAAGCAGATCTGTCATGTCTGGAAAATAGGTGGCCTGACTGCACTGTCCCAAATGTCCCTGTGTTTCTCTCAAGAGGGTGGCAGTGAGAATCCGCTTGGGTCCTGGGCCTGGTCACATTTCACACCACCACAGTCTTGCCCACTGCAAGTCCCTTCACAGCTCCTTCCTCCTCGACTGGGAGACAGGAGTGACACGGGCTGTGGTAGAGCTGGGCCGAAGCCATGCCAAGCACGCTGAGCATTTAGGAGGAAGCGCTTGTCAGGGACAGCTTGGCAGAACAGAGCAAGGCTGATCGGGACGCATTTCCGTGCAGCTGTCCCACACGGCTAGGTAACTACCGGAAAATGCAGGCATGGGGACTTGGGCCTCCTTGACCAAGAGGTTAAAGCGCCATACAAGACATATCAAAAGTATGCAGCACGCCACGTACACAGTCATGAACATTCATAGTATGTTGTCAACCATGGCCTGGGGGATGAGATATCTTATTTTTTTTAATTTTTATTTTGGTTTTTCGAGGTAGGGTCTTACTTTAGCCTAGGCTGACCTGGATCTCATTCTGTAGTCCCAAGCTGGCCTCGAACTCACAGTGATCCTCCTACCTCTGCCTCCCGAATGCTGAGATTAGAGGTGTGTGCCACCACACCTGGCTGGTTAATTTGTGTGTAATAATTGGTATGTAATAACTGTACATACTTATGGACTACAGTGTGACATTTCAACACATGTATACAATGTATAATGATCAGCTCAGGTTGGCTAGCCTGTCTTTCACCTCAGACATCCATAATTCCTTTGCCCTGAGAACACTCCAAATCCTTTCCACTAGCTATTTTGAGATACGTAACTGACAGTCAGTAACCCTAACACTGCTGCGCTATAGAATATGTGAGGTTCTTTCTCTACGTAACTGTGCCCCGCCCGCGCGCACTCCCCAGCCTCCGGGACTGTGTTGTATCCTGAGACTCACTGAAGCAGCAGCCACAGGTGAGAACAGGCTTTGGCTTCCTTCACTTACTATGGTGTTCTCCAGTTCCAGCCATGTTGCTTCGAACGGCAGCATTTTATTTATTTATTTATTTGTGTGTCTTCAAGGCAAGGTCTCACTCTAGTCCAAGCTGACCTGGAACTCACTCTGCAGACCAAGATAGTCTTGAACTCATGGCTGGCTATCTTCCTACCTCAGTCTCCCAAGTGCTGGGACTGAAGGCGTGGCCCACCATGCCTGCCCGATTTTACTTATTTTCAGTGGGTGAGTGTTACACCGTGTCATTGGGTGTTCATGTGCCGTGTTTTCTTCGTTCATCCATCAGTGAACAGCCAGGGTTAGTCCATCGCTTGGCCACTGTAATGGTGCCGCAGCTCACGTGGGAGTACGGATGTCTCTCAACACACCCATGCCAACAGTGAGCCGGCTAGGTCACGTACATGGCTGGGGCACCTGGT
The DNA here is from genome assembly GCA_036346955.1 of Dipus sagitta. Lineage (NCBI taxonomy): Eukaryota > Metazoa > Chordata > Mammalia > Rodentia > Dipodidae > Dipus > Dipus sagitta. The sequence goes on from CM070773.1 coordinate 8,871,338, forward strand.
AGGTTTTTTTGTTGTTGTTTTGCACTGGACTTAAACCCATGTCGAAGCACGTCCTCTACTGCTGTGCTACAGCCACGGCCCTGTTTCCATTTTTATTTACTTTTTTGTTGAGGCAGGGTCTCATTTTACTGGTCAACCTGGAACTCACTCCGCGGACCAGGCTAGCCTTTTTGTTTGTTTGTTTGTTTTTATTTATTTATTTGAGAGCGACAGACAGAGAAAGAGGCAGGGAGAGAGAGAGAGAGAGAGAGAGGAAGAGAATGGGCGCACCAGGGTCTCCAGCCACTGCAGACAAACTCCAGATGCATGCGGCACCTTGTGCATCTGGCTTATGTGGGTCCTGGGGAATCAAGCCTCAAACTGGGGTCTTTAGACTTCACAGGCAAGTGCTTAACTGCTAAGCCATCTCTCCAGCCTTTAAAAAAAATTATTTATTTATTTACTTGAGAGAGCAAAAGAGAGAAAGAGGGAGACAGAATGGGCACACCAGGACCTCCAGCCATTGCAAACAAACTCCAGACATATGTACTACCTTGTGCATCGGCTTATGTGGGTCCTGGGGAGTTGAACCAAGGTCCTTTGGCTTCACAGGCAAATGCCTTAACCGCTAAGCCATCTCTCCAGTCTGCTAGCTTTTTTTTTTTTTTTTTTGGTTTTTCGAGGTAGAGTCTTGCTCTAGCCCAGGCTGACCGCTGACCTGCAATTCACCATGTAGTCTCAGGGTGACCTTGAACTCACAGCAATCCTCCTACCTCTCGAGTGCTGGGATTAAAGGTGGGTGCCACCACGCCCAGTTGGAAATGCAATTCTTTGCTAGCTAAAAAACATATGCTTTCTTAAAAAGATGAGGTTGGGGCTGGAGAGATGACTTAGCAATAAAAGCACTTGCCTGCAAAGCTAAAGAACCCAGGTTCAATTCCCCAGGACCCACATAAGTCAGATGCACAAGGTGGCACATGTGTCTGGAGTTTGTTTGTAGTGGTTGGAGGCCCTGGCACGCCCATTCTCTCTCTCTCTATCTGCCATTCTCTCTCTTCCTTTCCAATAAATAAATAAATAAATAAAATATTAAACAAATACAATTTTTTTTTAAAAAAAGAGAAGGCTGGAGAGATGTCTCAGCAATAAAAGGCACTTGCCTATAAAGCCTAATGGCCTGGGTTCAATTCTGCAGTGCCCATGTAAATCCAAACGCACAACATGGCACATGCATCTGGAGTGCATTTACAGTGGCAGAAGTCCCTGGCTTGCTCACACCCACTCTTTTTCTGTCTGCTTCTTTGTCTCTCAAATAAATAAAATTATATATAATTTTGGTTTTTCGAGGTAGGGTCTCACTCTAGCCTGGAATTTACTATGTAGTCTCAGGGTAGCCTCAAACTCACAGCAGTCCTCCTACCTCTGCCCCCCAAGTGCTGGGATTAAAGGCGTGTGCCACCACACCTGGCTTAAAAATAATTTTAAAAAATCACTAGGTATGGTGGCACATGCCTTTAATTTCAACACTTGGGAGGCAGTGGTAGGGGGATCACTGTGAGCTCCAGATCAGCCTGGGCTAGAGTGAGACCCTACTGGGAAAAAAAAAAAAAAAGCAAAAACATTTTATTTTCTATTTCTAACAACAAATTGCATTGTTCTTTTTAATTTAATCAGCCTTGCCCGAGGCTTTTCATGTTATTAACATTCCTAGAGAAGACATTTCTGGGTGGATATGGTGGTGCACTGCTGTAATCCCAGCGCTTGGGAAGGCAGGAGGATCAGAACTTCAACGTCGTCCTCTGGGTGGTGGTTTGCATTAGGTGATTTTAGCATGCGTGCTGCATGCTAGGTCCCCCAGCTGAGGCAATTTGGGAATTGGGGTCTTGGTGGGAGAGGTGTGTTGCTGGGGACAGACTTAGGGAGTCTTAATCGCCCGCTCCCTCTTGCCAGAGTTCAGAGCACTCTCCTGCCCACCGGCTGTCAGCTGCTGTGGCAGAGGCGCTGTCATGCCAGCCTTCCCCTCAAGACTGGAAGCCAAAGACAAATTGTTTCCTCCCATCAGCTGCTTTTGGTCAGGTGCTTTGTCCAGCAATGCAAAAGGTAACTATAGCATTCTGTCATATAGATATGTTAAGACCAGCCTGGGCTACGTGGGATTCTGTCCTTTAAAAATGTTCTAGTGTAGGCAATTTGCTTTTCTATAACTCTGGCATGTTTAAATAATTTCTGCTACTGTTTTTCTTTTTTAAATTTATTTTCGTTTTGTGTGTGTGTGTGTGTGTGTGTGTGTGTGAGAGAGAGAGAGAGAGAGAGAGAGAGAGAAAACGGGTATGCCAGGGATTCCAATCACTGCAAACAGACTCCAGATGCATGTGCTACCTTGTGCATCTGCCTTACATGGGTCCTGGAGAATTGAAGCTGGGTCCTTCGGCTTTGCAGGCTAAACCATCTCTCCGGCCCCTGCTACTGTTTTTCTCTGTTTGAAGGTCTCTGGGTTTCTTCTATCACATGTGGCTTATATGTATGGTTAAGAGGATAAATCATATGTGTGTCATGGGGAAGTGCACATCTCACATGACCTTGTGGCTCTGTGAGCAGTGTGTCTTCTCCTGCCCTTCTCATTCTTTGGCAGGTCTTGTTCTCCTTTTTTATTCTCTTAAACACGCTCATTTTAGTCTCTGTCTACTACTTTTCCAGTTCCTCTGGGGGCTGCACGTTGCTGCCCTTCCTCTAGGGAAGAGTTTGGTCCCTTGGACGTTGTGCATGACGGCAGCCCTGCAGCTCGCCTTCACTGAGCCCCTCTGTGCAAACCCCGAGCAGCTCTGGGATCGCGTCTCTCTAAGGGACTCTCCTCACTTCTTTCTATGCTGGAGTTTCAATCTTCAGTCTGTGAGGATGCCAGGGCAGGCGCTCTTCAGCCTTCAGCCAGGAGGAAGAGGGCGGGATCTGGGGCCTCGCCATGCCGGCTGAAAGCTCATCCTGCAGGGCCTGGCTCCATGGAGGGTTTTTGCATCTTCCCTTTCTGCTTTGAGTGAGGTCACATCTCATTATCTGTCCCCATGGCTTAAAACTCAGGACTTCCCGGGAACCAGCAAGCCCCCTGGCAAGGTACGCAGCCTCGGCCACAGACCCCCCCACCCTGGCGCTCCTGTCACCGCCCCTCCTGGTCGCCACAGAGTCCCCTCATTTTCTGGATTGCTCGTCAGCACACTGAAAAGGATTTTTGTGTGCTGTTAAGATTTTCTGGTTTCCAACCACAGAGAAAGGGTATTGGGTGACGCCCACAGCGAGGGGCGGGAGTTGGACAGACATGGCTCCAGGAAGACTGTCAGGCACTCTCTATGTGTATCCATGACGAAGGTTCTCTTCCTTCGGTTTATTTTACATTTAAAAGTACACAAATGTGGGTTGGGGAGACGGCTCAGTCAACAAGCTACTTGAATAAGGACCTAAGTTCAATCCCCAGCACCACATAAAACACCAGGCATGGTGGTTTGCACATGTAATCCAGGGGAGGACGGCACCAGAAAGATGCCTGGGGGGCTAGAAAACTGACTCACTGGTTAAAGGTGGTTGCCTGCAAAGCCTGACAGTCCAGTTTCAATTCCCCAGTGATACAAAGTGGCACATGTGTCTGGAATTCATTTGCAGGGGTAACAGGACCTGATGTGCCCATTCTTTCTCCATAAGCAAATAAATAAACATATCTATTTATTTATTTTAATGATAGAGAGAGAGAGAAAGAGAGAGAGGAGAATTGGCACGCCAGGGCCTTAGCCACTACAAATGAACTCTAGATGCATGTGCCACCTTGTACATCTGGCTTATGTGGGCTCTGGGAAGTCGAACCTGGGTCCTTAGACTTCGCCGGCAAGTGCCTTAACCACTAAGCCATCTCTGCAACCCAATAAGTACACATTTTTAAAAAGAAAGATGCCTAGGACTCGCTGGCCAGCCAGTTCCTGACCAATGAAAAACTTTCTCAAAGGGGAAGAAGAGTTCCTGAGGAAGAGCCCTTGAGGTCATCCTCTGGCCTCCACATGTGTACAAGTAGGCACACCCACACACACACGCATGCACGCACGCACGCACACACACACATACCCTTCAAAAGAGAAGCCAGTGTCAATGTGGTGAGATGTTGTCAGCACATCTGTACATGTATATGCTAGCCTTCATTCCTTAGTGAGCTAATTTCTGAAACATTCCAAAGAAAGACAAGAAGAATCGAGGTCCCGAGTGAGACCACATGCTGCCCACCTGCTTGGGCAGGCAGGACCGGGCAGGGGCCAGAGAGCGTCTTTACCTTCTCCTGGTACAGCTTGTGAAGCCACTGTGCCGCGCCCTTCTCGTCCTCTGGGATGTCCTTCAGGGGAAACCTCCTGTTTCATGAGCAAGACGAGAGCAGAGTGAATAACTAGCCAGTGACAACACAAGGGGGACAGGGGACAGGGACCTGCACGAGGATGGCCCAGCTTTCTGTATTCAGGTCATAGCTTAATCTTTCAAACAAGCAAGAAAGGTAAGTCCTCCTTGGCCCTGACCCTGAGCATACTGGGACCTTCCAGAAATGTCTTCATCTTCCAGGGCCACCATAGGAATGCCAAGAAACACCTCTACATCTGGGGACACTCCTGAGCCACCTGTCTGGCAGATCATATCTCTAGGTCCCCACAAGGGTGATCACTGTGGCTTTGGACTTTCTTAACACATTCATTATTGGAAAGAGCCAGCACTGTCTTTGTGACAGTTGACCTTGATGATCAAACTAACTGGATTGAGAGACAGATCAGTAAACGCACCTCTGGGTGTGTCTGTGAGGAGGTCTCCTGAGGCTCTGACCAAATCGATGATTTAATCCATTGTTAGATTCAAAGAGGTGTTGAACTGTGGAGGATGGGGCCTATGTGTATGGAGGAGCTGTGCCTCGGAAGTGCATTTCAGCCTCTTCCTGTTACTCCTCCTGTTTTGTGGCTGTCACGAGGCGAGCGGCTCAGCTCTGCCACAGGCCCACAACCACGGAGCCAGCTGACCATAGCCTGAGTCCTGCGACACCACGAGCCAAGGTGAACCTGCGCTCACTTAAATGTGTCCCCCACAGACTCAGGCAGTTTATTAAAGCTTGTCTCCAGCCACCTGGCTGGAGGAGGTGTCACTGGGGCGGACCCTGGGGTCCAGCCCAAAGGTGTGTTTGGGTGGCGAACCTGACTGGAGGTCTGAGCTCCGCCTGGGTCTGCTTGCTGCCGACGTGCGTGTGCTGCTTTTCTGTGTGAGCTGGGGCGGGCGTTTCGCTTGCTGTACTTGTCTCTCTGCTTGGATGTATGGAAGGAGGCTACTTCCTCCGCCATTGTGGAGCTTCCCCTGGGCCTGTGAGCTGAAATAAACCCCTTCCTCCCCTAAACTCTGTTGGGTCTGGAAGTTCATCCCAGCCACATGGAGCTGACTACAACAAAACCTTTCCTCTTTTTAGTTGTTTTTGCCCAGTGTCTTGTGACCGCAACACGGAAGTAATTAACACAGTCTACTACTGGCCAAGGAAAATTGCATTTCATAGATGAAAACTATGTGCTTCTAGCAGTAAAGTTTTAAAAATCAAGAAACTAGCCAGGCGTGGTGGCGCACACCTTTAATTCCACAACTTGGGAGGCAGAGGTAGGAGGATCGCTGGATCGTCGTGAGTTCGAGGCCACCCTGAGACTACACAGTGAATTCCAGGTCAGCCTGGGCTACCTCGAAAACCTCCCCCAAAAAAAGAATCAAGAAACTTCAGAGCTGGAGAGATGGCTTAGTGGTTAAGGCACTTGTTTGTGAAGCCTAAGGACCTAGATTTGGCTCCCCAGAACCCATGTAAGCCAGATGCACAAGGTCACACACATCCCACAAGATGGTGCATGCATCTGGAGTTTGAGTGTAGTAGCTAGAGGCCCTGGCATGCCCATTCTCTTTCTCTCATAAATAAAATAATTTGTCTAAATTTTATTCTTATTTATTTATTTATTTGACAGAGAAAGAGGGAGGGGAGGGGGACAGAGAGAGAGAATGGGCATGCCAGGGCCTCCAGCCACTGCAAATGAACTCCAGACGCACGTGCCCCCTTGTGTATCTGGCTAACGTGGGTCCTGGGGAATCAAACCTGTGTCTTTCGACTCTGCAGGCAAACGCCTTAACCGCTAAGCCATCCCTCCAGCCCTGTAAAATAAATTTTAAAAGAAATCAAGAAACTTCAATCTCAGCTTACAAATGCAAGACTTCCATTAGGACCCTAAGCCATTTCCACACCTGGCAATGAATTTTTTTTAAAGACTTTTCTGAGTTGGGTTTGGTGGAGCACACCTTTAATCTCAGCACTTGGGAGGCAGAGGTAGGAGGATCCTTATGAGTTCGAGGCCACCCTGAGACTACAGAGTGAATTCCAGGTCGGCCTGGGCTAGAGAGAGACCCTACCTTGAAAAACCAAACCAAACAAACAAAAAAACCCGTTTCTGATGCTTCTAACAGTTAATGATACAACAATCTGTCCACTAGGATTACAGTGGTGACTCTAAGAAAACAGAAATGTCATGCTCAGGATGGGATAGACTTACCCAGTCACAGAGAGGCACTCTGACAAAATTATGACCAGTAATGACCTGTGCAGCTCCCAGGAAGAGTATCTTAACAGCTTGTGCTTGATTTATAATCTCATTTCTGAGGAAGAGCAACCCTGAGCTATGGGGGGGGGGACAGCTATCTCAGATTCTTTTTTAAAAACATAATAATTTGGGGCTGGAGAGATGGCTTAGTGGTTAAGCGCTTGTCTATGAAGCCTAAGGAACCTGGTTCGAGGCTCGATTCCCCAGGACCCATGTTAGCCAGATGCACAAGGGGGCTCATGCGTCTGGAGTTTGTTTGCAGTGCCTGGAGGCCCTGGCGTGCCCATTCTCTCTCTCTCCCCCCCCCTTTTCTCTCTGTGTCTGTTGCTCTCAAATAAATAAACAAAAAAAATTTAAAAAATAATAATTTATCTATTTGAGAAAGAGAGAGAGAGAACAGGAATGCCAGGACCTCTAGCCACTGCAAACAAACTCCAGACGGATGTACCACCATGTGCATCTGGTTTACATGGGTCCTGAGGAATCGAACCTGGGTCCTTTGGCGTTGTGGGCAAGTGCCTTAACCGCTAAGGCATCCCCCCAGCCCTATCTTAGACTCTTACAAGACAGAAATAAGTATACTGTAAGGTTAATCCTAAGAAAAGAAAAAACAAAGAGCTGGAGACAGTGGTGCATGCTTATAATCCTAGCACTTGGCTGGTGAAGGCAGGAGGATCAGGAATTCAGAGTCACACTCAGCAACATGCCGAGCTTGAGGCCAGCCTGAGCTAAATGAGACCCTGTCTAATAAAACAAAAACCAAAGACAATTCTGAGATTCAGCTTTCCACGGGCTACTGCAGTGCCTCATGATACCCAGGAGGGGGCGCAGAACACACGTGTGTGCACACGTAGTCACAGCTCACCCCTCATGGGGACACACTCCAAGAGCTCCAGAGACTCTTGAAACCACAGACGGTACAGAACCTTCTAGATGGCCATGCTGTTTCTGTGTGCCATGCCGTTCCCTGCCCTGTGGCCAGGCAGTGCCGCAGCTCACCTAGCCTTCCATGTTTTATGCCCTGGTGCCTCAGAGTGTTCCAATGGGTCCTGACAGTGGCCATGTGACAGGGCAATGGCCCCACTGGCCCAGCAGGGTCCATCCAGCCTGGACTCTGGGCCACAGGCAGGGCCTTCCTCTGGACCACACTGAGACTACTCTCTCTGGAACTGAAGTCTTCAGGTCCAGTCCAGAGCCACCTGGTCACAGCGACAGGGGCCCTGTGCCATCAGGCCTTGGTGAAAGGTGAGAGGTCAGCCCAGGAGACCTACTGGCTCCAGTCAGATCTGAGGCCAGGCAAGGGAAGGAGAGGCACTCAGAGTGACCTACCTGGGTATCCAGGAAGGCTGGGGGACAATAGGAGATGACCTTAATGCTGTTCAAGGGCAGACACGGGCAGAAGACACTGAGGGCCCTCTGCCACCACCCTGTGTCTTCCCCAAGGGGTCCTATCAAAGGTCAACTTCTCTGGTAGCTCACCAGGACGGGGTCCTGACAGCCTGTGTGACATTCAGACAGAGGGTAGGCCCTGTGGTGGTTTGAATAGATGGCCCCCAATATATTCAGCTTTTTATTAGTTTGTAATTTACATCTGCAGCCACCTGGCTGGAGGCAGTGTCACTGGGTGGACCTTAAGGTGTGGTGGTGGGTTTCAGATTTCAGTCTAAAGATATGCAAAGTGTGCTGTGCAGTGTGGCTTTTGGCTTTTGGCTTGTGCTTCTCTCTCTCTGCCTTGTCCTGTGAAGGCAGGCCAGCTTCTTCTGCCACTATGGAACTTCCCCTGGATCTGTAAGCTTCAATAGATCCCTTCCTCCACAGCTGTGCCTGGTCTGGAAGTTCATCTCAGCGAACCAGAAGCTGTCTAATACAGGCCCTTTTGTGCTCACCTCACGCACATGTCTGCCTCGTACTTCTTCCCATAGAGAATCCCCAGCAGAGATGGGTTCTTGTTCCTTCTGAAGTTCAAGGTCACATCGTAGATAGCAGCAACTGTGGAGAGAAGACAGGACCGATGAGCAGGCAGATGGACGGGTACACTCCACGGTGATGACCACTACCAAACAAGGGCAAAGAAACTTCCACCTGCTGCCCACCTCTTGGCCCCACGGGGCAGGTGATGCCACCTGGGACTCTCCTGCTTCCCAAGTCTCCTAAACCTGGTGAGCTGCTCTGCAGTTGATCTCATCCCCAACTCCATGGGTGCTCAAACGCTCAAGCCCTCTCTGCTACTATTTCCAGCATATTCTCGGGGCTCTGGACCCCCCTCTGCTTTTTTTTTTTTTTTTTTTTTTTTGCAAGGAGTGAGAGACAGAGAGAGAATGAATGAACACTGGGGCCTCTTACCACTGCAAACGAACTCCAGATGCATGTGGTGCCACTTTGCGCATCTGGCTTCACATGGGGAGTCAGACCAAGGCCAGGAGGCTTTGCAAGCTGGCACCTTTAACTGCTGGGTTGCCTCCCCACCCACCCCCTTTGTCTCATGTGGCTCCTTCCAGATGAATTAGATATGTCTGTTATGCTTTTCTTATTCTTTTTTTGTTTTGTTTTGTTTTGTTTTTCAAGGTAGGGTCTTCCTCTAGCCCAGGCTGACCTGGAATTAACTATGTAGTCCCAAGATGGCCTTCAACTCACTGTGATCCTTCTACCCCTGCCTCCCGAGTGCCAGGATTAAAAGGTGTACACGCCACCACGCCTGGCTCTGCTATGCTCTTCTTCATATTACGTTGTGTTACGTATCTTTTTATTAGCTTAATCGTTTCTTGCTAATTAGCATTTTATCACTTCAAAACACGGTGCAAGGATTTACATCATGTCAATTCCACTTAGTCTAGTCTTCCCTTTGTGCCTTGCATGTATTTTGCACGGAGCACATGTTTGGTTTTTTGAGGTGGGGTCTCCGTCTAGCCCAAGCTGGCCTTGAACTCACAGTGATCCTCCTACCTCTGCCTGCTGAGTGCTGGGATTAAAAGCGTGCGCCACCACACCTGGCTGGTTTTTTTTTTTTTTTTTTTTTTGACTGCTTGCAGCACACAGGAGCCCAGGAGACAGTGGTGGGCGCCACCTGGACCTGCTGATCATGGGCTCCTACCTGTCCCCCGGAGGCACTGGACCGCAGTGGTGAAGCCCTTGGTGCGGGGCAGCAGGTGGTGCTTGAGTGGGGGTAGGCCCTTGGAAATGGCCACCTCCATGCTGATGCGGTGCTTGGTCTCCGTGAAGCGCGTTCCTTCACAGTACAGGAGAAACTAGGGTGCAGAATGAACACGGACAGTCGGGCAGGCAAGGGGGTTATTCCAGGCCAGCAAAGGGTGGGAACTAGGGCCCCGGTGACCGAGGCTCAGGAATGTTCCGCATCTACATGCTCCTCTGAAACCCAGCAAAGCGTTTGCTGCTGGATCTGCGCGGACCACAGAGCTGCAAAACTATCTAGCGACAAGCACAGGCCATGGTGTGAAAAGTCATTTTATTTCAGAGCTGCAGTCTGCGCTCCAGTCACGCATACAGCATGGCTTTCCTGAAGGAACGCTCCAGGCGAAAGCAAAACGTGAGGGTGTCTCTGGGCAGCAGCAATCTTTCATCAGAAAGTGCATGCTCTCCCCAAACATGGTGCCAGGAATGCTAAGTAAGGAGTCGGGCTTCAAGAGCAGTGCGGAAAGAGGGTGAGGAGCAGGTGCCCGCCATTCAGAGATGGGCAGGTGTGGGAGTCACAGTTCTACCCTTTCCCCACACCCCAGATGGTGGTGGGGGGGCAAAGCTGGGTTTGTGGTGGTGGGGACAGGTAGACGCTACGTCCACAGGAAGAGGCCTGCGAGGTCAGAGGCAGGAGGGTCTCGTGGGCCTTTGTGACTCATCACTTGGCCTGTGGCACACAGAAGGCTCGAGCGACACACACAAGTAGCCGCCTTGTGGCACACATGCGACACACTCACCCACATGTACTCAGGGTAGTCAGCCAGTCGCTTCAGCCCCTCGATGACGGTGTCGCGGTCTTCCTCCCACTTCCGCTTACAGAACACAATCTCCAGGAAGTACCAGGTCCAGCCAATGAGGGGCACATACTGCAGTTCCTTCTTAGCCAGCACTTTAGAGCTCTGGGGGAGTGAGGGAGGCCACTGGTGCCTGTTGCAGGCTGGGTGGGCCTGGCCAGGCCATCGAAGAGCCCATGGGGCACAGCCCTCTCTGCCACCCCCAGAGCTTCGCTCGGTATTACTCTTAGGCCATGGTTTTCCAATGCTCAAAGTCTTTGCCATAAATGGGACCCTGGCTTCCCAGCTCGTGTTCTTGGGATCAGCGCATAAGGAGTCACCCCAGCAGTGAAGAAATGGCTCAAGGCCGAATCCTCAGGGGAGGGTGGGCATGCCAGGACTCAGTGGTGGGCACCTCAGCTCCAAGGCCCCTGCCTGACCCCAGCGTCCCTGTATGTATGGCTCAGGCTCCTACCACAGCAGGAGCTGTGGCTGTACTGTATTCCCACAGAACAGCTCAATTTTGACCTGAGGCCACTAAGCTAAGGGAAGTGGTCCTGGGGGCTCTGGGTAGGGTCCTCTGGAAGAAATGAGGTCCCAGCTGATCCCAAGAATAAGCTCAGGACCACAGAGGTCACACTGCAGGTAAAGCCCTCTAGAGCAGACACTAACCACCCAGCTTAGCCAAGGTATCTCTAAGGAAAAAAACTTCCAGAGTCTTGGGGATTACAGACCCCAGGAAGCGCCTCTAGAATCCCACCCTAGTACTGTTCACCCCCAGCCCCTCCCTTGGACCCCACTGCTCACCGCAGCCCCTCCATGACCCAGCCACCCACCCCCACCCCTGCCTGACGCCGCTGCTCACCCCCAGCACTCCAAACCGCTCACACATGGTCCACCCACAGAGGAAGTCGATCTCGAAGTTGTGGTTGAGGATGATAACCACATGTTCCTTCCCAAAGTGGTCCACCGTGGCCCGGTCAGTGAAGAGAGTGCACTCCGTGCAGGACCACCACTCCAGTAGCATGACCAGTTCTGCAGAAGGGCCGGGGGGGGGGACGGGTCAGCGTGGAAGGAGGCTCCCACCCCTGACTCTGGGAGCGCACCAGGGACTGTGTCCACCATTTTCTTTTTTGGTTTTCCGAGGTAAGGTGTCACTGTAGGTCAGGCTGACCTGGAATTCACTGTGCAGTCTCAGGGTGGCCTCGAACTCTCGGCGATCCTCCTACCTCTGCCTCCCGAGTGCTGGGATTAAAGGCGTGCGCCACCATGCCCGGCTGTGTCCTACCATTTTCATCTAGAGGGCAACTTTCTGCTAGAAATGAATTCTCAGGCCTTATGTTTAGAAAGTTTTCCCAAATCACATCTACCTTGTCTAATAAGAGTTGGGAATGGGGGGGGGGGACTGAAGCAGCAGGGACTGTGACTCCACAGGGACACCACAGCCTCTGTTGACCACCACCAGGCTCCTCTGACGGCGCTGCCCTTCGTTGTGATGGCGAGTATGTGGGAGCACGGGAGCTGCGTGCAGAGCGCTTGGGAGGCAGAGCACCGCGGCAGGGTCGCGGGATGCACAGTGAAGGTAGTAAGGTGATGGGACACCTGATGCTTTCCCCTACAGCCGTGTCACTGTTCTCCCATGTTTAGTGTTGCCCATCCCGGGGCCTGCCCGCTGGTGGACAGAAGGCCACAGTGGCATTGTGACCATATGTGTGCTTGGGGCACAGTTGGCAAGTTGATCCCTGGTCTCTTTGCTGGGCTTCTGCCATGTGGTGAGGGAGCACACCCTGGGACCATGACAGGTCACTGGCACGCAGAGCTCCACCTCGACCCCAGTCCTGCCTGGAGCCCATTGTCCTGTGGCTTCCATGGGACAGACCCTCCTCCTCCAGAAGGTTCCAAGGAAGGGCATTTTCCCCTTTACGAGAATGTCAGGGGCTGGAGAGATGACTTAGCGGTTAAGCGCTTGCCTGTCAAGCCTAAGGACCCCGGTTCGAGGCTCGATTCCCTTGGACCCACGTTAGCCAGATGCACAAGGGGCGCATGCATCTGCAGGTCCTTTGCAGTGGCTGGAGGCCCTGGCGTGCCCATTCTCTATCTATCTATCTATCTGCCTCTTTCTCTCTCTGTCTGTCGCTCTCAAATAAATAAATAAAAAGAATGTCAGGTCTGGAGGATTCTGTGGTGAAAGCTCTGCAGATCTTCGTCCAGCCTAGAACCTAGGTGTGAGTCCTGGAGGGGAGCTCAGGGATGAGGAGTAGGCACCCCATGGGCACATGGCTGGCAGTGGGAGTCTGAGGCCAGGACTAGGACACCAGCCCACTGTTCCCCGAGGAGACCACAGTGAAGTCCTCTGCAAAGAACTGGCCCCTGGGGATGAAGGCCAGGGAGTGCTGTTGGGCTCAAAGACAGACCCCACAATGTGGGTGAGGACGTGGGGAGACAGGAGCCTTCTGCAGTGCTGATGACAGCCTATTCCCAAATAGTGCACCTGCTGTGGACCACTGGATGGCTCCTCATTACGTGTTTCAAACACCTTGTGGCCAGCAACACTGCCTATGCATGCGTCGCCTTGTGTGCCTGGCTTACATGGGGTTTGGGGAATTGAACCTGGGTCCTTAGGCTTCACAGGCAAGCACCCTAACTGCTAAGCAATCTCTCCAGCCCCTCTTTTTTTATGCATTGTGTGTGTATGTTTATGATGTGTGTGTATGGGTGCACGTGGGCCATGGTTTAAGTGTGCTGGTCCTCTCCCTCCATCTTGCTTCAGACAGGGTCTCATGTCCAGCTTTACACGAGTGCTGGAGCTCCAAATCTGCTCATTAGGCTTGTGCAGCCAGTGCCTGTTTTTTTAATTATTTATTTTTTGCCGGGTGTGGTGGCACACGCCTTTAATTCCAGCGCTTGGGAGGCAGAGGTAGGAGGATTGCCATGAGTTCAAGGCCACCCTGAGACTACAGAGTGATTTCCAGATCAGCCTGAGTTAGAGTGAGACCCTACCTTGAAAAAGCAAAAAAAAAAAAAAAAAAGATTTTAGAGAGAGAATTGGTGCACCAGAGCCTCAGCCACTGCAATCAAACTCCAGATGCTTGCGCCACCTAGTGGGCATGTGCAACCTTGTGCTTGCCTCACCTTTGCACATCTGGCTTAAGTGGGATCTGTAGCATGGAACATGGGTCCTTGGGCTTCTCAGGCAAGCATGTTAACTGCTAAGCCATCTCTCCAGCCCACAGGCAGTGCTTTTAACCACTGAGCAATCTCCCTAGCTCCTTGGCTACCGTTCTTACTTGAAACCCACTCCCTGCCTTTACAAGCGCTCTCGTTCCCGAAGGGCCTCTGAGCAGTGGCTGAGCCTGCCTTCTGCTTGCCTAGACTGCATTGCCAGTTTTCATTCCATTCTTTCTCCTGAAAGGTCTCGTTTGAGGTTGATGGTAATCTGTGAGTGCAGGCTGAGGGTGACCACAGTCTCCCTGCCCAGCACTACTGGGAGCAGCCGGCATGGCCATGGCCCCAGCTCCCTCCCTGGCATCCTGAAGCCCTTCAGCTTGGGGAGGCGTGTGAGTTCAGCACACTGTATCGCACGGGCTTCCCTCTGTCTTCCTTGCTTGGTGCCCTTGCTTTCTGTGGAGTGATGCTGCTGTCAGCAGTTTCGGGAGCTCAGCCCTCCTCTCGTCCCAGACTGCTAACCTCACCCCCCTCGCCCCCTTGGTTCTGCTTGAGCCCTGTCTTACGGATCGGATCGTTGCATCCCCTCTGACCGCCGGGCTGCAGCTCTGTCTGCGCTGGCCTCCTCTCGCGCCTGCCTCACTCAGCACTGCCTTCCTCTCCACGGTCAGTCTGCGCGCATTCCCCTTAACTGTGTCTCCTCTCGTCTACAACTAGGCAAGCGCTACTTTCATTTATTTTTAAAAATATTTTATTTTTATTTATTTATTTGACAGAGAAAGAGGGAGAGAGAGTGAGAGAATGGTGCACCAGGGCCTCCAGCCATTGCAAACGAAGTCCAGATGCATGCGGCCCCCCTGTGCATCTGGCTAACATGGGTCCTGGGGAATCAAACCTTGGTCCTTTGACTTTGCAGGCAAGTGCCTTAACTGCTAAGCCATCCCTCCAGTCCACTTTCATTTATTTTTATTTATTTGGGGGGGGGGAGAGAATGGGTGCACCAGGGCCTCTTGCCCTGCAAATGAACTTTGGACGCATGTGCCACTTTGTGCATCCGGCTTTACATTCACATGGGTACTAGGAAATTGAGCCCTGGCTGTTAGGCTTTGCAAGCAAGCACCTTAACTGCTGAGCCATCTTTCCAGCCTCAAGCTTTACTTTTAAAATGCCTACAAATTTCACTTAGAGAAGTCCGTGGCTCCTTCTCAAACCTGTTCTCTCGCGTCCCTCACTTGTCCTCCAAGTCTGCTGCTCTTGGTCATGGGTCCACCTGGATCTGTGGGACCTGTGAGGCTCCTCAGCCCTGACATGTACCCCACTTGTCTGCAGGGACGCCCAGCTAACTGGCTCCCCTCAGCCCTCTCACAGTGGCTTCGCTCAGGGCTCCTCAAAGGTGACACACACATCCAACTCAGGCCCACGCTCCCATTTTTGCTACGGTTTCCTTTCCCATGGGAGTTGGCTGCTGTGCTGTTTGGGCTTCGGAGCACCCTCAGACGGGGGGGAGCGTGTAATCTAGTGTTCGTAGTTGACATGTGCCCTTTTGTATGTATTGTCACCAAGTCACACTCATGAATGACCGTCCCAAACGCAGCAGCTGCCTTTTATTTTGAGTAGTCAGACTGTTGTCATTAGCTGCTGAGCTAGAGGGGACAAAGGTGGCAGGGCTTACAGACATGTCTCCCATACAAAATGGAGCACATAAGCTCTCATGCTAAGAAACATAAGTACTAGGCTGGGGAAATGGTTCAGCGTTTAAGAACACTTGCCACTTAAGCGCGAGGGCCCTCCTGGCCTGAAGCATGCCCAAGTTCAACTTCCTGGAACCGCACCTAAGAAGCTGGGCATGCTGAGCATGGTGGCACATGCCTTTCACCCCAGCACTCGGGAGGCTGAGGTAGGAGGATGGCTGTGAGTTCGAGGCCAGCTTGGAGTTACAGAGCGAGTTCCAGGTCAGCCTGGACTAGAGTAAGATCCCACCTTGAAAAAACAAAAAGAAAAAAAGCTGGGCATGGTCATGCACATCTGAAATCCCCATCTGCAGAGAAGGAGATGCAGACGGCAGCTCCAGGGTGGAGGGAGACACTCACCTCAAGGAAAGAAATAGGCGGATAAGCCATGAGAGGACACCAAAGGTTCGCCTCTGACCTCTGCACACATGTGCACAGGGTGTGTGCATTCACACACACGTGCATATGCCACACATCACATACACATGCAAAAACAAAAAGACATAAATAGCAGGACAGTGTGATACATACATGTACCCTCTCCCCTTCGCAAAGTCTTTGGATCATCGACATCTGGTCCCTCACATCTCCCTCCACACGTTTCTTGAAAACACACACACAGGCATGCGCGCACACACACACACACACCCTCACATGGCATTTTTAGAAAGCCATGACATAAATGGCAGCATACTATGGACTCTGCTATCAGCCCTTTACACTCAGAAATGTATTTGGAAGAGCCTCGTCCACCGTAAGGAGAGGCACCCTTGTTCTTGGTGTTGTGTGAGCACCCACTCAAGGGACATGCCAGGACTGGCCTCCTTGAAGGGGCCAGACTTGCCACCAGTTCACACTGACAACACCACAATGTGAGGAGCCCGTGCATGGCGCGGACTTCTGCAGAGCTCTCTCTTCTGTGCTCTTACTTTGTTGAGCAACTGAGTCACAAGTGACATCACGTGAATGGCGGACAGTTACAGCCGAGTCCTCCTCACAGATGTGCACAGTGGCATGCAGGGCCCATACAAGCTGTTCTGTCTGTGTGGACACAGGTTTCACGTATGGCACGGACAGGTGCGCACTAACCGGGGGGTGTCCTTGTCTCTGGAAATACGGAGGCTGCAGTGATGTGAGATGCCCTCCACTGGGGACAGCCAGGCATTTAGGATAACATGCCTGGCTGTGTGCTGGGGACTGAGTTACAGGTTGCAAGCCTACTGTTCTCACCCTCCTTTTACTGGGTCAGAATCACCCATGGCGAACTGCTAAACCATGTGGTCTCCACTTCTGTGGGTTACCACCTTGTGTTGGCAGAATGTACTCAAGTCACCTTGGTACCTGTTCACAGGGCCCGGTGTGACCTTGACCACAGAAGCGCCCAGCTCTATTCTTGGATGGAAGACCCAGGTGTCGCCCTCTCCCTGTCACGCATCCACCCTGAGGGTCCATGTCCAGAGCAAGCAGGTGACACTCACGGCTCCAGAGCGAGTAGGCCAGGCGGCAGTTGATGCGGCGGTACAGTTGCTTGCTGATGGGCCACAGGGCCAGCGTGCACAGCTGGGTGAAGTTGATGACCAGCCCGCTCACCACGAACACGAATCCGATGAGCAGGTGCACCACGAACTGGGTCTTCAGGTAGTCGAGCAGGCCCATGGTCGCTGCTCAGGGGCGGGCGCACGGTCCTTCACTGAGAACAGCCGTCCTGCGAGCACACGGCACGGTGGTCAGCACGAGGGGGGGCCAGTCATGAACTCCAGGCCCAGGAAGGCACTGTGCCGTCCCCAGCCAGCCAGGAATGAAGGCAGCTCACTGTGCTTGACGCTGAGAGCATGAAACCCATGAAATGACAGGGCATGTACACTGACAGGCCCTTGTCCTGTGCATCACAGACACTGCATGTGCACACCACTCACCACATCATCACATCTCACACACACATGTACATACCACTCACCACATCATCACATGTCACACACACACATGTACATACCATTCACCACATCATCACATGTCACACACACACATGTACACACCACTCACCACATCATCACACCTCACACACACATGAACACACCACTCACCACATCATCACATGTCACACACACACATGAACACACCACTCACCACATCATCACATGTCACACACACACATGTGCACACCACCATTCACCACATCATCACATGTCACACACACCACATGTACACACCACTCACATCATCACATTTCACACATACCACATGTACACACCACTCACATCATCACATCTCACACACACATGTACATACCACTCACTCCATAATCACATCACACACACACACACGTATACACCACTCACCACATCATCACATGTCACACACACACATATACACCACTCACTGCACAGTCACATCTCACACACACATGTATACATCACTCACTGCATAGTCACATCTCACACACACACGTACACACCATTCACCACATCATCACATGTCACACACACACATATACACCACTCACCACATAGTCACATCTCACACACACACGTACACACCATTCACCACATCATCACATCTCACACACACCACATGTATACACCATTCACTACACAGTCACATCTCACACACACACGTATACACCACTCACCGCATAATCACATGTCACACACACATGTATACACCACTCACCGCATAGTCACGTGTCACACACACATGTATATACCACTCACCACATAATCACATGTCTCACACACACGTATACACCACTCACTGCATAGTCACATGTCACACACACACGTATAGACCACTCACCACATAATCACATGTCACACACACATATATACACCACCACACACACATACATATCCACCACTCACTGCATTGTCACATCACACGTATACACCACTCACTGCATAATCACATCACACACACACACACGTACACACCACTCACTGCATAATCACATCTCACACACACACAGAATATGTATACAGTTAGTCCTGTTCTTGAGGGCGGAGATGAGACCTTGTGCTACATAGAAAGCTGCTCCGCAAGCAGAGGCCCAGCCAGACCCCCAAGTGACCAAGGCCCATGGCAGCATAACTGTCCCCTCCCGCACACCACTGGGCTAAGTCACTGTGTTCTGGAGCAATTATGTTAAACAGAAATAGAAAATTAATACAAAAAGACAAAATAACATAAAGGGCAAAAATGGAATGGGGGGTGGAGAAATGGCTTAGCAGGTAAGGTGCTTGCCTGCAAAGCCTAAAGACAGATTCGATTCCCCAGGACCCACGTAAAGCCAGGTGCACAAGGTGGTGCATGTGTCTGGAGTTCATTTGCAGTGCCTAGAGGCCATGGTGTGGCCATTCTCTATCTGTCTCTCTCTCTCGCTTGCTCTCAAAAAAATATATTTTAAAAACAGAATTGGGAGCCGGGCGTGGTGGTGCATGCCTTTAATTCCAGCACTTGGGAGGCAGAGATAGGAGGATCACCATGAGTTTGAGGCAACCCTCAGACTACATAGTTAATTCCAGGACAGCCTGGGCCAGAGTGAGACCCTACCTCAAAAAAAAAAAAAAAATAGAATTGGGATGCCAGAAATACTTTTCAGGCACTTAACTGTTCCAGGGCCTGTTAAAAACACACCTTGCAATTGGGGAAATGAGCAAGAATGCTGCTCTCTTAGTTAAGCTGACATCAGCACAAGGGTGATGGAGATAGACACTGAGGACACTCCACACCTACCAAACCAGAGATCCAGATGCTCCTAAGTGCCCATCACTGAAGTAGACTTAAAATGCTCCCAGCATGGCTCAGGGAATTTTGCAGAAGAGGGGAGCAGAAAGATTGTGAGAGCCACAAGTTGGGACATTTTGCACAGAGACATTGCCTCTCTCCCATAACTGACTGCTGCCCCATAATGCATGACCCATAATCCTCATGGGGTTGACCTGCATTCCCACTGAGGCAGGCCTCTTCAGAAAAGGGGCAGGGAGGAGGGAAGAATGGTACCGACATGTGATGTTTACATACAAAATATGTCCATATTTAATAAAAAACACACCTTGCACCCCAATTCATCAATTGCCATGAACCCCCACACAGTAAGTAGTAGGCACTACCTTGACCTGACAGGTAAGCAAGCTAAAATATAGAAAGGCTGAGTACCTTGTTCAGGGTCACACAGGGGTTCAGCAGCAGACAGATCCTAGGCCTGGCCTTGAGGCCCAAGTCTAAGCTCATGTCAAAGGCTTTGTAGCCACCCAACATGGGCGGGGGCCTTGGGGACTTGTGGCACCATGCCTCAAGGCCCCTCCCATACCACAGAAGGGGGTGGGAATCCGAGTAGACCTTAAGAGCCTGGAGGGGACGGACTCTTTTGCTGTCATTACCTGGACCTGGCCCGGCTTTGACAGCTCTGGCCCATCCCAGACTTGTGCTCATGGCTTCTCCCCTCTAGGCCAGAACCATCTGGCTCCCACACAGCCTAGCACGTCAGCTCTGACTTTAGGATAGAGTGCCAGGCTCCACACCACGCCCGCCAGCTTCACAGACAGGCCCAGGTACAGTCAGAGGTTGGCTTATTTTTTTTGAGACAGGGTCTCGTGCAGTCAAGGCTGGCCTCACTGAGCAGCAGAGGATGACCTTGAACCTCTGATCCTCCGTCTCCACCTCGGACTGCAGGCAAGTGCCACCATGGCCAGTTTTATTCAGTGCTGAGTGGGCCTCGTGCATGCTATGCACTCCACCAACTGAGCTACATGCACAGCCCCCAGAGGTCACACAGTCACCAGCACAGGACCATGCCATCAGTTGGTCCCTCTCCTGCTCCTGGAAGCACCAAGAGCAATTCTGACAGATTTTTTTCCCCCACAGGGACGCAGGAGTGGAGTGGTGCGGCTTCTGGCCCGGGCATCACACTGCTGGGCTCACCCTGCTGTCGTGCCGCAACAGCCCATCCACCCACTGCCAAGTTCTCCTCCCCCACACGGCTATGCCTCAGTTATCCTCAGGGATCAGGAATGAGCGGCCATGCCTAGCCTCCCACCTGACACTCCACGTCTGGGGAAGCGGTACTGCTAAGTGGCTCTGGTGTACACACGTGGTGTCACTCAGTTACTAGAATGCACAGGGTACCTGAGAACAGGCCAACACCCACTCTGAGACACCAGGTCTCTGAGCCTGCACAGCCAGCCGCCATCCTGCTCGCAATGTCATGTTGCCTGTTCTGACCCCTGAGGCCTGGGATGACCTCTGACCTTCATGTGACCTTGGGGGACTGGGTGTGAATTCTGCTCAGCAGCTGGAGGGCAGGGAGGCTGCCTGAGGTGGTCTTGTGCCTAACTCCTTCTCGGACAGTTCTAGAACGTCCGGTCCTGAGGGAAGAAGGTTGTCTGCAAGGTCTCATCACGGCTCCTGCACGGGCTGCCAGCACCTTCCAGGTCTCAGGACCACAGGGAAGAGATAGGGCAGCCTTGGCCCTGAGGAATGGGCAGGCTGCCATAGTAGACTAGGTAAGTCAGGCTATAGCAGCTCAGCCTCATTGAAGAGCAGCACCTGAACAGCGCACTAAGGGTGTCCAAGCCCCCAAGCGCCATGACAGCTGGAAGACCAACGCTGTAGAGACGATGCCACCTGGGGCTGTCCCTGAAGTTCCTGGTGGGACAAGGAAGGCTGGGACCCTGAACCGGATCCTCGTTCCACATCTACAATCCACTGAGAAGTGAGACAGTAAGCTGCCTGTGACTGAATGCTAAGGAAGGTGCCCAGTCTTGCCCTGAGCTATGTGCAGCTCGGGTGGGCTGAGGAGAAGAGAGACCCAGCACCAGGGAGGCCACCCAATGAGCTCCCCACATGGGGGAGGCTCTCACCCATCCCCTCCCTGATTCTGTCACCCCATAATGGTCAGTCCTAGGACCTGAGATGTGACTGCCCTTACAGACAGGCCCTCAAAGAGGCCAGTGAGATTGGCGCTACCTCCCCGGATGGACACTGTCCCGTGTGCTCAGAGGAGACTTGGAGAGCGTGTGAAGGAAGGCACGCACTGGGCAGCCAGCTGCAGGCCAGCTCTGGGCCTCTTATCCCTGGAGCCTTACACCCCAATCCCAGAGCGCGGGCTGCGGCTCATGGTTCTCACACGCCTCTCAACAAATCTTCGGACCAGAGGGATTCAGGAAACCTGCAGGCCCCTTCCCTCAGCCTGGTCTACTGGCCACATTTGGTCACCCTCCCCCAGCCTCTTCCTGCCCTTGGTTCCTTCATCCTGTTTCCTTAAGAACCAATAAGACCAACAGGTTCCTTGGGGGATCATCCCTGCCAGAGTCTCAGCTCTCCAGAGATGCCCAACTCCCGCACCCCACATCTCCAAAGGAGGGGTGTCTTTCAGAGTGAAGCGGCACTGGCTGGGAAAGGGAATACATTTAAATATTGCAAAACACATTACTTCTGATGTTCCAGCCAGAAGATTTGAATCACAGGCTAAAAAAATTTTTTTTAATGTAGATTTCAGCGACTCAGATTCATAACGAAGGACTGAGAGGGACTATCACCCTCCCACCTTCCTTCCCTTGGGTTCCATTCATGCACACATTCCCCTTCCTCTGTCCATCACCATCTATCCCAGGAACCTATCACTCCAGCCACCCACCACTCCAGTTGTGCTGGTTTGATTCAGGTGTCCCCCATAAACCTAGGTGTTCTGAATGCTAAGTTCCCAGCTGATGGAGATTTTGGAATCAACGCCTCCTGGAGGCAGTGTATCGTTGGGGTGGGCTTATGGGTGTTATAGCCAGTTTCCCCTTGCTAGCATTTGGCACACTCTCCTGTTGCTATTGTCCACCTTATGTTGGCCAGGGGGTGATGTCCACCCTCTGCTCATGCCATCATTTTTCCCTGCAATGATGGAGCTTCCCCTTGAGCCTGAAAGCCAAAATAAACCTCTTTTTCCCCAAAGCTGCTCTTGGTTGGGTGATTTCTGCCAGCAATGCGAACCGGACTGCGACACCAGTCACCCAGGACCTACACATGCATAGCGCAAGCAGGCTTATGTGCAGGACTGTGGGAGCGTCCCCACCCAGTCCCGGGGGCCGTCACTGCTTCTGAATGCAGCACAAATGGGTGCAACCGAGTGGTTTCACGGCCACAGCGTGTCCAGGCATGGCTGGTGGTGAGCAGGGAGCCTGGAGCTGAGAAGGCGGCCCTGTGGATCGATGTCGGGTGGGGGCAGACAGAGGACATGGAAGCGTACCAGCCAGCCCTGCCTGACTTCTCCACAGGGGTGCATGCTGCTCCCTAGGGTGCTCAACAGGCTAGGGAGCAGGGAGGCGTGTTTAGAAAGAGTTTAAGCAAAACTGTAGATGAAAGAAACACAATCCTATTGTGTGGTTCAAGGACAAATTTCAGTGCCTGGCGTTTTGCTGACAGAAGACCATCTGGGTTCAGTAAGCCAGGAATACAGAGCCGTGCTGTCCCTCAGTCTCAGCAGTGTCTAGAGTGGCAGGGGACTGACAGTGGTGACGAAGGAGAGGCCATCAGCACTCCTCGCAGACAGCAGATGTGTGGCCCTGCCAAAAGGGGCCACCTTGCCAGCAATGCCGTGCTCCATGAGACCGGGAGTACCGAGCATCGAGAAGCCAGGCACACCGAGACCAACAGCTTCGGAGCTGCAGCGGCCAATCCCGGGGGGGGTGGGGGGTGGTGTCTAGGTCCCAGAGGCTCTGGCAGCTCCTAGTCTCCCACATGTGTCTTAGTGGCTGTTTTGCAAGTTGCTTTTCAGACAGACAGAAAGGGGGAGCTAGAGCCCAAGGAAAGGCTGGGGTTTCCTCTTTGGAGAGTGGGGTGCAAGCTCAGACATCACAATGAGCAGTGACCAAGGGGATGAGGGCCCACAGTCCCTCGTTCGTCCAGGCAGCTGCGGGACAGGACTGTGGACCATGCTGTCACACGCACGCCCGATGGCAGGTAAAGTGCACTGACAATCCAAACTGAGGGCTAAGTGGAAGCATGAGGCCTCACCTTTGACCCCCAGAATCCATGTGAAAAGTTAGATGTGGTGACACACACCTGTAATCTCAGCACCGGGGAGGCGGAGACGGCCCCGAGGCTCTCTGGCTAACCAGTCTAGCCTGTAATTAGGTGAGCTACAAGCCAATGAGAGACCCTATTTCACAAAAGATGGAAAGAGGATAGGAAGATGGCTCACTGGCCAAAGGCACTTGCTTGCAAAGGCTGCCAGCCCAGGTTCAATTTCCCAGCCTCCCACATAAAGCCTGATGCAATAAGTGGTGTAAGTACCTGATATTTTGTTTGCAATGGTAAGAGGCCCTGGTGTACACACACACACACATTATTTTTTAAAAACAGGGACAGTGTTCCTGAGGATACCCAAAGTTGTCCTCTGGCTTCAACCATCATGTGCACACACACGTGCACCCACCCACAAACACACACATGCGTACATACATACACACAACAAATAAAATATCATAATAAAATACTCAAACTAAGCATAGCAGGCCCCGTGTATCTGGGCTATAGGGCTCTCATTACACGTGCCCTGGGCCAGGCCACACTGCTGTTTATCAGAAGTGGGGAGCTTCCTGCCCTGGGACCTGGGCTAGCAGCAGGAGTGGGAGTAGGACCTTATAACTTCCTTCTGAGGCTGCCTTCCGAGGCCTTGCAACCTCTGTTCTGACCTCTGGCCACCAAATGAGGAATTTTCAGTAAGCTTGCCAGAAGACGGATCCACAAGGACCAACACAGCTGAGGCCCCAGATCAACAGCCCTGGGACGTTGGACAGGAACAACCCCATAGAGACCAGAAGTCTGGCTCTTTTTACTTATTTATTTAAAATTTATTTATATTTATTTATTATTTGACAGAGAGAGAGAGAGAATGGGCACGCCAGGGCCTCCAGCCACTGCAAATGAACTCCAGACGCGTGCGCCCTGTGCATTTGGCTAATGTCGGTCCTGGGGAGTAGAACCTGGGTCCTTCGGTTTTGTAGGCAAATGCCTTAACTGCTAAGCAATCCCTCAAGCCCAAGCCTCTCTTTTTTATGAATACATTTATGATTGCAGGTGAAGCCTAAGTAGACCACCCAAAGCTCGCCTCTCCCCCCCCCCCCCGACAAGCGGATGCCACAGTTTATGTGGAAAGTAACCAGGAAAGAAAAGCAACTGTGGAAAGGAACTGGAGCCCTGCCTGAGGTGCCACAACCACGGAGCCTCAGCCACCACCAGCTCTGCCTGCCCACATCCCGCAGGAAGGACACAAGGCACAGACAGGGAGGAGGCAGCATTCCATGTCCCTTGCACCTGAGCGGGCGACCCGACAGCAAGTCTGCAGCCTCAGGTCCCCGCACCTGAGCCTGACTACAGGGCAAGCGCAGCACTGCACGCCTCGCCTCTCACAGCAGCGCCTCTCACAGCAGCACCTCTCACAGCAGCGCCTCTCACAGCAGCACCTCTCACAGCAGCGCCTCTCACAGCGCGCCTCTCACAGCAGCGCCTCTCACAGCGGCGCCTCTCACAGCAGTGCCTCTCACAGCAGCACACACATGCTTTCCAGCGTCCTGCGGACTTGTGCGGCTACTGGATTCCGACGCTGTTAAAGCAAGCAATGGAAAAGTTAACGTGAAGCCAGGCGTGGTGGCGCATGCCTTTAATCCCAGAACTTGGGAGGCAGAGGTAGGAGGATTGCCATGAGTTCGAGGACACCCTGAGACTACATAGTGAATTCCAGGTCAGCCTGGGCTAGAGTGAGATCCTACCTTGAAAAAACCAATCATGAGATGCTTTACTTATAGTAGCCCCAAAGTAGAAATGACCAACAACTAAAGAACAGACAAAAATGTATACCCACACAGCAGAATATTTTCATACTAAAAGGAATAAAGCATTGTTTCCTTAAAAAGAAAACAGCCAAGTATGGTGGTACATACCTTTAATCCCAGCACTCTGTAGGCAGAGGTAGGAGAATCACCATGAGTTCAAGGTCAGCCTGAGACTACATAGTGAATTCCAGGTCAGCCTGGGCTACAGTGAGACCCTACCTCGAAAAAGAAAGTTAACATGAAACCACAACTGGGCTCATGGGAAACTTAGCATGACATGTTTTCTCACCAGTGGATTAGAAGGCACTATTGTGGCTGGAGAGATGGCCCAGAGGTTAAGGTGCGTGCCTGCAAAGCCTAAGGACCGGGATTCAATTCCCCAGTACCCATGCAAAGCCAGATGCACAAGGTGACACATGCGTCTGGAGTTCCTTCGCAGTGGCTAGAGGCTCTGGAACACCCATTCATTCTCTCTCTATATCTGCCTCTTTCTCTCTTACTCTCTGTCAAATAAATAAATAAATAAATTGAAAAGGTATCCTTAAATGTCATGCATAAAGCCACCCTCCGATCTCCTGAACAGACCTCACCTCTGCTTTTGTTCTGAGTGGAGTCCTGGGTAACCCCCTGCCATGCTGCAGCTGGGGACAGAACTCGGCCATTATGGCAGTGCACATCCTTGGATTCTGAGAGCTGGAGACCCAGCCCAGGAGCAAGCCACAGGGTCACCTTTCCCTTCCTGGAGCAGGTATTCGGTGGACATAAGACCTAGTCCAGCCAGGGAGACATGTATCTGTGTGTGTGTGTGTGCGCGCACACACACACACACACACACACGCACGCACACACACGTACGTACATGCAGGGCTTCCGAGTGGCCTTCATTGCCTAGGGCAGGAGAGAGACCCCCAGAGCCACCTCAGTCAGCTCTCCTTCCCTCGTGGGGAGAAGGGGCATGCTTTCAAAGGCATGGCAGTCCGCTCAGGAGTGTGAGGCCACACACGTGTGTAGGCACAGGACCAGCGCTGCGTGAAGGGGGATGGCCCCCAGTCCTCCCGCACTGCTGGCTATCTGAGATCACACTGGCAGCAGCCCACTTCAAGACACCGGGGGACATTTAACTCTTCATTTCTGTCACATTGCAGCACCACCGTTCTGGTACTGTTATTCTCACGGGTTACAAGTGATGGCTGGACCATGGTAGCTAACCAACACCAGTCTACTGTAGGAGCATTTGTGACTGACAGCAGTGAGACTTCATCCGCCTGTCCTATGAACCACCTTAATTTTTCTGGAAGAGCAATGTCGCAGGAGAGTGCAGGTGGAGCAGGGGCCTCCAGGCCCAGCGTCCAAAGTCCAGGCGCCAGGAGCAGGTGGCAGCTTTACTGCCAGGCTTCAGACTCAGCAGAAAGGAAACTGCCGTTGCTTCTGATTTCGTGGGAGCTACCAAAAACCAGACACCAAGCCAGTCGTGTCTGGCTGCTGGACAGGGCAGATGACTTCTCGGCCTCCGGGGGAAACCAGCATCACCTGGCTCCCTCTCATACCCTGAGGAGCCCAGGGGCTGGAGGGAGGTGAGACTGTCCTCACAGGTGCTCTCTGTAGGCAGGAGATGGGAGCCCAGGCCCAGGGCAAGGTCACAGGCCCTTTCCACACCGCAAGAGGCTGAAGAAAGGCGAGGGTGGGTGGGGCTGGGGGAGGACACAGCGAGGTCGTGAAAGTCCGTCCTAAGGATCGAGCAGGCCCCAGCACAGTTGAGCAAGAAACCCAGTGAAAGCACCGCCCCCACCTACCCCAACTCCCATGTTCCAGAACCTTTGTTGTTGGCAGAGGGTTCTGATGGCTGGCCCAGCCCAAGCAGCGGTGATGGTGCAGAGAGAGGTAGAGAGAGGCCTAAAGCTCCCAGACCTGGTGCCGGTACAATGGCCCTGTGACAGGCCTCTGGGCTCGGGGGTGTGGCTGCGCTTTGCACACTAGGACACCAGCCTGTGCCAGGGCAGAAGAACGCTGTGCTTCAAAACATGGATGCACGCACGCGTGTGCACTCATACACACGCATGCAGCCACACATGCATACCACTCACATGCACGCGCACACCAGTCAGGACTCGGCTGATGCTGGACTGCCGACACAAGTGCACATAATGATGCGTTTGCTCTCAGAGAAGGAGTGGGTGTTTGCTGCGCAATTATTCAGTTACGCGGCCATTCATGTGCACGCGCTTTCCCTTAGGTGGCATTTCACAGTTTAACAGCTGTGCGGGAGGCGAGGCCCAGGTACGCAGAGAGCTGGTCCTAAAGCCCAGCCAACTGCAAGGCCCACGCTTCTGCGGCTTTTCTTCACGACATCTCCTGCCCACCCTGGAGTCCCCAGGGGCTCGCAGGGACACTGGAGCAAGTCCTCAGAGTTGCTCTCCTGGACAAACTCAGACGTGCTGGTCCTGGATGGTGTCTTCATAAAATAACACAGACCATGGCCAAGTCTCACAGAGGCAAGGACATTGTCACACTCCCATTAAACAGGCATCGGAACGCACACCCTTCCAACACAGACTTTCAAGAAGGCAGACGTTCAAGACGGGATGGCCATTGTAGCCTCGGCCCCGCACTTGGCAGAGGACGACCACCACAAGCGGCTCTCATTGACCCTAGGAGATGGGCCTGCAAGGTGCCCACGGGAGGCGGCTCACGGGAGCCAGGTTGAAGTGGCCACTTTCTCGTCGGCGCACGGATTGCTTATCACTGCACAGTCTTCCTGGTAGAGATAAAACCACTTTGCCATCTCTCCAGACCCAGTAAGAGACAGTTGCTAAAACACTGACTGGCCAATGGGATGTGCAGATGCAGGGAAGAGTACAGAAGGACATCTTTTTTTTTTTTTTTTTTTTTTTGCTTTTTCGAGGCAGGGTCTCACTCTAGCTCAGGCTGACCTGGAATTCACTATGGAGTCTCAGGGTGGCCTTGAACTCACGGCGATCCTCCTACCTCTCTGCCTCCCGAGTGCTGGGATTAAAGGCGTGCGCCACCATGCCCGGCTCCAGAAGGCCATCTTTAACTAGCATACTCACGTTCCCTGTGGTGACACGGGCTACAGCCTTGTACAGTGGTGGCACACCAGCATGACCTCAGGCTGCTTTCCCACTGCTGGCCAGTAACCTCTGTCCCATACTGGGAAGGTTCAAGAGCCACCTGCATGAATAGCGTAGTGGATGCCCCCTGGCACCCATGCCACCCTCCCCACTTTGTCCTATAAGGCACAAGCACAATCTAATGGGTCTCCAGTTGGGGCCGCAAGGGCCAAATGAGATAAGCAAGTGGGGACTTCTGCTCAGGTGGTCCCCTGGGTGGGGGGGGGGGCTTGGCTCTGTCTCAGCACTAAGGGAGGAGAGGCCTAATGACCCTGTTTTCAAGGGGTTGATTACTAACAAAAATACATGAATCAATACCAGCATTTTCCACTCCATCCTTGGAATTGTGAATTCATCCTCTTGTCCACATTCCCGCCCCCCCCCCCCCCCCGCTTTCCCTGAGTCATCAAAGCTGACTCCACACTGAAGCTCTGCTCTGCGGTTTGCTCTAGGAACTCCGCTCCACGGCTGCCAAGGCCAGGAACTGCATAGACCACGCTGTCTGCACCAGGGTCTGTCTGGGAACCGGCTTATCCTTATGACAGCGGAGGGACAAGCCTGGTTTCCTGTGCTTTGGGGAGACAGATCTCTGTCCGCTCTCTGAAGTGAGTGCTGCTCAGGGAGACTAGACCAGTGACACTGGGACCCTTAGAGCCACTCGGAGCCCTCCCCACATCCCACCGTGCCCCTTCATGGTGGTGAGCAGCACCTCCACGCCTCCCAGCCACAGCAAGGACCCAGGGCCACCCACACGCCTCACCTGCCCCTTCGCCTTCCTGCGCCTCTCCGCTCTCAATTCCAGGTAGCTGGGGCCTGACCTGCAGCCTGCGGACCAGCAGCACCACAGGACTAAGTCGGCAGGACAAGAAGACGGTAGAGTGACCACTCAGCTGGATTCCGGACACAAAAATAGCCATTCTGCCAAGTGGGTGAAACGGCAGGGCTGGCTGCGTGGTCGGCTCATGTTCACACTTGGCACATGAGGGAAACCAGGCCCGCATGAGGGTGCGTCTCAAGAGTGGCAGGGAAAGCCGGGCGTGGTGGCGCACGCCTTTAATCCCAGCACTCGGGAGGCAGAGGTAGGAGGATCGCCGTGAGTTCGAGGCCACCCTGAGACTACATAGTGAATTCCAGGTCAGCCTGGGCTAGAGTGAAACCCTACCTCGAAAAACCAAAAAAAAAAAAAAAAAAAAAAAGAGTGGCAGGGAAGTGAAAGATGGCCCAGCAGCAGAGGCCCTTAGGCCAGACCTGCATAGGGCTCAGCCTCAAGCCATCCCACCACGTCCCCCCAGAACAGGGCGAGCCAGGTGGGCAGGACAACACTGTTGGGGGAGGGGCTCACCCTGGGAAATGCACACACCAGGACTCACTCTTTGCTTGAAGTGAAAGTCTGTCTTCTAACCTACGGTCATTCTCCCAGCATCCACTAAGTGCGGGAAGGAGCTGCGGCGGTGGGCCAGCACAGAGCAGGTCACCCCCATGGCCCTGCGGCCTCACCTGCCCCACCTGTCCCAGGCAGGGATGTGCATCCCTTCCTCACAGAGAGAGACCAGAGGAAAACAACTGCAAGGACGGCCTGAGAAGAACATGGCCAGACTTGGGCAGGAACAAGCGAAGTGGAGTCTGGGCTGGGGAGATGGTTCAGTGGTTAAAGGCACTTGCTGGCGAAGGCTGGCAGCACAGGCTCAAGTCCCCAGTACCACAGAGAGCTGGACGCAAAGTGGCGCATGTGTGCACTGGTGATCCCAAAGTGCCTAGGACAGTGGGAGGCGGGGCCAAAAGAACACAGAGCTCCTGGCCCAGCTGGGCTGACCTTTCTTTGCAGTCTAGCTGCTCATTTGCAGCAGCAAGCGGCCCTGCCCCAAAGAAAATGGAGCACCTGAGCCGAGCACAGGAGGGAAACGTGATGGCGCACGCCTTTAATCCCAGCACTCACGCAGCAGAGGTAGATGGATCACTGTGAGTTCAAGGCCACCCTGAGACTATATAGTGAATTCCTGGTTAGCCTGGGCTAGAGTGAGACCCTACCTTGAAAAAACAAAACAAAAAAGGAGGAAAAAAGGAGTACCAACACCTTAAAGTTGTCCTCTGACCTCTGTGAACTGCACACACACGATCACACACACACACACATAGTTTTAAAAAGAAAAGTGGAGCTGGGCATGGTGGCACACGCCTTTAATCCCAGCACTCAGAAGGCAGAGGTTGGAGAATAGCTGTGAATTCAAGGCCACCCTGAGACTACATAGTTAATTACAGGTCAGCCTGGGCCACAGTGAGACCCTACCTCAAAAAAACAAAAAAAAAGGGGGGGGGGAAGAAAAGTGGAATTTGTACAACCAAGAATATGATTAAGGGGGGGACATTTTTGAGTTGGGTGTGGTGGTGCATGCCTTTAATCCCAGTGCTCGGGAGGTAGAGGCAGGAGGATTGTGAGTTTGAGACCACCCTGAGACTACGTAGTGAAGTCCAAGTCAGCCTGGGCTAGAGTGAGACCCTACCTAGAAAAACCAAAAAGAAAAAAAGAGAGAGAGAGAAACTTTTGCTATTGAAGAGAAAGCATTTCTTTTTTCTTTCTTTTTTTAAAATTTATTTTATTTTTATTTACTTGAGAGATATACAGAGAAAGAGGCAGATAGTGAGAATGGGATGCCAGGGTCTCCAGCCACTGCAAATGAACTCCAGACACACGCACCACCTTGTGCATCTGGTTTATGCGGGTCCTGGGTCCTTTGGCTTTGCAGGCAAGCGCTTAACCGCTAAGCCATCTCTCCATCAAGGAAGCATTTCTTTTGTAATATAAACAGATAAAATAAAAATCAAAGAAACTGGGCTGGAGAGATGGCTTAGCGGTTAAGCGCTTGCCTGTGAAGCCTAAGGACCCCGGTTTGAGGCTCAATTCCCCAGGACCCACGTTAGCCAGATGCACAAGGGGGCGCACGCGTCTGGAGTTTGTTTGCAGTGGCTGGAAGCCCTGGCGCGCCCATTCTCTGTCTCTCTCTCTCTCCCTCTTTCTCTGTCTGTCACTCTCAAATAAATAAATAATAAACAAAAAAAGAAAAACCAAAATAAATAAATAAATAAAATATTTTTAAAACATCAAAGAAACTAAAATGTTCAAGTAATAAAAAGTTCTATGCAAAGAAAGTGCAAGTCTAGAGCCAGGTGTGGTGGCACACGCCTTTAATCCCAGCACTCAGGAGGCAGAGTGGGAAGATCACCGTGAGTTTGAGGCCACCCTGAAACTCCATAGTGAATTCCAGGTCAGCCTGGGCTAGAGTGAGACCCTACCTCAAAAAAAAAAACAGAAAAAAAAAAGTGCAAGTCTAATTCAAAGTCCCTTTGCTCCAGACCAGCCTTGTACAAGCAGCAGTGACGCTGTGACCAGGGGCTGCAGTTCCCTCTCCAGGTCCCGCAGGGATTAAGTTTTAGGAACCTTATGGGACGTAGTTCATGAATTTTCAATATTTGGAATCAACCTAGAGAAGTTGGAGCTCAACTCTGATGCAGAAGAGAATAATAAAGACATACAAGTCATAACCTCAACACAGGTGCAGAGGAGCCTGACTAAAGTTGACGCAACACAAACAAAAAACAGAAGTTTAAAGTCACTAAAGTTTTACGAGGAACCAGTGAAATACACGAGACTAACACCAGGAACAGAAGCCCCAGGGGCAGCATGGGACAGGTGGGAGGTGACTGGGTCACGGGCGCCAGCAGGAGCTGCCAGGGACTACGTGTGAAGGGGAAGGTCTGTGCTATTTACTGGGAACTTAAACAACTAGGACAGCACCTGCCATGCGGCAGATGCCCAGCGAGTACCTGTCAGAATTCTGAGTAAAATTAATAAATCACATTGGATATATCTGTAAACCATTAACACCACACCAGGCATGACCTCAAGTGGCTGTCCCCGAGGAGGAGCCCCCTAAACTGGAGCTGGACAGAAGCTGCTTCCATTTGCCGCCACTGTTTGCTAGGGCTGGGTTTGAACCAGCGCACATCCACATCACTGGCTTTACAATGGTAACATGTAAGCTGTGTCAGCGTATGGGCAACACCCAGAACTCACATCGTGTTCAAGGATGACAAGCAGGTCCTCCTGGGACTCAGTCTAGCAAGAGCCATCTGCAGAATCCCTGTCACCGGGCACTGCCCAGTGTCGACGGGCCCCTTGCAGGCCCTCACTGCACTGACACCGGGGCCCCAGGCGGGAGCAGGACTGGGCTCCTCGGCCCATTCTTGCTCTCGGCATGTGGTGTGAGAGTTCAGAGCCTCAGCTTCTCCTCTGGAGAGGAGAATCAGCTCATCTGTGAGGCCCACAGAGTGGCTTTCAGGACAAAGGACCAAGAGCGCCTGGACGGCCTTCGAGTGACGTGGTGGCACTGCCAGCCTCTGGCCTTGTCAAGTGACTGAAGCCAGGAAAATCTCTGTAAGCCAATCACAAGGGTACTCAGGGCCCTAGCCCGCAAACAAAGGTGCTATTTTCCCAAGAAATAATAGATCACCGATCAATTTAGACAGTCGTAAAAGTACGTCATTAGGCCACTAATCCCAAGAGAGGATTTAACACAAGACAGTCTCACTGAAGCTTGGGTTTAGGAGGCTGTGTGCTCTGCAGAGCCCTGCCACTTTATGACGCTTGATCCCTACAAAGGCTCCGAGAAGGCCTGTAGGAGAGACGATGGTCTGACCAGCTGCTTTCTCCAAATCACTTGCTCAACAAGGCTGGAAGTACACTTTGCTCCTCCCCAGATAGCCTCCAAAAGCGAGGCTTCGGTTGTGCACAAGCACACATGCACGCACATACACTTGTGCGTGGCTCATCCTGAAGCCTGACTCCTGGTTGTGGCCATAAGTCCCGAAGACGACACAGGGCCGATGCTAACAATGCAGTAAGGTTTTGAGCCTCCACGGGGCGCCTTGGCTACGACAATGGAAAACAGCCGAGGCAGTTTCAATGCTGACCCCACAGACACTTCCCAGGGTCCTGCCGCGCACCGGAAGTCAGAAATCACCTCAATATGGAGTCCCCAGGAGGGTGACCGCAGGTGCCCACACAGGCTAAGCAAGCTAAATCATCTTTGTCCCATTTCAGTGTTTCCTAGTCACAGCAATATTAATTCTTTAGAAACGAGAAACTCCCTGAGTCAGTGTAGCACAGAGATTTAGTAATGAGGTCAGGTCACCTGAGGACTCAAGGGACCTGGGACAGAGCAGCCATGGCAGCCACACTCTGGGCCCACCTGGCACTCAGAGTGGGCGACAGCCCGGTGAGTGTTCTTAACCTTGCGTTCTCCCATTAGCCATAGCTCACTGGATCTCCCAGCCCAAGGCCCATGTCTTGAGGAGCCTGGACAATTTGGCATGTGAAAGCACTTACTGCCAAGGTAATGATGCAGAAGCACTTTCAAGAGGGGACACATGTGCACTTGGGAGCGGTGGCATTTTCTTTCCCATCACAGGGAGCTCTTGGGGAATCTGACAGCCACATTTGAAGCAAAGCTCATTGAGGAAGACACTGTCTGCCCCTGGAGGCTTTGCCAGGCCAGGCCTGGTGGCTCCGAGTGCAGACCTGCGGCACGGGGGCGGCGGAGCGGGCAGGCCTGTCTTGAGCAGCCAGTACCTCTTCACGGGCCAGGCCCTCAGCAGGTGTCTACTGTCCAGCTCCTGGGGCGGGTTCACTGTGGGCACAGGAGGGGCCTGCTGGAAAGATCCTTTGGTCTCAAGAGGAGCAGAGGAAAGGACAGCGGCTCCTGAGGACAGCAGGTGTGGATGCAATGCCGGGACCTGCCTCCCGCATTCCGGCCCCAGCAAGCAGATGACTGACCAGTGAGGAGCCCACGCAGCGGACAGTTTAGGAATCTGACACAGCCAGGAGCACCAACTGAGGGGAGGCTTGAATTCCTGTACTGAGTCCCGTGGCGGGAGCTGAAGCCCACATCCCCCGCAGCAGAACACTTCCAATGCGTGTGAGCTTTTCCCCAAACTGCGTCCTGAGAGGACGCGGCAGCTCCTCCTAGGACTCAGAAAGCTCGTCTCCCTGCTTCCCCGGGCTCTCTGCACGGCCCCGCCCGAGCTCCGCCGCGCAGGGGCCACAGTGCTGTTAGGAGCCACCACGGCAGGAAGGAGCAGGGTGGCATCTAGCAGTAACTGGCGAAGCCTCAGCAGAGGCACAGGATGGAAATCTGCAGGTTCTCTCTGGGTTGTGAGCTCCAGGGAGGGGAAAGGGGCTGGAAGGGTGTGGCCACAGCAGCCCTCTCCTCCGGGCAGATCCTAGCAAGCAGGTAGAGCCTAATAAGACTTGAGATGGCTTCTTCAGGGCTGGGGATGAGACTCAGTAGTAGAGAACCTACCCAGCACACAAAAGTACCTCCCCGGATGTTATTTCCAGGACTGAAAATAAGAATGCGCCTTCAGCTGACGCTGTCCGTTTGTGGATCAGGTAGTCATTTAGCCAGTTGGGACAGATATCAAAAGCTGAGATAGGGGCTGGAGAGATGGCTCAGTGGTTAAGCGCTTGCCTGTGAAGCCTGAGGACCCCGGTTCAAGGCTCAATTCCTCAGGACACATTAGCCAGATGCACAAGGGGGCGCACGCGTCTGGAGTGCGTTTGCAGTGGCTGGAGGCCCTGGCACGGCCATTCTCTCTCTCTCGCTCACTCTCAAATAAATAAATAAAAATAAACAAAAAATTTAATTAAAAAAATAAAAAATAAAGCTCAGATAGGGGCTGGAGAGATGATGGCACAGCAGTTAAGGTGCATGCCTGTGGAGCCTAAGGACCCAGGTTCGATTCTCCAGGTCCCACATAAGCCAGAAGAACATGGTGGCGCATGCATCTGGAGTTCATTTGCAGTGGCTAGAGGCTCTGGCACGCCTATTTTTACTCTCTCTCTCCCTCTTTCTGTCTCAAGTAAATAAAATAAATAAATAAAATAGATAATTTTTTTAATAAAAGGTAAGACAAAGCCAGGTGTGGTGGCACACACCTTTAATCTCAGCACTGGGGAGGCAGAGGTAGGAGGATCACTGTGAGCTCGAGGCCACCCTGAGACTACATAGTGAATTCCAGGTCAGCCTGGGCTAGAGTGAGACCCTACTTCAAAAAAAAAAAAAAAAAAAAAAGCTGAGGTAGCAGAGGTCCAGCAGGACAGGAAGCAGCAGCTCCTGCCGTGGTAAGACGAGGCCCCACTCCGAGTATCACAGAGAGTGGGCACCATATCCCAAGTGCCTGTGGCTCACCTGGCTACAAATCCCTTAATAAGGGGAGAAGCACACTGGACTAATCCCTCCCCTTACATTTACTATTGTGGTTTTTTTCCCTTTTGGGTCCATGCAGGTCTCTGTAAGTCACATCAACTGTTTTCATATAACCCCAGCCTCGTGGGTAAGACCTGAGGCCCACCACACACCATGTCACTATTAGAAACAGAGGGAGTGTCACAGATCCACAGGAGAGGGCATCAGCTCGAAGGTGACTCTCACCCGACTGAGTGGACTGAGGGAAATAAGTAACGGGGCGGGATCTTGGGAGGGCTGCCACCTCGCACTAGAAAATCACATCAGCACCCACTTCGGGTGTGGATCTCCCTGTGCCACGGGACCACACCCACGCAGGGATGCTGGCCCCCGTGACTGCTGCCACCATCACCTTGTGATGATGGCTCTTATGTCCTGTGCCCTTTGATCCTCGGAACAGCCAGGGCAGCCAACATGTCCCCACTGTACTGAGGGTCACTGGAGACCCAAAGCTTAAACCTCCTGTACGGTCTGGCCCGTTGGCCCAGTCAGAGCTTCGCTGGACTCCTGCAAGGTCCGCTGGAAAGAGCCTGAGGTCTGTAGCCCACCACCTTCTCACTTGGAGGTGGCTGGATGGGAACTGTCAAATTTTGCTAAATCACTCATCAGCAGCACCCCATGGGGAGAAGGTTGGGCACCAGGGCAGAGGGCAGCAAAGCAGGAAAAGACTTAGGGGTATCAGATGTCCAGGAAGGCACTCGTTATCCATGTTCCCACAGGACACTGAACCACTGAGCCACTGCAGAAATATTTCAAAGGAAAAGCCTTCACTGCGCAGCCCAGGAACCTGGGGAGTTCAGATGAGCTCCTGCCACGTGGCCCCTTCCCCAGGAACCACGGCCCCACGTGAAGGGGGCGGTATGTAGGTGAAAGAACACATCCCAGGCTGGAAGAGTAGAGGCAGGACCAGCTGCTGCCCACCCCCCCCCCAACATGCCACCCTCACCAAACCTCACTCACCAGTAGAAGTAATAGGACAGGGCCACGGCTACCAAGGCAACACAGACCCCGGAGAAGAGGCAGGTGGTGGAGCTGGCCAGCATTGCTGCCTCTGTCTGCAGGCTTCTTAGAGGGGATGTGAGTAAAGGTGCCTGGCAGTGGGCAGGTTCAGGGGTTCAAGGCCTATGCCACGTCAGGTGGGCACTGAGGCCACCAGAAATGTCTGCTCGGCAGAAGCAGGGAGGCAGTCTACCTGACAGCTGTCTGCCTGGCAGCAGTATGCCTACAGTCGCGGAGAGCACAGAGACAGCAGTAATGCAGTGAGGTAGGACACAGGGTGGCCTGTCCTCTGGGAGACGGCTATGGGCTCTGCTGTCAGATACACAATAATCCAATAAGCGGCTTTTAGCAGGAGTGCCTATAAACAGGAAACAGGTCACTAGGCCCCACCTAGCACTGGCCCACAGGGCCGGGGAGCCAAGAGTGCCACAGGTCCCTGCCACAGCTACCATAGCTGAGGGAAACCCCCAGTCGCTGGGACCTGGGCCCGGCCAGGGGGAGCCAGTGGGACAGACCCGGAGCTCAGGCCTTGTGCTGGAAAGGCCCCCAAGGCACCAAAGTGAGGAGCAGGCATATTGGTTGTAGACAAGGCTATAGGCCCAACTGGGAGACGGGCTGGGTCCCCGTGCGCCCCAGGCACTGTCCTTAGGGTTCCCATTATGGAGCATTGCATGGGACAAAGTCACTCATTGCGTGACCTGGACATGCTGTGTGGTGAGCTGCAAGTGTCTGGCGACCTGTCCCCACTGTAGCCTGGCCCTAAAGCTCTCAGCTAGAAACTTCTAAGTGCGAAAGGAAGGAGCTTAAAGGCTGAGAGAGGGAGGCTCAACTAGTGACATGAGAAAGTGACCCACAGGACTGGAGGGATGGTTCAGCGGTTAAGGCGCTTGCCTGCAAAGCCTAAGGACCCAGGTTCGTCTCCCCAGAACCCACGTAAGCCAGATGCACAAGGTAATTCATGCACACAGGTAACACGTGCACAAAAGGTGACACACACACCTGGAGTTCATTTGCAGTGCCTAAGGCCCTGGCATCCAAAAATCTCTCTCTCTCATTTTTTTTAAAGACAGTGAAGCCGGGCGTGGTGGCGCACGCCTTTAACCCCAGCACTCGGGAGGCAGAGGTAGGAGGATCGCTGTGAGTTCAAGGCCACCCTGAGACTCCATAGTGAATTCCAAGTCAGCCTGAGCCAGAGTGAGGCCCTACCTCGAAAAACCAAAAAAAAAAAAAAAAAGACAGTGACCCACAGACCAGACTGTCACTCCAGGGTCTGTCCCTCTTACAGATGCCCTCCATAGCAACACACACACCAGGATGGCAAACTTAGTTCAGGGAGTGTCTGACCGGGATGCCTAGTGATGTCTTCTCTTTCTGGGAACTGGAGCTTAGATGGGAGAGGCGTTCCACTCCACAGACCTGCCCAAACCGCCTCTGCCTGGCCGTCCTTCGGCGTCCACCAGCAGCCGTGCGCAGGCACAAGCAGCCTGCTGCCGCCGCCGCTGCTGGGGCGTCCGTGCCGCCCTCTGCTGTGGCTGCGCCTGTTTTCCTTAAGGTGGAAGAAAAGTGCTTGTTCACATCAAGAGCTCAGCAAGGTTTGGGGAAAAGATCTGGAAGAGGGGGACAAGGTGCTGGCGCCATCAGGGGGCTTGCCTCCACATACCCAGAATAAGAAGAAAGCTACAAACGCACCCACAGTGATAGCCCCCCCCCCCACCAACAAGCAACACAGAAGCTGAGGCTTTCCCAAGGAGCCATTGGGCAGAGGCTGGACTGGCCTGGCACCGCCCCTGGGTAGCAATGGAAGTGTCCTTTCTGCCATTTTCATTTCAGTCCTGGCTTTTCTGGGCTTCAGAGCCAGGATCTTGAGGTCTCCCTAAATTTCAACTCCTTTTCTAAGAAGTGGGAGGGAGAGATGGTTTAGCGGTTAAGGTGCTTGCCTGTGAAACTTAAGGACCTAGGTTCAAGTCAACAGAACAAACCCATGTAAACCAGACACACATGGTGGCCGCATGCAACTAGATTTCATTTGCAGTGGCTGAGGGGCCTGGCTCACCCATGTTCTTTCTCTCCTCTTCCTCCCTCCCTCCCTATCCCCCAATAAATCAATAATATTTAAGAAAATAAGTAGTAGAAGATGACCGGGCCCTGGGCCTGGCTTGGAGCCCTGGGCAGGAACCTTTCCACACTCTGGCCTCAAGTCAGGGAAGAAGATCAGAGCCATCTAGCCACTTAGGCCACAGCGGGGTGGGGGTGGGGATGGATTGTCCTAAGCACCCTTGTGCTGCCTAAGGCTTTTGGGCCCTTAATCCCCTGCTTGGCAGAGACACCAGTGACCCAGAGGCCTGGCTCCTGCAAACGCCACCTTGTGCTGCAGGAGACAAGGCTGGGAGCCCAGAGGCTCACGCTGCCTTTCTAATGGCCACAAAAGGATGAGCCTCTGCTCCTCATGGGCGGAGGCTTTCTGTGTATGAGAGACGAAGCCCTGAGATGTAGATACGCCCTGTGGCCCTGATGCTGGAAAACCAGTCATGGTGTCTGAGAGCACTCTCAGCTCTCTGCAAGGGGGCCTGAACCCTGGACTGGATGAGACCACTACAGTACTGGGTCAGCCTCTTCCAGGAGACCATCCCTGAGGGCATCAGAGAACAACCGGAGCCCAAATCTGCCTTACATTCACCAGAACCAGGCAGCTGGGGCTGCCCTGGCTGGGACCACCGCAGGCCTGTGGGAGCACACAGCCTGGGGCCGTCTGGGGCTAAGCTTCTGGGGACCAGCTAGAGACTTCCTTTGTGGGCTCTGAGTAGGGAGGGAGGGAAAAAGGAAGGAAAGAAAAGAAGCCAGTCCTCTGGGGACCCCAATTTGAGAGATAGCATGTGTCCTTCTAAATATCACCCTATGGGGACATTCTGGACTTGCCTTTTGATACCCCAAACTGCAGCCTGCACTATGGCTGGCTACAAAATCAGTCAGGAACTTGCTTCTCTACCCTCACAGCCCCTCAGGGAACTCAGATGAAGTCGTCTTCCCCCAGGCTAACCACCACTTGCAGAAGGGTGCCGTAAGGAATGGAGCACAACCGAATTTGTGGTTATTTCCAAGTATAACAGGCACCTTCACTCTCCCGGCCACTCCAAAGCCTTGCTGCTCACAGCCTCCTTAGACGGGGGCTTCCCACCTCCACTGTCCTCTTTGGAAGGTCCTATGAAGGTGGCGTGTCTGTAGCTGTCATCACACACCTCCTCTGCTCACTTCACATCTGTCTTGTCTCCCAAGGACACCGTGGTTCTTAAAGGAGCCTTGTTCCTCTGGAGTCACTTCCTGCCTGTGGCGGGGCCGGCGCATGGAAGGGCTGTGAGCTGATGAACACAGCCGTCTCGGAGACCTCACCTCCAGGCTCACCAAGATGGTAGCCGTGGGCACGGCACAGGGAGGCGGGGACGGGTGGTCCTGTCTTCCTGGAGTGTGGCGGGGGTCACAGGGAACGGGTGGGCCGAGCTTCTGTGCTGGCGGCCACCATGCACGTGTCCGGGGTGCTCCTGACAGACAGGCAAGCAGGGGCGGAGGACAGATGTACACACTCCAAAATGCCTGCCCCGCTCGAGCAGATGACAATGACGGCCATGAAGACGTGCCCTTTGCCCTGCCTCTCGCAGGTGGGTCATCGGGGCCTGCGGCCAGTGCAGACTGCAGCCGTGTTTTGCACACTGCAAAACTGAAACTTTGAAAACTGGACCAGAGCCGGGCATGGTGGCGCACGCCTTTAATCCCCAGCACTTGGGAGGCAGAGGTAGGAGGATCGCCCTGAGTTCGAGGCCACCCAGAGAGGACACAGTGAATTCCAGGTCAGCCTGGACCAGAGTGAGACCTACTTTAAAAAAAAAAAAAAACAGGCCAGCTGAGTATGGTGGCGCACGCCTTTAATCCCAGCACTCGGAAGGCAGAGGTAGGAGGATCACCGTGAGTTCAAGGCGAGCCTGTGACTACATAGTAAGTTTCAGGTCAGCCTAGGCTAGAGAGCAAGACCCTAGCTCAAAAACCTTAAAAAAAAAAAAAAGTGGGCCAATAACTGGGCCATCTCTTCTGTCCACAGTGTCCTCCTTGCCGTGTGCACAGAATGGCTCCCGGGCTGGCCTTGGCGGCAGGTCCCTTCCTCGGGACCTCCTTCTGGTTTTCAGGGTGCCTGTCGTCACCTCCATCCCCTTTAGGAAACTCTCAAGCCTTTTCCCTGTGGCCTGCCTCAGCACATCCGTCAGGTGGGGGACAGGCTGTGTATCCCCACCTGCAGGCA
Source organism: Dipus sagitta (assembly GCA_036346955.1). NCBI lineage: Eukaryota > Metazoa > Chordata > Mammalia > Rodentia > Dipodidae > Dipus > Dipus sagitta. The sequence continues at coordinate 8,912,343 of CM070773.1, forward strand.
TTCCCACTGCATCTCCAGTGCGTCCATGGGGGGGGGGGTCAGTGCACAGCCTGCAGCCCAGCCCCAGCCCTGCAGCTCACTCCCAACCGTGCTCCATGGTGTGGTGTAGGCCAAAATGTCTAAACAGTCTTGAGTTAGGACCCAACTGCTGCCACTGCCAGCCCTACCCAGCAGGTGCAGCGCCCCCCACTGGGGATGCCACTAGGCCCTCAGCCATGCACCGTCAAACAGTGTCGCCGAGGATGTGAAAAGAAGGGAACCTTATATGCTGCTGGGGAATGTAATTAGGATAGCCATTATGGAAACAGTATGGAGGTTCTTTAAAAACCTAGAACCAGGGGGCTGGAGAGATGGCATTTGCCTGCAAAGCCAAAGGATCCCAGTTCGACTCTCCAGGACCCACGTAAGCCAGATGCACAAGTGGGTGCATGCATCCTGAGTTTGCAGTGGCTGGAGGCCCTGGTGCACTCATTCATTCTCTCTCTCTCTCTTCCTCTTTCTCTCAAATAAATAAATTAATTAAATACATTTTAACAAAAAACAACCTAGAACCAGGCTAGAGAGATGGCTTAGCAGTTAAGGCACTTTCGTGCAAAACCTAAGGACTCAGGTTCAATTCCCCAGTACCTATGTAAGCCAGATGCACAAGGTGGCACATGTCTGGAATTTTTGCAGTGGCTTAGAGGTCCTGGCATGCCCATTCTCTCTCTCTCTCTCTCATAAATAAATAAATAAACAAATTTTTTTAAAAAAGAAATAAATAAACTAGAGCCATTACCATGATGTGGGCAAACAAGTGCATATACACAATGGAATTTTATTCAACAATGAACAGAATGAGGCTGTCACTTACAGCTCATGGATAGAAATGGAGATGTTAAGTGAAGTCTGGCAGCGAGATAAACTGGCACATCATTGCTCATAGGAATCTACAAAAAGTCCACGTAGAGGACTAGGGAGCTGGCTCAACCGTTAAAGGTGCTTGCTTGTAAAGCCTGCTGGCCCAGGTTTGATTCCCTAGTAGCCACATAAAACATGCACAAATGGCACATGTGTCTGGAGTTCGTTTGTAGCAGTAAGAGGCCCCAGTGTGCCAACACTCTCTCAAATAAATACATAAATAATCCACTTACTAGAAACTGGACAGGATGGTGAGTACCAGAGGCTGGGAGAGGGCGGGGTTGGCCACAGGACACAAAGTGTCAGCAGGACTGGAGGAGGTGAGTGGGATGGGTCTGCGTAGTGACCACAGTGAATGCTGCTGCCCATGGTGGTGCCAGCCCAGACAGCCGAACAATGAACAACATGCCTCCCAACCCCTGCCAGTCCCTGAAGTGTCCCTGGGGAAGGGCTCCCCGAGCTATACCGACTTCCCCGCAGCCTGACAGGGAAACACCGTGTTTCTACCTCCTCCAACACTCGGGCCTGACATTCAGAGTCTGAAGAAAGCAGCAGCTGAGAGCCCGAAGCAGCACATTCCAGGACCAAAGAAGGTCGCGAATGGCCCCTCTGCACAGCCCTTGGCTCTGAGCACGGGGGACGTGCCCGCCACACACAGCCAGGCACTGCGCTGCTGCCTGGCTGCACTTACTAGGTTAGCAAGCCTGGAGATGCCATCTCACCACCCTACTTATGGGATTTAGTGCAGCCTTAAAGCCCAGCAGGAGGCCAGCGAGGGGCAGGATCCCACAAGGAGGGGGCTGTCTAGCACGGGCTGGCACTGCCGTACCCCCGGTTCTCATTGTGCCCCGCCTCTCCTCTCCAGCTTTGCCTCTGGACTTGCCAGCTCTCTCCCCAAAGCCCAGCGCTGGCCTCAGCAGCCTTCTGGGCCCAGGTATCTACTGGGCTCAGAGATCTGTGCCCCAGGCTCAGCACTGATCTGTCCCCATTGGACAGAGGTCTATGGGAGGTGACCATCCTCTGAGTAGGTTTTATTTGCTCCTCAATGCAATCTACCCTACGATGTCTTTAAATAAGTAAGCACATGCAGGAAAAACAAAAACAAAAACAAAAACCAAAACAAACAACACATAATCCCACCTTAATCAGGCTCTTTGCTCCCCCTCTCTCAAGAAAAGTGCAGACACTTGTGGCAGGAGCTCCAAGATCTCAGGGACCTGGCTGATAAAACATCCTTCCAACAACATGAGGAACAGAGTTACTATGCGATCCAAACAAACAGTAAACAGGCCATGGTGTGAGCCCAGGCGCCTGGGGCCTGCGTCTCTGGGGCGGTGAAGTATATTTGGAAACATCCTCGTCAGGTGCCGTCTGGGCCGCTCACGATTCCCCTGTGGCATCTGCCCCACGCTGGTGGACAGACAGGAGCGTGTGCACTGCACCTCGTGGTACCTGTGAGGAGTGGGCATCGCTTTGAGGCAGGAACTCCTAATCTCTGTGCCTCAGATGCCACATGTTGAGATAATGTGGATTTTCAAGTGGCTAACTATATCCAGAACCGCGTGACCTTCCGAGGCAGCAGCAGGCCAGAGGGGACAGTGAGGAGATGCCACGCACACAGCCTAGAGAGCCGCCGGGAGCCACGAAGGGGCGGCAAGGAAGCAGGCACAGCCAGGGGAAGAGCGCTGGTGGACGGGGCTGTGGTCCCACGGAAGAACGCTGGCCTGGCACGTGCAGGGCCCTGGGCTCCAGCCCAGCACCACTTCCCCAAGAGGAGCGCTGCCTGTGGCATGGGAACATCAACCTGCGTGCGGCTAACACATACGAACCTGCCCGCCTGGACACGCCGGATACCATGACTACTGCTACCAGCTAGAAACTGCTCCATAGGGAAACTCCTGCAGAAAAAATCATGTCTTTCAAACAAAATACTTCTGGCACAATCTTTCTGGACGCTTATGAGGACCTGTGAATTTCATATGAAGGTGCTTGTTTTTGTTCAAGCATTTCAGCTAAGACACTACCCATGTCTCTATCCAGATGGTGGAGCTTGCGACAGGAGTGTCAAAGCCTCTGGGACGGGGCATAGGGCTCTGTCCCTGGACGCACCTCCACCCTGTTTCCGGATTGTCTTGATGACCATGAACTCAGAAACAAGCCTGGTGAGCCGCAGGGCATGGTGCTGGGCACAGCTCACTCACCTACACGGCGAGGACCTGACAGTGCTCCAGCTCCCAAGCCTGCTGGCACTGCCCAAAGAGGAGTGGTGCCCACATGGCACCAGCCACTACTGCCCACTCCAGGTGGGGCTGCCCCGGCAGACCCTCATGCCGTGCACTCACGAGGGTTTCTCCCAGGTCTGCAAGTCACAGTACCAGTCGCCGTCTCACGCCCCTGCAAATAGGAACACGCTCACGGCTCCCGGGAGGAGCCACAGCCCAGACGACCCGTGTGCTGGGCGAGCAGGTCACCACTGCGCCACCTGCTGGCGTGGAGATGCATGTTTGGTGGTGATGTTGGACACTAGCTGAGACAGGAGCAGGGCGGTTACGGTTCTTAGCAGAGCAGTGGTGTGGTGCCCAGAGGGCACCAGTGGCCACCTTTAAAGTCACTCGTATTGTCCATAGGCAAGTGAATGTTTTCCTGAGAGGGGAAAAACCTTTAGCTTCTTTTGCATGTGTGTGTGTAGAGCAAGCAAGCGACACAGCATGTGTGGTTATGCACATGTGTGACAGATGTGTGTGTACATGCATGTTGCGTATGTGTGCGGAGGCCAGAGAGCATCAAGCAGCCTCCTCTTACCACTCATCTATGTATTTCCTTGAGACGGGGGGGGGGGGTCTTTCAATCTGTTGTTGCTTTAGGTCAGTGAGCTCCCATCTCTGCACCCCCCCCAACACACACACACAACTGTGGAAATGTGTAGCCACAGCCAGCTATTTATATGGACTCTGGGGAGTCAAACTGGGCAGTCTCTGGCCTAAGAGGCCCTCATACTTAAGAGGCAAGCACTCTTAACTGCTAAGCCATCTCCCCAGTCCCACTTTTTTTTTTTGTAAAGGGTCTTACTATGTAGTCAGGCTAGTCTCAAATTTGAGATCCTCCTGCCTCAGCCTCCTGAGTGCTGGGACTAACAGGAGTGTACCACCACTCCTGACAGGAAATTTATTTATTTATTTATTTACTATTTGCAAGCAGAGAAAGAGAGAGAGAATGGGTAAGCCAGGGCCTCTAGCCACTGCAAACAAACCCAGACACATAAGCCACTTTGTACATCTGGCTTTACGTGGGTACTAGGAAACCAAACCCAGGCCATTAGGCTTTCCAGGAAAGTGTCCTAACCACGGAGCCATCTCTGCAGCCCAGAAAAAAATCATTTTTTAACCTTACAGGAAAACCAACTGCGACGACTCAGACCTCTGCGTCACCAGGCCGCACATGCAGAGCCGTGCTGGAGGATGTCCCCGCCCACAGCGCACGGGGACAGGCCAGGAAGCTCTGCCAGGCCAGAGCCGCGCCTGCTGCGACTCGTCCCAGGCCCGGCCGGCATCTGTCTTTCCTTCGGCCCGCCCGTTCTCCCCTGTCAAAGGCACAAGGTTCCCATGCTGTCACCCACGCTTCCCACAGACGGGGCGAAAGGTCTGACAGACAAGATAGGTCACCAGCTTGTGAGCACCCCAGGAAGATCTGCAACCGCCAGCCAATTCTGACTCCCAGAAGCAGTGAGAGGCCGAGGACAGGAAGGTCAGGATGGTCCGCCTTAGACAAGAAGCATGAAAACGTGTGTTTACAAAGGTGCCTTGTACCCAGTCTCAACCAAGTGTGGGCCACTCCCTGCAGTCCACACCCTGTAGCCCCTCACACCTGGTGTTTTCCTTCCCTTCCCTTCCCTTCCCTTCCCTTCCCTTCCTTCCCTTCCCTTCCTTCCACTTCCCTTCCTTTTTTTGGTTGTTTTTTGTTTTGTTTTTCAAGGTAGTATCTTGTTCTAGGCCAGGCTGATGTAGAATTCACTATGTAGTCTCAGGATGGCCTCCAACTCACAGTGATCCTCCTACCTCTGCCTCCTGAGGGCTGGGATTAAAGGCGTGGTTTTCTTAGATTTCATAGGCCTTTAATCCCAGAGGTAGGAGGATAAATTCAAGGCCAATTCCAGGTCAGCCTGAGCTAAAGTGAGACCCTACCTTGGAAAACCAAAAAAACAGTTACTTAGATTTCAAAAATTTTGAAGTTCTAAAGGCAATATCCGTAAAATATTTTCACTCAAAACAGACTGTAGGGCTGGAGGGATGGCTTAGTGGATAAGATGCTTGCTTGCAAAGTCAAAGGACCCAGGTTCAATTCCCCAGGAGCCACATAAGCCAGATGTACAAGGTGGTACATGAATCTGGAATTTGTTTGCAGTGGCTGGAGGCCCTAGCACACCCATATTCTCTCTCTCTCTCCCTTAAATAAATAAATTAATTAAATTAAATTTTAAAAATGGGCTAAAGAGATGGCTTAGCAGTTAGGGCATTTGCCTGCAAAGCCAAAGGTCCCAGGTTTGATTCCCCAGGACCCACGTAAGCCAGATAGATGCACAAGGTGGCGCATGCATCTGGAGTTCCTTTGCAGTGGCTGGAGGCCCTGATGTGCCCATTCTCTCTCTCTCTCTCTCTCTCTCTCTCTCTCTCTCTCACTCTCTCTCCCCCCCCTCTCTTATCTGCTCTCTCTCTCAAATAAATAAACAAACAAACAAATTTAAAAAAAAAAATAGATAGTTTTCTCTGTACTAGTTGCCTTTCTCATTGCTACAACAAAATATCTGATCAGAAGCAACTTAAGAAAGGAAGAATTTGGGCTGGAGAGATGGCTTAGTGGTTAAATGCTTGCCTGTTTTTGAGCCGGTTTGAGGCTCAATTCCCCAGAACCCACGTAAGCCAGATGCACAAGGGGGAGCATGCGTCTGGAGTTCGTTTGCAATGGCTGGAGGCCCTGGTGCGCCCATTCTCTATCTATCTGCCTCTTCTCTGTGTCTGTCTGTGTCAAATAAATAAATAAAAATAATTTTAAAAAAGAATGCATACTCTTTCAAAAAAAAAAAAAAGAAAGGAAGAATTTATTTTGGTTTACAGTTTGAGGGTGGGGAAGCCAGCTGAGGCAGCCTGAGACTACACAGTGAATTCCAGGTCAGCCTGGGCTAGAGCGAGAGTCTACCTTGAAAAGTCAAAGAGAGAGAGAATGGAATTACACAATGCATGTAGAAACCATTTCCAGCATAAGGCTGAAGAGCCGGGAGTAAGGGAAGGGCAGTGTGCAGTGGACAGGTGCCTGCGCCATGGACACCGCCCCAGCTGGGAGAGCAGTGCATGCCCTGGGTCCCTGGGGACGTGGCTATGACAAAGGCTCTGCCTAAGATCCCCGCTCCACGCATGGGGTCTCAACATGGAGCCTGGAGTTGGTGAGGGAGGAATCTGAAATCTAGGCACGAAACCTTCCGAAGAGTACCGCCGCCCGAGTGCCAAAGGCCCTGGCTGGTGGGTGGGAGCTGAGGAGGGAAAGCAGGCACCCTCCACGGGAGGAGGGACCCCCCCCCCCGACCCATGCTGGGAAGGGTGACCTTGGCACAGGCCACCTCCCCCTGTCCAGTTAGATCAACAGCCATAATGTGCTTGATGCCTTGCTGAAGGCGCCAGTCACCTACTTCCAAAGTCACCTGCTGAAAATACTGGGCTTTATGGAAAAGGGGGGCCAGCTGGCACCCTTGAAGCGAGACTGGAGAAGGTGGCGCCAGCCAAGTGGAGCCATGCCTGCCAGAAGCCTGTCTGTTCCCAGAGCCACTAACCCCGCGGGGGCGGGGGGGGGGGGCAGAAGAGCGTAGAGATGGCCTCTGCTTTCTTCAAGTTCAAGGCCAATCACTTGGTTTAGGGAAAGCCCGAGGCTACTACATCCTGACACCATCGCCCTGCGCAGAGGCGAGGGCCCAACTCCCCTTGTCTCCAAGATGACCACAGCCTCAGCTAAGCCAGGGGCAGGCTGGCCGGGGGCCTGAGGCCCGTGGGGTAGGCCACATCCATGCAGAGCGTGCAGCTGCCGCTGTGACAGACAGGGACAGGAAGAGCTGTGCTGGGAGAGCCTAATGGTCACACTCACTGCCAGGCCCCCAATCCTGGGGTCCCTGGTGCCCCTCGTTTTCCTGGTGAGGAGGTGAAAGTCAGCTCTGGGCAGGCAGTGAGAGCCTGGACTTTATGACCTCTGGGTAAACTTCCTGTCGGTTCCTCTACGTGCAGCCCGCCATACTGAAAGAGCCCCTGTCCAACCTGCCCAGTGTGGACCCTACGGTTCCCTGCAGGGCCATGGGAGGAAGGCTGCCCTCCCCTCGCCTGTCCTGGGCAGAGAAAGGGTACACCATAGCTCTCTTAGGAAGAGGCAGCCACTGGCCTGGGCACGATGCCAAGTTCTCAGCCACCAAGAATCTTGGTGGCCCCTACTAAGCACTCCGAAGGGCCATTTGGCCACTCTGCCTGTTGCCCATGTTCACGGACTCTGTCCACAGCTGGCCAGGCCCAGCCCTGGGATCTGCTGACTTCCCTGCAGCCTGCCAGCCTGGTCTGTGTTCATGGCATGTGCTTGGGACCCAGTACGCCCATGTGCCTCCAAGGTGAACTGCAGCCCAGTGCCTCAGGTGCAAGTGAGTGCAGGAACCAAACAGTCACCTGCAGCAGAGCGGCCCAGGCCTCCTCTCCGCCAGGGCCTGCCACCCACCCAGCGCTCCCTCCTGAGCAGCCACGAAGTGCTATCCCTGGGCTGTCTGTGAAAAGCCAAGGGCTCTAGTGGCAACTCTCTTCCACCTCCCCGGGCGGCAAACAGGAACGCCGCTTGGGACCCTGAGCCCATCTGTTCGGAGGAGGTCTTCGCTGCAGATGGCAGAGCTTATCAATGCCTTTCGGGGACCCATCTAGGTGCATTCTTAGGGCACCTTCCTGCCTTTGGGTGTTTGCTAATCTGGGGCAGGACTGAGGCACCCACCCCATTGGGAAAGGCTCACAGTTCATTGTGCACACGGATCCTCCGGGCCCTGCAAGGCTGCTGTCCACTCTCGCTGCCCTGTGAGCCAGAGCTGCCTGGCCACGAGCACTGGGAAGGCTCAGCAACGGGGAGGGCAGGGGTGGCAGCCACCACCTTGCAGGCGGGCTGCTGGCTCAGGCTTACTGACCAGTAAGCCGGGTTCCTCCTGCGTTAGGAACAAAGGCTGATTGCTGGTGTGGCTCTGCACGTGCCTCTCTCTTGGTTCAGAACCAGGCAGGAAACCGGGTGTCGCTGAGGAGCCTTAGGTACAGCCGCATCCACTGTGTGCTCTCCTGTCTGGTTTCAACAGATCCCCCCGACATCTTGAACATGAACCAAGGGCTGTCCACAGTTCACATTGGCCCACTTGTCCTGGAGAACCAGATTCTAGCAGCAGGTACTAGATGCCTCATCAACCCTGGTTTCTCAGGGCGACCTGAGGTTCCCCAGTTCCCTCCATCCTGTGGGTGGCACCTCTCCCTTGCACACTGTCTGCATCAGCTTCCCCAACCTTACTCTGCCTCACGTGGGCACCTGATGTCTTCCAGCTGGCACCAGGAGACAGGCGGCACAGGGCTGGAGACAAGGCAGCTCAGCTAGGCCCAGTGGCCGCAGGCTCCTCCTTGCAGCCTTCAGAACCCGTGTCTGTTTGTCCTGCTCTCCTCCTGACCTCCTGTATTGACATGGAGGCCCCAGGCATGGGCCCATGGTCATTTGGTTCTGTCCCTCTCAGCCTGGCTCTGCCCGCCAGCACGATCTGCCAAGGCAAGTGTCCCTTTCTCTGCTGCTGGGCCTTGCTGTGGCTCTGATTCTGGCCCACGGGGGCACTCCTCTGTGCTGCTGGGCACTGTGGTCTCCTACTGCTTTCCTTACTGCAGCTTGGTGCTTGGGTGCCAACCCATGCCAACAGATCCAAGGAACTATGCAAACACATAAGCTGGCCTGCTCAGGAAGCTACAAATGCCACATCACTGAGTGCCTGGCACCACCAACAGCCCGTACCCCGAGCTTTCCTGGTTCCCGCGGCCAGTGTGGCGGGAGGCGGTGGGCTGGGCTCAAGCCGCTCTTCCAGACAACTTGTTCTGTGGCCGAGGGAGTTAATCAAGGAGTCGAGAGCTACTGAGGTAGGAGGGCAGTAGAGGCCGAGGAGAGTCTCTAGAAACGTTCGCCAACATTCAGGGCGGGAAGCAGAGGGCATGAAGGACTCACAGCAGCCACACTGGGAAACAAAACAAAACAGGCTGACTGCTCTCAGCCCAGGTGCTGACTGTGAGGGGGAGGGGATAAAAGGGTTGAGGTGTCGCTCCGCACTCTGAGCCCTGGCTAGACCTTGCCACACCAGCTTCTCAGGAGCCCCACTCCAATGTCTTTGTGCCACTGCCCCGACGAGAAGGGAAGGATGCCCAACTGAAATCCACAGGTGGCGGATGCCCCTGGGCAAGGCTGCCCAGTCCAGGACTTGGCTCAGTCCTGTTGCAACCCCCACACACATTCCCATGGTGCAGCTCTGTGCAGGTTTCAGTTACCAAGGTCGACCACAGTCCAAAATAGCAAATGCAGCTGGGCTTGGTGGCGCACGCCTTTAGCCCCAGCACTTGGGAGGCAGAGGCAGGAGGATCGCCATGAGTTCGAGGCCACCCTGAGACTACACAGTGAGTAGGTCAGCCTGGGCTAGAGAGAGATCCTACCTTGGGGAAAAAAATTTTTTTTCAATTGCAAAATTCCAAATACAAACAGTTGTTACATTTTAAATAACTTACTGCCGTCTATTGTCACTGTTCTAGGTGATTAGCTTATCTGCTACTGTTCATCTCTTCCTACACATAATCCACAGGATTCAGCGGGATCTGCCAGGCCTTGGAACAGATCCCTGAGCACAGAGGGACTGACCCTATGCAGAAAAGAACCCTCTCCTCTTCCTCTTCCTCTTTCTTTTCCTTTCTTCTCCCCTTCTTCTCCACAGCCCTGCGACTGGCCTGCCACCAGCAGGCCCAGGTCCTCCTCCCTCACCTGCAGGGCACTGTGGGCTAGGACATGATCAGCTTGGGAAGCTCTGCACCTCACACTCCCGCCCTGAGACAGGCCTGTACTTGAGAGGCTAAAGGTCAAGTGTAAAATGAATTCACTTGCAGCTCTGATGCCTCTCCGCACCCAGGGTCCCCTTACAACTCCCAACGTGGCAACTGCAGACAGCCTGAAGACACCGCGGGCGTGGGCTCTACGAGCCAGCCCACCCGCCGAGCCAGAACTCTCCTCTCCTAACCATCCCGGGGCCGTGCAGCATGAAAACCCACCCTGGCCAAGGACCTACTGGCCCAGGTTTATTCCCAATGCGGGCCTTGTTTAGACGTGGATGCCAGGCTCCAGATCACAGACAAGTCACACCTCCAGTCAGCCCCCCTCCGCCCCCAAGCTGATGGCAGTCCTGGAGAAATGCAGGCTCAGCAGAAGGCAGCAAGTGACACTCCATCACTGCGTCCCTGCGAGCGCGAGGCCAGTTACTCAAGAACTCATTTCACAGCCCTGGGAGCAGAGCTGAGGGGGGAGCGGCGCATACAGCGACACGGGCCCAAGCAAACCAGCAGTGGCCACTGCAAGCCTGGGGAGCTCAAAGTGCCCCAGTCAGTGGGCTACAAGAGTGACAGTACTTAAAAGGCATATTCCATCTGACCCCAGGCACACAAAATGCCACCGGCTCTGCAGGGCACATTACGAAGGCATCAGAGTGGTGGCCGGTTGCTTCCCACGCACCCTAGGTAGTCCTGGGAGTCGAACTCACAGCCACATGTAGGCTGTCTTCATACTTGGTGATACCTGCATGTGTAGAGGAGCCAGGGCAGACCGGGACCACGCTGTGACAGAGGAAGTGACACACATTCCAAGGACTGGTGGGGCGCACCTGAGGCAGTCAGCAGGCCCAAGGAGAAGTGTCCCCCCCAACTTTTTTTTCTTTTTTTGAGGTAGGGTCTCACTCTAGCTCAGGCTGACCTGGAATTCACTATGTAGTCTCAGGGTGGCCCCTGAACTCATGGCGATCCTCCTACCTCTGCCTCCCGAGTGCTGGGATTAAAGGTGTGCACCACCACGCCCTGCATTTTGTTTGTTTGTTTGTTTTTTTGAGGTAGTGTCTCACTCAGTCCCATGCTGACCTGGAATTCACTATGTAGTCTCAGGGTGGCCTCGAACTCACTCATCCTAGTTCTCTACGGGCCTGCCTTGGAATTGGGGTGAGGAGCACCCTCAAACAGGGTCTTGGGATGAAAGGTGGGGGAGAGGGTCACAAGGAACTGAAAATATCTCTCTGCTGGACCCAGTGAGGGGTTTCCAGGCTCCCCATGACTGCCAAGTCCCAAACCCCCTTTCCCTTGTCTCCCAGGCAAGCCAAACACCCGGTGGAAAAGAGACATTCCTCCAGCAGCCATGGGCTTATGAGGAAGAAACCACTGAAGAGCAGACCTGGAGGCCAGAGGGGAGAAGCACCCCCACGACCCCACCTCTTGCCACTCCTGCCCAGCACTGCTTGGGTACTCTGACTTCCACCAACCAGGGCTGGAGAACAGCCACTCTTACCTGCGTCCACAGGCAGGACCCTGGCAGAGCAGTGGGTGACAGCAGAGGTTTTAGGAGGCTGGCAGAGCTGGTTTTTATCCCCCTCAGTCCCTCCCACACTGGGAGGGGCAGGACCCAGCCCTGCTAGTCTCTTTCACACATGATCATATCAGTCTCAGAGGGGGGGTGGCCTGCAAGGGGCTCAGCCAGCCTCTTGCCCACATGCACCAGCACCAAAAGTGGGAGCAGATGAGCTGGAGAGATGGCTTAGAGATTAAGGTGCTTGCCTGTAGACCCAAAGGACCCAGGTTCAATTCCCCAGGACCCACATCAACCAGATGCACAAGGTGGTGCATGAGTATGGAGTTTGTTTGCAGTGGCTGAAGGCTCTGGCACACCCATATTCTCCCTCCTTCCTCCCTCTCTCTCTTTCTCTCTCTCTCTTTCTCTCTATGCCTCTTTCTCTCTCTCAAAGAAATAAGTAATAAAAAATAAAACTTTTTTTTTAAGTGGAACTAGTCAGGCGTGGTGACGCATGCACACCTTTAATCCCAGCCCTCAGGAGGCAGAGGTAGGAGAATTGCCAAGAGTTTGAGGCCACTCTGAGACTACGTAGTGAATTCCAGGTCAGCCTGAACTACAGTAAGACCCTACCTTGGGGGGGAGGGGGAGGTGGGACCACAGCCCTGCAAAGAAGGCACTGGGGAGTCTCTCCTCTGACTGCCACAGAAAAATCAAAGCTGTGTCCCAGCCATCCCCTCCACTCAAAACAAATATTATCTGGGTGTGAGTTCCAGGCCAGCCTGAGGCTATATAGTGAACTCCAGTTTAGCCTGGGCTAGAGTGAGACCCTACCTCAGAAAACCAAAATAAAGCCCAGCGTGGTGGTGCACGCCTTTAATCCCAGCACTTGGGAAGTAGAGGTAGGAGGATCGACCCTACCTCGAAAAAATAAAATAAAATAGCCAGCTATAGAGCCTCAGATGTGGGGCTTGGGACGGGATAGGGTGAACAGGGATGCAAGGGGCTGAAAACGCCTCTGTCCCAAACCCAGTGAGGAGACAGAGACACACAGCTTTCTGGACCCTTTATGACTCTGCCAGGACCCAAGCCCACTCTCCCTCTCCTCAGCACTGTGCGGCACAGGACGGCTCAGCCCTCTGCTGCAGGATGGCCACGGGCTGGGACTGTGCCATGAGCTCTTCAGAGGGAAAAGCCCAGGTGTGCCTAGAAAGCCGCCCGCCCTCACCACCAGGTCACTGTCCACGGGGCCCAGGCCTGGCACTGGGGAGCGCTCCCCGAAGGGGACTCCATTCTTGAAGGCACACACTCAGGACTGTGAAGTGACAGATGTGTGCTTTTAAACCCTTGAACTTCCTGAGCTAGCCAAGGGCAACTGGCGCAACTCCTTGTGGAATCTAGTCCAGACCAGCCCAGAAGCCTCATTTCTCACATGATGACAAGGTCCACTGCTTTAGGTTGGGGGGGGGTAGAGTTAGGGTGACTGGACCCCTGAAGATAAAAAGGGCAGGAAAGTTTGCACTTGCTAGAAATCAAAGATGATCTGATTTCTTATCACTTGCCTAATTCCATAGAACTGTTTTTCCAGGACCCCTCCTGGGAGGGAGGTCTTTCATAGGATTTAAACATTGTGGTTGGTCAAGTTCAGCCCCCGGAACTTGGGGCCAGAGCAAATCTCTTCCGGAGACAGCCCCTAGTCCTAATCAACCAGCTGGCCAAAAGACAGCCCACCACCCTAAGGTTAGAAATACCTTGGCAAGGGGAGGGCAGGCGCTCTCTCTCTCTCTCTCTCTCTCTCTCTCTCTCTCTCATCACTTGGGAACTCTCCACATGGGTCCTTTATTCCCTCCAGCTCCCTACATGGCAGGTGCTCCTTGAACTTTCTTTTCTCTTTTCTTTCCACACTTTTTCCCTCTGATCCATATCTGGTCACATGGACTTCTGAGTTACACGTGGCCCATATGGGCTTTTGGGCTCCACGTGGTGTACTTCTCTTCTCCCCACTTTATCTCCCCTTGGCCCCCAGCCTTCCCTTTTACATTCCTTTGTAAAAATCTGAATAAAATGAGGTACTTAAAAAATCATTTTCTTGCATCTGGAATTGCCAATTCTTTGGTTAATTTGCAGATATGAGGTTTGGGGTTTCAGAAAGCACCCCAGAACCCCAATTTCCCTATTACAAGGTGAGCTATCTTCCTATGGCCTCAGGTTGGTTTCTGGTAGTCACCAGAAAGGTCAGGGGACTAGAGGACTAGATACGAGTTCTCTGGTTCCTGGCAGAGCTCACACAGCTCCTGAGGACAGCGTTTCTGTCTGGCTCTGGCCTTCTACCTGGAGGCCATGGAACCGCCCTGAGTACTGTGGGCATTCAAGCAAATGACCTAAGGCCGAAGGAAAGGATCTATAGCTCCAAGTATGTGAGCGTGTATGGGTGCACGTGCATGTGTGGTCCTCAAGGGCAGCTCTGAGGTTGGGGTACCTGCAGAGAAGGTGGCTCCACCTTGGTCACAGGTCACATGGGTCAGGGCACAGGCCATTTTGTGGCAGCCATCCCCCATTATGCCCCTTCTTCCATCAGGGCCTCCTCTGAGCACTCACAGTCCTGCATGTGGTCAGTAACTGCACCTGCTTATGTTAACTACCCTTAGCAGGCCTCCCCCGGGAGGGGACGCTGACCCTGAGCCGGGCCTCCTCCTGATCCCTCACGTGTGCCTAGGGCCGAGAAGGACCCTGAGAGCAGATGCAGACAGAGCCGGACATCTGCCAGGCTACGGCTTGTGTGACCCAACCCCGGCCGTCAGCACGCACAGAGCCCAGTGGAGGCCTGGCATGGGGAAGGCCCTTGGTCCTCAGGGAGGGTATGGCGTGGGGAAGGGTCTGTATCAAACACCTCCGCAAGCCCCACTAACCTCAAAGGTCAACATTTCATGCTCCCCCTGATGGCTGGAGCCAACTATGACCAGAGCCAGAGCTCCCGGGGGCCTAGGCAAGGCCAAAGGACATGGCCTCGCCACACCCAAAACTAAACACGGAGGTTCCCAGGGGGTCAGTGTGCCTTCACCACCAGGTCCAGAGCTGCCCTCTATGTCCAAAAGTGAAATGGCGCGGTTCTTTCACCGCGGGAAGATCAGCTCGGCGCGCAGGGCTGGTTGCTGAGAGCCAGAGCACCAGCCCTGCCCTTGGGGTTTATTATCAGCCACAAGCAATGCCACCGAAAGCACCCAAGAGCTGAACCCATCCAAAGCCGCTGATGCCAGGATGAGGCCCAGGCTACTGACCCACACAGGTCTTCCCCAACCGCACGGTATCCCAGCGGACAAATGCCACATCGTGCATGCGCACTCACATACACACGCACATGCTGCATCACATACAACCACAACACACAATGCACACATACTCTCATACATATGTGTGAGGTCTTCCCCAACCTCGCAGCTCTCCAGCGGACACAAACCACATCACACACACACACACACACACACACACACACACACTGCTTGCACTGACATCCACACCACACACTACGCACATACATGCGTGGGTTCTCCCCAACCTCACAACTCTCCAGTGGGCACACACATACGCAAACCACATCACATGCACACCACATAAATACCATCCACACACTCATAATACACACACGGGTTGCACACATACCACGTACACAGCGTACATGGACAGCACACACAACGTGGACGCACATGTAAGCGAGCCTCTGTATGTTCCTGCTGAGCTGCGGAAGGGCGCGAACGTCGGGCTGGGTCCCCAGCTCCCGGGACAGGGAAGTGATGGGTCAGGAGACAGGCCATGCCTCCGGAACAGGTCCCTGCTTGGGCACAGCTGTCCTGCAGTGTGTTCGTGCTACGAGTGCCAAGCTCCTGGTTTGCCAGAGAGGACCCCAGCCCAACCCCAGAGCCCTGAGGACCTCGGTTCAGAGGTGCCTTGAGACTGGAAACATCCGTTTGGAAACATCGGGCAACAAAGCCCGGCGCCTTCGCGCTGTTTGGGAAGTAAACAGACGCAGACGCGCTTCTCTGGAGCAAAGCTTCTCCTAAGGCTATGAGGGTGGACTGACGGGGGGGGGGGGGCGGACAGTGACCAGATGGGAAGAAGTGAGAAAAGGCAGGAGAGCTAGGACGAGGCCAGCAAGGCAGCAGGGACAGAGTGGAGAGGGAGGAAGACAAGAAGGAAGAGGAAAAGAAGAAAAGGAACGAGGAGGAAAAGGGAAGAGTGAGGACAGACCATGGCGGCATAAAGGTGCCAGTGGGTAAGCCAGGCACGAACACAGCAGCCAGAGGCCAAGTGCAAAGACGGGGATTAGATCAAGGCAGGGTCTCATGCTGCCCAGGCTGGCTTCAATCTCACTAGGTAGCCAAGGGTCACCTTGAACTTCTGCCTCCTGCGTGCAGGGATTACAGGTGTGTGCCACGCCCAGCGCTAAGGATGGAACCCAGGGCTTCACGCAGGCCAGTGGTACCAGTAGCAGCAGCCAGGGAAGAGCCCGAGGCGGCTCAGTGACACCCTGCCCATGGTGCTGTGAGCCCTGGGTGGAGGGGCAGAGCAGGATGGTGGAGAGGGCTGATGAATAAGGCAATAGGTATGTGACAGTAGGCCCCTGTCCCTCACCCCCTCGTGCGACAACAGGAGAGGAGGGGACAGGGTGAGTTGGCGAAAGGCCACAAGGAAGAGAAGCTGGGGCATCGCTGTGTGCACAGCAGACCCAGGAAGGGCGACGCCAGGCCTACCATGCATGGAGGAGGGCATCCCAGGTCCGGGGAGCCTGGATCGGGGCTGGGGCAGACAAAGGTCTTGGGTGCGTCTGAGGCGGGTAAACGCAAAAGAAAACATAAGCCCCAACCAGCAGGTGGCGCCACCAAAACCCAGCCCACAACCAGAACGTAAGGTCCCCCTGGGAAGCCACCTGGGATGGGTGGGGACTCCCGGCTACTCTCCAGACACAAGAGAAATACTGCAGCCAGGGCCACAGGCACAGTGAATGCTGGGAGACTGGACAGGTTCGGCTCCAGAAGTTGGTGTCAGAACTGAGTGATACACTCCGTAATACTTATGCCACTAGAAACTCACATTCTCAGACAAGCAATCCCAGTTCTTATCTACGAGCCCAGTGTCCCCAAAACAACTTTCATAAAGGAGGAGAGGCCCCGAGACAGGCTGGACACCAGAGAAGTGGGCATGCCTCTCTTCACCCAAGAAGGAACAAGTGGCCAAGGCTGGGCAGAGACATCACAGCCGTGGGCCGTGGTGTCTATGCTGACGAGAGGAGCGGCTCTTTCTCTGTCCACAGAAGCTCCCAAGAATGGCCCTGTGGGGCTGCAGGGGTGGCTCAGCAGTTATGGCGCATGCCTGCGAAGCCTAAGGACCCAGATTCGATTCTCCAGGTCCCACATAAGCCAGATGGACATAGTGGTGCATGCGTCTGGAGTTTGTTTGCAGTGGCTGGAGGCCCTAGCGTGACTATTCTCTCCCCCCCCCACCCCCGCCGTCTCTAATAAATAAATAAATAAAAATCTTAAAAAAAAAAAAAAAAGAATGGCCCAGTGGGGCTGGAGAGATGGCTTAGCAGTTAAGGTGCTTGCCTGTGAAACCTAAGGACCCTGGCTCAATTCCTTAGTACCCACATAAGCCAGATGCACAAGGCGTCGCATGTGTCTGGAATTTGTTTGCAGTGGCTAGAAGCTTTGGCATGCCCATTCTCTCTCTTTCTCTGTCTGCCTCTTTCTCTCCCAAATAAATAAATTAAATATTTTTTTAAAAGAATGGCTCTGTGTTTATGAAGAAATTACCAAAGGAATTTGTAGCAAAATCAGTAACAACATCCAAAAAAAGGGGGGGGGCACTGGAGAGATGGCTTAATGGTTAAGGCGCTTGCCTGTGAAGCCTAAGGACACAGGTTTGATTCTCCAGGTCCCACATAAACCAGATGGACATGGTGGTGCATGTGTCTGGAGGTCATTTGCAGTGGCTAGAGGCCCTGGCACACACTCTCTCTCTCCCTCTCTCTAATAAATAAATAAAAATAAAAATAAAATAAATTAGAAACAAACCTGAAGAAACTCACAACTCATCAAAGCAGAAAGTCAGAGGCTGTAGAGCTCAAAAGTAAAGGAGTCTTGTAACACACCCCCACCCCCGCAGTGCTTTGACTCAGGTGTCCCCCCAGAAACTCAGGTGTTCTGAATACTAGGTTCCCAGCTGATGGAGAATTAACACCTCCTGGAGGGAGTGTACTGTTGGGGGTGGGCTTATGAATGTGATAGCCAGTGTCCCCTTGCCAGCATTTGGCACACTCTCCTGTTGCTGTTGTCCATCTGATGCTGGCCAGGGGGTGATGTCCACCCTCTGCTCATGCCATCGTTTCCCCTGCCATCATGGAGCTTCCCCTGAGTCTGTAAGCCTAAATAAACCCTTTTCCTCCACAAGCTACTCTTGGTCGGGTGTTTCCTGCCAGCAATGTGAACCTGACTGCAACAGCCTCCGAGGCTCTGGGAACATTGTGGAAGAGGGTCTGGAAAGACTGAAAGAGCCACAGGGTGGGAAGCTGCACTTTGAGGCACCTCCCCGACCCCCAGACACTGGTGCATGCATGGTACCACAGTGATGGGAATACACTGATCTGCAATGTGTTCATATGTTACAGTTTCCAAATGTAAAAAGTGGGGAGGGGCTCAGCAGGAGATCACCTTCTCAGTTTCTGCTCTCAAGGGGTAAATGAAATAAGGGCATTAGAATTTCTAGAAGTCTCCATGAAAATTAGAGCAGTGCTTAAACAGGAGGATCTAGCCCCAACAGTGCTTTCGATATATAGAAGCTACAAATGAATTCCAGGCGTGGTCGCCCCCTTGTGGCATTGCATGCTGTGTCACTGCATCTGGCTACGGGGACCTGGAGATTGGAACATTTTAAGTTCTTAGGCTTTGCAGGCAACCTCTCCAGCCCCCTCATATTATTTATTTGCATAAACGTGGAGCCACAAACAGGAGGAAAAAAGACACGGCTGCGTCGTTGGCTTGGACATAGGAGGGATATGCACAATCAAGGCCGCTGCCCTTCTTAATCGCAAACATAGGGTTTCCTTACAAAAATGCCACTGCGTTCACTCATATGGGTTGGTTGCTTCACCTTTTAACACTTTTACATTTTTTTTTCTGGGTGCTGGCCTGGCACATGCTAAGCTCACTGCGGGTGCACTGTTGATACTTTCAAGTGTGATAACAAATAAATGTCTTCAAGGCCTGGCTGTTTCTTCGCATGACGGTGCAGCAGTAACAGCTGCCCAGCACGGCACTCTGACTTTTTGGAGCGGTGCCCCCACGTAGGGGCTGGCAGGGTGAAGCAGGTGATTACCAGCACCCCTGGCTCCACCTTTGGACGTGAGGACGTCTGCTTCCCACAGCTGTGTTGCCCAGGGATGGGGAACTGCCCCGGCTGGGAACAACGACTCTAACTCACAAAGACCAAAGCTCCTCTGGTCCTCGGGCATTCCTTTGAGTGCCACTGCTTGGACCTCAGGAATACAATGTAAAACCCCTCTTGGGAGCTCAGCAGGGCCCTGCAGCCATCTGGGCTGTCATGGGGTGACCACCAGGGTCCGTGGCCTGCCCCAATAATAATATGCTATGAGGAAATCCGTTAACAGGTCACTGCATTTTTTTTCTTTTAGAGAGAACACTAGATAGTAATAATAAAATTCTAATAAGACTAAAGTAGGGGTCAATTTAAAATAGCAGACATACGCATTACATGCACTCACTCTACAGGTGCCTGTCAGGGGCCACCTCTTCTGCCAGCATGATTCCCATGGGGAGGGGTGGACACAGGAAAGATCGAGAATAGGACCAAGGCCTCAGCCAGGACCAGACAAGACACAGATGAATAAACTGACACCAGACTCAAATTTACCAAACAACCCAAAATGCTAGGATCAAACATGGCTTATCCCAGGAAGGGTTTGCTGTAGAAAATCAATGTGTCTGTTGACAATAAGAGATAAAGGGAGAAAAACCACACGGTCTCGTTGGATGCAGAAAAACAGATTGTAAAGTTCAATGTTCTCAGAACTGCTCAAGGTCTCTGGACCCCTCCTGCAGCTGGGCTGAGACAGAGACGTACAAAAGGAGGCAGGAACCAAGCGGTGAGGTGGAGCTCGCCTGGAGTCCCAGCTCCAGGAAGGCTGAGGCCAGAGGACCACTGAACCCAGGAGTTGGACATCAGCCTGGGCAACATAACAAGCGCTCCTACTCCCCCTCCCCACGCACTCACTGTGATCAAAGGTTAGAGGAGGAAAAATTCAAAAGCCCAAAACTATTCACCATCTGTCTGCATAGGACATCCAAGATGCTCTCAAGTATTAGGAATAATGAAAGTTCCATGGGCTACTGAGTGGAGAACACAGCACTCCACACAGGTAGCCCCAGCCTCCTCTGGGGTCCACACAGAACCTGGGGCCCCTCCTTCAGGTCCATATGGTCCCCAAGTCTCTGCCTGCTCTACACAGACCTCCTCCAGAGTTTATGCGGTCCCTAAACCTCTTCCAGGATCCATGCAAGCCCTGGGCCTCCTCCACGGTGTACGCAGTAGCCAGCCCCCCTCCCCACGGGAAACTCCATCTTTAGTCTGAGGGACAAGGAAGACATCAAGATAATGCTAAAAATGAGGGTGGCCACATATGCATGTCTCCTACCTTTGTATGATCAGGTTCTGGCCCTTGTAGGCTGGACTGAGGCCCCAAGCCCCTGCAGCTCTGCCCAGCTCTATGGACTCACTTCCCGATTCCAGCTCACACTCAGTGATCAGGGGAAACTCAAGAATCACACCTATGAGATGACTAAGACACCTCTGAGATGTCACCTTCTATCTTTTTCACCAGGATCCCCCATTATACAAAGCCAGACCAGCCCAACCACGTGTGTTCGGGTCCCGGAGCTTGCCCGGGGCTCCAGGGGCAGGCTCGCTCTTAATGTATTCGCTCAGAGGTCAAGTGGAGCCCAGCAGATGGTGGATGTGAGACAAGACCCATGAAGCTTAGGCACAGTGACCCTGCGAGCAGGCCTTTCTCTTCTGCTGCCATGGTTGGGCTTGCAGAGGGCTGCAGAAGAGAGGTGTTACAGACGGACACCAGTCACACAGGTCAGAAAGCCCATGGGAAGGTGTGTGCATAAGTCCTTTAACTGCACCGCACCAGGTCACACTGCACAGTGCTCGGTGTCCCAGATGACAGACGCTCCTCAGGTGGGGAGGAATCCACAGCCCAGACCACACACCACCAGGAGCCACTTGTCACTTGAGAAAACAACAAACAGCGCCAGCTGCAGGGACAGATGCAGACAGCGGGCTCCGCACCACCGAGGAGGCAAAGCCCACCTTCTGCAGAGGCGGGCAGACCTGGGACAGCCTGCAGCTTCGTGGAGGCCGCATCTGCTGCGCTTACCTGGACAGGTGGCCTCTGACCCCAGCTGGCCCCTCCCTGGAGGGTGAGCCTGCCAGGTCTACGCTGCTCCCCTTGCTGCAGACATGGTTCAAGTCCCAAGAGCCCTTCTGGGTCTCATCAGCCCAGCTTGGCGTCAGGGAACTATGCTGAAGCCACCGCGCAGACATTCCCTGCACCACGCAGGTGTGTGCAGTGTTGCGCATCCTCAGAGCAAGCGCTCCAGGATCCGACAGGAAGGGTTTCCAGAGGAGCCCGCACACCCCGAAGGACTCTAGAACGAGTTAGGGCCCAGCGGTGCGAGCGTGCGCGGGGACAGAGGCATGCGCTTGGAGGCTCGGGGCCGTGCCCGCTCCCGTGTGCTTTTTACGAGCTCTGGAAGGTTACCCACAAACAACTGCGGGTGGTCCCCTCCCAGAAGAGATTCCAGAAGAAAGAAAGAACACAACTTTATTTATTACATTTAGTTCTGTGTTCAACCTTTACCAGCTTATGCTATTTCCATAATTAAGGTTTAAAGATTAAGAAAAGAGTTGCTTGTCCACACACGAGGTACCTACCTTTTGTCTCTGCAGTGGTTTTGACAGTATAACCAAGCCCCAGGACTGATACAATTTGCCTCGTTTTTCAAAAATAAAAATAAAAGTGCTTCTCTTGCAGGATGTCTGCCATTCCTAGAAACAGCCTGGCAGGGCAAAGCCTGTGCCCTTTGCTCTTCCCTCAAGTCACCCTTCAGAGCACAATAACATAACCCTGTTTGCCACAGCAAGGCTCAGTACTGCAGTATCTCTATCACACCTTCCAAGGCTCAAGGTCTAATGCGGAAGGGGTGGCAGAAAGAATGTATGAGCCAAAGGAAGGGTAGGTCTCCTTACAACATGCTCCCCCAGACACAAAATGGCCTGGATATCCATGACCTCACAGTGCCTGACACTACCTACGCAAGACCATCATAACAGGAGGAAAAGATTATGACACCAAAATAATAGAGAGACTGATTGAGAGGGGGAGGGATATGATGGAGAGTGGAGTTTCAAAGGGGTAAGTGGGGGGAGGAAGGGTATTACCATGGGGTATTATTTATAATCATGGAAGTTGTTAATAAAAATTTGGGGGGAAAATGTGCCTAAAATCCTCCCAGAGCAGGAGGAAGCCAGTGAGGAGTGTGGAGCCAGGTTGCGAGGACAGTCAGCAGAGAGGCAGAGGCAGAGGCGCCCCGCTCTGCCGCACGTGCTGGCAGAGGCTGTGCAGCAGTGACCAGATTCTCCCTTATGTGCACGTCTGGGGACGCCCCATGGGACACTCGGGGGCTCGCGGACCTCCAGCCTTTTGTGATAACCAGCAATGGACTCCTGCTTCACTGAGGTCTTGGCTCATGGTGGCTGGCACGTGCCAAGCACCAAGAGTCTGCCTGGGCACAGGCTGCTGCCACAAGGAACAGAATGGGCCCAGAGCTGCCCTCGGGGCCATGGCAGAGGGAGGGGACTCGAATGTGCATAGTGTCCCCATGGTCATGAGGCTCATCCTGAACCGGATTCCTCATCTGGAAAGGAAATCGCAGACAAGCTCTGCTCCACAGGCATCGATGGTCAAGCAGTGAGCAGGAAGGGATGTTTTTTAATTTTTAAAAATATATTTCAGTAATTTGAGAAAGAGAGGAAGAGGCAGATAGAGAGAGAGAGAGAATGAGCATGCCAGGGCCTCCAGCCACTGCAAATGAACTCCAGACACATGCGCCCCCTTGTGCATCTGGCTTACGTGGGTCCTGGGGAATGGAACCGGGGTCCTTAGGCGTCTCAGGGAGATGCCTTAACCTGCTAAGCCATATCCCCAGCCCCAGGAAGGGATTTTAAAGAGGTCAGCCAAGCAAGAAGGCAAGCAGCAGGCCTGGCAGCGCCGCGAGTGAACAGGCCTGAGAGTCTCCCCTGAGTCACGAGTCTCTCCTGTCCCCTTCAGTCACATGGCCTCAAGCCACTGCCCTGCCCACCGAGTCCCCGAGGCTGGAGGCATGAGGCCACATTGAGCAGGCAGATGGCCGGCTACCTCCTCTCTACACAGAACAGCTTACCTCCTACAGGAGCTGCTGATCCCTAAAATGTGGGGCCCAGGCCCCCCAGATGACACTGGCCTTGACGCTGCATGGGCCATGGGCCGCACAGAACGCCAGCTGCGTGGGCCCGCCCTGGGTTGTACGCACAGCACAGCACTGGCCCCTCTAGAAAGCTCCGCCCTTCCCGCAAAGCCCGGCCAGGGACAACCTGGCCTCCAGGTTCGGGTCTGGCTGGTGAGCGGACCCGCCCTGTGTGGGCGCAGCTGGGCTCCACTGAGGCACGAACTCCCCAAGATCCTCTGTGTCGGGAGTGATGTTACCTGGGCTGGACACTTCGTGGTTTCAGGCAAGAACAAAGCTCACCACAGTGTCTCCATCACCGCTTGGAAAGCCTCTCTCAGGCTTTAGGGCCACACAGCACGCCCTCCATCGCTGAGGCTCTGGAAACAGGGACCCCAGCACCCCACATTGGGACAGGTCGCTGGGGCCTGGACATTCACTGGCTATTTGGACTCCTCTCAAGAGGTGTCAAGTTCACATTGGAAATGAACATCTTGCAGAAAACTTCAGTGTTAGTGACAGGCTAGTGGGGATAGGCTATGGCCCAGGACCATCTGAGGGTCACTGCAAGTCACTCTGTGAAGGTCAGCCAACCTGGACTACAGATCCAACTCAGGAATCACACCTGGCTCTTTGGCAGGTCAACAGTGTTCCCAACCTAATGCTCTCCTTCCTCTTTCTTTCTTCTTCCTTCCTTCCTTCCTTCCTTCCTTCCTTCCTTCCTTTCTGTTTTGGTTTTTTGAGGTAGGGTCTTACTCTAGCCCAGGCTGACCTGGAATTCACTACATAGTCTCAGGGTGGCCTCGAACTCATGCTGATCCTCCCACCTCTACCTCCCGAGTGCTGGGATTAAAGGCGTGTGCCACCACGCCTGGCTTCTCCCTCCTGTTTCTTACCAGGAACCGGAGTCCCACCTTTATCCCACCCTTGAATTCCTGCCTTCCCCAAAGCCAGACGCTCAATACCTATGGGTCCCTTTAAGCAGGCTCTGCATTATGGCCAGTCAGCCACCTCCCCAAAGACACATATACACAGCCCCTGAACTGGCCAGGCTCTCTGCCCACACACTGCACCTGGGCCTGGACGGAGCTTAACTATAAGACACTATGTATTTGGTTTTCCTTGGTGCCGAGCAATGGCTTGCAAGAATGTAACACAGTGTAAGTGAAGTGTCCAAAAATAGCAGAAAGAGTACATTTACACTTGCTGCTAACAATGGTGGAGGAGGGCTGCTCTGAACAGTGGTCAGCCAACACTCACGCACACTATCATGATGAATGACTCAGTTCCAAAGAGACACCAAACAAAGTCATTTCAACGTGGGAACAAAGGAGGCTATTTGAGGCCATATAGTTAAACAGCATTATTTCAAGTAAATCACGACTATAAATAGAGGAAGCACGAGATTAGCATCTCATGGCAATAATCCTAATGAGACTTGGGGATGGTGAGTTATTTTTGCTGGCCTGGAACTCATGAGGTTCCTGCCTCGGCCTTCCAAGTACCAGGATTACAGGGGTGCTCCACCACACCTGGTTCCCCATGATGACTGTATTCTTTAATCAAACAGTGGCTCCCAGAATACTGTTGGCTATAATTTTGACCCAGACAGTTAAATTGCCTGCCCGCTGCCTGCCAGGAACTGGACTCTGACCTAAACCCATGAACCTGCGGGTGACTGAAGGGGTTCGGCCCCCAGACAGCACTTGACAGGCAGATGTCAGCCCTGTCACAACAGAACAGCATAAGGCGGTTCCCTGCCGGGCCTGAGCACCGTGGCTGTGCCCATGGATCAAGCTCCTGCCATTAGCAGGCCCCAGGACGGCATGCAGTCCCAAAGGAAGAGGGCCCAGGAGCATAGAGACCCTATCGTAAGGTCACAAAGTGGGCTGGGCTCTGTCCTCGGGGCCAGGGAGGGAAATGACCCAGGACACGGCCTGATTGACACCCCCACTCCTCCTGGCCCACCGTTCCCTCACTCCACCAGCACAGGCTTCTCATGGAAGGGGACACCCACATGCCCAGCTTCCAGCGCGAGGCACACACTCTGACCCCAGAGCCACACGCCCTCGGGGCCCAGCTGGCTGGCTGCCTGCCGCTTTCAAGGCAACTGGTGGGCATCTGGAGCTGCTCTGCTGAGACACCAGGCACGGGAGTGTCCTGGCAGCTGCCTTGAATCTGCAGCTTGGGCCCTCCTCACTCACTTGCCCCTCACAGGAAGAGAACAACAACAAAAAAAAAAAAAAAAAAAACAATAAGGCAACTTCATCCACAGGCAAGTGAGATGCAGCTGCAAGAGAGAGGTCCTGCGGACCACAGGAAGTCATCACACTGCACACCTCTTAAGAAAACCAGCAGATAGTTTAAGGCTAGGCGGCGCCTAAGGTCTGCAAGGCTCCATCAGCCTGGGCACCTTGGGTACAAAGACTGACAGCCTTCTGCTGAGCAGAGATGGTCATGTCACTCAGGGGACCCCAAACCCACACTGTGCCCAGGAAACAAGGAACACGCAGACACAGACCGTGGGGCCAGACATGCCCCTCATGCTTACCGGGGCACAGGCCAGTGGGGCTGGGCGACGGCTGTCCTCAGGGGTGTTCAGCCTGCAGGTCCTGAAAGTGAAAGGCACACTCGTGAGCGGAGGCTCGCAGGACAGGAAGATGACAGGTGGGACTCAGTGAGGCGCCACTTCCTGAGCTCCGGGAAGGCCGCGCGTCACCGAAACCGTCCCACTGACTGTGCCGCTAACCAAAGCCAACGCCGGGATCACCACCTCCCTGCCGGGTCCCTTTTTCAGACCCACTGCTGCCTGTTACCTGACAGGATGCCAACAGATGGTTCATAAACAAAAAAAGTCCCAGATGGCCAGAGGCCACGTCCTGGGACACTGCAGGCTCTGCACAGCAGAACGGCCCTGGCCCCTCTGGCTCCCAACACTGCCACGCCTACCTCCTGTGCCTCTTCCCACCCATACCACACTGCAGGGCTCCCCCACCCTGCTCCAGACCATGCCAGCTGGCAGAGGTCAGCATTGTAAAACCCTCTTTTCATTCACCTTAAATTGTGGCAAAACGCACAGCATAACACTCACAATTTTTTTTCTGAGGTACACTCTCGCTGTAGCCCAGGCTGGCTTGGACCTCACTCTGCAGTTCCAGGCTAGCCTTGAACTCAGCAATCCTCCTACCTCTGCCTCCTGAGTGCTGGGATCAAAGGCATGTGCCACCATGCCTGGCCTTTTGTCTTTACAATGCATTAGCTTATGTTAAAGGGGACTGGGGAGATGGCTCAGTGGATAGCACCTGTCACATGGGCATGACAACCTGAATCCCGACACTCGTGAATCTGTAATCCCAGCATCTCTATGGTGAGATGGGAGGCAGGGACGTGAGAATTCAGGAAGCATGCAGGCTAGCTAAGCTGGTGTATGAAGTGACAAATGAGATCCTGCCTCAAACAACGTGGAAAGTGAAGACATGACACCCAAGTTGTCCTCTCACCCACACATGCATGCCATGGCATGCACCCCCAACACACACGCAGAGATTCTCTTTCAATGTTAAAGGGGTGAAACAAATGACATAAAATATATACCAAGAAACTAGGAGAGCAAAAAACAAACTTTTGAAGAGAATAAATAATTTTAAAAGCAGATGTGGGGCTGGAGAGATGGCTTAGCAGTTAAGGCACTTGCCTACAAGGCCAAAGGACCCAGGTTCAATTCCCCAGGACCCACATAAGCTGGCACATGCATCTGGAATCCATTTGCAGCAGCTGGAGGCCCTGGCAGGCCCATTCTCTCTCTTTCTATCTGTCCCCCCCCCCAAATAAATAAAACTTTTATTTTTTTTTACTTTCTTTTTTTTATTTTTGAAAGTGACAGAGAGAGAGAAAGAGGCAGATAGAGAGAGAGAGAGAATGGGCATGTCAGGGCCTCCAGCCACTGCAAACGAACTCCAGACACGTGCGCCCCCTTGTGCATCTGGCTAATGTGGGTCCTGGGGAATTGAGCCTCGAACTGGGGTCCTTAGGCTTCACAGGCAAGTGCTTAACCACTAAGCCATCTCTCCAGTCCAAAATAAAACTTTTAAAATAAAATAAAAATATTTTAAAAAACAAAGCAGATGTGAATGAGAGAGAAAACACAAAATGAAACCAGGCATGATGGTACACACCTTTAACTCCAGCACTCGGGAGGCAGAGGTAGGAGAATTGCTATAAGTTCAAGGCCAGCCTGAGAATACATAGTGAATTCCAGGTCAGCCTAGACTAGAGTGAGACCCTACCTCGGAAAAAAAAAAAAAGAAGAAGAAGAAGAACAAGGACAAAAAGAAAGAAGGAGGAGGAGGAAGAAGAAGAAGAAAGAAGAGAGAAGAAGAAGAAAAAGAAAAAAAGAAAGGAAGGAAGGAAGGAAGAAAAAAACATAAAATGGCACAAAGCTGGTTCTCAGACAGGATTGATAACAACAACCACATTTGCTAATAGATCAGGAAGGATCCAAAAAGGAGGAGACACAGAGAGCTCACGATGGAGGGGAAGGGGAGGTGCTGGAACAATGTAGGTGCTCTGAGCTACTTCATTGAAAACACAGATAGGGCTGAAGATATGGCTCAGTGGTTAAGGTTCTTGCCTACAAAGCCCAACCACCCTGATTCAATTCCCTATTACCCACATAAAGCCAGATGCACAAACTGGCGCATGCATCTGGAGTTCATTTGCAGCGGCTAGAGGCTCTGGCATACCTCTGTCTACCTCTCTATCTCTCCCTGCTCACAAATAAATAAATAAATTTTAAACAGAAAACATAAATAAAAGGAAAAGTTGGTTAAGTGTGGTGGTGTACACTTTTAATCCTAGCACTCGGGATGCCAATATAGGAGGTCACAAGGTTTGAGGCCAGCCTGGACTACAGAGTGAGTTCTAGGTTAGCCTGGACTAGAATGAGATCCTGCTTAAAAAACAAAACAAAACAGGGGCACAGGGTTACAGGGGCTGGAAAGATAGCTCAGCAGTTAAAGGTACTTGCTTACAAAGCCTGTCAGTCTTGGACAGGATTGATAAAATCAGTTTGATTCCCCAATACCCATGTAAAGCTAGATGCACAAAGTGGCACACACATCTGGAGTTTGTTTGCAGTGGCAAGAGACCCTGGTATGCCTATACTCACTCTTTCTCTCCGGATGTGCCTGCTTCTCTCTCAAATAAACAAATAAAAATATTGGTGTTCTTTTTTTATTTAGGGCTGGAGAAATGGCTTAGTGATTAAGGTACTAGCCTGCAAAGCCAAAGGAACCAGGTTCAGTGCCCCAGGACTCACGTAAGCCAGATGCACAAGAGGGTGCATGCATCTGGAGTTTGTTTACAGTGGGTAGAGGCTCTGGTGCACCCATTCTCTCTCTCTCTCTCTCTCTCTCTCTCTCTGTCTCTCTCTCAAATAAAGAAAACTTAAAAAAAAAATTTTTTTTTTTGGTTTTTCGAGGTAGAGTCTCACTCTAGCTCAGGCTGACCTGGAATTCACTATGTAGTCTCAGGGTGGCCTCAAACTCACTGTGATCCTCCTACCTCTGCCTCCCGAGTGCTGGGATTAAAGGTGTGCGCCATCACGCCCGGCCTAGAATAAAATATTTTTAAAAAAGATTTAAGGGCCTAGCTCAGCAGTTAAAGGTACTTGCTTACAAAGCCTGTCAGTCTTGGACAGGATTGATAAAATCAGTTTGACTTCCCAATACCCATGTAAAGCTAGATGCACAAAGTGGCACACACATCTGGAGTTTGTTTGCAGTGGCAGAGACCCTGGTATGCCTATACTCACTCTTTCTTCCGGATGTGCTGCTTCTCTCTCAAATAAACAAATAAAAATATTGGTGTTCTTTTTTTATTTAGGGCTGGAGAAATGGCTTAGTGATTAAGGTACTAGCCTGCAAAGCAAAGGAACCAGGTTCAGTGCCCCAGGACTCACGTAAGCCAGATGCACAAGAGGGTGCATGCATCTGGAGTTTGTTTACAGTGGGTAGAGGCTCTGGTGCACCCATTCTCTCTCTCTCTCTCTCTCTCTCTCTCTCTCTCTCTCAAATAAAGAAAACTTAAAAAAAAATTTTTTTTTTTTGGTTTTTCGAGGTAGAGTCTCACTCTAGCTCAGGCTGACCTGGAATTCACTATGTAGTCTCAGGGTGGCCTCAAACTCACTGTGATCCTCCTACCTCTGCCTCCCGAGTGCTGGGATTAAAGGTGTGCGCCATCACGCCCGGCCTAGAATAAAATATTTTTAAAAAAGATTTAAGGGCCTGGAGAGATGGCTCAGCAGTTAAGAGATACTCGCTTGCAAAGCCTAATGGCCCAGGTTCGATTCTCAGTAGTCACATGAAGCCAGAAGCACAAAGCAGAGCTTGCATCTGGAGTCCATTTGCAGTGGCAGGAGGACCTGTGTGCTCATTCTCTAGCTCTCCCCCTTCTCTCTCTTTCTATCAAATAAAAAAAAATTTTAAAGCCTGGCGTGGTGGCGCACGCCTTTAATCCCAGCAGTCAGGAGGCAGAAGTAGGAGGATCGCCGTGAGTTTGAGGCCACCCTGAGGATACAGAGTGAATTCCAGGTCAGCCTGGGCTAGATTGAGACCCTACCTCGAAAAACCAAAAATAAATAAATAAAAAACTAAATAAAAATTGTAAATACTGGGCTGGAGAAATGGCTTAGCTGTTAAGACACTTGCCTGCAAAGCCAAAGGGACCCAGGTTCCATTCCCCAGGACGCACATAAGTCAGATGCACAAGGTGGCGCATGTGGCTGGAGTTTATTTGCAGTGGTTGAAGGCTCTAGCGTGCCCATTCTCTCTGTCTCTCTCATCTGCCTCTCCCCCCAAAAAAATAAATAAATAAATACTAATGGATTATTTTGCAAATATGGTGCTCCGGGCATGTAATCCCAGCGCGTGGGAGATGAAGGCAGTTCAAAGTCAGCGTTAATTACATAGCTAGTTCGAGGACAGCCAGGGATACATGAGACCCTACCTGAAAACAAACAAAAAACTTACAGCTCAGCATGATGGCACACACCTGTAATTCTAGCATGTAGGAAGCAAAAGCAGGAAGATCATTTCAAGTTCAAGGCCAGCTTGGTCTATATAGCAAGTTTCAGGCCAGAGAGGGCTACATAGTGAGACCCTGTCTCAAAAAAAAAAAGTGGGCGTGGCGGCGCACACCTTTAATACCAGCCCTCGGGAGGCAGAGGTAGGAGGATCGCCATGAGTTCGAGGCCACCATGAGACTACATAGTGAATTCCAGGTCAGCCTGGGCTAGAGTGAGACCCTACCTCAAAAAATAAAAACAAACAAAAAAAAGCAAAGTTAAAAAAAGATGAAAATATATTTAAGAAGAAATAGAAAACTGAGGTGTAAGTCAAACATCCACCAAAAAGAAAATATCACCCAAGTTCAGAGAAGCGCCTTCTACAGTGAGATCCTGAGAACACTCACGGCAGACAATTCCATCTGTCCTGAACTCCCCCAAGGTGTTAAAGGAAAGAAACATCTGCTCCCTGCACAACACATGTGGCAGTAGCTGAACCTTCTCACCAAAAAGCAGAATGAATAGGCCATTACTGGACAGTCTCTTGCACACAAGAGGTGGTCGGTAATCAGTGATGTCTTTTTTAAAAAGTATCTTATGGAGCTGGAGAGATGGCTCAGCAGTTAATGCACTTGTCTTCAGAGCCTAATGATCCAAGTTTGATTCCCCAGTACCCACATAAAGCCAGATGCCCAAGGTGACCTATGCATCTGGAGTCCATTTGCAGTGGCCGGAGGCCCTGGCAAGCCCATTCTCTCTGTCTCTCTTCTCTCTCCTTTGGCTTGCAAATAAATAAATAAAAATATATTTTAAAATATTTCATTTCTTCATTTATTTGAGAGAGTAGGAGTGAGAAAGAGGCAGAGAGAGAGAGAATGAGTGCACCAGGACCTCTAGCCTCTGCAAGCAAACTCCAGATGCATGCACCACCTTGTGCATCTGGCTTTATGTGGGTACTGGGGAATCAAAGCCAGGTCCTTAGATTTTGTAGGCAAGCTCCTTAACCACTGGGCCATCTCTCCAGCCTGGATGAGTGATTTCTGAAAGAGACAATGACTAAGGTGTGTCTCTCCTTTTAAGAAAGGTTATCTAACAGCCCCGTGGCGATGTGGGACTGCAGAACTCAGCTAAGCTGAAGACAGGGAACAAACCCTCCCCTGCTGACCCAGCTCCCACAGCCCCTTGGTTGCACAAGGCACCTGCTTTTCCAGAAGACAGGCACTAGGACCTGCCAGGGCCTCAGCCAGGGTAGGGCCTTCTCTGGGTCACAGGGCTAAGAGGGGGGCACTCTTCAGGACCTGGGGGTCTGGGGATAGGCCTACTTGCCACCTGACTTGTGATGAGAAGGTTCAGACCACGCTTGTCCTTCAGAGGACAAAGGTCAGCCTCTGAGGGAGCCAGCCCTCACGATAACCTCTGCACGTGTCCCACCAGGCCCTCGGGAGCTGGAATCCTCCCCTGACCAGAGGCTAGCATCCCAGCCAGGAAGGGATGAGAAACAAGGCCATGGGCCTCACAATCCACAGGGTACAGCATCTGCCACCTCACGTCTGTGTGCCGAGAAGCCCACAGTAATGTCTGCAGGCCCTGGGCTCAATCCCTAGCACCACATACCCAAAAGCCTTCCTCACATGCTACAGGCTGATTTAATTAGATAATCGAGATGAAATGGTGCCTTTTAAAGTAAAATTCTAGGACTTGCTTTGTTATTTTGGACAGATATCTCCTTGTGTAGCCCAGACTGGCTTGGAATTTAGCTTACTATACCAGGCTGGCCATGAATTCAAGATGCTCTTCCTTCAGCCTCTAAAGTGCTGGGATTATGAGTCTATACCACCACATCCTGGCTGAAAACCAAAATTTATTTTCTTATTTTAGACATTAAAGATAATGATGCTTAGCTGGATGTGGTGGTACATGCCTTTTAATCCTAGCACTCAGGAGGCACAGACAGGAGGATCACTGAGTTTGTGGCCAGCCAGGGACAACAGAGTAAGTTCCAGGTCAGCCTGAGCTACCTTAAAAAAAAAAAAAAGAAATTCACAAATAAAGGAGGGGACCTGAGCTCCTTCCAGTTCAGGGCCTGCACGGAGAGGAAGTCCTGAGACAGCGGCGCAGGCCCCAGCGCCTGGCATTCGTTCTGATCTGAGTTCCAGGAGCCCAGAGCCACAGCAGTGGCCCACGGGACACACCACCCCCTGGCTAGCCACCCATCCCAAGGCCAAGGGCAGAGATGACAGGCAGAACTAGGCAGCTTCCTCGGTGAGCCCCGCAGACATCTGCACACCCAAAGACAACTTAAGCGTCCTGTCACGGGTGCAACTGGGCACCCCACGGACACCGAGGGTGCCAATGGACAGGCACTTGCTGTCACAGGAAGGGGCACACTGCTGCACCCTGCACGGGTCCCAGCAGACACGAGCTCTGGGAGTTCGGAGCTGGATTCCTGCCTAGACAGACTCTAGACACCTGGTTTCCAGGAACGCTGCTGCTGCATCCCAGCGCACACAGGAAGGGAGGGAGACAGGGAGGGAGAGAGGGAGACAGGCAAGCTGGCTGACTTTGCCTCAGCCACCCGTCCAGGAACCCGTGGCCACTCCTGGCCTCTCAGTGTGGCTTGTTGATGGGGACCAGTCTGCCCCCCCCCATGTGGATATGTCCAAGTGTTTCCAACACGGAAATGGGTCTCATTTTGATTCCAGATGTAGTCTACTTCCTTTTTTTTTTTAACCCATTTCTGCAGGTACAAGGGACGGGATGAAAGAACTTCATGGTAGCAATAATCACCAAAACCTATTCACCTCACACTCATGGCACAGAGGCAGGGAGGCCTGTCCCTAGCTACAAATATGTTCTGCTTTTCGGGAGACATATTTAAGGGGAGGAGTGATTGGCAAAATCATGGTTAATAACCCTGTCCCACACAAATGTGATGAACTGCTCAAGTTTATTTCCACATACATGTGCTGCATCCCCACATATGAAAGAGGCAAACTCTCCTAATAGAGACTCAGAAGGGGGACGGGGCTAGAAGGCCAGGCCTGTGCCCTCCAGCACTGGACTCTGCCCAGTGGCCTGCCCGGGGGTCATGAGTGCAGTTCTCACGCACACAGCAGGAGAAAAGGACAAGGTCAGGCTGGTAGAGAGCCTCACCTGTGACAGAGCCTCGGACAGCTGAGCAGAGCGCCATGGAGCCCCCAGCAGCGCCGGGGCCACCGCCCTCAAACTTGCTGAGCCATGCATGACGCAGCAACAAGAGCATCGGGGCTGGCACGAGACGCACCGCAGCAAGCGTGATGTGGACAAACACCGGGGCCGGGCAGGCAAAGGGCGGTATGGTGCTGGCAAAGCCACTGTCGGCATGTCGGGCTCCTGCATCATTCTGGAAGCACACTGGGCAGACCAGAAGGGTGAGCGCCCTGCTTGGGCGTCACAAGCCCCGCTGTTCCAAGAAACAGGGACAAAGCCGGGCGTGGTGGCGCACGCCTTTAATCCCAGCACTCGGGAGGCAGAGGTTGGATGATCACCGTGAGTTCGAGGCCACCCTGAGACTACATAATGAATTTCAGGTCAGCCTGGACTACAGTGAGACCATACCTCAAAGAAGAAAACAAAAAAAAAGAAACAGGGACAGGAAGACCATTGTTTTTTTAATATTTTATTTTATTTTATTTTATTTGACAGAGAAAGAGGGGGAGAGAGAGAATGGGTGTGCCAGGGCCTCCAGCCATTGCAAACCAACTCCAGACGTGTGCACCTGGCAAACATGGGTCCTGGAGAATGGAACCCAGATCCTTTGGCTTTGCAGGCAAATGCCTTCAATACTAAACCATCCTTCCAGCCCTCTTTTTTTTTTTTTTAATTTTTTTTAGGTAGGGTCTCACTATAGCCCAGGATGACTTGGAATTCACTATGTTATCTCAGGCTGGCCTCAAACTCATAGCGATCCTCCTACCTCTGCCTCCTGAGTGCTGGGATTAAAGGTGTGCGCCATCACGCCCAGCAGAAAGAGAGAGAGAGAGAGGTGGGAAATGGGCACACCAGAGCCTCCAGCCACTGCAAATGAAATCCAGGCTTTGCAGGCAGGTGCCTTAACCACTGAGCCATCTCTCCAGCCCAACATCATTATTCTTTCAGCTGCTCAGAGTGAGCAAGAAGGAGCCAGGCCAACGAAGGAAGGTAGTGGGACCCTCTGAAAACTGTGGCCAGTTTGGGACAAACAATCCCCTGCAGAGCTCAGGCCTGGGCTGCTGCAGTCCTTTCTCGGGGTGCTGTCACGGGGCCGCATGGCTTTTTCCTATGGGGGACATCACAGACGGTCCAGCCAGGCCTCACACAGGACCTACATATGGCGCAGCACACATGCACACCGCTTTACCACGGGGGTGGGGGCAGGGAGTGGAAGTCACTTCTTCAGAAGCTGCAATGAAAAGGGAAGTGGTGTCCCTGGCCACACTGCCCACGAGCCACCTTCTAACCCAAGTCCACCCGAGCACAGACCCTAGGGGAGGTCAGGCCTGAGCATCACACAGGCCCCAGTCACCTGCCACCCGCCCTCATCACCTCGTTTAACAAGCAGAATACGGCACAGATGTGTTTCCCAGCGAGGTGAAGCTACATGAACCCTGGGCGTGCTGGCCTTGGCAGACAGACAGACAGAAAGTGGACGTTAAAGCCACCAGGCAGTGATGATGGTGTCCTTCCTTCAGACACTCCTGGGATGGCAGAAGCCAGCGTCATGGGCGCAGGAGGTCCTCCAGCAGCAGGCTTCTGCCATCCGAGCTGCGCAGACCCTTCCCTCGCAGACCGCGGAGCAGATTGGTGTGAGGATGCCCACCACACTAATCACACGGACAGCCACCAGCCAAGGGTGGCCGTGCCCAGCCACTGTCCATGCCACAGAGCTGAGCACAGCCTTCCTGGTCCTATGTGATGACCACTGCAGTGCAGGAATAAACACAGAAAGAGGGCTGTGAGTTCGAGGGCCCCCTGAGACTACATAGTGAATTTCAGGTCAGCCTGGGCTAGAGCGAGACCCTCCCTCAAAAAAAAATCAAGGGTTTTTAAAACTTGGTATGTGTGTACACATGCACACTAGGTCTCTACTCCCCTGGAGGACTGGGGTTAGAAGTGCACATGGGGGCTGGAGAGATGGCTTAGCAGTTAAGGTGCTTGCCTGCAAAGCCAAAGGATCCCAGTTCGACTCTCTAGGACCCACGTAAGCCAGATGCACAAGGTGGTGTATGAATCTGGGGTTCGTTTGCAGTGGCTAGAGGCCCTGGCATGCCCGTTCGTTCTCTCTCTCTCTCTGCCTCTTTCTCTTAAATAAATAAATAAATTTTTTAAAAAGGGCTGGAGAGATGGCTTAGTGGTTAAGGCATTTGCCTACGAAGCCTAAGGACCCCAGTTCAATTCTCCAGGTCCCAAGTAAGCCACATGCACAAGGGGGCGCACGCCTCTGGAGTTTGTTTGCAGTGGCTGGAGGCCCTGGCGTGCCTATTCTCTTTCTCTCTCTAATAAATAAGTAAGTAAATAAATAAATAAACAATATATATATATATTTTAAAGTGGACATGGCCACATCCAGGTGTTTTACGTGGGATTTGGAGATTTGAACTTGCGCAGTCTCAGGCCCCCTCAGCTCTCAGGCTGGAGCAGCAATCGCGCCTAACTGCCGAGCCACCTCCCCGGCCCGGAAAGGCCCGGTTTAAGGACAAAAGTCAGAGCTGTGCTTTGCAGCTGGCTAAGGGTAGGTGGTAACATGCCTGAAGAGCAAAGGCCTCTCCAGCTTAAACTCCCTGATAACTGTTTTATCGTCCAAAGGCAGTTAAATTTCCCCCATGTGAGCTTGGTCTCTTTGTGTACCTCACAGTCTGTCACGTTCCATCGATGGCTCCTTACTATTTGTCCTCTGAGTGCTCACAGGCCCCCACTGCCACCATTAGCCACTCTCAGTATTGTTGGGCAAGTCCATCTTCCCAGGTCCCCTCTGAAGGTCCAGATGCCTGGGTTCCAGTCAGCGCACTCTCCCTAGGGAGCCTCCACCCCTCCCCCAGCCGTGGCTTCTGCCCTGGAGATGCTCAGTGGGTACAGTGCTGCCCTTCGAGTGCGAGGACCTGGGTCTGATCCCCAGAGCCCACAGAAAAGATGTCTGCCACGGTGGTGCGTGCTTGCAACCCCAGCTCTGGGGGGTGCAGACAGGAGGGTCCCGCTGGGGTCCCTCAGCTCCGCTGTGGACTCATCACCCTTCCCGACAGAGGCGTGTGCCTTTCCACAATTCTGGAAGGTTCCAGCTATCCCCGTGTTTGGCCACCCTCCGTGTCCAGGCCTTAGACCATTCTTGCTTGCTGCCTGCCTTCTGGTGCTACATTCTGGGTTATTTCTTCAGCCCTTTGCCTGTTGGCTGACGGACACCAGCAGCAAAAGGACAGCTGAGTGGCCGAAGCCTGGGGGGACACCACACAGACTATGCCCTGCTGCAAAGCCTCTGAGCCAAGTGACCCCAGAGACAGCCTAAGGTCTCCAGGAGTGACAGCACTTTTATACAATTCCAGGGTCATGGGGAGTAAGGACAGACATTTTAAGATACTTAGGACTGAACGGTGACAAATCGTACATCCCGAAGTCACAGCAGTAAGGCGGCAGGTGAAGCCGGAGCATCAGAAGACCAAGCGTGGGCTTCACCTTGACCCAGGAAGAGGGCCCCAGAGCACCCGAGAGCCGGAAAACGCGACGCGGACAGAACTAGATGACGCGGACAGCAGAAGCGTGAGGGTGGTGGCCGGCACACCCACAGGTCCCCTTTGGGGACACTCGTGAGACCAATTCACATCTGCTGAGAGGAAGCAAGAAAAAGAAAGGTGGGGACGAGGCTAGGATGAAGAGGGGCTGATGGCAGCAGCTGCACAGGGTAAAAGGTAAGGAAGGAAAGAGCTCCGTAAGGAGACAGTGACCGCTGGGCCACGTCCATACCTGCCTCCTCCCCCTCCCCAGGGCCATGGGCCCTGCGCTCTCTCATACACACACATGGCATTGTACCAGGGGCAGGGAGGGCCACTCAGTATGGGGCTCTTCTGAATATAAGAATGCCCCCCAACACACACACCATAACATCATGAAAAATAGTGACTTCTGTCTTGCTGGCACAGGCTAGCTCTCCTTCCTCCCCCCCCCACCACCTCCCCCTTTGCATCTCTCCTCCCCCTCTTCCCTCCCCCTTCCTTCCTCTGCCCCCCCTCCAATTTGTTCGCTTGGGTGAGCAAAGTGTCCTGTTGGCAACAGCTGCAAAAGCACTAAGTCCTGGTGACAGCCGGGCATGGGAACCAGGAGCAGGCTGGCTCCTTCAAAACCCACCTCCGTCCCAGGCTGCGGAGCCCAGGCGTGCCCAGCTCCTGGCCCACAGCAATGGTGGGGTGGCGTGGCTGCTGGTGAGGCCGACATGGGGGGCGGAGTCTACAGCAGAAGAGAACAGGAGGAACGTGGCGCCTTATCCAACAGGGACCAGAGCTCCTGGATGCGCTGGAGCTCATTGCAGAAACGGAGCCAAAACTAAAATGGAGTTTTCTAAAAGCCAGACCCGGATTAAGAACGTCCTTAAGAACTGTGGCCTCACAAAATGGCCTGGATATCCATGGCCTCACAGTGTCTGACACTACCTACACAAGACCATCATAAAAGGAGGAAAAGATCATGACATCAAAATTAAAAGAGAGACTGATTGAGATGGGGAGGGGGTATGACGGAGAATGGAATTTCAAAGGGGAAAGTGGGGGGAAGGAGGGTAGTACCATGGGGTATTTTTTATAATCATGGAAATTGTTAATAAAAATTTGTAAGGAAAAAAAAAAAAAGAACAGTGGTCTCCAAGCTCACATGAACTCTACAGAAAGGAAAGAGGCCACGCCATCTGCCTCAGGTGAGGGTTTGGCATAGGCCAGAGGGAAGCTGGAGGAGGGCGTGGGACACCCAGGACTGGAAGCCAGACTCATTTCGGGCCAACACAAAAGTTTCCAAAAACAGGGCTGAAGAAATAGCTCAGTGGTTAAAGGCACTTGCTTGCAAAGCCTGACAGCCTGGGTTCAATGCCCCAGTACCCACATAGAGCCAGACGCACAGAGAGGCAGCATGTGCATCTTCCCAGTGGCAAGAGGCCCTGGCTCACCTCCCCAGCCCCTCTCTCTAAATAATAATTTTTCTTTTAATTCCAATACCACTGGCCAGGTGTGGTGGTCCTTGCCTTTAATCCCAGCACTCAGAAGGCAGAGGTAGAATTATGTGAGTTTGAGGCCAACCTGGGCTACCGAGGGAGATCCAGGGCACCCTGGGCTCGAGTGAGACCCTACCTCAGAAAACAAACAAACCAGACACACCTACAGCAGAAGACGCGCACACTGTGACATCTCACAGCCAGTCAGCAAAGCTGAGAAGTCCCAGCAAAGCAGGAAATCCACTCACATGGCTCACCAGGACAGCGGGGGAGCCTTTGATAAAACTCAGAAAGATCTTCATACAAACAAAAGAGATAAGGGCTGGAGAGATGGCTTAACGGTTAAGCACTTGCCTGTGAAGCCTAAGGAGCCTGGTTCAAGGCTCGGTTCCCCAGGACCCATGTTAGCCAAATGCACAAGGGAGCACACGCCTGTGGAGTTCATTGAGATAAAGGGTTTTTTTTTTTTTGTATTTTTTGTTTTGGTTTTTCAAGGTAGAGTCTCACTCTAGCCCAGGCTGACCTGGAATTCACTATGTAGTCTCAGGGTGGCCTTGAACTCACGGCGATCCTCCTACCTCTGCCTCCCAAGTGCTGGGATTAAAGGCGTGTATCATCACACCTGGCAAAAAAAGAAAGAAAAAGTTTTAATATTAAAAAAAAAAAAGTTTAGGGCTGGAGAGATGGCTTAGTGGTTAAGCACTTGCCTGTGAAGCCTAAGGACCCCGGTTCGAGGCTCAATTCTCCAGGACCCACGTTAGCCAGATGCACAAGGGGGCGCACGCATCTGGAGTTCGTTTGCAGTGGCTGGAAGCCCTGGCACGCCCATTCTCTTTCTCTCTCTCCCTCTATCTGCCTCTTTCTCTCTCTGTTACTCTCAAATAAATAAATAAAAATTAAAAAATTAAATTTTAAAAAATGTTTAAATATTCACTTGGCTTTTTAGAGACAGGGTCAAGCTATGTACCACTGGTTGGCCCTCAACACACCATCTTCCAGCCTCAACCTCTCAAGTTCTGAAATCCATAGGCTTGCACAGCCAGGCATGGCTTGAAATCAGAGAACTTCCTCATCCACAGAGCTTTCTCTTTCTTGCAATGGTCCCGTGATAAGCAGGTCATAGTCCACAGTGTGTCCTTTCCACCCCCTCCTGAGAAGCAAGCAGTAACCTTGGGGGGATGCAGTTCCCACCCAGGGAATGTTGAGAAAACACCCTTTCCTTGCACCCCACCCCTGCCTTGGTTCTGACTACCAGAGGCGGTCCACCCAGGAGCCCAGGCTGCCTCCTCCTTGGCACATAGGGATCTGCTCTGTGCTTGACAGTGGTCCCTGGGAACTGACCCTACAAAGTCACCATGTGACCCAGTTGTGCCCAGGCTCACCTTGCTCCCCCAGGGCCTCAGGAGGCAAAGGTCTCTATCCTACGGATGCGGGACATCTGTTTTGGGGAGGTGGTCACTCCCTTTGTGCATGACTTTAGTAAACACGTTCAAAATACCATGGTTGCCACAGTCCTCTGAACCCAGACAGGACATGCACTTCAGGGGTGCCAGGAAGCCAGGGCCTGGCACACAAAAACTAAGTGCTCTACCCTGAGCTGTACCCAGTCAGTGTGTCACTGCTTCTCCTCTCTCGTGTCCCATGTCAGTGTGTCCTCTGGACAGTGCTGTCCCAGCCACAGGTCAGCGCTCACTCTGTCTGGCCTGAAACCCGTGCTCCCCGGTCATCGTCAGTGCTGTGCTGACACACCTGAAACCTCACACGGAGCCTCCGGTTACTTTTATTGGCCTCAGATGTCCCCACATGTAGACTATGTCCCTAAGCCCTTTCCGTTGAAGGACAGCCACCAGATACACACTCCCCTTCCTTGAGGATATCACCTGCCCTGTGGAAGGGCTGGCCACACGCTGTTCTCTGTCCCTCGTGGCCAAGCACCTGTCAGTCACCCTCTCTGGGTCTATGTCCCCAGGGAACCCAGGGAGGGCCCTGCAATGCAGCTGGTGCTCCCCCAACAGAGCTTCCCTGACCGTGAGCCAGTCAACTGTCAGTGTGGTGATTTGACATTTCTAGTTAGGTATATTTGGTTTTCTTTTTAAAAACTATTTTTATTTATCTATTTGCAAGGAGAGAGAGAGAGAGAGAGAGAGAGATGGAATGAATAAGAATGAGCGTGGCAGGGCCTCTTGCCACTGCAAACGAACTCTTGATGCGTGCACATGCCACTCTGTGCATCTGGCTTCACGTGGGTACCAGGGACTCAGGCCTTGGCCTCGGGCTTTGCGAGCACCTTTAACCGCTGAACCATCTCTCTGACCCCCACATTTGCTTTTCTAATTACACTTATGTTGGACTCCTTTGCCTTTTTTTGCTAACTTCCTCTTTAACTCTACTTTCATGTTTTTCCTTGTGTGTGTATATGTGAGCACACACGTCCATGTGTGTGTTGGTGGGTGTGCGTGCATGCACACTACTGAAGGACAGAGGGCAACCTCGGGTGTCATTCCTCAAGAATGCCATCCACCTTTTGTGACACAGGGGCTCTCTCTGGCCTAGAACTTGCCAAATTAGGCTAGGCTGGCTGGTTAGGGTGTCCCAGGGCTCTGTCTCCACCTCCCCAGCTCTGGGATTATCGGCATGCCCCACCTGTCACAAGGGTTCTGGGGACTGAATTCAGATCCTCACGCTGGCACAAGAAGCACTGTGTCAACCATCTCCCCAGCGCCTCCAATATTTTTTGTTTGTTTGTTTTGTTTTTTGAGGTAGGGTCTCACTCTGGCCCAGGCTGACCTGGAATTCACTCTGTAGTCTCTGGGTGACTTCGAACTCATGATGATCCTCCTACCTCTGCCTCCCAAGTGCTGGGATTAAAAGGGTACGCCCCCTCGCCTGGCTCAAATCTTCTTATTTAAGTACAATTATGTACAGGGACACATATCTTACGGGTGCAGTTCACAAACCAAACACAGTGTAGTCAGCCCTGTGGTCATGATCGAAAGCTGCTGGTCCTCCCGAAGCCCTCTGTGCTTCCTCCTGAGAGCCACGGCCTGCACCTCCCAGCGCGGGCTTTGAGGACAGTCCCCAGCAGCCACACAGCCGTGTCTCGCTCCTTTTGCCCAGCAGTATACTTGTGAGACCCCCTCACACTGTTGTGGTGATGCATCCTCTTTTCCATGAGGTGAATACTGTCATCTCCCTAAGCCATGGGACACACCCCAAGACCCCCACAGGATGCCTGGAACCTGCGACTGTGTGTTTCTCCTTGTGCCCGGCAGCCCCGCCCCACACCACCTGACTTCTCTGCGTTCTATGCTCTGGGCCCTGGGTCACCACTCTTGCACTCTGGAGCCATTGCTAAGTAAAACAAGGGTCATTTGAACACAAGCGCTGTTGCATTAGTTACTTTTTTGTTCACTGACAGAAAAACCCTAATGGTGGGGGGGCGCTGGAGAAATGGCTTAGTAGTTAAGGCGCTTTCCTGCAAAACCAAAGGACCACAG
Source organism: Dipus sagitta (assembly GCA_036346955.1). Classification (NCBI taxonomy): domain Eukaryota; kingdom Metazoa; phylum Chordata; class Mammalia; order Rodentia; family Dipodidae; genus Dipus; species Dipus sagitta. Next base: position 8,954,181 of record CM070773.1, read on the forward strand.
TTCGATTCCCCAGGACCCATGTAAACCAGATGTACAAGGTGGCGCATGTGTCTGGAGTTCGTTTGAAGTGGCTGGAGGCCCTGGCAGGCCCATTTTCTCTCTCTCTCTCTCTCTCTCTCTCTCTCTCTCTCTCTCATAAATAAATATTTTTTTTAAAAAAGCAATCTAAAGGAAGACAGACAAAGTCCGTCTTACTTTGTCGTGGGCACAGCATCATGGCAGCAGAAGCACGTGGTAGGGCACAGCCAGGAAGCAGAGAAAAGGGAGGAACAGGAAGCAGCCAGATCAAGAGACATCTTCAAGGACAGGTCTCCAGTGACCTATTTCCTCCAACTATGCCCCATCTCCTACCTTTCACCACCTCTCAATAATGCCATCATGTTGGTATTTTTTAATTTATTTATTTGAGAGAGAATGGGTGTGCCAGGGCCCCCAGCCTCTGCAAACGGACTCCAGATGCATGTGCCACCTTGTGCTTTGCTTTCATGGGTCCTGGGGAAATCGAACCTCAAACCAGGGTCCATGGGCTTCACAGGTAAGCACTTAACCACTAAGCCATCTCTCTAGCCCTGCCATCATGTCTTGAACCCATCAAAGGATTGATCCACTGACTAGATCAGAACCCTCAGGACCAATTTGTCTGTGGAAATAGAACCACAGACATGGTGGAGGCTGGCTGCTCTAATACCCTAGATGTTTCTTAATCTGATTATGTTAGTCAGAACTAACTATCACATCTCTCCTTCCATGATAGTAAATGTGACAGCCAAGAGCGTTAACTCAGTAACTAACACGGAGATAGCACATGCAGTGTGGACACAGTGACCAAAGGGCAGATTCCCGTCCCAGGCGGGACGGAGCAGAATGATAGGAGATTCCATCACAGCGCCCGGAATAGTGCACAATTTCAAACATGTGAATTGCTTACTTCTGGAATTTTCCACTTAATATCTTTGAACGATTGACTATGGGTAACTAAAACCACACAATCAGGCTGCAGATAAGGCGGGGAAGACCGTTACATACCACAAGCTTCTATTTTAGGAGGCCAGTGCCTTATCCACTAGGCCACTGTGGTTTCTTAATCTTCTATTTCATCTGGAGACGGGCATTTGGAGAGCTCTGGAGAGTTGCCTATCTATGATGAGGAGTCTATGGGCGTCTCAGCACTGTCTGCTGAGGGGTGCACCTCAGCGTGACACAGCCTCCCTGCATCATCTGCTGGGGGTCAAGGGGCTGCGTCAGGCCCAGCGGCTACACAGGCACGCGCCAGCTTTCCTCTGCCACCAACGCTCACTCCAGGCGGTCCGGGTGCATTGTAGCCATTCTAGCAAGGTACACCAGCATGCTCCCTGGCTTCATCTCTGCATCTCACAAAGGTGGGCTTTTCATCTTTTACAACCTTAATTTTGTCTTAATGTGTTTGCGGGTTTTTTTTTTTTAAATTTCATTGATTTGAGAAAGGGATAGATAGAGAAAAAGACACACACACACATATAGAAAGAGAGAGAATGGGTGTGCCAGGGCCTTCAGCTGCTGCAAACGAACTCCAGATGTATGCACCACCTGGTGCATCTGGCTTTATGTAGGTCCTGGGGAATCGAACCTGGGTCCTTTGGCTTTGCAGGCAAACACCTTAAGTGCTAAGCCATCCCTCCAGCCCTGTTTGCAGTTTTCACTACGGCTTCCAATGGGAAGAATCAGAATGAAGCAGCCACTGTTTGAACCAATGCCACATGGGGAAAGTGGGGGCTGTGAGATGGCTCAGTAGGTAAGAGCACTTGCCAGAGAAGCACGAGGACCTGAGTTGGATTCCCTGGCACCTGTGTAAAAAGCCGGTTATCGCCATTCATCCCGTAACCCTAGGATTGAGTGGGGCTGAGACAGAATTGCTGTGGCTCACCCATCAGCCAGTCCAGCTTCAGTGAGGGACTCTGCCTCACGGAAGCAAAGCAGAGGAGGATGGGGACACACGACAGTCTACGCTGGTCTTTGCACACATGCACACTGGCAGTGCACACAGGCACACATGCATAATACACTACACACATGCAAAAGGGGGATGTTGGGGACATTTTCCTAAAGTCAGAAGTGAGACAAGGGTGCTATAACCATGTGTCACTAAACATAATCCTGAGGCCCTGACCTGGGCAAGAAGACAGGGAGAAAAATATTTTTCTCTCTAGCATTTTTTAAATATTTTATTTTCATTTATTTATTTCAGAGAGAAAAAGAGAGAAGGAGGCAGCTAGAGAATGGGCACGCCAGGGTCTCCAGCCACTATAAACTCCAGGCGCATGCGCCACCTTATCCATGTGGCTTACGTGGGTACTTGGGAATCGAACCTCGGTCCTCAGGCTTCATAGGCAAGCACCTTAACCACTAAGCCATCTCTCCAGCCCCCACATCTGGCTTTTTCTAATGTTGGTTCTGGGGATCGAGCTCAGGTCCTCAAGCTCTCAAGGCAAGCACTTTATCCACTGAGTCATTCCCCCAGCCCAGTAAGGAGACCATTAAAGGAACAAGGACGAAATAAAGCCAGCGCCTTCCCCAGATGGCATGGATACCTAGAAGATCCCAAAGTCAATAAACAAACCACAAGAAACAGCAAGTGGCGAGCCATTAGGTCAAGTCAATGCACCTTCTACGTGACATTAGCAAGGGGAGAACTGCACAGAGTGAATTTGTAAAGTACCATTTGCCAAAACAACAAAGATAAGGTGCCAGGAAAAAGGGAAGCACAGCACAGACGATGGCCTGTTCAGTGGAGTCCAAGGGCTGAGGGACAGGACAAGCACAAGACCCTCAAGGGGGCGCACGCGTCTGGCATTCGTTTGCAGTGGCTGGAGGCCCTAGCACCCCTATTCTCTCTCTCTATCATTCTTTCTCTCTCAAATAAATAAAAAGAAATTTAAAAAATTTATTTTTATTTTTATTTTTTGTTATTTTTATTTGAGAGCGACAGACAGAGAGAAAGAGGCAGATAGAGAGAAGGAGAGAGAATGGGCGCACCAGGGCCTCCAGCCACTGCAAACGAACTCCAGATGCGTGCGCCCCCTTGTGCATCTGGCTAATGTGGGTCCTGGGGAGTCGAGCCTCAAACCGGGGTCCTTAGGCTTCACAGGCCAGCGCTCAACCGCTAAGCCATCTCTCCAGCCCAAAAAATATTTTTAAAAGTATCCTAAGCCGGGCATGGTAGCACACACCTTTAATCCCAGCACTCAGGAGGCAGAGGTAGGAGGATCGCCACGAGTCCGAGGCCACACTGAGACTGCATAGGGAATTCCAGGTCAGCCTGGGCTAGAGTGAGACTCTACCTAAAAAATGACAACAAAGCTGGGCATGGTGGCGCACGCCTTTAATTCCAGCACTCGGGAGGCAGAGGTAGGAGGATCACCATGAGTTCGAGGCCACCCTAAGAATACAGAGTTAATTCCAGGTCAGCCAGAGCTACAGTGAGACCCTACCTTGAAAAACCAAAAAAAAAAAAAAGTACAAAGACAAGTAACTTTGGCCCTATGTCTACCTAGCCTGTCAGTAGCTGACAGTCAAGCAAGTCAGGCCCCTTGGAAGAGGTGTCGGTCCACTACCTATGTTCTCGATGGTCCCGTCTTCCTAGGCTCATGGCTATAATTTCACTTCCTTGTCTTGTAGGAATCTGTCCTTGAACTTTCCATACAAGGGCTTTACCCCTCCTGCCTTCTTGTGGCAGGAGCTCGGTACTTTCTTCTCTTTCCTTCTCTTAATCTAATAGTCTCTCTGAACCTTAAGAATAAAATGCCTACAAAGGGGATGGGAGATAGCTTGACATCTGGAGCTGGACAGATGGCTCGGCCTTTGAGGCTCTTGCCTGCAATTCCTAACAACCAGGTTCAATTCTCCAGTACCCACGAAAAGCCAGATGCACAAAGTAGTGCACGCATGTGGAGTTTGTTTGCAGTGGCTGGAGGCCCTGGCAGCACCCATTCTCATTCAAATTCTCTCTCTCTCTCTCTCTCTCCCTCTCTCCCTCCCCTCCATCTCTCTTCTGGCAAATAAATAAAGATGATGACATCAAAATAACAGAGACTAATGGGGAGAGGGAGGGGATATGATAGATAGTGGAGTTGTGAAGGGGAAAAGTGGGAGAGGGGAGGCAATTATCATGGCTTATTGTCTATAAGTATGGAAGCTGTCAATAAAAAAATAAGCCGGGCGTGATGGCGCATGCCTTTAATCCCAGCACTCGGGGAGGTAGAGGTGGGAGGATTGCCATGAGTTCGAGAACACCCTGAGACTACATAGTGAGATTCAGATCAGCCTGAGCTAGAATGAGACCTTATCTCAAAAAACCGAAAAGAAGCCGGGCGTGGTGGCGCACGCCTTTAATCCCAGCACTCGGGAGGCAGAGGTAGGAGGATTGCCATGAGTTCGAGGCCACCCTGAGACTACATAGTGAATTCCAGGTCAGCCTGGGCTAGAGTGAGACCCTACGTCGAAAAACCAAAAAAAAAAAAAACCAAAAGAAAAAAGAAAGAAAGAAACACTTGGGGCTGGAGAGATGGCTTAGTGGTTAAGGCATTTGCCTGCAGACCCAGGTTCAACTCCTCAGTACTCGTGTAAGCCAGATGCACAAGGTGGTGCATGCATCTGGAGTTTGTTTGCAGTGGCTAGAGGCTCTGGCATGCCTATTCTCCCTCCCCCCACCTCTCAAGTAAATAATATTTTTTGTTGTTGTTGTTTGTTTTTGTTTTGCAAGGTAGGGTCTCACTCTAGCTCAAGCTGACCTGGAATTCACTATGTAGTCTCAGGGTGGCCTCGAACACTCGACAATCCTCCCACCTCTGCCTCCCAAGTGCTGGGATTAAAAGGCATGCGCCACCGCGCCTGGCTTAAACAAAATATTTTTTAAAGAAATGCTTTATAACTAACAACTCTTCACACAGAGTGAAAGGTATCGGTGTGCCTGAGAATACAACAGGAGCCTGAAGCTAGGCCCAAAGCGGCAACTGCAACCACTTTCCTAGCAAATGTGCTAGAATGCAGGCTGTAGCATGTGCACACCGAGACCCACCTGCAGGAACTGCATGCTCTGGTCGCAGCATCCATGCAGATACCCTGTCCTCCAGCCCCAGTTCCCCACCAGCCACCCCATTTACACCATTGCATATGCACTAGACAAAGCTGCCAAGGCCTGTGGGGCCGGGGGCTGTTTCTAACACACTGTCCGAACTCTATACATCACATTACAGATTGCTTCATCTGTGTCTTCTTTTCCCTTGCGCGTGGGCAGTAGGCATGATGTGGTATATGTGGCGTGTATATGTGTGTGTGCTGTATGCATGTGTGTGGACGGGTACGGTGTCCCAGGTGGGTGCGTGGAGACCAGAGGAGAACGCGGGTGTCCCCTTCCATCACTGGCTTGCCTGTTTCCTTGAGAAGCACCTCCTCACTGGGTCTGGAGCTCTGGCAGTTCATGAGCCCCAGTGATTCTCTGGTCTCTGCTCCCCACAGGACTGGGGTTTTAGACATGCATGGTCGGGCCCTGCTATTTCTCTGGGTCCTGGAGAACTCAGCAGTCTCAGGCTCCTTTAGGCTCTCACGCTTGTGTAGGAAATATTCTTAACCACTGAGCCATCTCTCCAACCCAGGGTCCTGTTTTTGTTTTTAATATATTTAATATTTTATTTATTTTTATTTATTTATTTTGCAGAGAAAGAGGGAGAAAGGGAGAGAGAGAGAATGAATGGGTGCGCTAGGGCCTCCAGCCACTACAAATGAACTCCAGATGCATACGCCCCCTTGTGCATCTGGCTAACATGGGTCCTGGGGAATTGAGCCTGGGTCCTTTGGCTTTGCAGGCAAACGCCTTAACTGCTAAGCCATCCCTCTAGCCCTGTCTTTCCTTTTATTATTATTATTAGAAAGAGAGAGAGACTTGGTGTGCCAGGGCCTCCTGCCACTGTAATTGAACTCCAGACGCGTGCACCATCTTGTGTGCATGCACACTTGTGTCACTGTGTGTCTGGCTTATGTGGGACCTGGAGAGTCAAACATGAGTCCTTAGGCTTTGTAGGCAAGCACCTTAACCACTAAGCCATCTCTCCAACCCCTAGGGTCCTGTTTTTGCAGATTGTAAAAGTTACCAAACTTTGGGGTTAGGGATGTGGCTCAGTGGTAGAATGTTTACCTTGCATATACAAGGAAGACCCTGGGGTCCTCTTCTATCGTCCCTCCCCACCTAGCATTTTCCTCAAGAAAGCCCTAGCACCAGGAAAAATAAAGTGACTAAAGTTCACCTCTGAAGCAGCCCAGAGCTTTAGCCCTCGGGCCCCTCTGGTAGAGAGATATCTGCAAGGTGGCAGGGAGCGGTGCCAGCTTACCGTGGCACCTCAGCCCACCCTACAGTCAGTGGGCTTTCACGCAGGGAACTCCTGTAGGACGGGACCAGTCTCTCAGGAACTCCGCAAGGGACTGGCCCAGTTTCTGGGGCACCTCCATCCAGCTTCCTCTCCCAGCCTCGGACCCACCTCAGGGCTTGTCCCACTCTGCTCCCTCCTCCACTCTCCCAAGAAACCTCTGCACTTTGAACCTCAGCTTGGTCCCTGCCTCCACAGAGCAATCCCAGCCCTGTCTTCTTGTGGAACACATCAGGGCCAGTGCACCAGATGCTGTAGGTACACCACTTGTTCATGTGTGTGTGTGTGTGTGTGGGTCTCTCTCTCTCTCTCTCTCTCTCTCCCTGGTCAGAGGAGGGTTTGCTCACTCCATCAACCACTCCAATTCCACCATGATGATGTCCTAAATCACAAATCAATCTCTGTGAAGCTTGACTTTGTGTGGAGTCAAGAGACAGCTCTTCACACCCAAGTGAGGAGGTTAAGGTTGTCGGGAGAGCACTTTCTCCTGATTCACACACCTGGGCCACACACTTTCACGCAGGGGCTTCTGAGTCCTCACCGGACAAGGGTATCACCTTCCATGAATGAAGAGTCTTAACAGGAATATGTGTGTGAAGCCAATTGCTTAATTTTGGTTTTGGAAATGAGAAGTTTCATATATTAAATTTTCTGGGCCGGGCGTGGTGGTGCACGCCTTTAGTCCCAGCCCTCGGGAGGCAGAGGTAAGAGGATTGCTGTGAGTTCGAGGCCACCCTGAAACTACATAGTGAATTCCAGGTCATCCTGGGCTAGAGCGAGACCCTACCTCATAAAAGAAAAACAAAATGGGGCTGGAGAGATGGCTTAGCAGTTAAAGCGCTTGCCTGTGAAGCCTAAGGACCCAGGTTCGATTCTCCATGTCCCACGTAAGCCAGATACTGCAAAGTGGTACATGTGTATAGAGTTTGTTTGCAGTGGCTGGAGGCCCTGGCATGCCCATTCTCTCTCTCTCTCTCTCTCTCTCCCTCCCCCCCCCCACCGTCTCAAATAAATAAGTAAAAATAAATCTTAATTTTTTTTTTCTGAGCATCAGGGTGGCCTGGTAGAATGAACGGTAGCTGTGGATTTTACAGAATCTTTATTTGTAACATATCCCATCACGCTGGTGACCCTGCCAAGGCTTCCTTTTCTCCTTTTCTTTTTCTTTCTTTTTTTGAGGAAGGGCCTCACTCTAGCCCAGGCTGACCTGGAATTCAGTCTCAGGCTGGCCTCAAACTCATGGTGATCCTCCTACCTCTGCCTCCCGAGGGCTGGGACTAAAGGCGTGCGCCACCACGCCCGGCCCTGCCAAGCCTTCCTACCTCATTTTCTCCACCTGTGTCGTGGGGTGACAATCCCTCTCTACAAGGTGTTTATAAGGCAGGAGCAATCGCTACCATCTCCACGGTACAACAGTAAGCAGCACAAAGGCTATGACGCAGGAGCGAATGTAGCATCAGCATACACTTATAAAGTCAGCGAGTGGTATGAGGGAGAGCTCCCTAGAGCTGGGGTGGGGAGCAGGCTTGCAGCTCCCCTACCCAGACGGCAGCGTACAGAAGAGGACCAGCGCCCGGAGCTCCAGAGCCTGAGCGAGCTGATGGCTTTTCACTACCGCTCACGTCATCTACTCCAGATCTTGTTCCCGCCCACCTCCAAAAAGGAATGGAGCCGATCCATTACCGATGCAGGCTGGTGGGCCACAGGGGACAGGCCTCTGGGCTGCTGCCACCCTTTGCCTGTCAGACTCCCCCAACTTTAGCTTAGACCAAAGTGATATGAAGTGCTCCAGCCACGAGGGCCACATCTGTCACATCCTGAAGGACAACTATGCCGCTCCCAACTGGCATCCTCATGTGTCCCACCTGTGACTCTTCCATCCACTCGTGGAGGGGACAGTGTGACAGGCATATGCTCAAGTGGCCAGACACTGACGCTAGCTCTGCCACAAGACCCACAGCCTACTTTCCAGCCATCAGCCCACGTCTCCCTCCCGAGAAGCAGACCTGCCACAGTGGCCAGTGTGTACTCTCGGACTTTGCCTCCCAAACATGACCCGCACACGGCTCACTTCAGCAAAGACGTAAGATCGCCCCTAACGCATTTGCCTAAAATGTAGCATTTTGAAATTAACAGGCTAAACTTACTACTATGTGTCCCAGGAGTGAAACACTGTTACTACCCACTTCCCTTTACTATTTGAACAGCTTACTTTGACCCCAACGTTCTCTGGCTAACAAGTTTCTGAGCAGTAGTTTCACAAAATTCAGCAGAACTTACAGGAGTACAAACTTCTCAATGAAACGACTAACAGCCTCAGACCCCATGTCACACAAACCAGCAAAAAGCAGTCAGATGTGGCCAGTCACACCAAGCCGCACACGCCCCAGAATGGTAACATCATAGAGGTTTATACAAGGCCCAGAGGAGAGGAACGTGGGGGAGAGTGCCATCGCTTTGGCCAGAGGGGACCATGTGATGACAAGGCCAGCACAGGATATGAAAGGCCACGGGCACTGGGTCAGCTCTGCGGGATCTACGTAAAGCCACAAGTCCGTGCAAGGGTCAAACAGGCCCAGAGCAGTTAACCAACGCCACTTGTCAGTGAATATAGGAGACTGAACCAGCTAATGTCATCTTCCTTCGATAAATGACGCCTGGCTTAAATTTGGGGTTCATTCCTTTTCCTTCATTATAAAAGGCTTTTTCAGCATTTCTCAACTACCTCCAGTTGGATTGAAAGATTCATGTTTCAGACTTTTAGTACCCTAATGTGTCTGAGGAGGCAGGAGCCCCTCAGATCTTAAATCCTGGCCACGCCAATTGGTGACATAACTTTGGGCAAGTCACTGACCCTCTGTGTTCCACAACCATACTTCATAAGAGCCAGCAGTGGCTGAGAGACAGCAGGACCACGGGGCCCCAGTGTCCACCAGCAGCGAGCACTGGCAGTACAAGTAAACAAGCACTGAGCATAATTTGGTGGGCATTCTCTTCTAACTTCCAAAATAGACCAATTACTTTCTGTTTGCTTCCTCCGCCCTGGCACACGGCCCTGTGTACGGGCACAGGCCTGTCCTTTCCCAGCACTTGGGTCTCTAAGGGGGAGCAGCCCTGGAGTAGACCGGCACCCGGGCCTAAAACTCCAACATCCCCTATCTCCCTTCACCATGCAAAACTGTGTTTGACCCAGTTCTCACCAGTTCCTGCAGCAACTGCCAAAAAATGTCAACCTCCTGCCAGAGACCCTGTGCCCAGGCAGGGCCACACACCAGTAGGGCCACCTGCAGGTCTCAGTGAGCCACTGAGGCAGCCACACCATGCAGCATACAAGCCAATGCGGCCCGGGCCAAGGGGAGGCTCTGAAGACCACAGCATGTAACTGGGCTTAGAAACAATGTAATCACACTACAGGGTATGGGTACCAGACCCAGCTGTTAGGGCTAACTCTAAGGAGGGGAGGGGGACATGATTATCAAGAGAGAAGGGGGGGGGCTGGAAAGATGTCTTAGTAGTTAAGGCACTTGCCTGCGAAGCCAAAGGATCCAGGTTCAATTCCCCAGGACCCACATAGGCCAGATACACATGGTGATGCATGTGTCTGGAGTTTGTTTGCAATAGCTAGAGGCCCTGGTGCACTCATATTCTCTCTCTCTCAAATAAATAACATAAATTTTTTTAAAAAAATAAGGGAAGGAGGATAGTAAGAAAGTGGTCACATGAGATAATGTGAGCCCCCTTTCGGAAGGGGCTGGTTAGCACACCATGAAGCACAACATCCCCTCCCCCTGTGAACCCCAACAGAAGCAGGTGAACCTTCTGGGGTTCAGTTCCAACAGAGTTGGTTGGACCCCAGCGCCCCTCACTAGAGTCCAGCTTCCAGTCCTGGCTCCTCAGTTGGTCTTCCTCCTGAATACTGGGGGCCACTTCTCATCTCATTCTAGTCTGTCCGGAGGCCAGGCAGCCCTCTTCCTTCTCCTAACATCTTGTTTCCCAGGAGAAGGAATCCAGTGGCTTAAATATTCTTAAATATTCTCTTGAAGACTTTTAACTCGGTGCTTGAAAAGTTAGATCTGGGAAGCCATTTGGAAAACCGTTTCCCCTGTCACTAAACTTCTCTCGAAGTTTAAACACTCTCTCTCTCTGTCTCTCTGTCTGTCTCTGTCTGTCTCTCTCTCACACACACACAAACACACAATTTTTTCCTCCTCGCTAGAGTGCGGGCACCCTCCCTCCGTACCTGCGATGCTCGGCTCCTGGGCTCCCTGTGGCCCACCGCTGGCAGGTGTTTTCCTCCCCAAGGTTCTGGTTACCGAATGACCCCAACGCCTGACGGAGACGTGGACATTCGCAGTCGGCCTTTGGTCTCGACGCCAAAGTCAAAGGCAGCAGCGCCCCCGCGCCATCCCGCCCCCCCTGCGCCGCGGCCCCCGGCAGCCCTCGCCCGGGGCTTGCTCAGCCCCAGGTGAAACGAGCCCCGGGGCTGGGGGCGCCCCGGGACACCCCGACACCAGGCAGGGGCACCCCGAAGCGCCAGGGCGCCGCCATAGAGCCCCCCGGGAGGGAGCAGGACGGAATGCCCCGCCGGGGCTGTGCGCCGTCTCCCCGGCCGATCGCGGGACACCCCGGCCGCGCTGTCCACTCGGCCCGGCGCCCCGGGGCCGCACTGGCCACAGGCCGGCAGGCCGCGCACTGACCCGGCCTCGGGCGGCCCGGGCTCCCCGGTGAGGCCGGGGCGGAGGACGCGTGTCCAGGCCGCGCGCACACGGCCACTGCGGCGCGGACGGGCCGGACCGACCTCGGGCGGCGGGGGACCGACCTCGGGCGGCGGGGATGGGGACGGGGACGGGGGAGGGAGGGGGGCCGGGACGCCGCTCACCTGCAGCCGCCGCCGCCGCCTGCTCGTCGCCTCGGGCCCGCGGTGGGGCCCCGGGCCCGGCCGGCCCTGCGTCGGGCCTCAGCTAGTGCGGCGCCCGCCGCCCGCCGCCCCCATCGCCGCCCTCCTCCCGCCCGCCGCCGCCCTCCGCCCTGGGCCGCCGCCGCCGCCACTTCCTGTGCGCGGCGATCCCACAGTTCCGCCGGCGCGGGGCGGCCGGGGCGCGCGGACACGCGGGGAGCGACGCGCGGGGAGGAGCCCGGCCCGGACGCCCGCCGGGGAGCGGACGCGGGGCAACGGCCGGCCCGGCCCGCTGGGGGAGGGGACGGGGCGGGGCGGATGTTCCCTCGGCCCGAGGAGTGACCTCTCACCCCGGCACACCCCCAAAAACCCACTTCCCCTACATTCCCCCTTATCCACACCCCACCCGCCACATTCCCCATATACCACACCCCACCCCCCCTACATCACCCCATACCCACACCCCACTCCCCCCATCATTCCCCATACTCCACACCATCACTCCCCGTACATCCTCATACCCACACCCCAGTCCCCTACACATCATCCACCATACCCACACCCACACCCCCTACAGCCCCCCATACCCACACCCCACTCCCCCACTTCCCATAACCCACACCCACTCTCCCCCACATTCCCCATACCCACACCCCACTCCCCCACATCCCCTCATACCACACCCCACTCCCCCTACATCCCTCATACCCACACCCTCAGTCCCCGACTATCCCCCATACCCACACCCCACTCCCCCACATCCCCCATACCCACACACCCAGTCCCCCCTACATCCCCCATATCCCACACCCCACCCCCCTACATCCCCCATACCCACACCCCACTCCCCCACATTCCCCATACCCACACCCCACTCCCCCTACATCCCTCATACCCACACCCCAGTCCCCCTACATCCCCCATACCCACACCCACCCCCCCTACATCCCCCATACCCACACCCCACTCCCCCACATTCCCCATACCCACACCCCACTCCCCCACATCCCCCATACCCACACCCCAGTCCCCCTACATCCCCCATACCCACACCCACCCCCCCTACATCCCCCATACCCACACCCCACTCCGCCACATTCCCCATACCCACACCCCACTCCCCCACATTCCCCATACCCACACCCCACTCCCCCACATCCCCCATACCCACACCCCACTCCCCCACATCCCCCATACCCACACCCCACTCCCCCACATTCCCCATACCCACACCCCAGTCCCCCTACATCCCCCATACCCACACCCACCCCCCCTACATCCCCCATACCCACACCCCACTCCGCCACATTCCCCATACCCACACCCCACTCCCCCTACATCCCCCATACCCACACCCCCCCATACCACACCCCACTCCTCCCCATTTATTCCACACCCCACTTCCCTCACAAACCCCACTCCCCCAACATCCCCCCATGCCCACACCCCTCTCCTCCCCATTTACCACACACACCCCATCCCCCCTACATCTTCCCATACCCACACCCCCACATTCTTCCACATGCACCCCTTCTCCCATACCACTCACGTCTACCGACATCCCACAACCCTCCCACGTCTCTCCTCACCCCCATACACACCCCACTTTCCCATGTCCTATCCCTGCCCCTGGATCATGGTCCCATCCGGGAACTCTGGGAACTGTCCCGGGTCTGGGCATGGGCTGTGTTTCACACCCAAGTCCTGCGCCCCTTGACGTATTTATATCGGTACCTTGCAGGCGGCATTGGGTCCAGATCCACCCAGAGGAAGCGCCCACCCCTGCAGCCCCCGCCCCTAGCCTCCATCGCCTGACCCCTCCTGGCCAGGTTGTAACAGCGCCTTTGCGTGCCTGCCCTACCTGGCAGGTGGCTGATGGAAGGCCTAGGGCAGGGGCAGGGGCTGTACCAGAACAGGCCCCCTGCAGTCTGGGCACCAGGCCATCTGCACTGTGTCCTCCACTGAGAACTGTGTGACCCAAATCCTGCTGGAGTACTGGGGTACTCCAAGCTGCGCCGGGGTTTTATTTAAAAACTAAAATACCCCCTGGCGGTCCTGTCTGCTAGCCCTGTGCTCTGAGCCAGCTATGCCAGGAACAGAGATGGACAGGCTTATGAGTTCCCACAGTGTCCGAATTGATTGAGCAACAGTAAACCCGTCAGCTCCCTACGATCGTACTTGGAGATGTGACCACTGGCAAACAGGTCCTTGGGCTGAATTCCAGATCTAATTACGGACTTGCCACATATTACACAAGTAACAAAAGGTCTTAAGAGGCCCCAGGACCTGTGGGGGTTGGGGGGGAACTGCAGAATTGATACTAAGACAGGATAGAAAGACTGTGAAAATTAAGGGGACATGAGAAGGGACAGGAACCCCCCACCCCAACCTGGTTGAAGCTTCTCACCAGCTGAGAGTTGAATGTCAGCACAACTAACAAAATTTGTCAAGATTGCCTACACATGGGCTGGAGAGATGAGGTGGGCGCCTCAGTGGCCGAGGCCCTTGCCTGCACTGCCGATTAGATATTCACCATTCACGAGTACCCACTTAAAGCCAGATGCACAAACTGACCCATGCATCTGAAGTTCCTTTGCTGGAAGCCCTGGTATGCACTTTCTCTCTCTCCTTCTCTTCTCTCTCTCAATCTCTCTCATTACAAATAAGAAAATAGATAAACATAAGATACCTAGGCTGGAGAGATGGCTTAGTGGTTAAAGTGCTTTCCAGTAAAGCCAAAGGACCCAGGTTCTATTCCCCAGTACCCACATACTGGGGAATACATGCCTGAGACTGGAAAACCTATGACAGGGGTAGTCATGAGCCCTAGGGGTGTAACACTTCCTGGTGCCTGGCTAAATGCATATAGTATGCTCACCAAACTGCCCAGTAAGCACTTCTCTTAATGTCCATACCCATATAATTAATGCCACTCTCACTGTTGGTTAGAGAAGCTTCTCTTTTCAGATGGCAGTAACCTCTGGGATGACTCAGAAGCCACCATAGTGCTAAGAAGAAATGACAGAGGAGTGTTCAGCACTCAAACATCTCTATCACACCTTCCAAGGCTCAGGGTCCATTGCAGAAGAGGTGGAGGAAAGAATGTAAGAGCCAAAGGAAGGGTAGGACTCCTTACAATGTGCTCCTCCAGACACAAAATGGCCTGGATATCCATGACCTCGCAGTGCCTGACACTACCTACACAAGACCATCATAATAGGAGGAAAAGATCATGATATCAAAATAAAAGAGAGACTGATTGAGAGGGGGAAGAGGTGTGATGGAGAATGGAGTTGTGAAGGGGAATGGGGGGCAGGGAATTAACATGGTTTCTTGTCTATAATTATGGAATTTGTCAATAAAAAAATAAAATTCAAGCCAGGCGTGGTGGCACATGCCTTTAATCCCAGCACTTGGGAGGCAGAGATAGGAGGGTCGCTGTGAGTTTGAGGCCACCCTGAGACTACACAGTGAGTTCCAGGTCAGCCTGGGCTAGAGTGAAACCCTACCTCAAAAAAAAAACCAAAATAACAAACAAAAAATAAAATAAAATAAATTTTTAAAAATAAAAATAAGTGGTTTGAATACACCATTTATTCTTTTTAATATTTTTAAATTTATTTATTTCAGACAGAGAGAGAAAAAGGCAGATAGAGAGAGAGAATGGGCATGCCAGGGTCTTCAGCCATTGCAAATGAACTCTGAATGCATGTGCCACCTTGTGTATCTGGCTTACATGGATCCTGAAGAATCAAACCTGGGTCCTTTGGCTTTGCAAGCAATTGCCTTAATCACTAAGCCATCTCTCCAGCCCTACACCATGTTTTAGAAGGACAGTAAAGATCTGAAATACTTTACTAAACTGGGCTTGGTGGTGCACGCCTTCAATCCCAACACTCAGGAGGCAGAGGTAGGAGGATCAGCAAGAGTTTGAGGCCACGTTAAGACTACAGAGTGAATTCCAGATAAGCCTGAGCTAGAGTGAGATCCTACCATGAAAAAGAAGAAAAAAAAATCATTCACCAAGTTATAAAAAAAATTTTGTTAGGTTACAAAATTTTGTATTGGCTACATAAATTTCCAAAGTGTATTCTAGGAAGAAATTAAATTTTATTCATTTTCTGAAGTCAAGGGTAAGAGAAAATGAGAGACATGAATTTGTGTGTGTGTGTGTGTGACTTTGTTTTTTGAGGTAGGGTTTCTCTCTAGCCCAGGCTAACCTGGAATTCATACATAGTCTCAGGCTGGCCCGGAACTCACAGTGATCCTCCTACCTTGGCCTCCTGAGTGCTGGAATTAAAGGCATGTGCCACCACACCTGGAAAAAAAAATGTTTTATGTTGTGAAGATACCTCTAATAATGTACACTAAAATTTCCTCTACTATGGGCTGGAGAAATGGCTCAGCGGGTAAGGCGTTTGTCTGCAAAGCCTACAGACCCGGATGTGATTCCCCAGTACCCACGTAAAGCCAGATGCACAAGGTGGCACCTGCAACTGGAGTTCATTTGCAGTGGCTGTAGGCCCTGGGGAGTCCATTGCCGCCCCCCCCCCCCCCGTTTCTCTCTGTCTGTCTGCCCCTCTCTCTCTCTCTGCCTCTTTCTCTCACTCTTTCAAACAAATAAATATTTTTAAAAATAAAATACAAAAACAAAAAAGTCCCTTTACTAGACATTGCTGATGCAAAATAAGAAGTCCAGGGAAACTAAAGGGACATGAAAAGGGAAAGGAGCTGCTCACCCCAGAGTCTGGCTGAAACTCCTCACCAGTGAAGGTTGAGAATCCTGGCCCAACTAAATACTTGCTACGGTGATTACCTACACAAAACAATACTCTGTGTATGGAAATATTTCAAAATAGGTCAAAATAAGACAGGCATGGTGGCGCACACCTTTAATCCCAGCACTCAGGAGGCAGAAGTAGAAGGATTGTCGTGAGTTCAAGGCCACCCTGAGACTACGTAGTGAATTCCAGGTCAGCCTGAGCTAGAGTGAGACCCTACCTCAAAAAAAAAAAAAAAAAAAGTTCCTTAGACTTTAGACCCGGTGTCACTTCAGATGAAGAGGAAGATCATGCCTTGTAGCATTTATCTAATTACTTGTCTTCTGACTTTGGCCTCTTCTTATATTTTGCTTTATTCCTTGCTTCGACCTTCAGACTTAAAACATTGGGTCTTTTCACTTATATGCCTCAGTCACCAACATGTGTCCTTTTCCCTTTATGTTTGTGGGGCGTATCACCCCAGGGTCTCTTGCCACTGCAAATGAATGTCCCTCCAGGTGAGAAATTGAACCCAGGCTGAGACTTTGCCAGCAAGCACCTTTAACCACTGAGCCATCTTCCAAGTCCCCCTACCCACCCCGAGAGACTATAAGAGCTAAATAGTTTCCTTGGCTAGGTAGGCATGGTACAGGAATTGGGGTTCCTTGCCAATGTATCGATATGATATGAGAATTAGGGTGTCTTTGAGAGTGACAGTCTCTCTTAGCTCTTGGTTAGACTTTAACCTGGGAGTTAGGGCGCCAGACTGTCACGATCACATAAAACTTCCACTGAATCAGCGGTCTCTAGGTTCTCATCCTATGAACTCAAAGCACTTAAATCCACAGAACAAGATGTAAATTAAGAGAAATTTTATTAAATTATAGATAGAACTTAAGAGAGGGAAGGAAGCTGGGTGTGGTGGCACATGCATTTATAGACCGAGGTAGGAGGATCACTGTAAATTTGAGGCCAGCTTGAGACTACACAGAGAGTTCCGGGTCAGCCTGGGCTAGGGTGAGACCCTGCCTTGAAAAAAAACAACCCTGCCCAAAAAATAATGAAAATAACAAGAGATGGAAGGAAAGCAGGACTCTTGCTTGAGGAGGTAAGAGGGGGGTCTCCAGAAATAGAAAAGCTCACTCATTCAAGACATAGACTGAGGTCTTTTCTAGTTTCTGAATGGAGGTGGAACTTTTAAGTTAGATAAGGTGGAATTTTAACCCTCCAGGAAAGGGGAACTCCTTCCTAGGGAGGCAAGACACTACAGGAGCTAGATAGTCTACTTGTCCAGGCAGACAGATAGGGTAAGGGGGCCCTTGGTCGGCAGCTATATTCTGCAATAACCTAAGAAGGCAAAAAGGGTGACCCCGCTTCCTCCTTCTTTCTGACCTATGTGAATTTTTCTACCAGCAGGCTGGCTTGGTGAGCTTTACCTGTGCAATCCTAGTGCATCATGGGCCAGCCGGCACCTTCGTCTTTGTCGTCAGACCAATCATGGACTCTGAATAGATGAGCTCCCCGCATTCAATATAAGTCCAGTTCCCACTGGGATATAGATGGTCCAGCTCGGGAACTGCTAAGCCATCTCTCCAGCCCTGCCTTTTAATTTTGTTTTTGTTTTTGTGTTTTTGTTTTCGAGGTAGGGCTCCACTCTAGCCCAGGCTGACCTGGAATTCACTATGTAGTCTCAGGGTGGCCTCGAGCTCACAGCGATCCTCCTACCTCTGCCTCCCAAGTACTGGGGTTAAAAGCGTGCACCACCACACCCAGCTTGCCTTTTAATTTTTTAATCAGCAGAGAAAATAAACCCAATAACCCTAGATGGTATCAGAGAGACTAAGGCTGAGTTTAATGAAAAACAGATCTAGGGCTGGAGAGTTGGCTTAGCAGTTGGAGCGCTTGCCTGCAAAGCCTAAGAACTCACGTTCAGATCTCCAGGTCCCACATAGCCAGACGCACAGTGACGTAAGCACCGCATTCATGGCACATGTGGCCAAGGGGGCGCATGCATCTGGAGTTCATGCGCAGTGGCTAAAGGCCCTGGCACACCCATTGTCTCTCTCTCTCTCTCTCTCTGAAAATAAATAATTAAAAAGATTTTAAAAAAACAGGCAGGTCATGGTGGCACACTGCCTTTAATCCAGCACTTGGGAGGCAGAGGTAAGAGGATCATCATGAGTTTGAGGCCATCCTGAGACTACATAGTGAATTCCAGGTCAGCCTGGGCTAGAGTGAGACCCTACCTTGAGAAACTTAAAAACAAAAAAATCTGGGGAACTCCTTTAGACTGTAAGAGATAAAGACAATCCAGATCCTTCTCTGACCTCTAGCAAGGGGGAGACTGCAACATAATTTGGCTCAAGGACATTCCTCCCTTTTACTTTATGGGGGAGCTGTTATCCCTAAATTGCCTCAGAAAAAAAGGCCCTTGGTAGGTAACTATATTCTTTTTCTGAAGTGTTCCAAATGGTGACCAAAGATGTCAGAGAGGACAGCTTTCTTGGTGGCTCTGCACCCCAGAGAACAAAGGACACATGGACACAGTTTCCAGTCCGGGTGTCCCTGGTGAGCTGGCCTGAAACATGAGCAGTGCTGGATGTATCATCTTGGACCAACCAGTGCCTTCATCTTTGTTTAAGATGAACAGTCATGAACTCTGAGTGGGGCGACTTCCCTCACTTAATGAAACACGGGGCTCCCACAGGGGCAGCAGATCTCCAGCTTTGGAACCCCTCCTCATGTGAGGGTCTGTTTCTGCCTCTTCACGTTTGATTTGTTTGTTTGCTTGCTTGCTTGTGGTTTGTTTTTTGGTTTTTGGTTTTTCGAGGTAGGGTCTCCCTCTAGCCCAGGCTGACCTGGAATTCCCTATGTAGTCTCAGGGTGGCCTTGAACCCACGACAATCCTCCTACCTCTGCCTCCTGAGTGCTGGCTTTATCTTTCAGTAAAGTGAAAGTGCCTGTAAGAAGAGAACTGTCCTTGAGCCTCTGAGAGCCTCTGGTCCCCACCTATCTCTTTTTCCCTGAAGGAGTACCTTCCCTAGAAAGCTGGCAAAGCGCCTAGCCACCTGGTGGGAGGGCTCTGCCTTCTTTCCTTCTCTTAAACTTTCTCTCTAGAAGCTCCACCGTACAATCTGCCCAACCCTCACCATGTATGTTCTGTGGATCACATCTACCGGAATTCACAAGAACCCAGAAGCCACTAGCTCCATGGAAGGTGTGTGTGGCTGTGAACTTCCGGCTCCCTAATTCCTGAGTGACAGCCCATCCAGGAGCGAAGCAAAGCTCCGTGGCTCTCAAGGACACCCCATCCCTTCGTATCATCCATTTTCTCATCTGCTAATCTGTCACCAGGCTACAAAGCCAGATCAGCCTATATCCTAACACGAGTCTGTTCAGCCTGCGGCCACGCGTGTCCAGGAGAGGTACAAATGAGACGCCACATTTGTAGATGACATCATGGCACAATGGCAAAGGCGGCATACCTCTACCCAAATTTCCTCAAGATTAAGGAGTGTTCGAGGACAGTGGTGGGACTTGAAACTGACACTTAGAAGATTCTTTGGCTAAGAAGCATAGGTTTCCCACTCCTGCCCCTCCCCTCAGGTATCACAATATCAGCTTTTTTTCCTTTGCTTGCAAAATTAATGAATTATGGGCTGGAGAGGTGGCTTAGTGGTTAAAGCACTTGCCTACAAAGCCAAAGGACCCAGGTTCGATTCCCCAGGACCCATGTAAGCCAGATACACAAGGTAACATATGCATTTAGAGTTCATTTGCAGTGGCTGTCTCTCTCAAATAAATAAATAAATATTTTTTTTAAAAAAACTGTTTTGGGTGGGGTGTGGTGGCACACGCCTTTATTCCCAGCACTCAGGAGGCAGAGGTAGGAGGATAGACATGAGTTCGAGGCCACCCTGAGACTCCATAGTGAATTCCAGGTCAGCCTGGGCTAGAGTGAGACTCTACCTCGAAAAACCAAAAAAACCCAAATAAGTAAAAAATAAAATAAAATAAAATAAATAAAAAAACTGTTTTGGAAGCCAGCCGTGGTGGTACACGCCTTTAATCCCAACACTTGGGAGGCAGAGGTAGGAGGATCACCGTGAGTTTGAGGCTGCCCTGAGACTACATAGTGAATTCCAGGTCAGCCTGAGCTACAAAAAAAAAAAAAAAAAAAAAAAAAAAAACCTGTTTTGGAGCTGGAGAGATGGCTCAGTGGTTAAAGGCACTTGCTTGCAAAGCCTGATAGCCTGGGCTTGATCCTCCAGCACCCACTTAAAGCCAAATGCACAAAACAGCAGAAAAAAGCTCTGATGTTCTCTCTTCCTCTCCTGCCCAACCCCTCCCCCCCCCCCCCCCCCCGCTTGCAAATAAAGAAATAAAAAAAAAAAACTGTCTGGAGATAACCTGAGGCCCCAGTTCCCTTCCCCCGATGGAAAGAACTCATTAGCCTACAACATGAAAGTGTATGCACTTGCCCTACTCAGCATTCTCTTGATTTTGGAAAACAAGCTGATCTGCAGTCTTCAGGGAAATTGGATAGTTCTAAAGACTGCAGGCCTATGTGACCACTCTCAGTAATCCCGCTCAAAGATAAATTCCCACAGGCAGCCGCAGGTGTGCTAGCTTAGTGTTACCTGTAAATCCAAAAGCAAAAATCCTTGAGAAAGAACGTCCAAGGGCATCTGGTGAAAATTCAGAACATTCATTTAATAATATTCTTAGTTTAAAATGCTTTTTCAAAAACATAATTCTATGTTGGGCGTGGTGGTGCATGCCTTTAATCCCAGCACTCAGGAGGCAGAGCTAGGAGGATTGCCGTGAGTTCAGGGTCACCCTGAGGTACATAGTGAATTTCAGGTCAGCTTGGGCTAGAGGCAAGAGACAAGCCCCTACCTCAACAAAAATAAAAAATAAAAAACAGGGCTGGAGAGATGGCTTAGCAGTTAAGCACTTGCCTGTGAAGCCTAAGGAACCCCATTTGAGGCTGACCCATGTAAGCCAGATGCACAAGGTGACACATGCATCTGGAGTTCCTTTGCAGTGGCTGGAGGCCTTAATGCGCCCATTGATGTGATCCTCCTACCTCAGCCTCCTGAGTGCTGGGATTAAAGGAGTGCGCCACCACACCCAGTAATAATAGCTTTTTAAACTGATTAAAATGTACCTGGTTATTTAGAGTCTTCCTGGCCCCTTAATCATCACTTTGTCCAGTGATCATACTCTTGCACGGTTCTCTGATGAGACTCTGTCATCGCTCATACCTAAGCACCGCAGGATTTGCCTGTGGAAAATGGCAGCTATGCACGAACATTTGAGTCAACATTAAAAGGATCCTGGAGGGCTGGAGAGATGGCTTAGTGGTTAAGACACTTGTCTGCGAAGGCTAAGGACCCAGGTTTGACCTTCCAGGTCCCACGTAAGCCAGAGGCACATGGTGGCACACGTGTCTGGAGTTTGTTTGCAAGTGGCTAGAGGCCCTGGGGCACCCAGTCTCACTTTTTCTCTGTCTCTAATAAATAAATAAATAAATAAATAAATAAAATCAGAAAAATAAAATAAAGAACAAAAGGACCTTGGAAAGCTAACAGCATCCTGAGAGCTTTACCAGGCTACTGGATGCCAGGCTCAGGTTGGCAGAAATGTCGTCATCACTAACCTTTCCTGAGAGGTTTTCCACATGCATGGGTAATTTTTAATTTAATTTAATTTTTTGTTTTGTTTTGTTTTGTTTTTCAAGGTAGGGTCTCGCTCTAGCCCAGGCTGACCTGGAATTCACTCAGTAGTCTCATGGTGTCCTCCAACTCATGGCGATCCTCCTACCTCTGCCTCCCGAGTGCTGGGATTAAAGGCGTGTGCCCGCTCTTTTTTTTTTTATTCATTTATTTGAGAAAGATAGAGGCAGATAAAGAGAGAAAGAGAGAGAGAGAAAATGGGCGCGCCAGAGCCTCCAGCCGCTGCAAACAAACTCCAGATGCATGCAACACCTTGTGCATCTTGCTTACATGGGATCTGGAGAGTCGAACCTGGGTCCTTAGGCTTCGCAGGCAAGCACCTTAACCGCTGAGCCATCCCTCTAGCCCTGCATGGGTAATTTTTCACCTGCCAAAGCAAGGCCAGGAGGTGGGAGACTGTTGACATCCCATTTTGAGCTTAGGGAAACAGGCTCACAGCTCTGCACATTATCTGCCAACAGACAGCAGCAACAGGGCTAGTTGTGGCCTGGCCTGGCCTGGGCACCTGGCTCAGCCATTGGACGGGCACGGCTCCTGACCAAGTGTTACTGCGGTTGTTTTCCCATTAGGGGTGGAACTCGGACCACTGGCCTCCTACACCAGCCAGAGAAGAAATAAAAATTCTGACTAGAGTCATACTTGTGTGGCGCGGGGACTCCTGCCAAGAATGAGAAGGAAGGTGGTACTGGAATGTTCGCAGAAGTAAGGAAGATCCTTGTGCCCAGAAAACTCTAATTCTCAGCAGGTAAGTAAACCAGGACAGAGAGTTGACCTGAAGGTCAAATGGCAGGTGGCTGCCCACCTCTAACCTCAGCTGGGCCTTTCCTGTCCCTACAAAGTGTTGTCCCGGGCTCTGAGCCAGAGTCCCAGTCCCTGTAAGCTCAGTCCAGGATAGGCAGCAGTTAACCACAGTCCAAGCTCCTGATCCCGCTGGGGGGGAGCCTCAGGCTCAGTGCTAGCCTGGGTCCTGGACAAGGACCATGGCGTCTTAGTGTCTTTTTCTGTAAAATGAGAAGCTTTGTGCTCCCAACAACAGCCCTGGGCTCTGAGCAGCTCAGGCATTTTGAAAGCTGCAAACTACCCTACGTGTCAAGATATGCCAAAACTGAAAGTAACCCTGCTGGGAAGGCACCAGAAGTTTCTGGAAAGGACCACATGTTCACACGGTGGCACATACGGGCATGGTGTGAACGTACCACCCAGGCCTTTGTTTCTCACAAATGCCACAGGAGGAGTATTCTGGGGCCTTTCACCTCCTTCCTTCCCCATCTGGGTCACTTGTGTGGGGCTGGGCTGACGGTGGCACTGGAAACTTGCAAAATTAATCTATGTATGTTCCTCTTTTTTACTGCGCTGGTTGAGGCCTGGGAGGGCACCAAGGGTCCTGTATAGAGCACAGCTGCTCAGTACCAGCAGGAGGGCGGGATCGTGGTATACAAGGAAAAACGCATTTGCTGTCCCTGTGGGATTTGCAGGGGGCAAGGTTCCCGCCATCAATCAGCCGTGTGGACCAGCCAGCATCTCAGTCTCCTGTCTGGGCAAGGAGGACAAGGCTCCCTGCCTGCTGGGCATCTCATGGGCCTCTGCAAGTTAGTTCACACTGCAGAGAACCCTCCAGAGCTTCTCTGAAGTTCTTTATTTTTATTTTTAAATCCAGACGCATGTGCCCCCTTGTGCATCTGGCTTATGTGGGTTCTGGGGAGTTGAATTTAGGACCTTAGGCTTTGCAGGCAAGTGCCTTAAGCACTAAGCCATCTCTCCAACCCTTTATTATTATTTTTTTTCAAGGTAGGGTCTCACTCTAGCTCAGGCTGACCTAGAATTCACTATGTAGTCTTAGGGTGGTCTCGAACTCTCAGCAATCCTCCTACCTCTGCCTCCCACGTACTGGGATTAAAGGTGTGTGCCACCATGTCTGGCTATTATTTTATTTTATTTTATAAGAGAGAGAGTTGGCACTCCAGGGTCTCCAGCCACTGCAATTGAACTCCAGACGTGTGTGCTACCTTGTGCACATGTGCAATCTTGCGCGTTTGCATCACCTTGTACGTCTGGCTTACATGGGACCTGGAGCGTCAAACAGAGGTCCTTAGCCTTTGCAGGCAAGCACCTTAACTGCTAAGCCATCTCTCCAGCCCTGAAGATCTCTTTCAGTCCGTCCACATCCTGGGGAGTTTTGTCCATTTTTATTTGCTGAAGGGCCATCCACTCAACCAGCTCAGCCCTTTCAGCCCTTCTCCCGGGGGGAAGGGTGCTCTGAGCCTCGCTCTCCATGGAAGCCCTGCCACACAGCCTTTCCTGGCCTGGGCCTGCAGTACCTGAGCCCTAGGAAGACTCCCCCACCCCACCCAGCTCCTAGAAGGTTCTTTCCTTTCTGCATCGTCTGCCTGGCCAGGCACAAAACAAAACATAGGGCTGGAGAGATGGTTTAGTAGTTAAGGTGTTTGCCTGCAAAGCCAAAGAACTCAGGTTCGGTTCCCCAGGACCCACATAAGCCAGGCACAAAGTGGCACATGCGTCTATGCATCTGGAGTTCATTTACAGTGGCTGAAGGCCCTGGCATACCCATTCTCCCTCTCTGTCTCTCTCTCTCTCTTTCCTTGCCTCTTTCTAGTTCTCTCTCAAATAAAATAAAATTTAAATTTAAAAAGCAAACAAACCATAGCCAGGTCCTTCATAGAAATCTCTGGAGGGCGGGACTCTAGGGGCCCACAGTTTCTTCACTTGTTCAGGGGTTGCTTGAGTTTGTGAGGGTTGCTAAGACGACACCCGCAGGCCAGTCAACAAGACACTGACTCTGGCAAGGCTGGAAGCGGAGATCAAGGTGTGTGGAGGTGGCTTCCTCCAGGCCTCTCCCCTTCTCCTGCAGCTGACTCTCTTCCCTGGCTCCCCACAGGGTCATTCCTCTGCGTCCATGCCTTCATCTCTTCTTAGAAGGACACCAGTCAGTTGGATCAGGGTCACTCTGATGACCTCATTTGAACTTAATTATCTCTGTAAAGGCCCTATCATTTACAGGTCCTGGTGGGCCGGGGTCATGACTTTACATATGAACATGGAGGAAGGCCTAGTCAGACTGTCACATGCAAGTGTCCCTCTGCAGAAAACATGACATGCTTATGTAATTTATCCCAAAAGACATCGTAAGGCAACATTTGTGTTAAAAGACAAAGACCTGGGCAATACCAGCTGTACTGTGAGCCAACCGTAAGCACAAGCACTCACTAGACACAGGGGAGCTGGAGACTCCCCTGGTTACCTCTGTCCCTGCCACTGCCACCACTGGGACTTGGCTTCCGTTACCTCCTGGGGAGGAACCCAAAGGGAATTTGGGGCCTGGAAGCAAACAGAAGCAAGCACATGAGTAGCAACAACGGAAGGCAGAGAAGCGAACAGGGCCTGCTGGAGAACCCTGTGCTGTAACCCGGCCTGCTGGAGGACCAACTGCTAAAAACACGCTCTGGGCTGGGGAGTTGAGGCCAGTGGAGGAAGCATTTGCTGCTCCAGCCTGAGCACGAGAGTTTGACCCACAGACCCCCATGTGAAAACACTGGAAACTGGGGCTGGAGAGATGGCTCAGTGGTTAAGGCACTTGCCTGAAAAGCCTAAGGACCCGGGTACGATTCCCCAGGACCCACGTAAGCCAGATGTGCAAGGTGACACATGTGTCTGGAGTTTGTTTGCAGCAACTGGAGGCCCTGGTGCACCCATTCTCTCTCTCTTTCTCTCTTTCTTTCTCTCTCTCTGTCTCTCAAAATGAATAAATAATAAAATTAAAAAAAAAAAACTGGCCCAGCACTTGAGAGGCAGAGGTAGGATTGCCATGGGTTCAAGGCCACCCTGAGACTACATAGTGAATTTCAGTTCAGCCTGGACTAGAGTGAAACCTTACCTCGAAAATCCTGGAAATTGTGGCAGGCTTTTTAAATTCCACCATGATGATGGGGAGATGGGAGGCAGAGATGGGAGAATTAATATCCTGGAAGCTCAGATGCACATGACCTCTGGCATGCATTCATACATGAACATACATACTCACAAACATTTTTAAATATTTTTATTTATTTATTTATTTATTTATTTGCAGGCAGATAGGAAGAGAGAGAAAGAGAGAGAGAGCTCCAGGGCTTTTTGCTACGCAAACTCCAGATCCATGCACCACTTCGTGTGTCTGGCTTTACATGGGTACTGGGGAGTCAAACCCGGACGGTCAAGCTTTGAAAGTAGGTGCTCTTGAGCCGGGCGTGGTGGTGCATGTCTTTAATCCCAGCACTAGGGAGGCAGAGGTAGGAGGATCTGCATGAGTTCAAGGCCACCTTCAGACTACATAGTGAATTCCAGGTCAGCCTGGACCAAAATGAGACCCTACCTCAAAAAGAAAGAAAGAAAGTAGGTGCCCTAACTGCTGAGCTGGGCCATCTCTCCTTCCCTCTCTACCTCCTCAGCGCTGCGATTACAAACTCGCACCGCCACATCCAGTATCGTCTTCCGTGGGTTCTTGGGATTGGATTCATCCTCATCCAGGTAAAGAAAACCTCCACCCACTGAGCCGTCTTCCCAGCCCCTTGTACATTATCTTGACATAATCTCCCAACTTCATGAGGAAAGGATGCTTGTACCAGATTTGCTCAGGAGGAGACTAGGCACAGAGAGGCTCAGGAACTTGCCTGGGACTCACAGTGGCAGCAGAGAGCCTGCGTGTAGCCGTGTCGCAGTCAGCACCTCATTGCAAACATCCAGCCAGACACAGCTTTTGGAAGGAAGGGGTTTGTTTCAGGCTTATGAATTCCAGGGGAGCACCATCATTGGTGGAAGAAACTGAATCCCTTCCCAAGCAGAGAGACATCACCAAACAGGAAACAGCAACACCAGCAAGCACACACTGCAAGAGCTCTAAACTGCTCTTCCCACACCTTAGACATGGACGCCAAGATCCGCCCCCAGTGACACACCCAATAACGTTCTGCCCACTGGAGACTCAAGAACATATCTTATTTTATTTTATGAGAGAGGGGGAGAGATGCACTCCAGGCCTCAGCCACTGTAATCAAACTCCAGACGCGCCACTTAGTGGACATGTGCTCACTGTAATCAAACTCGAGATGCACCCAGTGGGCATGTGCGATCTTGCACTTGCCTCACCTTTGTGCGTCCGGCTTATGTGGGATCTGGACAGTTGAACATGGGTCTTTAGCCTTTGCAGACAAGTGCCTTAACAGGTAAGCCATCTCTCCAGCCCAGGCCACATATTTAAATCTCTACAAGCCCCCTTGTAAGCAATTTGAATGAAAGTAGGAGAGGTTACTCACCTGCCACCCACCCTACAATCAAAGCTAGAAAAGAATATTTGCCAGTTTGGCCAGAGAGACTGCTACTGGCAGGAGCTAGGGCAGAAGACCTCACGGGGAAGGTTGGTCTGGACCATGTTAAAGCTCTGGACAAGGCCAACTTCTTGTGGGCAAGGGCATGCCAGTGCAGACAGGACATGATGCCTCTTTCCCAGGTCTGTGCTAAGCACCATCTCCATGCCCACCCACACTCCCAGCTTCCCGGCTTGTGACCTTGGCCTGACCCCTGGAAGAACAGGCATCTGAACTCCTACCTTGTAGAGTTGACAGAAAATAAGAAGTTAGGCCTGGTGGCACACGCCTTTAATTTCAGCACTCTGGAGGAAGAGGTAGGAGGATCGCCATGAGTTCAAGGCCACCCTGAGACTACATAGTGAATTCCAGGTCAGCCTGGACTAGAGTGAGACCCTACCTTGAAAAAACAAAAACAAAAAAAGAAAGAAAGAAAGAAAATGAGAAAGGAGGTGAGTGAGGTACCCACTCAGTCTCTGCCAGAGGGCCTCGGCACACCAGCCCTCCCTCCCCACGCTGAGCTCTCCTGCCACACTGTGGCAGGAAGGTGGCTATGCCATGGCAGAGGGAGCCCCTCCCTGGGTCCATCGGGATGAGGCCAGCATGCTGTGAGCCCAGCTCAGCCGGGCGATCTATAATTGAACCCTCATTAATAACACAGCAGGTGTCCTGCTCAAAGCAGCTCCTGCGCAGCAAACAGCGAGTTTCCTTTTAGAACCTACGTAGCCTAGAGGGCACGGTCCAAATGAGACCTCCAAATGCTTGCCCTCCTGGATGTGGGGTTTTGGTTCATAAGACTTCTGGTGGCCGGATGCCAATACCCACTGCTGTGTGTCCCACCACCCAGTCCTGTGACCGGCTCCCCTTGTCTGGGGTCCACAGCTGTACCCGCAGCTCGTGCCATTGCCCATCTCTCCAGGTCCCCAGTACCGAGGTGGGACTGAGTGCTTGCCTAGAGTACCGGCTGTGGCAGAGCACTTGTCCCACATTATGACAAGGCCCTGGGTTCAATCTCTAGTACCTCATCTCTCCCTCAAAAAAAAAAAAAAGATGAAAATGACAAATGTTATGTCTTTTTTTTTTTTTTTTTTTTTGAGGTAGGGTCTTGCTCTAGCCCAGGCTGGCCTGGAATTCACTATGTAGTCTCAGGCTGGCCTTGAACTCACAGTGATCCTCCTACCCCTGTCTCATGAGTGCTGGGCTTAAAGGTGTGCACCACCACACCAAGCTGTTATGTCTGGGTTTTTTAAAATTTATTTTTATTCTTATTTTTAAATATTATTTGTTTATTTATTTGCAAGCAGAGTGACAGAGAGAGAGATGCATGCACTACATTGTGCATCAGGCTTTACGTGGGTACTGGGGTTTCAAACTCAGGCTATCAGACTTTGCAGGCAAGTGCTTTAACCCCTGAGCTGTCCATTTATTATTTATTTATTTGCAAGCAGAGAAAGAGAGAAGGGAGACAGACATATGGAATGAGAATGGGCGCGCCAAGGCCCTCAACCACTGCAAATGAACTCCAGATGCATGTGCCACCTTGTGTATCTGGCTTAATGTGGGTACTAGGGAGTCAAAAATTGGGTTATTAGGCCTTGCAGGCAAGCGCCTTAACCTCCAAGCCATCTCTCCAGCCCTGTTATGTCTGTTTGAATACAATTAAATGAATGAATTGCAAAAGAACTGGCTTTCAGAGCACTGTGTCAGTCCAGTTAGGGGCTGGACTCCTGGGAACCTTGTGGTCCCATTGTATGAACAAGACTGACTAGCCTGTGGGGGCCACAGGTGCGTAGCCATCCTTGTCTCCCATGAGGACCTGGCGGCCAGTCTACCATGTGAGAGCGAGGACACTGACTTGCCAGCGGACCTCAGGTGCTGGTGAACCCCGTTCAACAGAGAAGTTGGGCCCGCTGTGGACAGCGTGGGCTCCTGAGCTTAGACATGGTTTGGAGTGAAGTGGGCAGGATCATGGCTGGAGGTAACCAAAAGCCCCACTAAGCGCTTGCCCTGGACAGCTCACCGAAGAGGTCAGTTGCAATCTACTTCCATGGCAACAGGGAGACTGCCGCCAGCCCCTTGTGTTCCCAGAAGTAACACGCATCATTCTCCAGGGGCATGAAGTGGTGTAGTTCACAAGGCCACGGGCGCTGGCGTATGATGTTGTTTCAAGTCCAACTGCACGGGGAGGCGCCTGACACACAGCACTGAGCGCCGCCGGCTGCGGGGTGTGCGGCTGGAGCATTGGCAGAGATTTCCAGATCACCAGAACTCTGTGCAGTTCTGCATCAGAGAGGGAAAACAAGGCTGGGCACAAGGCAGGTGCCCATTTTCTTTCTTTTTTCCTTGTTCTTTGAGGCAGAATTTCACTTTAGCCCAGGCTGGCCATGAATGCATCCAGCTACCTCAGCCTCCCGAGGGCTGGAATCAAAGGCACAAGCCAGCTGGATGTGGTGGTGCACGCCTTCAATCCCAGCATTTGGGAGGCAGAGGCAGGTGGATCACTATGAGTTCAACACCAACCTGAGATATTCCAGGGCAGCCTCAGCTAGAGGGAGACCATACCACAAAAAAACATAAACAAACAAACAAAAACAACAAAAACCAACAAGACCCTACCTAAAAAAAAAAAAAGCATCAGCTACTATGCCCAACTTTGTTTCTTTCTTTCTTCAATATTTTAATTATTTTACATTTTTTATACTTATTTATTTGAGAGAGAGATAGAATGGGTTGCCAGGGCCTCTAGCCACTGCAGACAAACTCTAGATGCATGCACCACCTTGTGCATCTGGTTTATGTGGGTCCTGGGTAATTAAACCTGGGTCCTTAGGCTTCACAGGCAAGTGCCTTAACCACTAAGCCATCTCTCCAGCCCCTTTAAAATATTTGTATTTATTTATTTGCAAGAATAAATAAAGACTCAAAAGAGGCTCACTAGAGCCTCTGGCTGCTGCAAATGAACTCTAAATGCTTGTGCCACTTTGTGCATCTGGCTTTACATGGGTGCTGGGAAATTGAACCCAAACCATCAGGCTTTCAAGCAAGTGCCTCTAACCACTGAGCAATCTTCTAAGCCCTCTTTAGTCTTTTTTTTTTTTCTGGTTTCTCAAGGTAGAGTCTTGCTCTAGTCTAGGCTGGTCTGAAATTCACTATGTAATCTCAGGGTGGCCTCAAACTCATATTGATCCTCTTACCTCTGCCTCTGGGATTGAAGGTGGCTTTCATTTGTCTTTTTGGATTTTTTTTAATTTTTTAAAAATTATTTTTATTTTAGAGACAGCAGGGGCGGGGAGAAAGAATTGGCCCACTAGGGCCTCAGCCACTGCAATCCAACTCCAGATGCTTGTGCCACCCAGTGGGCATGTGAGACCTTGCACTCGCCTCACCTTTGTACATCTGGCTTACGTGGGATCTGGAGAGTTTAACATGGGTCCTTAGGCTTCTCAGAGAAGTGCCTTAACCTCTAAGCCATCGCTCCAGCCCCCCCCCTTTTTTTGTTTTGTTTTGTTTTGGTTTGGTTTTGGTTTTGGTTTTCAAGGTAGGGTCTCGTTCTAGTCCAGGCTGACCTGGAATTCACTATATAGTCTCAGGATGGCCTGGAACTCACAGTGATCCTCTTATCTCTGCCTCCTGAGTGCTGGAATTAAAGGTGTGTGCCACCATGTCCAGCTTCTTTTGTCTTTTTAAAAAATATTTTATTTATTTAAGAGAGAGGCAGATAGGATGGGCATACCAGGGCCCTAGCCACTGCAAACAAATTCCAGATGCATTGTCCATCTTGTGCATCTGGATTCTGTGGGTAATGGGGAATTAAACCTGGGTCCTTAGGCTTCTCAGGCAAGTGCCTTTACCACTAAGCCATCTCTTCAGCCCTCTTTTGTCTTTTTTTTTTTTTTGGTTTTTCAAGGTAGGGTCTCACTCTGGTCCACGCTGACCTGGAATTCACTCTGTAGTCTCAGGGTGGCCTCGAACTCACGGCGATCCTCCTATCTCTGCCTCCCGAGTGCTGGGATTAAAGGCGTGCGCCACCACACCCAGCTTCTTTTGTCTTTTTGAGACAGTATCTCACTCTGTAACCCAGGCTGGCCTCCAACTCACTTGGTAGTCTGTAGCCTCCATCTCTTACACACTGGGATTATAGCCACAAGAATCCCGAGCCACACCCACCCTTTTCTTTCTGAATCACTTGCAAAACACTGTGTCTGGTTGGAACAACACAGAATGTACTGTGGCACCATTTATCAACAATGGACAACCAAAAAAAAAAAGCCAGGGATGGTGGCGCACACCTTTAATCCCAGCACTCAGGAGGCAGAGGTAGGAGGATCACCATGACTTCAGAGCTACTCTGAGAATATGTAGTGAATTCCAGATCAGTCCGGGATAGAGTGAGACTCTACCTGAAAAAGACAAAACAGAGGCTGAAGAGATGGCTTAGTGGTTAAGGAGTTTGCCTGCAAAGCCAAAGGACCTTGGTTCGATTCCCCAGCACCCACGTAAGCCAGATGTACAAGGGGGCGCATGCGTCTGGAGTTTGTTTGCAGTGGTTGGAGGCCCTGGCACGCCCGTTCTCTCTCTCTCCCTGTGTCTTTCTCTCTCTAATAAAATATAATAAAACACACCAGAAAAATAAATAAGTAAAAACAACAACAACAAGAAAACAATGGACGTCAGGTGTCTCCTGCCTCACACTGCTGTGTGCACGCTGTGAGGGGCACACCCAGACACCTGCTCAGCTCCCCCGCGGTTCCTTCAGGTGCAGATGCAGAAGTGGGGAGCCTGTGACAATTCTATGAGTTGTTCGAGGAGCTAACACACTGTTTTCCATGATGGCTGTGATTCATTTTTGCTAGGGTCTCATAAAAGATCGTTTAAACAGGAAAAGCGGCAGACCGCAGGGACAGTCGCTTGGCCTGCAGCCTGTGGCAGGGGCCATACTCTCCCACTGCTGCTGAGTCTGAGGACAGCTGGCTGGGGTCACCAGCTGTCCATCCCCACCAGCCTGGGGCTCCTGTCAGTGGCACCTGCAGGAGATTCCAGCCATGCAAGACACAGCCCAGGTGAGGGGATCTGTTCTCCACCGCCCCCGCCTCGCTCCTTCCCCGTGCTCAGGTGAGCGCTGCTCTCCCCACAGGTCTCACGGCGTGGACCATAAGCTGCTTGACCCTCTCTGTGCGTCCATGGTGCTCCTAGTCTCCGTCCCCACAGCTTGAGGTGGTGGGTCCCTGCTACCTGAGGCCATTCTCCAGTTGGCACTGCCCTAGAGGCAGGCCTCTCTGTAGCACGCCTCAGGACTGACCAGCCTGGCTTGGAGGTCCATGCTGCCCACAGAGCTGGGGCTGAGCAGAAGCCCCTTACTGTACCTTGGATGAGGCTTCAGGGTGTCGCCAAGGGCTTGTGTTCTGCTAACACAGTCTCCGAGGTGGCGATCTGAGAAGTGGTGGGTTTTAACAGGTAGCACCGGGAAGAAGGTCATAAGGCCATGGTGCGTCTTTGGAAGGGACCTGTGTAGTCCTCACTGATGGCAGTTGGGGTTATGGTGGTAACTGGCCTTGGGGCTGTGGAGGGCCTGTGGCCTTTACTGCGAGTGAACTGAGAGCTGCTAGAAGGTCTGAGCAGGGGAGAGACAATGGGTTGAACATCCGGAGAACCTCTTCCCACCATGGGCTCCCCAGTCCTATCTCACAGTGTTTTCTCCAAGTTAAGGTTGCCACTGAGCTGAGAGAAGCCAACCACAGAGACCATGTACGGTGAGGCTATGATCACGAGACTGTCCACACAGGCCTGTCTGTAGAGGTAGGAAGTGGGTTTGTGGTTGTCAGCTCTGGAGAAAGGTGGCAGGTCACCGACAGTGGCCGAGGACCCAGGGTTTCTGTGTGTGGGGATGACATTACATTGTTGCCCTTGGTGCTGTGAGGACCACGCTGTGACTCCACTGGGACGCAGGGAGTTGTGTACATGGATGAGGGGTGGCATGTGTCTCAAAATAAAGCTTGCTTTTATTTATTTATTTATTTTCAAGGAGAGAGAAAGACAGAGGGAGGGAGGGAGGGAATACGAGAATGGGCATGCCAGGGCCTCTTGGCACTGCAAATGAACTCCAGATGCATGTGCTACCTTGTGTATGTGGCTTTACATGATATGGTGGTTTTATTCAGGTGTCCCCCATAAACTTAGGTGTTCTGAACGGTAGGTTGCAGCTGATGGAGATTTGGGAATTAACGCCTCCTGGAGGCGGTGTTGGGGGAGCGCTCATGAGTATTATAGCCAGTGTCCACTTGCTACTGTTGTGCACACTCTCCTATTGCTGTTGTCCACCTGATGTTGGCCAAGAGGTGATGTCCACCCTCTGCTCATGTTGTCATTTTCCCCTGCCATTGTGGAGCTTCCCCTCAAGTCTGTAAGCCAAAATAAGCCTTTTTTTCCCCACAAGCTCTCTTGGTTGGGTGATTTCTACCAGCAATGCGAACCTGACTGCAACAATAAAATGGTACCGAGGAGTGGAATTGCTGCTAGACACTTGACTGTGTGGCTTTTGGCCTTTTGGAGCAGATTTTCAAGAGGAATATGGAAGGATTTGAAACCTTGGCCTAAGAGACGCCTTGCAGTGCTGTAAGTACAGCTTGATGGACTATTCTGGTCAGAGTTGAAAGACCTGAATGCAGTAAGAACTGTGGACTATGAGGTTTGGCTGATGAGGGTGAGAAAGAGCTTTGCCTGGACTGGGCTAGAAGCAGTTTGTGTGAGAGGCTTGCTGTTATGCCTGTGTCCTGAGAACTTGTGCAGGGTTGCTTTGCATAGAGACAGACTGATTTTTTGTTTTGTTTTGTTTTTGCTTTTGTTTTTCAAAGTAGGGTCTTACTCTAGCCCAGGCTAACTTGGAATTCCCTATGTACTCTCAGGGTGACCTCAAACTTAGGGCAATCCTCCTACCTCTGCCTCCCTAGTGCTGGGACTAAAAGTGTGTGTCACCATGCCTGGCTCATGAAACTGTTTTTAAAGTGAAGACACATTTTAGTAATTTAAGCTGCAAGGTCAAAACCCAGGCTCCTCACACAGTCTGTGACATTCCATCTCTCCCTCAGCATATTGTGGGCCTCGCCAGGGCTCAGACTCCCAGCCTGACCTCATCATAGTGATCTGGGTCAGGACACAACAGGACACCACTCTGGATCCCAGGAGACCCTTCAGGGTAATCATCTCTAGATTTGTCCTTCGCTTCAAGTCACTTTGGAAATGACCAAAACTGACTGTGGCAGCTTTAAGCCAGAGCTTCCATCTTTATTCTGCCCCTCACAATTGGGTAGGGCTTTGAAATCAGGTGCCAGGGACACAGAGGTGCCTCTGAGCTATTCCCCAAATTACTGTGTGGCTGGGGAAAGCTTGGCTAGTTTAACAAGCTCCATGTGATACTCCTTCGCTCCTTAAAGGGAAGTTGGGTGCTATTTAAATCCAAGGTCAGATTTCTGTCCTTACTGGAGAGAGCAGCTGTAAACAGCACCTGCCTCGGAGAGCTGCTGGGACACTGCCCCCTGGCCAAGCCCACAGGCTGAGGGAGAGATGGACAGTCTGAGTGTGAAGAGCCTGCCGTGTGGACCAGGCTGCTGTCACTTTGAAAACAGCTTTATAACGAGGTCCAACATATAGCGCCTTACTTTCCTGTGGCAAGATTTGCCAGCACTGAGACGTGGACACTATGCGGGCCCTGTGGCTGTCAGCAGCACTCAGGAACATGAGACCCCTTCGTGAAGGGCTGGCCAGAGCAAAGCTCCAGATGTGTACCCTCCTTCCCTGGGTCCCCATCCTGGATGGACTCCACTTGCAGCTGCTTGATGCCCTTGACCTTGAGCCTGCCATCCAGCACCACGGCCAGCTCCCCTCCCTGCCCTATGGGTGGGCCGCTCCTGCCCCACTCCCACCCCTCCGCTGACCTTCAGTCCCTTCTCCAGCGTCTGGCTCACAGGCACGGTGGTCCAGAACCAGGAGAGTCATGTACCACAGTGGGCTGAGGCTTATTTAGTAAGGGTAGTTATAGGGGCCGGGCTGTGTCACCAAGGTGACTGTCTGGCCCTATAATGGCCTGGTTATCCCACCTGTGCTTGGTCCCCAAAGAGGGTTTCTTGCTAGACGACTGTCTGT
This sequence comes from Dipus sagitta, assembly GCA_036346955.1. Taxonomy (NCBI): domain Eukaryota; kingdom Metazoa; phylum Chordata; class Mammalia; order Rodentia; family Dipodidae; genus Dipus; species Dipus sagitta. The sequence continues at coordinate 8,989,473 of CM070773.1, forward strand.
TCACTGTCTCTCCAGATCATTAAGTCCTTTATGTGGGCACTTGTGGCATTTATTCACTCTGTACATAATCACAGAGTAGATGCCCTGAACCCAGCCTGGGTCTAGGCCAGGGACAAGACAGACTCCAGCCTCACTCAGAAAAACATTTTGGAGGTGAAGCCAGGGACCAGTGGGGAGACCTGGGCTTGAAACCACCTGGGACTGGAACTAAATGGAGCCCAGGATGGACGGAGGTCAGAGCCACACACCCTCATTAGCATGGAGACCCAGGGTCTCCACATCAGAGTTGAACAGGCCACCCAGGGAAGCCAGAGAGTGTGCCCCAGGCACAGGGCCCAGCAGAGAAAGTGAGCACAGACCCTCAGCAGGACCCCAGGCATCCAAACCCAAAGACCCAAACCTACCCACTCGTGAGTCCCGGCGGGAGCGAGGCATGTCCTCGCCCCAGCTGTAGTGAACAGGGGCCTGTGGTGATTTACACTAAATCTGCAGATCCCAACCCAAAGAACAGAAGAGCGGCACACAGCCAGCAAGGTGACTACGATGAGCAGGTTCAGAGGAATAAAATGCTCACTTTGATCCGACCAGTTTATCTCCCCCACCCTGTGGTAGTTTGAAGGTGTGTCCCCCACAGACTCGGGGTAACACCTTGTAACTTGGATCTCCAGCCACCTGGCTGGAGGAGGGGTCACTGGGGGCAAATCTGATTCCAGCCTGTTGCAGTCAGGTTCTCATTGCTGTTAGAAATCACCCAACCAAGAGCAGCTTGTGGGAAAAAGAGGTTTATTTTGGCTTATAGGCTCAAGGGGAAGCTCCACGATGGTAGGGGAAAACAATGGCATGAGCAGAGGGTGGACATCACCCCCTGGCCAACATAAGGTGGACAGTAGCAACAGGAGAGTGTGCCAAACACTGGCTTGGGGAAACTGGCTATAATACTCATAAGCCCACCCTCAACAATACACTCCCTCCAGGAGGCGTTAATTCCCAAATCTCCATCAGCTGGGAACCTAGCATTCAAAATGCCTAAGTTTATGGGGGACACCTGAATCAAACCACCGCACAGCCCTAAGGTATAAGAGAGCAGTGTGAGTTCTGGGGTCCTGCTTGCTTCTGGTTTGTGTTTGCCTGATATGCCCATTCTCTCTCTCCCTCCCTCTCTCTCTCTCTCATAAATAAAAAGAGGAAAAAAATGAATTCATGTGGAAAGCAACCATACACCTTTCAAAACAGAATTGGGCCAGGTGTTGTGGCACACATCTGTAATCTTAGCATTCAGGAGGCAGAGGTAGGAGGATCACTGTGGGTTTGAGGCCAGCCTGGAACTACATAGGAATTCCAGGACAGCCTAGACTACAGCGAGACCCTACTTCGAAAAACCAAAGGATAGCTGGGCATGGTAGCGCACGCCTTTAATCTCAGCACTCAGGAGGCAGAGGTAGGAGGATCGTGGCGAATTTGAGATCACCCTGAGACTACATACTTATTTCCAGTTAAGCCTGAGCTAGAGTGAGACCCTACCTCGAAAAACCAAAGGTGAGAGGGAGAGAGAAAATTGGACATGTCTACTGGATGAACTCACAGTCACTAAGAATCTTTGCTTTCCAGGGACGAGGAGATAGCTCAGTTGATAAAGTGCTCACCTTGAAACCATGAAGACCTGAGTTATGTCCCCAGAGCGCACATTGAAAGTGCCAGGCTTGGCCGAGGAGAGCCGTCTCTGAGGTGGACAGCGCTTGCTGCCTGTGGCAGTCACCTCCTCATTGCTGAGACAAACCACCTGACCAGAAGCAGCCTGCGCAAGAAAAGGGTTTAATTCCAGCTTTCAGTTTTGACTTGTTCTTTCTGTTTTTTCGAGGTAGGGTCTCACTCTAGCCCAGGCTGACCTGGAATTCACTCTGTAGTCTCAGGGTGGCCTCAAACTCACGGTGATCTTCCTGCCTCTGCCTCCTGAGTGTTGGGATTAAGGGCGGGCACCACCATGCCTGGCCTGCTGACAGTTTTTGTTTTTAATTATGTTAGAACAATTTTTGTTTTTTTAATAGTTCAGCTATTAGCTATCCAGTTTGTGTCCCTTGGGGCCTGACTTAGACATTTCAAGCCTAAAAAAAAGATATGTCAAGTCTCTATTCAGCACCATTTCCTTGGCTGCCTGTATCTCATATCAGTGTTACACTGAGGAGGAAGCATGAAATCCACCTATTAGCATCCCTGGTGTGTTCTCAGGAGTCCTGATGACAGCCAGGAACCCAGCAAAGGAAAGTGAATTGGCAAATCAAAGCTCTATATCTAAAGCAGTTCCCTCTAAAACTGAATAGCAGATTGAGAAATTAAAAAAATTCTAGAGAGAGAGAGAATTGGTGCACCAGGGCCTCATCCACTACAATCGAACTCCAGACACTTGCGCCACCTAGTAGGCATGTGTGACCTTGCACTTGCCTTACCTTTGTGTGTCTGCCTTATATGGGATCTGGAGAGTCGAACATAGGTCCTTAGGCTTTGCACGCAAGCACCTTAACCACTAAGCCATCTCTCCAGCCTGCGGAAAGGTTTTTATGGGACACTGCTTGTTTCTGTGTGCACAGCATAGAGGGTTTAACATGCTTTCAGTAAACATACACAAACAGACTAGGGCAAAACATTCAGACTATTTTACCAAATGACTAACATAACTAAATATAACAGCTTACAGCCCTTTTTTTTTTTTTTTTTTTACTTTTCTTTCTTTTTTTTTTTTTTTTTTTTGTATTTTTTATGAGTGAGAGAAAGAATTGACATGCCAGGGCCTCTAGCCACTGCAATCAAACTTCAGACATATGCCCCATCTCGTGAGCATGTGTGACCTTGTACACTTGCATCACCTTGTGCGTCTGGCTTATGTGGGTCCTGGGGAGTTAAACATGGGCCCTTAGGCTTTGCAGACAAGTGCCTTGACTGCTAAGCCATCTCTCTAGCCCAACAGCTTAATTACAGTTTTGACAGGAAGCTTCATCACGGTGCAGAAAGCATGGTAGGAGCCATGCCAGATGTCACATCTCCACAGCAGAAGGGAAGAAGTACAGAGAGTGAGTTGAACACTCTGAGCTACGACACCCCAGGGCCCGCCCTCAGAGACATACCTCCTCCAGCAAGGTTCCATCTCCCAAAGGCTCCACCAGCTAGGGATTAAGTATCATGCTTAACACATGAAGCTGTAGAAACATTTTATATTCAGGCCATCTCACGGCTTAAGCATGAGGTCCTCTCAGGCTGAAGACCATCTGAGTTCAACTCCACAGAAGCCACGTAAAGAACGAGGCATGGGCAGGTGTGGTGGCACATGCCTTTAATCCCAGCACTTGGGAGGCAGAAATAGGAGAGCTGCTGTGAGTTCAAGGCCAGCCTGGCACAACAGAGTAAGTTTTGGGTCAGCCTAGGCTATAGTGAGACCCTACCTCAAAAAGAAAAAAGAAAAGAAAACTGGGCATGTTCTTGCATGTGTCTAACCCTAGTATATGAGGGCAGGGAGCAGAGACTCTGGGGCTCTCTGACCAATGGAAGCTTTGGGTTGAAGGGGAGAATCTGCCTCATTGGATGAGCAACTGACCAATGGAAGCTTTGGGTTGAAGGGGAGACTCTGTCTCATTGGATGAGCAAGAAGAGAAGGACAACCGGCGTTCTCCTCTGGCCTCACACACACGCGGATGGAGTTGCATACGCATGTGCACACACCATACATCTCACACCACACGTTATGCACACTATACCATGAAAAATATATATATTGCAAAAAACAAAAACAAGCTAGACATGGTGGCGTGTGCTTGTAATTCCAGTGCTGTGCAGGTGGAGACAGGCAGATCCCTGGGGCTCACTGGCCAGCCAGACTAGCTTAACTGACAAGCTCCAAGCCAATGAGAGACCTTGTCTGCAAAAAAGGCGGACAGACAGTGTTCCTGAGGAATGACACTTGAAGTTGTCCTCTGGTCTCCACACACACCCATACACACATGATCACACACATACATGTTCATGCACATATAGACACACATGTGACCACAAAACCTTTAGTGACAAAAAGGAAGTTAAGATTTGCAAACATATTGTTACAGTACATGTGATTGTTAATCTCGGTTGTCAAGTTGACATGATCTAGAATCATCTAGGAGACACACCTGGGGCATGTCTGTGAGGGGGATCTCTACATTAGGTAAATTGACGTGAAAAGACAGGCCTGCCTATATGTGGCAGTACCCTGTGGGCTGGGGTCTGGACTGAACAAAGGGGGACCCTACCTGAGCACCAGCATTCACCTCTCTCTGCTTCCTGACAGTGGGCTGACACAGCCGCTGCCTCAAGCTCCTGCCGCCTCGCCTCTCCTGCTCTGATGGGCTACGTTCCTCAAACCGTGGGCCGAAATAAACCCTTCCTGCCTGAAGTTGCTTGGTTTATTTTTTTATTATTATTATTTTTTTTCAAAGTAGGGTCTCGCTCTAGCTCAGGTTGACCTGGAATTCACTATGTAGTCTCAGGCTGGCCTCAAACTTACAGTGATCCTCCTACCTCTGCCTCCAAATGCTGGGATTAAAGGTGTGCGCCACCACGCCCGGCCTTGAGTTGTGTTTGTGAGGTATTTTGTCACAGTGATGGGAAAAACAAAAAATTTGCTAAGTACTTGGGGGACAGATCAGAAGGACACCAGCCAGAATAATGACATTTTCAGACTCACAGGCTTTCTTTTCTTATAGTTTTCTGAATTCTTTTTTTTGTTGTTGTTATTTTTATTTATTTATTTGAGAGAGACAGACAGAGAGAGAAAGTGGCAGATAGAGTGAGAGAGAATGGATGCGCCAGGGCCTCCAGCCACTGCAAACGAACTCCAGATGCGTGTACCCCCTTGTGCATCTGGCTAACGTGGGTCCTGGGGAGTCGAGCCTCGAACCGGGGTCCTCAGGCTTCACAGGCAAGCGCTTAACTGCTAAGCCATCTCTCCAGCCCTAGTTTTCTGAATTCTTAATTGAATTCCTAAAGAGCTGGCACCCTGTTGTCCTGTTTGTGAGAATCGGCCCCCAACATGTGACACAGGGATCCCCTGAGCCCTGTGCAGCTATGCTGTGCACACAGGCCGGCTCTGCTCTCAGTGGCAGGGTGGTGATTAGCACCCACAGGTAGGAAGTGGCAGCACTAACGCAGCCTCGGTGGTTCATCTCCCACCACCCAGCAGTGGTGAGCGTCGGGCAGTAGACGACCATTTATGGGAAACGTATCAGACACAGGGACTCTAGTGCAGATTAAAACACTGAGCAACATCAGCAGGTTATCTGTTGTTGCCGCTTGTCTGTTTTTAGAGATGGGGTCTCAGGGCTGGAGAGATGGCTTAGCGATTAAGGCACTTGCCTGCAAAGCCAAAGGACATAGGTTCAATTTCCCAGGACCCACATAAGCCAGATGCACAAGGTGGCACATGCATCTGGAGTTTGTTTGCAGTGGCTAGAGGCCCTGGCACACCAATTCTCTCTATCTTCCTCTCTCTCTCTCAATAAATAAATAAAAATAAAATGAGATAGGGTCTCATTCTTGAACTCATGGAGACTATTTGAATTATTGCTGGCAGATGTAACCTTGACACCTCCCATAGCAGCAGCAATTTTCCACACGTAAGTTTGCTGATGTCCATTGTCTGACCACCACAATCCTGAGGCCAGTCCAGTAGCCCAATCATTAACCCATTCAGTTTTCACTGTAAGCAAGATGTAGATGACACCATATCATCAGGATCAGCAGTGTCCTCTTGTTTGATCTCATGGCCTGCATACCGGACCAAACGTTCTGGCAACCATCTGGCTCTATTTTCTTTCTGTAAAAAAATACAAACAGATCCTCGTCCCCATATTAATACAGGGTCGGGTCCACTCCATTTGTTAGTCAATGGATCTTTCCACATTACTTTAGCATAATTAGTCTTGATTTGTGCATGCCAAAAATGGTCAGCAGCAGAAAACCCTTTTGCATCCAAAAGTAAAAAATTTAAAATAAATAAAGTATGATTTAACCATTTTGTTACTGATCCCTGTGTCATTTCCCCCTTTTTAGTTTTTTGTAACCAGATTTTTTAAAAATATTTTTGTTTGTTTATTTTTATTTTTTTATTTTTTTGTTTATTTTATTTATTTATTTATTTGAGAGCAACAGAGAGAGAGAGAGAAAGAGGCAGAGAGCGAGAGAGAGCGAATGGGAGTGCCAGGGCCTCCAGCCACTGCAAACGAACTCCAGACACGTGCGCCCCCTTGTGCATCAAGCTAATGTGGGTCCTGGGGAATCTAGCCTTGAACCAGGGTCCTTAGGCTTCACAGGCAAGCACTTAGCTGCTAAGCCATCTCTCCAGCCCTGTGGCCAGATTTTTAATGTTCCATTTGCTCGTTCAATGATACCTTGCCCTTGGGGGTTATAAGGAATTCCAGTAACATGCTCAATATTAAAAGAAGAACAAAAGTGCTTAAATCCTGCACTTGTATATCCTGGATCATTATGTGTTTTCAGCTGTTTAGGTACTCCTAAAATATTAAAAGAATGAAGACAATGAGCAATAACATGTTTAGTAGCTTCTCCCGTTTGGGCAGAAGCACAAATGAAACCAAAATAAGTGTCGATAGAAACATGTACAAATTTCATTTTTCCAAACTCAGGGAACATGAGTTATATCCATTTGCCATAAATGGTCAGGAGTCAAACCTCAAGGATTGACACCATGATGTGGCACAGGTAAAAATGTGAGACATTGTTGACAGTTTTTAACAATCTGTCGTGCTTGTTCACGTGTAATTTTATATTTAAGACGTAGAGTATTAGCATTAAGATGATGAAGCTTATGAGCATTAATAGCTTCTTCCACAGAAAAAATTCGAGTAGCCTCATCTGTAATAGCATTCCCAGAGCTAAGGGTCCAGGGAGGCCAGAATGAGCACGAAGGTGTCCTACATAGAAAGGTGCTGAGCGCTGAAGAATCAAAAGTTGAACCTGTGCAAACAAATTGTAAACAGTAGAAGAAGGACTTATTCTACTGCAGGTTTCTAAATAAGGAACTGAGTGGACAATATATTGGCTATCAGTGTAAATATTAACAGATATAGTAGCAGTATGTTGTAATAAAGCTTTAAAGGCTGCCAGTTCTACAAATTGTGCAGATTTATAAGGAGTATTAAAAGTATATGTTTGTCGATTTAAAGAATAAGCAGCTAGGCCAGAAGAAGATCCATCTGTAAAGGCCAACATAGCATCCTTGATTGGAGAAAATTGTGTATTGCAAGGAAAAATAACTTGATGTTGCATGAAGAACTGAATCAATTTATGTTTAGGGTAATGATTATCAATACTTCCTGCAAAACCTGCATCTGAAAAAGCAAAAAGCCAAGAAACCTGTTTTAAATTATAAGGCTGACAGATAACTGATGGTTCTATACCAAAATATTTAATAGAATCAGCCCTTCCTTCCATCACTACTTTAGCAACATCGTCATAATAAGGAGCGACAGTTCTTGGAGGAGAAGATGCAAGATGTACCCACAGTATAGGAGCTCCTTGCCACAACAATCCTGTTGGAGTATATGGGGTAGGAAATACAAGTAACCACAACTCTTTACTATAGTCAATATAAGTGATAAATTGTTCTTCTATAGCCTTTTGTACTGTAATTAATGCTTTAGAAGCTTCAGGGTTAAGAGAACAAAAAGAAGAAGGATTAGTGTCCCCCTTTAGTATATTAAATAAAGGTTTTAATTCATGAGTAGTAAGTTTTAAATAAGGCCTAACCTAATTAATATCTCCTAACAATTTCTGAAAATCACTTAAAGTGGTAAGGTTCTGTGTTTTCAGAGTAACTTTCTGTGGTTTAATTTGTTTTGGATATAAATAAAACCCAAGATAAGAAAAAGGGGAATCTTCTTGTACCTTTTCAGGTGCAATTTTTAATCCCCACATAGTGAGCTGTTGTTCCCTGTAAGAAAAACAAGTCAAAACATCTGTCTTTTCCTTTCCAGCTAATAAAATATTATCCATATAATGAATAATATATATTTGAGGAAATTTGCTTCTTGTAGAAGCTAAAGCTTTAGCCACAAATTTCTGACATAAAGTTGGACTATTAGCCATACCCTGAGGGAGAACTTTCCATTGATATCTTTTCATAGGCTCCTTAGAATTACTAGAAGGAACACTAAAAGCAAAATGGCAACAATCTCATGGGTGTAAAGGTATAATAAAAAAAGCAATCTTTCAAGTCAATAATCACCTTAGAAAAGTCAGCTGGAATAGCTACAGGACTAGGCAGACCAGGTTGCAATGCTCCCATTAAATGCATAGTAACATTCACAGGTCTCAGATCTTGTAGTAACTGCCATTTTCCTGATTTCTTTTTAATGACAAAAATTGGAGTATTCCAGGGTGAAGATGATTCCTCTATATGCCCTGCCTCTAATTGCTCTTGAACTAACGTTTGAGCAGCTGTCAGTTTTTCCCGTGTCAAAGGCCACTGATCAACCCACACAGGATCATCAGATTTCCAACAAATAGGCTCTGCATGGGGCGGCATGGCCTGACCAGTGGCCACTAGGGGAAATACCCCAGCCCTTGATGAATTGCATTAGAAGCTACTTGAATAGGTAATGAGTCAGCTTGTCTCCATTTTCCTAATCCTTTACCAGGCAAGTAACCCTGTCTAAGCATTTGAGCAGTAACAGCTTCATTAGGACTACACATTAACAATTTCATTTGACTCAAAACATCTCTTCCCCATAGGTTTAAAGGCAAACTGTCTATAATGTAAGGCTTACAATACCCACTATTTACTGTGTAGGTGGAGGAACCGAGGTCGAGTCTGGCAGTCCCTGGGGTGGCTCGGAGAAGTTGGGAGACTGGCTGTAACTGGCTGTTTGAGGAACGAACGAACTGTATTGCCCCACAAACTTGTCTTTGTGGGGCCTGGGGCTGGCCCCTCCTCCTGTTTCCCTGCTGCTGGATAATAGGGTTGCCATCTCTATCTGTTTTAAATCTACATTCATTTGCCCAGTATTTTCCTCTTTTGCACTTTGGGCAAAGACCAGGAGCTGGATTATTGGAATTTCCATTCTTTCTTTTAATTGGACAATCTTTTTTCATATGTCCTGTTTTTCCACAAGAAAAGCACTTGCCAGATCTTGCTGCAGTGGCAGCCATTTGAAAAGGAATTCCTTGTAACACTGCAGCCATGGCTATCCCCTGCGTATAGCTAGGGCCAATATCAGCACATAGTCTAATATATCCTTGTAGATCAACTTTCTTTCTATAAGGCTTTGCAAGCACTATTTGCGTTTTCATAAGCAAGCTGTTTTACAAAGTCCATACCAGCACCAGCATCTCCAAATACTCTCCCTGCTGTTTTTATCAATCTATCTACAAAATCAGCATAATTCTCTTCAGGACCCTGTATGATCTTAGTTAAATTCTCCCCCACAGCTTCACCTTTTGAAGGAAGACTAAACCACGCTCTATGAGCTGCTGTGGCTATTTGTTGGTAAACAACAGGGGGATATGCAATTTGATTGTCATTCCCAGCATAATTTCCTTCCCCAGTAAGCATATCAACATTCCAATTACCATTCCCTGCCTGTTGATTCAACATTGCAGTCTTTTTGCATAAGTCATAGAATTCTACTTTCCAAATTAAATATTCTCCTCCTGATAAACAAGCTTTGCCTATAGATTTCCAATCATCTGCTGTTAGAATTTTCCCTGCCAACACTTCTATAATTGACATAGTATATGGTGACGTAGGTCCATACTGTGCACAAGCTGTTTTTAATTCTTTTATGTCTTTAAAATTAAAGGAAGTAGGGCTGGAGAGATGGCTTAGTGGTTAAGTGCTTGCCTGTGAAGCCTAAGGACCCCGGTTCAAGGCTCAATTCCCCAGGAGCCACGTTAGCCAGATGCACAAGAGGGCGCATGCATCTGGAGTTCGTTTACAGAGGCTGGAAGCTCTGGCGTGCCCATTCTCTCTTTCTCTCTCTCTGCCTCCTTCTCTCTGTCACTCTTTTTTTTTTTTAATTTTTTTTTTTTGTTTATTTTTATTTATTTGAGAGCAACAGACAGAGAGAGAGAAGCAGATACAGAGAAAGAGAATGGGCGCGCCAGGGCCTCCAGCCACTGCAAACGAACTCCAGACGCATGTGCCCCCTTGTGCATCTGGCTAACGTGGGTCCTGGAGAATCGAGCCTCGAACCGGGGTCCTCAGGCTTCACAGGCAAGCGCTTAACCGCTAAGCCATCTCTCCAGCCCTCTCTGTCACTCTTAAATAAATAAATAAACAAACAAAAAGAAAAATTAAAAAAAAAATAAAGGAAGTATATTGCCTCATCATTTGATCACCCTGTTGAAATTCAGTTACTGGATAAGCCAATGGGAAAGCTCGTGCTTCCTCATCACCTTCTTCCATGGCTTTCTGTATCACCCTTTCTAAGGGGGAGCAATTAAAAACAGGCTGAGTAGGATGCAATGAAGATATGTGGACAATTTCAGAAGGCTTCTTAATAATACTATCTAACTCATCTTTTAACCTTCTTTTTTCTTTCTCTAGGTTTACTCTCTCCTTTAAAGCTGCCACCTCATTTTTTAATTCTGCTACATATACTTGTGGGGGGGGGGGCATGGGGGTAGAGGGATGCAGTGGGTCCCAATCTGCATGATAATTAGCGGCCTCTTTCTCTAACTCTGCTGCTTCTTCTAATTCCTCCTCTTCCTCGTCACTATTTTCCTTAGAAATTTGTAAAGATTTGCAATGTTTTATTCAATACTTTGTGAGTTACAGGTGTCCCTTTTTCAGGACTTTGATTTTTAATTTCTTCAATAACATCTAGAGTGTGATCTAACATTTGCTTCACTAAACTATCTGTCGTTCCTGAATCCAAGGCGTCCTTTATCAAGGACCATAAGGAAAAAGCAATTACCGGAACCTTACTAGGACCATGAATTTGTAAAAAGACATTTAATTCTTTCCCTACTTTATCCCAAACATCTGAATCAAAATTTCCCTGCTCTATAAACCAAGCGCTCATTTTATTAATGAAATCAAAACATTTGCTTAAAGAACTTGATGTAATCTCAATTCCTTGTGCTTTTAAAATATCTTTTACTACAGCAATTAGCTCCTTTTTACTCTTTGCTTGTCCCTTAATTGTGCCAACTTACCTTATTCCAGAAGACTGAGCGGGTGACCACAGTCCTCTTTTAAAGTTCACTTTCTTCCGCGGATCCAGAGTTGATGTTGGCATTCCTCACTGAAGCCCCTCGTATTCAGGTCCGTGTTCCAGGCGCCACGATGTGTCGGCCTGCGGCACGAAAGTCAAAACAGGCCTTGAAGGAGGGAGTGGGAAAGAATCTGAGACAAGAACACAAGGAATGGAGCCAAGACAAGTTCTGATCAAAGCTCAGGTTTATTCAGGCAGACATAAGCTTATATACAGAAGATAGAACTTTCTGGACAATGCCTACGTGCCTAAGGTCAGCTTCACCAGGGTCGTATGTTAATCCCTCTGTGTCTGACGCCCACCCCACCTAGGCTGTATACTAAACAATGCCTTAGTATCAGGAGCCTTATCGATAAGGCCTTTGTGTTAAGAGATTAGAGACCACCCTTAGCTCCCAAGGTCAAAGAGCAGCTGCAGCTCCTGACAACTTTTGGGGTTCTGTTACCCCAATTTCTGTCTCCTATCACCAGGCCCTCCCCAGGACCAGACCCTGAGATTGGCACCACATCCTGAAGGTCCACTGACCCTGGGCACCCAAAGGTGGTATTTGTGTGAGAGGAGCTTCCTGAGTTCTCCAGGCAGTGAAACAAGACCCTTCTGTGGATGGTGGCCCAAGTGTCCCTCGCATGAGCCCTCGGGAGGCTGCATGGCTTACAGGCCTGCCAGGAAGCCCCGGGCAGAGTTGGGCCCATGACCCTTCAGTATCTTCCTCATGGCCCCTCTGTGAAATCCTGACCCCTCCGTCCATGATAAATAAGAGGGTGGCGCCTACGGAACAAAAGTGCACAGCATCTGCCCACAAAACAGCCCCAGGTGGTCTCCATTGCTTTGCATGACCTCAACATAGAGCTCAGGTCATGGGTCAGGGTCTGCCACCTTGGCCTACCTAGGACAGCTGCCTGCCCAGCCCTCATGTCCTCAGGCTTTATCTGTGGGTTTCTTCACCCCTTCCCAGTGACACTGGTGGAGGCCAAGAAGGAATGAAAGTGACCTTCCAGATCTGGGTGACAAGGACAGGAGGGGCCTGTGTGGGAGCCAGTGTCTTGAACAAGCACAGAGGGTTGGGGTTATATGGGGATCAGGCCTCCCCATGGGGAATGAGGGCTCCTCATGAGGAATCAACTGTCCCCATGGAGGGGTTGGAATGACTGGTGTCCTTGTACTGCTGAAGACAGAGGCCCCCATGGCTCCCTGGGATCTGGCCCCAAGCAGCTGGGCTCCACAAAGACATGTGGTGACCACATGACTCCTCAGGACCTAGCAGGACAGAGGCTCTGTGAACCTCCACACACTGGCCCCAGGGCGAGCACCTGTGGCTGGTGGGGGGTGAGGGTGGGGGAGACATTTCTGGAGTGTGAGGTGCCCTGAGGCTGCCAGGCCAGGCTGGGGGCGGCCAGCTGGCCCAGGCACTGGAGGAGGCAGAAACCGCCCCTGCTCCTGTCCGTGCCATCCTTTAGCGCTAACTGGACTAGCTTTCCAGGTAATTGCTATTCCCCGGGCCTTCCTCATTCCTTGCTGCTTACAGCTCGGTTTATCTCACTACTTATAAGTCAGCTGTTTAAAAGTCACAAATTACTATTGTAATGCAGCTTTTAAACTTCAGGAGACGCTGAAGGAGACAATTCGCTGAACGGCTTACTAATGAGTTGCTCCTCCCGGGGGAGTTAGCAGTGTCTCTGTCTCCTTCCCCCCAGCCCATAGATGAGTGTGCTTTCTTGTTGCAAGAGGCTGCTCCAAAAAGACAGCTTCCTTTAAATAAACTTCGAGGCTCGTTCTTCCTCCCCTACTCCGCTGTCACCCAGGAAAGTCACGCTGCCTCGCCACAGAGCATAGAAAGTGGGCCAGGACTTGTATACGGTGCTGGCTTCTCTGATGCCACGTCCACCTCCTGAAGCCCTCCCAAGGCCTGCTGGCGCCTGCCTGCCCCGGCTCTGTGCTGGGCTCACTTCTAAGTGCTATACGTACTTGATTACTGAACAACCCAGGAGGCAGGCTGAATGCCAGGTTCAGTTTGATAAACGGAGGCACTGCTCTTCATGCAGCTGTTCCTATAGACCAGCACCTTAGAGCGCCATCCACTCATGCCCTGGGCAAGGTGACATGAGAACTCAGAAGGCCCATTGCCAAGGCCCTTGGTTTCCCACCAGAAATAGATGGTAAGACCCTATTGCTGAAGCCTCCACATGCCTGGGCTGCAGGTCACTGAGAAACCAAGCTGGAGCTGAGCTGGAAGTCTCCTCCCTGTAGACCAGCTGACAGAAAGCTGGATAAATCTGTGCTGCATGCAACCCTATGGGAGACAGAAGGCATCAGTGGTGATAAAAACAGTGGACACGGCAAGCCTTAAGTTTGGCCAGCCAGGCCAAATGAGCCAATGGGTGCAATAGCGGCATGTCTGTTATGGAGGAAACCATCCACTGTCTAATTGGATTGGGGGCCCCCTCCACAGAGGGAATACATGCCTGGTATTGAAAACCTAGTCAAAAGCCTATGGTGTGGGAGGTCATGAGCTCTGGGAAAGTAACACCTGTGTTGTCTGGCTAAATGCATATGTTATGCTCACCAAACCATGCTGTAATCACTTTTCTTAACGTTCATGCCCATATATTAATGCTACTCTCACTTTTGGTTAGAGAAGCTTCTCTTTTCAGATGGTGGTGACCACTGGGGTGATTCAAAACGTACCATAATGCTGAGAAGTAACAGAGGCGTGTTCAGCACTGAAATATCTCTATCACACCTTCCAAGGCTCAGGGTTTATTGCGGAAGCGGTGGTGGACAGAATGTAAGAGCCAAAGGAAGGGTAGGACTGCTTACAATGCACTATTCCACACACAAAATGGCCTGGATATCCATGGCCTCACAGTGCCTGGTACTACCTACACAAGATCCTCATAATAGGAGGAAAAGATGATGACATCAGAATAAAAGAGGGCTGGAAAGATAGCTTAGTGGTTAAGGCACATGCCTGTGAAGCCTAAGGACCTAGGTTTGATTCTCCAAGTCCCACATAAGCCAGATGCACATGGTGGCACATGAGTGTGAAGTTTATTTGCAGGGCTAGAGGCCCTGGAGTGCCCATTCTCACTCTCTCTCTCTCTTTCTCTCCCTCTGTCTCTAATAAATAAAAATAAATCTTAAAAAAAAAAAAACAGAGACTAATTGAGAGGGGGAGGGAATATGATGGAGGGTGGTGAAGGGGAAAGTGGGAGAAGGGAGGAAATTATCATGGTTTATTGTCTATAATGATGGGAGTTGTCAATTTTAAAAGTTAAAAAAAAAAAACAAATAAAAATTAAGATGTTAAATTAAAAAAAAATAAAACCTCAGAGAGCACAGGTCTCCTAACAGTAACAATGGCTGCCCTTTGCCCGTTGTCCTGGAAAAGTTACTTTGGTTTCTTCCCCGTTGCCCAGCATTCAGAATTCTAAAGAAAAGTCAAGTCTAAAGCATTAAGAAGTTGACACTGTAAGTCCCAGCGCCGGGGCTGGGTCACACACACCCCTGAAGCGGGTTGTTGGTCAGAGAGGCTCCCAAAGCAACGCCGGTTAGCGCCAGTGTTCCTGGTTACCCACTAGAACTCGACAGTAGGATTCTATCGCTGACCACATTCCGTGTGGGAATGCGCACTGTCTACCCCAGCCCCACGCGGCAGGGATTGCAGTGACCCATTCATAGAGCAGCAACTGCTTCAAGGCAGCCGCCCCAGCCGACACTCAGAGAGTCCTCCCACCCGCTCCACGAGGACCATGCCAAGGAGGGGGCTGCAGGTTAAGGCAGCTGGTGCCTCCGCTGCTGCATGGAGCTGGAGAACATTCTCTGCCCTGCAGGCCACCCTGATCCCCAGAGGAACAGAGCGGAGCCAGCCCTGCCCTCTTCCTCACTCTCTTCCGGCAGAGCTGGTGTTGAATTTCACAAGCACGGGTGGGAGGCAGGATGGCAGGCGGCACTGGCAGTGTCCCAGTGTGACTGCACAAACTCCAGGCTTCACGGGGTGTTCTGAAGCTCTCAGGGACCTCTGGCCCTGAAGTGGCCCTTTGTGGCTGACCATCTCTGGCCAGATGGATCTTTATTTAAATAGCAACAAAAAATTATTTGAGAGAAGGAAAAAGAGAGCGAGAGAGAGAATGGGCATACCAGGGCCTCTAGCCACTGCAAACAAATTCCAGACACGTGCCACCTTGTGCATCTGGTTTTACGTGGGTCCTGGGGAATTGAACCTGGGTCCTTTGGCTTTACAGGCAAGCGTTCAACAACTAAGCCATCTTCCCAGCCACAAATGGATCCTGTGTGCTGCAGTGGTCCCTAATGAGTGACAGGGCTGCATGAGGGGCGAGGGGCGAGGGGCTGCACCTCTGCGGGGAGGGAGAGGGGTTTCCCTCAGTGTTGGAAAATGCCAATGGGGGGACACAGTACTGGGCTTACTGGCCTAGGAAAGTTTTCCCTAACTACACCTGGGTCATCCCAAATGGTCATATGTAACTGAGGAGCACAGCTGTGGTCCTCCCGCTGCCCCCTCCCTCCCTCTGGCAGCCTCCACCCAACTCTGTCTACATTTGAGCAGAGTGTGCCCCAGTGGGCTTTGTCCTCGGCCCTAATCCAGCAGCTGGGCAGAAGACGATAGGCCAGGAGAGCCCTTCCTGGCCCCGAATCCTCCCTTCAAGATGGGCTGAGACAGCCTGCATGCTAGTCTTTCTGGGTGGCCAGCTCAGCCACCTAGGACTGGCACCTAGGGAATCCTAACTGGAAGAGGCTGTGACGCACCCTCAAGGGTCACCCCATGTAACCTTTCAGTGGGGGTGGCAGGCTCAGGGATTGACATGTGCCTGCTTGGGAAATGTAGCACTCAGTGCTCCTGCAAAAGCCCCCTGGGCTGCTCCTGTGCGAAGTGCTTCTCCTCCCTGGCACTGCCCTGCCTTACAGCAGGAGTGGATGTCAGCCCTAACAAGCCACGCCCACTTTCTCTGGACTCCCTCCCTCCCTCCCTCCTCCTTCCCTTTTGGTTGGTTTGGGTTTAATATAGCAGAGAGAGAATGTTCTAGAAGCTCCAAAGCATTGACTGCTCTGGGACAGCAGAACAATGGCCGTTGTCACCATCCCTGCTGCTGCACATTCCAGCCACGACGACCACAGCAACGAGGACACTCTGCCCTGGACAGTGCGGTCAGGGTCCCTGAGGGAAGAGACCAGAACTGGAGATGGCACAGGAAATGGCTCCCTGTGAACTGGATGACAGAGTTTCCTGTCATCGCTGGTGTTACAGAAGCCGCTAAAGGGTTTATCTTTGGCTCAGGGTTTGAGGGACCAGCCCACTGTGTCTGCGGTCAGGAAGCAGAGAGAAATGAATGTTGAGGCTGTTTGTTTTCTCCTTTTGATTCAGTCTGTGAGCCCAGCCCATGCAATGGTGATGCCGCATTCAGGGTGGGTCTTTCCTACGTGGATAACCCTTCTGGAAACACCCCCATAGATATGGTGGGCCAGCAGTGTGTTTCCATAATGATTCATAGTCCAGTCAAGTTAATGATGAAGAAGAGCCACCTTACGGGTCTATCATGGTCTCTAGCCCAGGCTGACCTGGAATCCACTATGTAGATTCAAACTCACAGAAATCCTCCTACCTCTGCCTCCAGAGTGCTGGGATTAAAGGCATGCCCACCACACCTGGCAATAAACTATTTTTTAAAAAATGGTAGGTTTGTCCAGGTGTGATGGCACATGCCTTTAATCCCAGCACTCCGGAGGCAGAGGTAGGAGGATCACCATGAGTTTGAGGCCACCCTGAAAATACAAAGTGAATTCCAGGTCAGCCTGAGCTAGACTGAGACCCTGCCTTGATAAATCAAAAAAAAAAAAAAAAAAAAAAAAAGGTAGGTTTGGAGAGATGGCTTAGTGGTTAAGGTGTTTGCCTGTGAAGCCTAAGGACCCAGGTTCAATTCTCCAGGTCCCACGTAAGCCAGATGCACAAGGTGTTGCATGCATCTGGAGTTTGTTTCTCTCTCTTTCTCTCTTCCTCTCTGTCTCAAATATAAAGAAATAAAGAAAGAAATAAATGGTAATTCTATGGCTCTCAGAACTGAATTGAGGCAAGAAGGAAGTAAGGATGTGCCTATGAAGCACCCCTGTGGAGGTTCATCAGGTGTCCCCCATAAACTTAGGCGAGCTTAATGCTTGCTCCCCAGCTGGTGGCAATTTGGAAGGTGGGGCCTTGCTGGAGGCGGTGTCACTGGGGATGCACCCTGAGGTTTTAATAAACCCTAGCTTGCCAGGGTTAGTAGACTCACTCTCCTGATGCTATTGTCCATCTGATATTGGCAAGGAATGATGTCCAGCCTCTGCTCATGCCATGCAGTCCCCTGCCATCACAGACCTTCCTCTTGAGACTGTAAGCCAAAACAGAAAAAAAAGACTTTCTTCCCATCAGCTGCTTGCTTTGGTTGGGTGTTTTTGTTTGTTTTGTTTTTGTTTTTTCGAGGTAGAGTCTCACTCTAGTCCAGGCTGACCTGGAATTCACTCTGTAGTCTCAGGGTGGCCTCAAACTCAGCAATCCTCCTACCTCTGCTTCCCAAGTGCTGGGATTAAAGGCGTGCGCCACTGTTGCAGTCAGATTCGCATTGCTGGTAGAAATCACCCAACCAAGAGCAGCTTGTGAGAAAAAAGAGGTTTATTTTGGCTCATAGGCTCGAGGGGGAAGCTCTATGATGGCAGGGAAAAACGATGGCATGAGCAGAGGGTAGACATCACCCCTTGGCCCACATAAAGTGGACTACAGGAACAGGAGAGTGTGCCAAACACTGGAATGGGGAAACTGGCTGTAACACCCATAAGCCCGCCCCCAACAATACACTGCCTCCAGGAGGCGTTAATTCCCAAATCTCCATCAGCTGGGAACCTAGCATTCAGAACACCTGAGCTTATGAGGGGCACCTGAATCAAACCACCACAGCCACCACACCCAGCTGGTTGGGTGTTTTGTGCCAGCAACTACAGCACACCCCTAAGAAGTGAGGCCCAGGGACAACGACAGGGAAGGAAAACAGTTCCAACAAGGTGATTTCCCTGACCTGTGGCAGCATGACCTCACCCCACCTGCACGGGGCTGCGGGGCCCAGCTCCCACTGCAGAGACCTGCGGCAGCTTCTGGAAAGAACAGCTCTTGGAACCGTCTCCCCACCTCCACACTCCTGCCCGTGGCAGGCTTCCAGCAACGTAAAAACATGAGCAAATTCCTGGTTCTGTGATAAGCTACAGAGTTCCTACAGGACTCAGGAGACTCAGAAAAATGGAGCCCAGACTCCATGTCCACAGCCATTAGGAACAGCAGAGGCCGAGACACCCCGTGTGTCCATCCACGGATGAGTGGACGGTGACAAGTGGTCCAGTCACCTTGTGGACTATTATCCAGCCCTCAGGAAGGAATGAAATCGGACACACATGTCAGCCTGGATGAACCTTGAAGACCTTGTGCTCAGAGAAAGAAGCCAGACACTTGGGCTTTTTTTTTTTTTTTTTTTCCCTAGAATATGCCTAGAAGAGGCCAAAAATAGAAAGCGGGTTTGTGGTTGCAGGAGCTGAAGGGAGGGAGGAATGAGGAGCCGCTGCTGCTGGGTGTGGGGTTTTCTTTGGGGGTGGTACGCAAGTTTGGCAACTCCTGCGGTGACAGTTGCGCCACGCTGTGGATATGAGCGGACGAGGAGCCGACCACAGCTGTGATTGGTGCAGAGCCGTGCCCCGCCGAAACGCCGCTCCGCAGCCCCCGCAACCCCCGCAACCGGTGAGCTCCAGGCCAGCGAGAGACCCCGTCTCAAAACGAGGTGGATGGAATACCTGAGGAACGACCACCGAGGCTACCTCTGGCTTCCACATACATGTGCACACAAGTACACGCACACCCCCACGAACATACATACTCATACGTACACATGTGAACAAAGGAGCCCCCTAGAACGCCTCTGGGCAGTCTCTGCTGTCTTGCCTGCGGTGGCTGTACCACAATTTTTTTAATAATTTTTTTTTCTGTTTTGGTTTTTCGAGGTAGGGTCTCACTCTAGCTCAGGCTGACCTGGAATTCACTATGTAGTCTCAGGGTGGCCTCGAACTCGTGGTGATCCTCCTACCTCTGCCTCCCAAGTGCTGGGATTAAAGGTGTGTACCACCACGACCGGCTTTTTTTTTTTTTTTTAATTTTTAAAAATGTATTTGCAAGCAGAGACAGTGTGTCAGGGCCTCCTGCCACTGCAAACAAACTCTAGATGTATGTGAATCTGGCTTTACATGGGTACTGGGGAATTGAGTCCAGGTTGTTAGGCTTTGTAGGCCAAGTGCCTTAACCACTAAACCACCTAGCCAGCCCTACAATGTTACTTATTTAAAAAATACTTCATTCGCCAGGCATGGTGGCGCATGCCTTTAATCCCAGCACTCAGGAGCCAGAGGTAGGAGGATCGCCGGGAGTTTGAAGCCACCCTGAGACTCCATAATGAATCCCACGTCAGCCTGGGCTAGAGTGAGACCCTACCTCGAAAAACCAAAAAAAAGAAAAAAAAATATTTCATTCATTTATTTGAGAGAAGGGCAGATGGAGAGAGAGAGACAGAATGGGTGCACGAGGGCCTCTATCACTGCAAATGAACTCCAGATACATACACCACCACGCCCGGCTTAACCTTTCCTGTTTAGAAGCTCCAATATTTGTTACAGTTGCAGGAAGCCTGAGCCAGTGAATTCCGGGCCTGGGGAGGCCCACTTCCTGAGAACCCTACACACAAGCACACACACAGCAGGGTTAACTCAGAGACTGGAGTGTTGTCTTACAGGTGAGGAGCGGGGACAGGGGCTGTGGTGAGGCCTGGAGGGGCTCCAGTGGCTGCTCAGCGCCTCTGCCTAACCTGGGTAAGGATGACCTGAGCCAGCCATGAACGCATACCCAGATTTTGTGTGGGTGTCTAGACCTGACTTTACTAGGATTAAAGCAAATGCTAAAGTTAAAACTGCAAGGAGGGCTGGAGAGATGGCTTAGCAATTAAGGCACTTGCCTGCAAAGCCAAAGGACCTAGGTTCAATTCCCCAGGACCCACATAAGCCAGATGCATAAGGTGGCCCATGTGTCTGGAGTTTGTTTGCAGTGGCTGGGTGCCCTGGCATACCCATTCTCTCTCTAATAAATAAGATATTTTTTAAAAACTGCAAGGAAGGGGCTGGAGAGATGGCTTAGCAGTTAAGGCACTTGCCTGCAAAGCCTAAGGCCCCAGGTTTGATTCTTCAGGTCCCACATAAACTAGACGCACATGGTGGCACATGCATCTGGAGTTTGTTTGCAGTGGCTAGAGGCCCTGTTGCACCCATTTTCTCTCACTCTGTCCCTAATAAATAAATAAATTTTTAAAAAACTGCAAGGAATAGTGAGGATGAAAAATGAGCTTTCATCTGGGTATGAAATAGCCAAGTTAACTAGCTAGAGGGCGGGGCTCGGGGCAAAACAACAGAGTCGATCCCAGCAGGTTCCAGCTGACTCTCACGAAGACTGGGCAAGACACGGCCACCTTTCCCCCAGTAAACTTCAACTTTGTGGGTACCCCCACCTTTTACTTATTTGTGCATCTAATTTTAACAGACTGACTTGGGATAGGGATGGTTAAAGGAGGATAAAGCCTTCACCTATTGCAGGAAAGGACCCACGCCAGAAAGGAAGGGAATTTTGGTCGACCAAGACTTCTAAATCCAGGGACTGGAGGTGGCCCTCTGCCGTTGCCCCTCCCCTCCGTTGCTCTTCACTTCGGAGGGTGTACTTGCTTTCTGCTTTTGCTTTCTCACCTGCTAGGGTGCTTTGATTCAGGTGTTCTGAACACTAGGTTCCCAGCTGATGGAGATTAGGGGATTAACACCTCCTGGAGGCAGTGTTTTGCTGGGGGTGGGTTTATGGGTGTTATAGCCAGTGTCCCCTTGCCAGTGTTTGGCACACTCTCCTGTTCCTGTTGTCCACTTGATGTGGGCCAGGAAGTGATGTCCAACCTCTGCTCATGCCATCGTTTGCCCTACCATCCTGGAGCATCCGCTAGAGTCTGTAAGACAAAATAAACCCTTTTTCTCCAAAAGCTGCTCTTGGTTGGGTGATTTCTATCAGCAATGCAGACCTGACTGCAACACCTGCTAAAAATAAATCCTGATTACTTCAATCTACCTGTGCCTGGTGTGGATTCTTCTCCTTAAGGAGCAGCAGAACCACCACTGCTGTGGTTGGCAGAGGGACGGGGCAGCACACGTCCCTCCCGGCTGTGTCAGGTTCACAGTATTGGGATCCAAGCACAGGCACCCAAAGTAGCCTGCGCGCTGCCCGGGGCCTGCTGCCTGACTGCATGCCCCTGCTGTCCTGGCTCCCTGGGGGAAAGGTGCCCTTCATCAGCCACGTCCGCAGTGCCCCCTGCTGGGCTCAGGCGGACATGGCACAGTGGCACCAGGAGGAGGTTGTTTCCACCAGACACCCCTGACCCCGGTCGATAGCTAGGTGCTACAGCTACCTGCTGTGGTGGAGATGCCCACGGGGAGGGCAGAGGAAGGATGGGTTCTTGATCCTTCTCTTCCTGACCTACAAGATGTGGGCACTATGAAGCAGGAAGCCAGGGCTTGCCATCTGGTGCTATGATACCAGGGGACCACCCTAAAGGGACAGCCCACCTAGTCTTTCTAGAGCATACCTTCCTAACGCACACGCGGCCATCCAGGCCCACCCAACCACCATCTGTAGGGACTCTCACTCTTGGGCCACTAACCATCTGCCCTCATCGCCCTGAACAGGCATCAGACACCTGGGACAGTCCCCACATTTGAGTCTGAAGTGACCCACAGCAGGCTGTCCTTAGCTGCCTGCCCAGCCTCGCCTGGTTCTCTCCTACAGAACAGAGTTCCTGCCTCCTTCCCCTCCTCACTGCCTCTGCCTCCAGCTGGCTCCTGGCCTCTCCATGTGCCATCCCCGTGTGGCATGGCATGCTGTGTGCCCTCATGGGAGGTGGGAGTGTAACAAGCCATCTTATCAGAGACACTCATCTCCTTGCCCACTGTCCTCACAATCCTGAATGAGAAAGAAAACATCTATTAAGACAGGGCATCGCCAGGTGTGGTGGCACACACCTCAAATCCTAGCACTTGGGAGGCAGCGAATCACTGAGTTTGGCCAGCTTGAGACGACATAGTAAATTCCAGGTCAGCGTAGGCTAGAGTAGGAACCCTACCTTGAAAGAAACAAAATAGGGCTGGAGAGATGGCTCAGCAGTTAATACATCTGCCTGCAAAGCCTAATGACCCTGGTTTGATTGCCCAGTACCCACCTAAGGCCAGACGCACAAAGTGGCACACCCATCTGGAGTTCATTCGCAGTGGCTGGAGGCCCTGGCATGCCCATTCTCTATCTGCCTCTTCCTCTCTCTTTCTCCGTCTCAAATATGTAAAAAAGAAAACTAAAAGAAAGATGGACCATCACCCAACACAGGAGGCAAAGGTGGTAGAATAGCTGTGAGTTCGAGGCCAGCCTGGGGCTATAGAGTGACTTCCAGGTCAACCTGGACTAGAGTAGACCCTACCTTGAACCCCCCCGCCCCACCTGCAAAAAACAAGGTAAGAGTATCATTCCCAGCTCTACCTCCCCAGGCACGGTCTGAGTTACTCAGCCCTGATTCCTGGTGAGCAGCAAACAACAAAAGGGGTCAAGGCCATGGCCAGTGCTGAGACGCTGCCACTGGGGAAAGGGTGGGAGGGAGCAAAATTAAAGCATTCTCAAACATTTAGCCTTTTTTGTTTTTTCAGGGTAGGGCCTCACTGGGAGCCAGGCTGACCTTGAACTCACTCTGTAGGCCAGGCTGGCCTTGCTTGAATTCACGGCAATTCTCCTACCTCAGTTTCCCAAGTGCTGGGATTAAAGGTGTGCATCACCGCACCCAAAGCATTCGGTATTTATCAAAGAGCCCTGTCTGCCCTGTCACCCTGCCCTGTCCCGGGGCCCCACCTGCACCCCAGTGCCAGTGTATGCAGAGTCCACCTTGAGGGGCGGGGCACTCCATGGACGGCAGCAGCAGTGGACTGAGGTTCTTTCTATAAGCCCGGACGGATAAGGGAAGACAGAGGACAACTGTTTTTATTTTTCACAGCAATACAACCACCCAGTCTGCTTTGCTCTCCTATACATGCTTGGGTTTCTAAACATTTCTAGAGCCCTAAAAGGCGACAACAGAATGGAAACTATGAAAAGAGCCAGGTGTGGTGGCGCACACCTTGAGTCCCAGCACTTGGGGGGGCTGTGAGTTCAAGGGCATCCTGGGCTACAGAGTTCCAGGACAGCCTGGATTAGACTGAGTCCCTACCTTGGGGGAAAAAAAAAAAGGCCCCCAATTTGGGGCTGGAGAGATGGCTTAGCGGTCAAGGCACTTGCCTACAAATTCTGACGACCTGAGTTCTATTCCCCAGGACCCACGCAGTCAGATGCACAAAGTAGCACATGCATCTGGAGTTCGTTTGCAGTGGCTAGAGGCCCTGTTGCACCTATTCTCTCTCTGTTTGCAAATAAAATAAAAATTAAAAGAAGGAGGGGCTGGAAAGACGGCTCAGCGGTTAAGGTGCTTGCCTGGAAAGCTCAATTCCCCAGGACCCATGCAAAGCCAGATGCACAAGGGGGCGCATGCATCTGAGCTTTGTTTGTAGTGGCTGGAGGCCCTGGCACACCCATTTTCTTTCTCTTCTCTCTGCTTGCAAATAAAATTTAAAAAAAATTTTTTTTAAGGAGTTGGCTGGAGAGATGGCCCAGACGTTAAGGTGCTTGCCTGCAAAACCTAACAACTTGGGTTCAATTCCCCAGTCCCCATGTAAAGCCAGGCACACAGGTGGCACATGCATCTGGATTCATTTGCAGTGGCTAGAGGCCCTGGTGTTCCCATTCTCTATCTGCCTCTTCATCTTTCTCAAATAAATAAAATATTTTTTAAAAAAGGAATGGAAACCATGAAGACTAGGAAGCAGCAGGCATAGGGAGACAGGCACGCTGGAAGGGTCAGCGGTGCTGTGTCTTCCAGGATCTGACTTCGGGCACACTCCACCTTCCTATCACCTCCTGCCCTGCTGGGGTCCCTAAGGTTTCAGGCATCACTGTGACAGGATAGGGCTGAGGCATGGCATCCTCCTGTCACCAACCCCTGCTGGGGTCAGGGCTACATGAACCTACCAGAGTGGCTCATCTTTGGCTGCAGGTGCCCAACTACTCCCCAGGTAAGCCCAGAGCTACAGGCCCCAAAGGGAGACACTTTATCTGGGGGTGAGCTAGGAGTTCCCTTCCCTGCTTGAGTCAGTTGGGAGGGTGGGCTGTCCCCTGACATCTACATCACAATGACCCTGCTTCCCAAAGTCAGGCAGTTCATTAGTCATTTTTACACTAACTAAAGCCAATGCTTGCCCAGAGAGCCACTGTCATGCTGCCGGCTTGGAAGCAGAGGTAGGAGGCTGCCCATCCTTCTCCATGAAACCGCAGAGCAGAGACCCCGAACCGCAAGGCCCAAGACGCATGAGCACCACCAGTGCACCCGGGAGGGAGGCCTGCAGCGGAAGGGCAGGTTCAGCCATGGTAGAGCTGAAGTCATGGAACTGTGGCAGCACTTCAGCTACTGTAGGTCAAGGGCACTGAGAAGACCCTCCACTTCCTTGGAAAGCGCAGGGTGCACGTGCCTGGCTCCCGAGGTGGATGCTGGCACTCAACCCATGCGGGCAAGTTTCTGGACAGGAGGGACTTAGGATCAGGTGCATCTGTTTCCCCTTCAACCCACCCCACCTCTAGAGTGCAGACCCAAGGGCCATGCCAACAAGGGGCTCTGTGGTGATGCCAGCATTGGGGAGCGTCACTGTGGATGAGGTTACCATACAGCTAGGCCACAAGGGAGTATCACCTTCACAAGAGTGTACCCATGGAGGGGGAGGGGGATGGACCTCCGTGTGAGCCAGCCCTGCGGCAGGACCACCGCCTCCTCCTTTCCCACATCGGTACACTTGCTGCCAGCTACCAGTGCACACTTGTCTTCTGAAGTCACTGCAGTGACAGAGAACCGCACCAGCTTCGCCACCGCCCTCCCTCCTCACGGCCCTGACCTGCCGAGTGCTCACTCAGGCGGACGCGCTCACCTCGGCAGCACCCAGGCCGCCCGCAGAGGTCCTGGCAGCATGCAGCGGCCCACGGGCCACCAGAATGCCTCCCGAGGCAGACCTTCCTGTCGTAGACAGGTTAACCCTAAGTTCACACTAAAGCCCAGCACAGGTTCCCTAGGAGGAAGACGGAGCGTCAGCCAGCCACTGGGAACACCCTGGTATCTTTTTTTTTTTTTTTTTGGCGAAAGTTCTTGTCAGGCATGCTTTCCCTACAAAAGAGGCCCTGCGCTTGGCTCAGGAAGCGGCTCCTGTCATCTGAGATGTATGCACACAAGCAGCATGGCTTTAGTAGGAACGGTTTAATTTACAGACACCCAGGGAACAGGAGACAGTGCCCTACATAGGTGGGGTTTTGGTTTTTTGTTGCTTTTTGGGGTTTTCTAAGACAGGGTCTCACTCTGTGGCCCTGACCAACCCTCCTGCCTCTGCCCATGAGGGGTAAGACCACAGGCACAGCCACTGCACCAAAACAAGTGGCAGTCAGAGTTCGAATTTCTGACCTCAGTCATGGAACACAGGTAGTGGCCCCCAAAGCAGGAGTGGAAGGCTGGCACTGAAGGGTCCCCCCCTTCATCCTGCCCCTGCCCTTCCCATACGGGAAGGAGCCATGGCGTTCAGAGGCTGCAGGAGCACGCCCGGCAGGCTGGCCCTGGCTGGGTGCTTCACTTCCCACTCTCCAGTGGCCGTTTCCTCTTCCTCTTGGGCTGCTGACCACTGGCCGCCTTTGCTCTGGCACCGGACATCTGACGAGGCTTCCTCCTCCTCCTAGGAGCCCCTCTCTGGCTTGTCTTCTCCGCCTTTCTCCTACTCCTCTTCCTCTCAGTCACAGGGCTTGGGTCCAGACTTGAGGTGTCTGCCTCACTGTCCCCTGCCAAAACAGCAAAGCCTGTGAATAAGCTGCTATGACAGCATGGACATGTCCATGCATCTCACTCTGTGACGGCAGGCACTGGCATGACAAGGCAAGACAAGAATTCCCCGCCCGGCTAGCTCAGGAAGAGACCAGCAGGGAGACAGGACAGGGTAGATGGCCCAGAACTGGAAAGCAGGGTGTTTAGGAGGCTGTGGGAAGGGAGTGGAGTCTACCCTGGCCACAGGGATAGGCCCAAGCTCCAAGCCAGCAAGTGTTAACTCAACCTGCTGCACCACAGCACTGCAAAGACAGTGCCTGGCCTGGGTCTAGAGCCAGGCTGAGGTTAGGCTGGAGAGAGGCCACTGTCTAAGTGGGACACTCGATAGAAAGGCTTCAACAGAGAGGTGTTGAGACTGAGATGGGGAGAAGCCAATGACCCTTCGTAGGGCAGATCCCAGGACTGGCATAGTAGGCAATAATGTGGAAGTCGTGTCACCATGGGGCAGGGCCACCACCTCTCTGCCCAGCACTAAGCCTGGCAGAGCTGCATGGCTGAGGGAGAAAGGCCTCTGAAAGGAAGTAACAGTGGCAGAGCTCAGGATGGCTGGATACAGAGGAGGAATAGATCAAACACAGGATGAGGGTCAGGAAGAGGCAGTGTGGCCAGAGCCTCGTCACCATTGCCTGGCAGGGAAGTCCCCACAGACAGCAGGACTTTCAATTAGGAAAGTAAGACTGAGCAGCCCCCAAGACATGTGCTCAGTGGGCATTTTGGCCTGGAGGGACGCCTCCAGTAAAGATGTCAAATGACCACGGGCAAGGGGACGATGCCGGGAGGGGGGGGTGGGCAGCACCTCAGGTCCTACCTTTCTCACTCTGTGGCTGCAATCTCAGCAAATGTTTCCTTTTCTTCTTCCGCTCCCGCCTCCCTGCCAGCAAGCGCTTGTAGGCTTTTTCTGGGACATCATCCTCAGGGAAAGTGCCTGAGAACCAGGTGACAAGTCAGGAAGCTGAGGTGGGGTTTGGTGTGCCAGCATGCATCACTTCCACACCTCAAGACAGGCCTGCTCTCACACCACATGCAACGTGTGTATCAATGACCACACCACTGGGCTCCTCAGGCACGTTCCCTGTCCCCTGTCCCAGCTCAGAACCAGTCTTCACACATGTATGATTCCAAGGTCTGATTCTCAAACAGGCTTACACTAGGAGGGTCAGAGGGGACTGGTGGGCAGTGTAACGGTTTATACTTCAGCTGGGGTTACTACACACTAACATGCACAATATAAACATCTGTGTATTTTACCTACAAATACTGGGTGTTAGTTCACGGTCTATGTGAAACATTAGGGTACAGCCTTGTGTATGGATGAAGAAAATCCAGACAGGCAAACATGACAGAGCTAGGACAATAAAACTATCCTGTTGGAACCAAAATGGTGGCTAAGCTAGAACTGGTCTGAACATTTGAAAACTTCCCAAAACCTAAGGGGCTGGCGGTCTTTCAGGTCATCTATGCCACCCTGCCGAGTGGAGGCATCACTGCTGGGAGACAGGCGGCAGCGCCTTCCTATGAGCTGGCATGGGTGCTGAAGTCGAGACCCACTCAGCAAGCCAGGAAGAAAGAGCGCCGTGGTGCTCGGGCCTAACCCAACCCGCTTAAACACAGGCCCTGAAGAGACCATGCTTGAAGGATTGATTGCTGGAAACCGCTCCTCCCCATGAGGAGCAGCGTCTCCTCAGTCAGGTGGCCACTCGGTGCCCTCTGAAGCCTCACCTGCAGCCAGTTCCTGTAACCTGAAATTGAACACAGACATGTTACCACTCAGATGTGGTACTGGCCAAAGCAGGAAGCTATGTCAGTCCCACGTGGGTGCTACAGAGGAGAGGGACTCCTGAAATCATACTCTGAAGACCTCCCCCTGGCCCAGGCCACTTCACAGACAAGGTATAGCAAAGGCAGAGGGCGGACTGTGGGTGAGCAGACAGCACAAGGTTCCAGAAGATGAGGCCAGGCAGGCACTTGAAGGACTCACTTTCGGATCACTTTGTAGAGGCGCTTCCTGTTCTGAGAAGGAGTGCTCTGTCGACTGGCGAGCTTGAACAGTCTGTTAGCAATTGCCTCATAGTCAAACTGTTTCAAAAAGACACCAGAGTCGGGAGTCAGCCACCTTTCACATGCTCCAAAACCACAGACCTGACCACGCTGAGAAGGCACTTGGCCCAACACCGGGGTTCTCTGCTCAGCTACAGAACACAGCCAGTGCTGCTCAGCACCTCCGGCAAACCCAGCCATCCACCGCCTGGCACGTTCCAGAGCAGCGCGGCCCAACAGGAAGTAAGTGTAGAGCCACGCCACCATGAGAACACGCAATCGCAGAAGCCCAGCGAGAACCGTAACGGGCAGTGTCCCCCGAGACTTTGTATTCTCGACCAGCCACAAGCAGACAGGCAGGAAAACAAGTGAAATGCAAAGATGCCCCAAATTTTACTAGTGAGACAGGCAGCCAATGTTAAAAAGCTTACTAATGTTATTTTTCTAGTTAGCTGATGTGGAGCTCTGACCCATTATCACCCTGTTTAAGCCCAGCACCCGGCCCAGAGCCGCCCTGCACCCCTGCAGACAAGCAGGCCCATACTTGTCTTTGCCTCACAGGCAGCCTCCATGACAGCAACGGTGTCAGAGGGCAAGGCCAAGTTCACAGCACGCAGAACTGGATGCTTACCTGGAGCACAGGACCATTATCGTCCCCATCATCCTGCACCTCCCTGTCCACCTCAAGGTCACCCCTATGTATGGAGCCTAAAAAGAAAGGAATGCAGGAAAGCAAGGCTGTGTGCCTGGTGTGGGCTCGGCCTCACACACAGTCTCCTAAGAGCACAGAGATGGGTGGGGGTGGTATCCCGGGGGCAAGTGTTGGTCGGGCAGCTCAAGAGTTAGGCTCAGGTGCTCGAGGTGGGTTGGGCCAGGGGCCCGAGTCATGGTACACTCAACATGTTCAAAGCTGATGTCCTCAGGACTTTGGTGACACTGCCACCTTCTTCTTCCTTTCCTTTTTTTTTTTTTTTTGGTTTTCAAGGAAGGGTCTCACTCTAGCTCAGGCTGACCTGGAATTCACTATGTAGTCTCAGGCTGCTCTCAAACTCATGGCAATCCTCCTACCTCTCTCTTCCTGTCGAGTCCTGGGATTAAAGGCGTGCGCCACCACAACTGGCTTTTTTTTTAATTTTTTTTGTTCATTTTTATTTATTTATTTGAGAGCAACAGACAGAGAAAGAGGCAGATAGAGAGAGAGAGAGAGAGAGAGAGAAAGAGAGAGAGAGGGAGGACGGGTGAGCCAGGGCCTCCAGCCACTGCAAATGAACTCCAATGCAAGCGCCCCCTTGTGTATCTGGCTTACATGGGCCTTGGGGAATCAAGCCTTGAAACGGGGTCCTTAGGCTTCACAGGCAAGCGCTTAACTGCTAAGCCATCTCTCCAGCCCAATAAGACATCTCTCCAGCCCTTTTTTCTCCTTTTTAATATTTGTATTGCACTGGAGAGATGGCTTAGTGGTTAAGGTGCTTGCCTGCAAAGCCAAAGGATCCGGTTCAATTCTCCAGGGCCCACGTAAGCCAGATGCACAAGGGGACGCATGCATCTAGAGTTCGTTTGTAGTATCTGGAGGCCCTGGTGCGCCTGTTCTCTCTCTCTCTCTCTCTCTCTCTCATTTTCTCTTTCTCTTTCAAATAAATAAATAAAATGCATTAAAAAATATATTTGTCGGGTGTGGTGGTGCACGCCTTTAATCTCAGCACTTGGGAGGCAGAGGTAGGAGGATCACCGTGAGTTTGAGGCCACCCTGAGACTACATAGTGAATTCCAGGTCAGCCTGGGCCAGAGCGAAACCCTACCTCGAAAAAACAAAAACAAACAAACAAAAAAATATTTGTAGCCAGGCATGGTGGCACACGCCTTTAATCCCAGCACTTGGGAATCAGAGGTAGGAGGATTGCTGTGAGTTCGAGGCCACCCTGAGACTACACAGTACATTGTAGGTCAGTCTGGGCTAAAGTGAGACCCTACCTCAAAAAACCAAAAACAAAAACAAACAAAAAAAATTGTATTTATTTATTTGAGAGAAAGACACAGAACGGGTATGGGCACACCAGAGCCTCCTGCCACTGCAAATGAACTTCAGATGCACGCATCACTTTGTGCATCTGGCTTTACATGGATATTGGGAAATTGAATCTGGGCCATCAGGCTTTGCAAGCAAGCACTTTTAACCACTGAGCCATCTCTCCAGCCCTCACACTGGCTTCTTTTAGGTGGGGGCAGGGGACAGAGTTGAGGCAGGGTCTTGCTGTGTAGCCATGCTGGCCTGTTGCTCTGCCCAGGCTGGCCTAAGACTTGCAGCAACCCTCCCACTTCAGCCTCCTGCATGCTGGGACTGCAGGGGTGCACCCCACATCCAGCTTGGCATTCACTGCCTTTAGAAGAAAGGCTGCTGGGCAAGTGGAGGCACGCGGACAGTATGTAACAAAAATGATCAATGTGGAAGGGGGTTTACTATGGCAATGGTGGCTGGTGAGCCATAAACAGGCAGTGAGGGACCTGCCAGGAGGCTCCTGGAATGAGTTGAGCTCCTGAGAGAGCAAGAAAGGGACAGGAAAGACATACGAGATAACCAGACAGTGTCGGGGAGCCAGAAGGTTATTTACTGACTCACACGAAGGGCAAGGGGCTCACCAGCACTGGAACTTAAGGCAGAAAGAGAGTCCTGAGCTGAAACCTGCCTTTCTAGCAACAGTAAGCCAACAGTGCGGAGCCCCCAGAGTCAGCGACCACAGCATCAAGACTGGGAACAGACCAGGCTGGACACCACTGCCGTCAGAGCTCTGCAGGCTGAACCCAAAGCCCTTCAGGGACCATATACGCAGGACTCACTCCTACCCAAAGTGCACTCAGCACCACAATCTGACTGCAACCACATGGGACAGGAATGAGCAGCGTGCTGGAGAAACAACTTGTGGGGACAGAGAAGCTCAGAGCAGAAACAGGGAGAAGGGCTGGGCCAGTGGTACAGGGCCTGCCTAGCACAAAAGACCTTGAGTTCCATCCTCAACATCACTGCCTACCCCCAACCATTAAATAAGCAAACAGGGAAGAGACTTCACTTTAAAAGGCACGTCAGGCCAGGCATGGTGGCACATGCTTCTCATCTCAGCACTCAGGAGGCACAGATAAGAGGATCACTGTGAGTTCAAGACCAGACTGGAACAACAGAGTGAGTTTCAGGTCAGCTTGGGTTAGAGTAAGACCCTAGGTCAAAGGAGGAGAAAGGGAGGAGGAGGAGGAAAGGGAGGAGGAGGAAAAAGAGGTGTCAGGTGTCAGGGTGGCCTGAGAGTGGCAGGGGCGTGCTGAGCTGCACCCCAGAGAGCAGGGTGCCAGTCAGTACACAGGGATCTCTGAGGCCTGAGACAGAAATATTCCAGAAAGAAGCTGAGCGGGAGCTGGTGCAGGGGGCCTAGGGGGCTGGGCAGTGCTGAGTGTCAGGAGCCAAAATAGGTTTAGGAGAGAGAACACAATGTGTTCTTTCTATTCTCAAAGGTCCTACAGCTCCATGCTGTAAGAGAAAGAAACTCTGGAGATTGGAGCAGAGACAAGGGGCCAGCCAGGAAGCAGCTAGAATAATCCCTCTAAAGCCCCAACTCAGGCCAGGACAGACACCCAGGAGGGGCTGGCATCCTCACCTGCTGGTAGCCTCTTGGGCGGTGTGTCTTGTTCCTGCTCACCCTCTGACAACTCCTCATCACCTTCCATCACCTCATCCTCCCCAGTCTGCGCATCCAATTCATTCATTAGGTCTTCAATGGCCAATGGAGCTTGTTCCACAATTGTCTCAAAGATGTTCCGAGTGATCTTATGCAAAACCAGGGAACTGAAGGGGTGGAACAGAGGCCAGAGAGCCCATTGGGCTGGGCTCTTGGAATCTGAACCTCTTGTAGTATAGATGGCCAGTGGGCACTGGAGCCTGAGAGAGCATGTAGCTCTACCAAGGTGAGAAAGGTCAGGCTCCTTTCAAACACAAAGGTCCTGAGCGCCCACCACTTACTCCTTAGTGCGGGCCGCGATCTGGCAGAAGGGGTCGATGAACCGCAAATTCTGCTCTGCAGTGAGCTGTGGGAAGCCAGGGGAAGGGTCAGTCTTGGACTGTGCACCGAGTCCAGCAGTCCCTCCACCCCCCGCTGAGTCCACCTCACCTCTGCAGCTCCCACTTTGCTCAGCTCCTCCAGGAAGATCTCCAAAAAGTGGCTCTTCACCCCATTCGGGGCCTGGTTGTCGGGGCTCAGTATCTCAGTGGTCAGCAGCTCCAGCAGCTGCTCGATCTGTCTGAGGAGAGGGGGGAAACTCAGCAGCGGCCGTGTGGCCGGAGGCCAGTGGGTCCTGCTCCCGTCACGTGCACTCTGGCAGAACCCACATGGGCAAGCAGGTGCCACCACCCACAAACACAACATTTCACAGCCGCAGGTGAAGGCCAGCGAGGCTGGGTCCAAGCAGCAGCAGCACCAAGCCCAGCGGGCACAAGGTTGTGTAGGATTGTACTCAGACCTCCCTGTTCTCAATACACAGGTGGAAAAAGGCCCAGCAACACCTGCCACATGCCACCTTGCCAGGTGGTCCGCTCTGCTTTCAAAGACATGTCAGGACATATCAGAGGCTGTGCCAAGAAAGGCACACCAAGGCCTGAGGGCCACAAGCCATCCCGTCACACAGGATGCTTGCTTGGCTGAGCCACATCACATTGTGCTGCAACTCAGTGGAGTGCTCAGCACACATAGGAGCCTGGCTTAATGCCCAGCACCAAAAATGGAAGTTTTAGCAGGGCATGGTGGCGCACGCCTTTAATCCCAGCACTCGGGAGGCAGAGGTAGGAGGATCGCCATGAGTTCGAGGCCATCCTGAGACTCTGTAGTGAATTCCAGGCCAGCCTGGGCTAGAGTGAGACCCTACCTCGAAAAACCAAAAACAGAAAAAAAGAAAAAAAAGAAAAAAAGAAAAGCCAAAAAAATTTTAAAAATGGAAGCTTTAACATTTCCTAAGTGTTTGAGGATTTTATAATCATGTATCAGTCATAACTTTTTAAAAATTATATTCAATTTTGATGCCAAGGCTCTTGGTTTCCCACCAGGAATAGATAGTAAGACCCTATTGCTGAAGACTCCACATACTTGGGCTGCAAGGTCACTGAGAAACCCTGCTGGAGCTGAGCTGAAAACCCCCTCCATGTAGACTAGCTGACAAAAAGCAGGAAAAAGCTATGCTGCATGCAGTTTAATGGGAGAGAGAGAAACCACCACTGAACATACTCCACAGTGGACACTGCAAGCCTTATATTTGGCCAGCTAGGCCAAATAAGACAACATATGCAATAGTGGCATGTCTGTTATGAGGGAAACCAACTGCTCTCTAATTGGACTGGAGCCCCGCTCCATGGAAGGGAATATATCCCTGATACTGAAAACCTACAACAGGGGTAGTCATGAGCCCTAGGGGTGTAATGTCTGCTGGTGTCTGGCTAAATGTATATACTATGCTCACCAAACCGCCCAGTAAGCACTTCTCTTAATGTCCATACCCACATATTAATGCTACTCTCACTTTTGATAAGAGAAGCTTCTCTTTTCTGATGGCAGTGACCTTGGGGTGACTCAGAAGGAATCATGGTGCTGAGAAGAAGTGACAGAGGAGTACACAGCACTGAAATATCTCTATCACACTTTTCAAGGCTCAGGGTCCATTGCGGAAGAGGTGGCAGAAAGAATGGAAGAGCCAAAGGAAGAGTAGGACTCCTTACAACATGCTCCTCCAGACACAAAATGGCCTGGATAGCCATGACCTCACAGCGCCTGACACTACCTACACAAGACCATCATAATAGGTGGAAAAGATGATGACATCAAAATAAGAGAGAGACTGATTGAGAGGGGAAAGGGGTGTGACGACAAATGGAGTTTTAAAGGGGAAGGTGGGGGGAGGGAGAGAATTACCATGGGATATTGTTTACAATTATGGAAGTTATCAATAAAAAATATATTTAAAAATTATATAGAATTTTTAAAAACAATTATTTTTCGCACTGTGTATTTTTGTGTATAGGCACACCACAGTCTCTTGCCACTGCAAACAATGTCAGATGCATGTGTCACTTTTTGCACCTGGCTTTAAATGGGTTCTAGGGAACTAAATCCTTAAACCCAGCCTGGCAGGCTTTACAAACAAGAACCTTTAATCACTAAGCCATCTTCCCAGCCCCAGAATTTTTAAAAATAATTTAACAAATGTTAGCCACGGGGCTGAAGAGATGGCTTAGTGGTTAAGGCACTTGCCTGTGAACCCATGTTTGACTCCCCAGAACTCACATAAGCCAGACACACAGGGTCACACATGTGTACAAGGTGGCACATGTGCCTTGAGTTCAATTGCAGTGGCTAGAGGCCCTGGTGAGCCAATTCTCTCTCTCTAAGATAAAATAAAAGCTGGGTGTGGTGGTGCATGCCTTTAATCCCAGCACTTGGGAGGCAGAGGTAGGAGAATCACCATGAGTTCGAGGCCACCCTGAGACGACATAGTGAATTCCAGGTCAGCCTGGGCTAGAGTGAGACCCTACCTCAAAAAACCAAAATAATAATAATAATAGTAATAAAATAAAATAACCACATTTTTGATCCCAGCACTTGGGAGGCAGAAGTAAGAGGATCACTGGGAGTTCGAAGCTAGCCTGAGATAACATAGTGAATTCCTAGAGCAAGACCCTACATCAAAAAACAAAACAAAAAAAGAGTGAAAGCCCTGATTATGTGAACACTCTTACAACTAGCAGCAAAATCTCAACAATAGGGACTCAATTCTAAAGCCACCGTGTATGCTAGATGCAAAGTAGCACAAGCATCTTGCATTGGTGTGCAGTGGCAAGAAGTGCTGGAGTGCCCAAACAACAGTAAACAAATAAGTTTTTTAAAATGGCTTCACATGCAACACCACTGAGGGGACCTCATAACATAAAGAAAATCTCTCTATGACAACAAATCACGAGAGAAACCCAGAGCTCCCAACCCCTTCCCGGCCCTACCTGGGAGTGTGTGGCCCCGGCCCTAACCACTACCTTGCTCCCTGTATGGACCCACCTTTCTTCCCATCCTTGAGTTTTCACAGCCTTCAAGGACTCTCTCAGGACCATCCGCATGAGCTTGAGCACAAAAGGGAGACTCACATTAGTGGAAGGACAGAAAGCCCAAGCCTCCCCTGCCTGTGTCTGGGGCCTCCTCAAGGTAAAGCCACGCTCAGCCCCAACATCTGCATGGCCACCAGTGGACACTGATAGGATGGGCCTTAGTGGTCACAAAAGCACCGCTCAGGACCCTGTGCCTGGAGGTCTCATCTTTACGAGAGCAGGGGAAGCCAGGCTCACAGGGTAAGCAGGCTCTACGAACTACAGCTGACGGGAATGGACAGGACACACAGTCACCACAAAGCCAGGTCGGAAGCAGGCTTATCTTCCCCAAGCTCTCCTTGGCCTGGTGGGGTCGTGGGTCACTTAGCTCAGGTACCTCACTCTGTAGCCTGGGCAGGGAAGGCTCGAGCGGCAGCACAGTGCTTCCATACTCACCAAGTAAAACTTGTCCAGGCGCAGTCTGTCGATGCCTGCCCACTCACGGATCATGGTCTGCCAAAATGCCCGCAGAAACAGGTGCTCTAGAGGGAGAGAGGGGAAGTATGCACCCATGGGAACCCCAGAGCCATGGAGGGGGAGCCCTCAAGAAATCCCACGTGGGCTGCCCTGCACTCCCCGGGCTGACAGGACAGGGTTCTCAGGCAGGGAACACAGGTCACAGCGCAACCCAAGCTGTCACCACAATTTCCCAACTAAAGCAGAAAAAGGAAGGAAGGTGGCTGCAAGAGGCGGGATTACTGGGATCACGTATTCTCCTGCCTCCCTGCCTCCACCGTGGCTTGGCCTGAGGCCCTCCTGACACCCAGTCCCACACCTTCCAGGAGTCACCGAAGCAGGGCTTCGCTGCTTGCTGCTCACCCGGCTAGATCCACCAACCCTACCGAGTGCGGTCTACAAACTAGAGCTGACCAGATATTAAGTATGTGGAACACAGGATGCCAAGGGCTAAATGGTGTTCCCCAGAAATCTTACGGAGCAGCCCTAGCCCCTCAGTACCCTGAAAGCAGCGTCTTTACACAGGTAATTAATGCAAGGTCAGGAGGGTGACCCTTATCTACTGTGACTAAACAGGGAGAAGACACCAGCCAAGGAGACAGGCTTGTGACACCTTGGTGCTGGGATATAAAAAAGCACCTTTTCTAAACCAGGGAAGGACTGCTGCTCAGATGGTTCGGTCAGGGCGGGCTGCAGCCTAGACCAGTCTCGCTGAGTGATCTTAAGAGAATGAAGATGAGAGAGCCGAGATCTAGTCTACCCATTACAATAAGAGCAATTCCTGGGCTGGAAAGCCGGCTTAGCGGTTAAGGCGCTTGCCTGCAAAGGACCCAGGACACACATAAGCCAGATGCACAAAGTGGCACATGCATCTGAAGTTCATTTGCAGCAGGTGAAGGTCCTGGCACACCCATATTCATTCTCTCCCTACCCCCTTCTCTCTGCCTAGCTCAAGTAAATAAATAAAACCAAAACAAAAAAACATTAAAGAAATATTCATCCCTCAGCCAGGCATGGTGGCGCACGCCTTTAATCCCAGCACTCGGGAGGCAGAGGTAGGAGGATCACCATGAGTTCGAGGCCATCCTGAGACTACAGAGTGAATTCCAGGTCAGCCTGGGCTAGAGTGAAACCCTACCTTGAAAAACCAAAAAAAAAAAAAGATATCCATCCGTGATGGCCCACACGCATGATCTTAGCACTTGAAGCACTTGGAGAGGCCAAGGCAAGAGGATTGCAAGTTCAAAGCCAGCCTGGGCTAAACAGTGAGAACCAGTCTCAAGGAAAACAAAACAAAAGGTGGGTGGGTTCTCCAAAACTGAGAAATGTACACACTCACCGTCCATTTATCAATTTCAGTCTAAAAGAACTAACACCCGCCAGGAGGGTAACACAAGCTCCCAGATGCTCCATGAGGGCCAGCCCTCTGCCCTTGCTGCGCTGAGCCCAGTACCAGGAAGCCTGGAGCACTGAGCTGTAAAAGTCCCCAGACTGTCTCAGCTGGACCCAGGTCCGTTTAGGTTTTCCGGGATAGGGTCTCGCTCTAGCTCAGGCTGACCTGGAATTCACTATGTCGTCTCAGGCTGGCCTCGAACTCACGACAATCCTCCTACCTCTGCCTTCCTAGGGCTGGAATTAAAGATGCACACCATCAAGCCCAGTCAGGGTTTTTTTTTTTTTTAATTTTTAAAATCTGTTTGTTAGTTTATTTATTTATTTATTTGAGAGCAAGAGAATGGGCGTGCCAGGGCCTCCAGCCATTGCAAATAAATGCCAAACACATGTGCCACCTTCTGCATCTAGGTTACATGGGTAGCGGGAAATCAAACCTGGATCCCTAGTCTTTTCAGGTAAGCACCTTAACAGCTCTAAGCCATCTCTCCAGCCCAGACACCTGATTTTTTTTTTTTTTAATTAGAGAGAGAAAGGGGGAGAGAGAGTGAGAATAGGCGCACCAGGGCCTCCAGCCACTGCAAACAAACTCCAGACACATGCACCACCATGTGCATCTGGCTTATGTGGGACCTAGAGAATCGAACTGGGTCCTGAGGCTTCGCAGACAAGCACCTTAACCACTGACCCATCTCTCCAGCCCACACACCAGGTTTTTAAAGGCTGTCCAAGCAGGCAGGGTGAGGATGAGAAACAGGACAGCAAGAATACACTGAGGGGAAGACCACAGCTCTCGGGGGGATTGAGTCAAATACCGTCGCACTACACCACCAGCTTTTCTCTTTAAAATGTACGGCTGAGCAGCCTTCTACTCCCAAGCCTGTCTGTCTGAGAGATGAGTCAGGAAAAGCCAAGCATCAGCCGTGTTTCGCACAACAAGCACTCAAGAAAACCAGTACCTTGGGGGCTGGAGAGATGGCTTAGCAGTTAAGGAGCTTGCCTGCAAAGCCTAAGGAGGCAGGTTCGATTCCCCTCGTAAGTGTGCCCATTCTCATTCTGTCTGTCTCTCTTCTTCTATCTCTCTCTGATTGCAAAAACAAAAACAAAAACAAAAACAAAAACAAAAACAAAACAGTGGCTCCCTCTGGCTCTAGATCTTAGAACATGTGTCTTCGGTGACCAGTAGAGACAAGCTTCCCTGAGGCGGTGTACTCACGTGCCTCTGTGGTCTGAAAAGCTTGGGTGAGCTGGGAAATGGTCCTTCCTAGTTCTTCCTGAGGGAGAAACAGGAAACGCATCTTCAGGCCCAGAAGCACTGTGCTCTCGAAGCAAGTCGCAAGTCACTCAACTGCCCACCCTCTTTATCACGGAACCTGGCTGCCATGGACGAGCTTCAGCCCAGGGGACTCCTAGTGTGACAAGGTCCTCATAATGAAAAGGCCTCTTCTACAGCCAGGGCCAACAGACAGTCAGTGTTGACCTGACTGATGCTGTGCCCTGAGGAAGGTGACAGCCACAGAGGAAATGGGGACCATGTGACCTGTCTGCCTCTCAGTATCAAGCATCAACCAGTATACTGGCTGACATTCCAGAGCCCATTGTGAACGGCTGTTTTGTAAGCACAAGAACATGGGCCAGAGCCAGGTGTGGTGGCTCACGCCTTTAATCCCAACAATCAGGAGGCAGAGGGAGGAGGATCGCCATGAGTTCGAGGCCAGCCTGAGACTACACAGTGAATTCCAGATCAGCCTGGGCTAGAGTAAGACACTATCTCGAAAAACTAAAAAAAAGTCAGGAGTGGTGGCACCCCCTGCAGTCACAGTGCTGGCAAAGTGGAGAAAGGAATATCCTAGGGGCTCCTTGGGCAACTAGTCTAACCTACTTGGCAAGCTCCATGCCAGTAATAGACCCTGTCTCCAAAAAGGTGGATGGAGCCGGGTGTGGTGGCACACGGCTTTAATCCCAGCACTTGGGAGGCAGAGGTAGGAGGATTGCCGTGAGTTCAAGGCCAGCCTGAGACTCCATAGTGAATTTCAGGTCAGCCTGGGCTAGAGTGAGACCCTACCTTGAAAAAAAAAAAATAAACAAAACAAAACAAAAGGATGGTGCCTAAACAACACCCACTGGACTGCCCTCGGCTTCCCTGTGGTTTCTTCAGCGGCGTCCCAGGCACTCACCTGCAGGAGCGGCTTGTCCTGCATCCACATGCAGTAGAACAGTCCCTTCCACACCTTCAGCAGCTCATCCTGAGTGAAACCACCTGCACCAGAAGAGCAATGCTGAAAGTCCACAGACCTCCAACCCCGCCTTCCAGGATCAGGAAGGAAGGCTGAGTGCCTGAAGTGGTCCACAGCCCTATTACCGTGCAGAACTAATCAGTTAGCCCCTTCCCAACGCATCCCAACTCAGAGCAGCCATGCCTGGGAATGGCCGCGCTCCTGTAGTAACCTCACACACTCAGTAAACGCCAGGTGTCAGCCCGAGTGTCAAAAGTGGGGCCCTCATCCATTCCTGACTGGGTGGCGGCACACAGTTCATGGATAGTGATAAGTCGGCTAGTGATAACTCAATAAGATCCTGTAACTTTTCTATTATGTCTCAATATTAAAACGTCATTCCTGGCCAAGCATGGTGGCCCACAACTTTAATCCCAGCATTTGGGAGGCAGAGGTAGGAGGATCACAGAGAGTTTGAGGCCACCCTGAGACTCCATGGTGAATTCCAGGCTAGCCTGGGCTAGAGTGAAACCCTACCTCGAAAATAAAATAAAATAAAATAATAAAAAAGGTCATTCCGGGAGCTGGGGAGATGGCTTAGTTAAAGGTGACTGCTTGCAAAGCCTGTGGTGTATGCATCTGGATTTCGTTTGCAGTGGCAAGAAGGCCCAGCACACCCATTCTCTTTCTTTCTCTAGTTTCCTCTCCCCTATGCCACCACTTACAAATAATTTTAATGGAAAAATGTCATTCCACACTCAGAGAGGCAGAGGTAGGAGAATCACTGTGAGTTCAAGGCCAGCCTGGGACTACACAGTGACTTCCTGGGCTAGAGCAAGACCCTACCTCAGGGAGGGTGACGGGGGAGTAATGTTCCCAATACAGGAACTGAAAGGCAGAAATACTGGGAAGCAGTATTTTTTTAATCCTACAAAGTCCTCTTGCACAGAAGAACTGAGTACATGTCCCTCTCTCTTTCATCAAAAAAATATTATTTATTTACTTATTTGAGAGAAAGAGAGAGGGAGAGAGAGGGACAGAATGGGTGCACCAGGACCTCCAGCCACTGCAAATGAACTCCAGATGCATACGCCCCCTTCTGCAGCTGGCTTACGTGGGTCCTGGGGAATCGAATTGGGATCCTTTGGCTTTGCAGGCAAACGCCTTAACCGCTAAGCCATCTCTCCTGCCACATGTCCCTCTCTTTTTAAAAAGAAAAGAAAAATGTCATTCCAGACAGCAAAGGATGCTGACATGTAGTGCCACGTGTTAGTTAAGCACGCTATTGCTTGGGCTTCTCTGACTGTAGGTGTGGAAGAGTGCCATGTGCAGCAACCAGGGCTCCTGCTTCCACCGCCCTGGTACCCCCAAAATCTGCCTTTTTTTTTTTTTTTTTTTTTTTGGCTTTTGGAGGTAGGGTTTCGCTGTATCCCAGGCTGACCTGGAAATCAGTCCCAACCTGGCCTCGAACTTACGGTGATCCTCCTACCTCTGCCTCCCAAGTGCTGGGATTAAAGGTGTGCACCACCAAGCCCAGCTTAGCATCTGCATTTTTCAGGGATGTCCAAGTGATGTTGGGGCTGTTAGGGGTGGAGGGGACACGGTGAGACCCTCCAGCACGGTAAACAGCAAGAAGCACATTCTGGGCCCTTAGGGGCAGCCAGAGGCTCCAGGAAATTCAGAGAACCCAAGACCTACACAAACAATACTGCCTGCAGCAGCGAGCGCTGTCGCCGGGGAAAGGCAGACGGGGAGCAGGTTACGGAAGCGGGAGACAGGTCCCATGGGGAGGTGGAAGGGGTGCGGCCTGGGGTGGGGGGCGAGGCTTGCACCAGGCCAGAGCTGGGAAAGGAACTCAGGCGGCGGGGAGGGCGTCCCCGCAGGAAAGGAACTCAGGCGGCGGGGAGGGCGTCCACGCGCAGGGACTACGTGCCACTGCCCACCGACACGGGGCGCGGGCGGGGAAGCACCGGCAGCCCCGCCCCGCGGGGACGCACGCGGTTCCCGGGCGCCGGCCCCGCTCCGCGCTCCCACGTACCCGCGGCCGGCTGCGTCCTCGCCACGATGTACTTCCGGAGCTTCCGCACCGCCCGGTCCCGGGTCACCTGCTCGTTGCCCGCCAGGCGCTGCGCCAGCTGGATCTCCGGCGGGAGCTGCACACCGGGAACCATGGCGAGGCCCCGTCACTCCGCACCTCACGATTCTGAGGCGGTGCGCGCGCGTGACGACACCCGTCTACGTCACACGCCCGCGACCCTGCGTGTACCTCACACTGCGCGACTCCAGCTGTCGAACGTCATATGTCCGCGACCACGCTGGCTGGCGCGCCGGCGCCACACAGAGGCGTAGATGTGCAACTGCAGCCTGTACCCAGAGGGAGGAAAGGCGTGGGCTCAAGCCTCCTCTTGTTTTTATTTTTATTTTTTGGTTTTTCGAGGTAGGGTCTCACTCTAGCCCAGGCTGACCTGGAATTCACTATGTAGTCCTCCTGCCTCTGCCTCCTGAGGGCTGTTAGTCTCCTCATCCGAAGTTTCCTTACATGTCCAGTACTATGAATGGAAGCAGCAACATCCCCGGCGGTGGTAACCACCAATCTTCCTTTGCCAGTAGACCTCGAAAATCATCAAAAAATGGGTCATCAGCAACTTCATCTGGTTGATTCCTGAGACCGTTGAAGAAAAAAGTTTTAAACCCCGGATTTGGGGATCTCCATCCATTACAGCTTTATAGACTATCGTCCAATTTGCTTTCTTTTGTAATGACATTAAATTTGGCTATAAATATGGCATAAATGTGATATTCATATGGACGTTAATTGAACAGAAGGATTCTTTCTATAAAGAATTGGATTCTCCCTTGGTTTCCCACCAGGAATAGATGGTAAGACCCTATTGCTGAAGACTCCATATACTTGGGCTGCAAGGCCACTGAGAAATCTTGCTGGATCTGAGCTGATAACCTCCTCCATGTAGACCAGCTGACAGAAAGCTGGAAGAAGCCATTCTGCATGCAGTTCAGTGGGAGAAAGAGAAATCACCAGTGAAGATACTCATCAGTGGACACTGCAGGCCTTATAATTGGCCAGCCTGGCCAAATGAGCCAACAGGTGCAATAGTGGCACGTCTGTTATGGGGGAAACCAACTGCCCTCTAATTGGACTGGAGGCCCGCTCCATGGGAAGGGAATACATTCCTGATACTGAAAACTTAAAACAGGGCTAGTCATGAGCCCCAGGGGTGTAACGTCTGCTGTTGTCTGGCCAAATGTATGTACTATGCTTATCAAACTGCTCAGTAAGCACTTCTGTTAATGTTCACAACCTTATATTAATGCTACTCTCACTTTTGGTTGAGAATCTTCTCTTTTCAGATGGCAGTGACCTTGGGACGACTCAGAAGGTATCATGGTGATGGAAAGAAATGACCGCAGTGCTCAGTACTGCAATATCTGTATCACACCTTCCAAGGCTCAGGGTGCAATGCAGAAGAGGTGGCGGAAAGAATGTAAGAGCCAAAGGAAGGGCAGGACTCCATACAACATGCTCCCTCCAGACACCAAATGGCCTGGATATCCAAATGGCCTCACAGTGCCTGACACTACCTGCATAAGACCATCATAAGAGGAGGAAAAGATCAAGACATCAAAAGTAAAAGAGAGACTGATTGAAATGGGGGGGGGGTATGATGGAGAATGGAGTTTCAAAGGGGTAAATGGGGGGAGGGAGGGTATTACCATGGGGTATTTTTTTATAATCATGGAAGTTGTTAATAAAAAATTAAAAATTTTTAAAAAAGAATTGGTTTCTGAGAGGCATGCAAGTAGGAAAGATGTCAAATGATTTTTGGCCATTGTTTGGATTTGGACATACTCTGCAACAGGCCATAGTTTGTTACTCTGAACTAACCGTACATCACATTCTCCTTGATGGTTCTTGTTATGCTGTTTTGTGAACCTGTAGGAAACAAGTGCTTTTTATCTTGAAATTCAACAAACGGAGAGAATAAGCATAGAATAATGCATTCTATGTAGCCATGTCATTGTGAATAACCATTTCTTGCATATTTAGCCATTTTAATTTTTTTTTAATTTTTCTCCTCTGTTGCTACACAAAACCGATCGAAGGAAAGTAAATCAGTTTTACAATCTGTATACCTAAAAGCAGGTACTACCCTTCATTTTACTGACTTGTTTAAATGATTCACTTTTGTAAGAATCAGGTGGCATTATGCTTGTTATACAATGCATGTTGGTATGTGACATAACAGGAAACAGTATTGTATGATATATTTATAAATACTATAAAACTATTGTGTTTCATGCACTCAGAAATAAATTCTCCCAGCTGGTTCGACCTTTGCAGATACCCACACTGTACTCTCATGTCATGCTTTACTTAGCCAGCATGGAAACTTTTTTAAAGTTTCTTTTGTATTTTTATTTACTTATTTATTAGAGACAAAGAACAGGAGAGAGAGAGAGAGTGAGAATCGGCGTGCCAGGGCCTCTAGCCACAGCAAAACTCCAGATGCATGCGCCACCATGTGCATCTGGCTTACGTGGGTCCTGGAGAATTGAACCTGGGTCCTTAGGCTTCGCAGGCATGCACCTTAACTGCTAAGCCATCTCTCCAGCCCTAGAATCTTTTTTAGTGTGGATAACTAATTTCAAATTCTTTTCCATTTGGAAGCAATGGACAGATCACTATAGTTCTGGCTTTTCTCTGATAACACGTTTACTTTTAAGGTTACAGTAAAGAAAAGTTTTAACCAAGGTAAATGGAAATAGCATCTTAATTTTCCATGGTTATGATGGAACTAATGTGCTTAATACATATATTTACCACTGGAATTCTAAAATAAAATTTTAAATAAACCAGCTAATTACTGGAAAAAGGCATTTTACCTAGTTATTTTAGTATGTGGTGTAATAGTAGTAATTTCAAATTTAGGAGCTGCTTTAACAGTTAACAGAATATGCCTTCTCTGTAATGTCTAGAAGTAGAAGCAGTTTATTAGGAGTTTCTACAGGTATTTTTAAATAGAACAAAAGGGGACTGGA
Organism: Dipus sagitta; assembly: GCA_036346955.1. Taxonomy (NCBI): domain Eukaryota; kingdom Metazoa; phylum Chordata; class Mammalia; order Rodentia; family Dipodidae; genus Dipus; species Dipus sagitta. The sequence goes on from CM070773.1 coordinate 9,034,135, forward strand.
GAGATGGCTTAGCAGTAAGGCACTTGCCTGCAAAGCCAAAGGACCCAGGTTCGATTCCTTAGGACCCACGTAAGTTGTTGCACAAGGTGGTGCATGTCTCTGGAATTTGTTTGCAGTGGCTAAAGGCCCTGGTGTGCCCATTCTCTCCCTCCCTCTCTCTCTCTCTCTCTCATAAATAAATAAAAATAGTAAATCTTAAAAAAAAAAAAAGACAGGGCTGGAGAGATGGCTTAGTGGTTAAGCGCTTGCCTGTGAAGCCTAAGGACCCCAGTTCGAGGCTCAATTCCCCAGGACCCACGTTAGCCAGATGCACAAGGGGGCACACGCATCTGGATTGTTTGCAGTGGCTGGAGGCCCTGGCGCGCCCATTCTCTCTCTCTCTCTCTCATTCTCTCTCTGTCTGTTGCTCTCAAATAAATAAATAAAAATGAACCAAAAAATTAAAAAGAAAAAGACACCTGCATTGGCATTGGGAAATGGCTCAGTGGTTAAAAGCACTTGCTTGCAAAACCTGCCAGCCTAGGTTCAGTTACCCAGTATCCACATAAAGCCAGACCTAAAAAGTGGTGTATGTGTCTGGAGTTTGTTGGTGAAACGGAGTACAGTTAGGGTGACTGAATGTAAAAAAGGCAGGAAAGCCCGCACTTGCTAGAAATCAAAGATGATCTTACTTCTTATCTCTTGCCTAGTTCCCTAGACCTGTTTTTCCACAAACAACCAGGGAGGGAGTTCTTTCATAGGATTTAAACATTGTGGTTGTTCAAGTTCAGCCCCCAGAACTTGTTGTCAGGCTGGCTTCTTCCTGAGACAGCTCCTAGCCCTAGCCAGCCAGCTGTCCCTATGGGTCACCTGAGCTGGAAGACAGCCCACCACTATAAGGTTATAATTATCTTTGCAAGGGGAGGGCTCACTCTGTGACCACTTGGGACCTTCCAGCTGTGGGGCAGTTTTGCCCTCAGCAGTGCCTGGGCTGGCTGGGCCCAGACCCAGCAGGGTTGAGCCAAGGGAGGAACCCCCAGCCCTTACTCTCCACATGGGCTCTTTACCCACATGGCAGGAGCTCCTTGAACTTTCTTTTCTTTCCATGGTGTTCCCAGGCCCTCCATGTAGCCTCTTTAGCATGTGGGTGTCTTTCCTTGGCTCTGTACTTCCCTCAATAAATAAAATGATTTTTAATAATTATCCTTCTCAGTGTTTTTTATTCAAATAAGTAAATAATTTTGTTTGTTTGTTTTTTCAAGGTAGGGTCTCACTCTAGCCCAGGATGACCTGGAATTCACTATGTAATCTCAGGGTGGCCTCGAACTCATAGTGATCCTCCTACCTCTGCCTCCCGAGTGCTGGGATTAAAAATATGTACCACCATGCCTGGCAATATTTTTTATTTATTTATTTGAGAGAAAGATAGAGAGAGAGAGAGGCAGATAGAGAGAATGGACACGCCAGGGTCTCCAGCTGCTACAAACGAACTAGACGCATGTGCCACCTTGTGCATCTGGCTTATGTGGGTCCCAGAGAATAGAACCTGGGTCCTTTGGCTTTGCAGGCAAGTGCCTTAGCTGCTAAGCTAGCTCTCCAGCCATAAATATATATAAAAAAAAAAGACATCCCCCCCCTCTCTTACCAACCAACGAAAACTGAACAGGAGTTCTAGTCAACCTGGCTACTTCCCTGAGCATCAGCCCACACCTCCAGAAGGGCGTCATTTGGGTCTCTGTACAAGAACAGGAAACCTCCATACCTTCCTATCACCCAGGTTAAGCAACTTGCCCAGAGGCAGTGAGTGGTAAGACAAAGGACAAGCTTGGGCCATAGAGCCTGGTGTCACAGCACCCTGTTTTCCAGCCAGCACCTCTTGGTGGATGGGGCAAACGGCCCCAGCTTCCTGTATGACTGCCGTCACCATCCCACAGTTCAGAATCGTTCTTGAACAAGGGACGGCAGGTGCAAGGTGCAGGGTGTGTTCTGGGGGGGCTTGGATCCACAGTCCAGACTCCCACCTGCTGCCTCTCCACCCATGTGCTGTTTATCCCAGACTGACTCCCACAATTCCCTCCTGTAAGCATGAAGGGAAAGAGGAAAGTCGGGAGAAGGGCTGGAGAGATGGTTCAGTGGTTAAGGCCCTTGCTTGCCCTAGACCTAGAGGTCTAGGACCTAGAGGGCCTAGCATGCCCATTGTCTCTGTTTTTCTCTCACTCTCTGCTTGCAAATAAATAAAGTTTTTTTTTTTTTTTTTTTATTTGAGAGAAAGAGGCAGAGAGAGAGAGAGAGAGAGAGAGAGAGAGAGAGGATGGGCACTCCAGGGCTCCAGCAGCTACAAACAAACTCCAGACACGTGTACCACCTTGTGTATATGGCTTATGTGGGTCCTGGTGAATCAAACCTGGGTCCTTTGGCTTTGAAGGCAAGCACCTTAACCACTAAACCATCTCTTCAGCCCAATAAAAAAGGGTTGTTTTTATTTTTTTTTGGTTTTTCAAGACAGGGTCCCACTCTAACCCAGGCTGACCTGGAATTCACTATGTAGTCTCAGGGTGGCCTAGAACTCACAGCAATCCTTCTACCTCTGCTTCCTGAGTGCTGGGATCAAAGGTATGCACCACCACACCCAGCTCTCATAAAAATATTTTTAGGGCTGGGGAAATGGCTTAGCGGTTAAGGCATTTGCCTGTGAATCCTAAGGATCTTGGTTTGATTCCCCAGGACCCATGAAAGCCAGGTGCACAAAGGGGCACATGCATCTGGAGTTCGTTCACAGTGTCTAGAGGCTCTGACATGCCCATTCTCTCTTTCTCTTTCTGCCTCTTTCTTTCTCTCTCTCTCTCTCTCAAATAAATAAATAAGAAATTGAAAAAAATTTTAAGCAAGATAGTTCAAGCCAAAGGAAGGGTAGGACTGCTTACAATGCACACTTCCAGACACAAAATGGCCTGGATATTCATGACCTCGCAGTGCCTGACACTACCTACACAGGACCATCTTTTTTTTTTTTTTTTGGTTTTTCAAGGTAGGGTTTCACTTTAGCCCAGGCTGACCTGAAATTCACTATGGAGTCTCAGGGTGGCTTCAAACTCACAGCAATCCTCCTACCTCTGCCTCCCGAGTGCTGGGATTAAAGGCGTGCGCCACCACGCCCGGCCCAACAGGACCATCTTAATAGGAAGAAAAGATGATGACATCAAAAGTAAAAAGGGACTGATTGAGGGGGGGGGATATTACAGAGGGTGGAGCGTGGGGGGAGGGAGAATGACCATGGCTTATTGTCTATAATTATGGAAGCTGTCAATAAAAAAAAAAAAAGATAGTTCAAGCTAGGCCTGATGGTGCACACCTTTAATCCCAGAACTCAGGAGGCTGGGTAGGAGGATGATCACTATGATTTTAAGACCAGCCTGAAGTTACAGTGTGAATTCCAGGTCAGCCTAGGCTAGAATGAGACCGTGCTTTGGAAAAAGAAAACATTAAAAGTAGATAAATCTTTCAGTCACACCTGAGTGATAATTTGTAGTTGTCTTTCACCAACATAAGCAGCACCATGCCAGAAATCACTAATTTTTTGGTTTTTTGAGGTAGGGTCTCACTCTAGCCCAAGCTGACTTGGAATGCACTATGGAATCTCAGGGTGGCCTCAAACTCATGGCAATCCTCCTACCTCTGCCTCCTGAGTGCTGGAATTAAAGGTGTGCGCCACCACGCCTGGCTCAGAAATCACTAATTTTTTTCAAAATACTCAACCTTCTAAATTAAACAACCTTTTTCAAGAAGCATAAGGTACTTTTAAAAGAAGAATGTGGGCTAGAGAGATGCTCCGGGTTAAGGCGCTTGCTTGCAAAGCCAAAGTACCTAGGTCCAATTCCCCAGGACCCACATAAGCCAGACACACAAGATGGCACATGCATCTGGAGTTCATTTGCAGTAGCTGAAGGCCTTGGTGCACCCATTCTCCCTCCTGTCTCTGCCTCTTTCCCTCTCTCTCTAATGAACAAAATAATTTTTAAAAAATAAGTAAAGAAGAAGAAGGCACTGGGTGTGGTGGCGCATGCCTTTAATCCTGGGCCTTGGATTTCTGTGGCCTATTTAATCTTTAATCAGGAGTAGGAGGATCACTGTGAGTTGGAGGCCAACCTGAGATTACATAGTAAATTCCAGATCAGCCTGGGCTAGAGTGAGACTCTACCTCGAAAAGAAGAAGGAGGAGAGGGGAGGGAGGGGAAGGGAGAGGGGGAAGAGAAGAAGAAGAGAGGAGGAGGAGGAGGAGGATGAAGGAAGGGCTGGAGAGATGGCTTAGCAGTTAAGACACTTGGTTGCAAAGCCCAAGGACCCATGTTCAACCCCCCAGATCCCACATAAGCTAAACGCACATGGTGGTGCATGCATCTGGAGTTTTCATTTGCAGTGGCTGGAGGCCCTGGCATGCCCATTCTCCCTCTCTCTCTCTCTCTCTCTCTCTCTCATAAATAAATAAAAATATTTTTTTCAATTATTACAAAACAAATAAATAATAGCAAAGAGTAAGGTGGGAGCTGGGGAAATGGCTCAGTGAATAAAGCTGGAATTCTGTCCCCAGGCCCAAATAAAAATCTGGATTCCGGGCTGGAGAGATGGCTTAGTGCTTAAGCGCTTGCCTGTGAAGCCTAAGGACCCTGGTTCAAGGCTCAATTCCCCAGGACCCACATTAGCCAGATGCACAAGGGGGCTCATGCATCTGGAGTTCGTTTGCAGTGGCTGGAGGCCCTGGTGTGCCCATTCTCTCTCTCTATCTGCCTCTTTCTCTCTCTGTCTGTCTGTTGCTCTCAAATAAAAAAAAAAATAGTATTTTTTAAAAATCTGGATTCCAAGGCCGGCTTCTGTAATTCCAGTACACCGATGCTGATGTCAAGATGGGAGACAGAAATAGGAGACTTTCCCAGAAGCTTCTGGGGATTTTGCTTCTGGTTTACTGAAATGTAAAAAGACTCAGGCTGGAGACATGGCTTAGTGGTTAAGGCACTTGTCTTTGTAAGCCTAAGAACCCAAGTTCGATTCCCCAGTACCCATGTAAGCCAGATGCCCAAAAGAGCACATACATGCATCTGGAGTTCATTTGCAGTGACTGGAGCCCCTGGTGCACCCCATTCTCTTTCTCACCTCCCCTCTCTCTCTTCCTTTCCTCTGTCTCTTTCAAATAAATAAATAAATAAAAGTAAAATATTTTTAAACAAAATATTTTAAATATTTATTTGAAAGAGAGAAATAGCCAGAGGGAGGGTGACAGAGATAGAGAGAGAGAGAGAGAGAATAGGTACACCAGGGCCTCCAGCCACTGCAAACAAACTCCAAATGTGTGTGTTCCCTTGTGCATCTGGCTTACATAGGTCTTGAGGAATTGAACCTGGATCCTTTGGCTTTGCAGGCAAGCACCTAAACCTCTAAGCCATCTCTCCAGTCCATAAATAAAAGTAAAATATTTTCTTAAAAAATATGGGCATCAAAACATTACAGGCCATTGCCAAGGCTTTTGGTTTCCCACCAGGAATAGATGGTAAGACCCTATTGCTGAAGACTCCACATACTTGGGCTGCAAGGTCACTGAGAAATCCTGCTGGAGCTGAGCTGAAAACCTCTTCCATGTAGAACAGCTGACAGAAAGCTGGAAAAAGCCACGCTGCATGCAGTTCAATGAGAGAGAGAGAGAGAAATCACCAGTGAAGATACTCAACGGTGGACACTGCAAGCCTTATATTTGGCCAGCCAGGCCAAATGAGTCAATGGGTGCAATAGTGGCACATCTGTTATGGGGGAAACCAACCGACATGTAATTTGACTGGAGGCCCACTCCATGGGAGGGAATATATCCCTGATACTGAAAAACCTACAACAGGGGTAGTCATAAGCCCTATGGTATAATCTCTGCTGGTGTCTGGCTAAATGTATATACTATGCTCACCAAGCTGCCCAGTAAGCACAACTCTTAATGTTCATACCCATATATTAATGCTACTCTTACTTTTGGTTAGAGAACCTTCTCTTTTCAGATGGCAGAGACCTTGGAATGACTCAGAAGGCACCATGGTGCTGAGAAGACATGACAGAGGAGCGCCCAGCACTGAAATATCTCTATCACACCTTCCAAGGCTCAGGGTCCATTGCAGAAGAGGTGGCAGAAAGAATGTAAGAGCCAAAGGAAGGGTAGGACTCCTTACAATGTGCTCCTCCAGGCACAAAATGGCCTGGATATCCATGACCTCATAGTGCCTGACACTACCTACACAAGACCATCATAAGAGGAGGAAAAGATAATGACATCAAAATAAAAGAGAGACTGATTGAGAGAGGGAGGGGATATGATGGAGGGTGGATTTGTGATGGGGAAAGGGAAGGAATTATCATGGTTTATTGTCTATAATTATGGAAGTTGTCAATAAAAATAAATAAAATTTAAAAGGCGTGGTGGTGGACACCTTTAATCCCAGCACTCTGGAGGCAGAGGTAGGAGTATCACCGTGAGTTCAAGGCCACCCAGAGTCTATGTAGTGAATTTCAGATCAGTCTGGGCTAGAGTGAGATCCTACCTACCTGGAGAAACAAAACAAAACAAAACCAAACAAAACAAAAAGCTAGGCGTGGTAGCACACACCTTTAATCCCAGCACCTGGGGAGGCAGAAGGAGGAGAGAGAGAAAACCACATTTTTTTTTTTCTTTTTTTGATGTTTTGAGGTAGGGTCTTACTCTGGCCCAGGCTGACTTGGAATTAACTATGTAGTCTCAGAGTGGCCTCAAACTAACTCATGGTGATCCTCCTACCTCTGCCTCCCAAGTGCCCAAATGCTGGGATTAAAGGCATGTGCCGCCACGCCAGGCCTCAAAAATATTTTCTTAAAAATATACAAAGACTCCTTGTTAGGACCGGCTCTGGAGGAATCCCCTTGCCTTCCCGCCTGCCTCTCAGACTCTGCCCACACGATGGTGACACACTCACTCCCTGGCACAGTGAACCCTAGATCAACTGTTCTCACTGGGACACGCCATCTGTTTCCACAGGTGTTCCCCTCCTACTTGTAAAGTGTGGGCACCTGGGGACGAGTTCCAACAAGGGTCAGTCTGCCTTCTGGGAAATCCCAAAGATGTAGGGTGTTGGTATATGCTGTGGTCCAAGCCAGCTCAGGACCAGGTGCAGCGGGTGGGCCCTGTGTGTGGTCGAGGCCTCCCCTTCTGGATCTTCCTATGCCTCTAAGATTCAGGTAAACCTCTGCTCTGGGGCAGAGGAGATGGCTCAGGGTTCAAGATGCTTGCATTGCAAAGCCTGTCCACCTTAGTTCAAACCCCAGCCTCCACATAAAGCAAGCTGGGCATTTGATGAAAGTGGTAATGAACTCCAGACGCATGTGTCACTTTGTGCGTCCAGCTTTACACAGGTACTGGGGACTTGAACCTGTGTCATTTGGCTTTTCTGGCAAACGCCTTAATCACTAAGCCATTTTTCCAGCTCAATTGTCTTTTTATTTTTTGGGGGGGAGGGGTTCCAGGTAGGGTCTCACTCTAGCTCAGGCTGACCTAAAATTCACTGTGTAGTCTCAGGCTGGTCTCAAACTCACAGCGATCCTCCTACATCTGCCTCTGGAGTGGTGGGATTAAAGGTATGCACCACCACAACACCAGGCTTCCCATCTCCTTAAAAAAAAAAAAAAAAATATATATATATATATATATATATATATATATATATACAATTTATTTATTTATTTGAGAGAGAGAAAGAGGCAAAGAGAGAGAGAATGAGTGCGCCAGAGCCTCCAGCCACTGCAAAGGAACCCCAGATGCATGCACCCCCTTGTGTATCTGGCTTATGTGGGTCCTGGAGAATCAAACTGGGATCCTTGGCTTTGCAGGCAAACGCTTTAACCGCTAAGCCATCTCTCCGGCCCCCTATCACCTGTTTTTTTTTTTTTAATTATTTTATATATTTGAGAGAGAGAAAGAGAGAACCGACGCACCAGGGCCTTCAGCCACTGCAAACAAACTACACATGCATGTGCCACTTTGTGTATTGACTTATGTGAATCCTGGGGAATCGAACCTAGGTCCTTTGGCTTTGCAGGCAAGTGCCTTAACCGCTAAGTCATCCCTCTATCCCCCCCATATCCTTTAAAAATATATATATAGCTGGGCTGGAGAGATGGCTTAGCAGTTAAGGTACTTGCCTGTGAAGCCTAAGGATCCAGGTTCGATTCTCCAGGTCCCATGTAAGCCAGATGCACATGGTGGCGCATGCAGTGGTTGGAGTCCCTGGCATGCACATTCTCTCTCTTTCTCTCTCTCTCTCTCTCTCTGATAAACAAATAAAAATAAAAATATTTTTTTAAAAATTAGCTTTTGCTTGTATGTTGTGTGTAATATGCTGTGGTGTGTGCACATGTATGTGCCCTTGTGGTGCCCCACATGCTTGCCTGTGGCAAGGCTTGCTTGCCTGTGGAGACTGGAGAGGAACTTCGGGTGACCAAACCATTGCTCTTCCCCATGGTCTTGTTTTGAGCTGGAGTCTCCTTTTGCCAGTTCTGGAGCTTTCGGGGTTCAGGACTGGGGATACAGATCTGGCTGTTTTACTTGGGGTCTGGAGATTTTAACTGAGGCAATCTTAGAACCCCTCGGGCTTTCAAAGGAAACACACCTAACCACTGAGCCATCCCTCCAGCCTGCCATGACCTTGTAGACTGTGCCCTAGTGCTGAGGATGTACCTCCGTGGTACAGTACTTGCCTGGCTGGCACGAAATACTGGGTTCAACTCTAGCACCACACAAGCCAGGAGTCGTGGCACATACCTGTAATCCCAGCAGTTAGGAGTTACAGGCGGGAGGATCAAAAGTTCAAGGTCATCCTTAGCGATGTAGTCAGTTTGAGGCTAACTTGGCAACATGAGACCCTGTCTCAATAAATAAATAAATAAATAAATAAATAAATAAATAAATAAATAAATAAAACCACGAGCTTGGTGTGGTGGCTCATGTCTTTACTCCTAGTATTACTCAGGATTGCCTCAAGTTTGAAGCCAGCCTGGGTTACAGAGTTAGTTTCAGTTCCAGATTAGCCTTAGTGTGGACTAGAGTGAGACCCTGTCTTTTTAAAACAACAGGGCTGGAGAGGTGGCTCAGCAGCTAAAGTGTTTGCCTGCAAAGCCTAATGACCTGGGTTCAATTCCCCAGTATCCTCATAAAGCCAGTTGCAAAAAGTGGTGCATGTACCTGCCGTTTCCAGTTTCCTTGGTGCGCCCATTCTGTCTCTCTTTCTCTTTCTCATTCTCTGTTTGCAAATAAATAAATATTTAAAAAAGAAAGAAAAACACATAAAATAAAAATAAAATCATGCATCTGTTCCCTCTGTTCGTACAAGCCCCCTCCCTCCTTGCTCAGAGAAGGGCTAGCAGGCAAAACCCACTGAAAACCCAAGTCTGGCCCTACTGGTGTTCCCAGTCGGCCCAGTGCTATCCAAGGGAAGCAGGGCACAGCCCTCAAGGCCTCTGCCACCCACTCAGTGGCCCAAGCTGGGCTTCTATTTCCGGCTCTTATTTCCTTTGACACTGAAGACGCATTGCCAAGTGGGCATCTCCACGTGTGCCTCCCCACTCAAATGCTTTCTTTTTTGCCCAAGCTGGAATTTGATTCTTTTTTTTTTTTTTTTTTTCCTTTTGGTTTTTTGAGGTAGGGTCTCACTCTAGCTCAGACTGACCTGGAATTCACTATGTAGTCTCAGGGTGGCCTCGAACTCACGGCGATTATCTGGGATTAAAGGTGTGCACCACCACACCCGGCTGATTCTTTTGTTGTTGTTCTGTGTGTGTGTGTGTGTGTGTGTGTGTGTGTGTGTGTGTGTGTTTTAATTTTTAAATTTATTTTAGAAAGTGAGATAGAAGAAAGACAGACAGTGAGAATGGGCACACCAGGGCCTCCAGCCACTGCAAACGAACTCCAGAAGCGTGTGCCCCTTGTGCAGCTGGCTTACGTGGGTCCTGGGGAATCGAACCTTTGGCTTCGCAGGCAAGCACCTTAACCACTAAGCCATCCCTCCAGACCCTGGTTTTGTTTTTTTTTTTTGGTCCGAGGTAGGGTCTCAGTAGCGCAGGCTGGACCTGGTGACTCAACTCTGTGCTCCAGGCTGGCCTCACGGCGATCCTCCTACCTCGGCCCCCTGAGCGCTGGGACTAAAAGGCCACCACCAGCCGGGCTGACCACAGGCTCTTTGTTCCCCATGCTCGTGACTCGGCGTCACGCGCAGGATGACGAGTCCCCGGTCTCGGGGAGGGGGGGGGACCCTTCCGGGTTCTGTCCCCGTCACGTGGCGCCCGGGGCGGAGCCGGACTCGGGCTCTTAAGCCAGCGGCGAGGGTGGGGACGGCGGTGGTCGGGGTCGTCTTGGAGCCGCCGACATGATGTGCGGAGGGCCCACCGCCACGAAGCCCGCCACGGCCGACACGCAGGCGATTGCGGACAAGGTGAGGTTCGGGGACAGGAGGCCCGGGACAGGGCAGGCCGGCGGGGACCGCGGGCACCGGGGCCGCACCGCCTCCCCAGCGCCTGGCCGCAGGGCGCCGGCTCCCTCAGCTCAGCCGTCCCCGCGGGGCTCGGGGCGCGGCCGTACCCGCCGCTCGGACCCGGTGCTGGGCCGGCCTGCGGGATTCCAGGACCGGGAGCTGGACGGGGTCCGTGGCTGCTCGCCCGCCGAGCCCGGGAAATACGCGCTGGGCTGGCGGAGGGTCGCGATGGCCACTGAGAGCCGGGCAGAGGCGGGCAGCGCTGGGTGGCCCCGCGGGGCAGATGCTCGGGTGAGCTGCAACAGTGGCGCATCCTCGGAGCGCAGCCCACGGGACAGACAAACCGACGGACAGACAGAATGGGCTTGCCAGGGCCTCCAGCCACTGCAAACAAACTCCAGATGCATGCGCCCCCTTGTGCATCTGGCTTACGTAGGTCCTGGGGAATTGAACCTGGGTCCTTTGACTTTGCCTTAACCGCTGAGCCATCTCTCCAGCCCTCAAAGTTTTTTGTTTGCTTTAACTAGGTAGGAGAGGTCAAGGGCTGGTGCCTCAGTTTCTCCATCTGCACCAGCGTGTTAGACCTGAGTGGAAGAGACTGATAAGAGCAGGAGTCAGTTTGTTGAGTTAGAGCGCTCACCTGGTAGCTGGTTAGCAAAACCCAGATTCTTCACAAGCCAGAGATCGCTCAGGGTCTTGAGCAAGAAGAAGAAAAGTCACTTTCTTTTCTACTTTCTTGCCTTGCTGCCTCCTCCCAAGCCCTCAGGCAAGACACATGACTGACCAAGCAAGCCAACCTGTCTGCACTTGAATATTTTGGGTGATTTAGGCTGTGACTTGAAAGGGTGGGGCTGTGAGTCAATACCATGAGACCCTGAAAATGAGGAATTGGTCCAAACACATTTGCCAGGCTATTTGAGTGAACCATGCGGGGGGGGGGGGGGGGCAATAGTGTGCCTCAGCTGGGCATGGTGGCACACGCCTTTAATCCCAGCTCAGGAGGCAGAGGTAGGATTGCAGCGAGTTTGAGGACACCCTGAGACTCCATAGTGAATTCCAGGTGGGCTTGGGCTAGAGTGAGACCCTACCTCAAACTCCCGCCTCCCCCCCCAAAAAAAATAGTGCCTCACCCTCTTCAACCAGGCCTGTGCAGCACTCTTTTTTTTTCCTTTTTCTTATATTTAATTTGTCATATATAAGGTTTTTATATACAATCAGTGTGCATTTTAACAGTTCATAATAAAAGTCAATCAAGTCTATCTAAATTGTTAACCTGGCTGCATAGCACATTTGACATTATTGCCCACATAAAAAAGGGAAAACAAATGGATTTACAATAACTTTTGGCCATTTTGGGTTCTGAAGAGTTCATACACCTATCCTTTTAAACCAAACTGTGCAGCACTCTTATCCTAAGTCCCTCCTCAGCTTGGACCAAAGAGTTAGTTCTCTCATGCACACGCAGGCGGTGGTAGCTTTGTCTTGGAGGAATGAAGGCGAAAAAGGTGGGGCAGTGTGGACTCCCAAGTTCTCACTGGGTGGGTGTGATCCCACTGTGCAGGTGAGAAGAGAAATGGAGAGCCACCACCTCCCCTCTGCAGACAACTAACCCCCATGCTCCCTGGCCATCCTCCTTCCTAGACTCCAGTCTAACTTATATGTCAGGCCCTCCCTGAAGACTGAGCAGGTGGAAGAGCCCCTTGGGAGAGACAGAGAGAGGGGGAGAGAGAGAGAATGAATGAATTCCAGATGCATGTGTCACTTGGTACATCTGCCTTTATGTGGGTACTGGAGAATTGAACCTGGGTCCTTTGGTTTTTCCTGCAAGTATCTTAACTGCTAAGCCAGCTCTCTAGCTCTGATTTTTTTTCAAGGTAGTGTCTCACTCTAGCCCAGGCTGACCTGGAATTCACTATGTAATCTCAGGGTGGCCTTGAACTCACAGCGATCCTCCTACCTCTGCCTCCTGAGTGCTGGGATAAAAGGCATGCGCCACCATGCCTGGCTGAAAAGATTGAATTTTAAAAATGAATTTTAAATGTGGTTCAGTGATAAGAGAGTGTGTGCTTAGAATGTACAAGGTCCTGAGTTTAATTTCCAACACCAAGAAGTGTATCAGTATATTAGTTAAAAATGATAACACAGATTCGGGCGTGGTGGTATGCACCTTTAATCCCAGAGCTCACAAGCCAGAGGTAGGAGGATTGCCAAGAGTTCGAGGCCACCCTGAGACTACAGAGTGAATTGCAGGTCAGCTTGAGATAGAGTGAGAACCAACCTAGAAAAACAAGAAAAAAGGAAAGAAAAAAAAAACAGAAACACAGCCTTTTATTTATTTTATTTTTTCTTTAATTTTTATTTATGTATTTGAGAGAGTGAGGAAGAGGCAGAGAGAGAGAGAGAGAGAAAGGGTGCTGCAGGGCCTCTCGCCATTGCAAATGAACTCCAGATGCATGTGCCGCCTGGTGCATCTGGCTGAATGGGTCCTGGGGAATCGAACTGACGTCCTTTGGCTTTGTAGGCAAGTGCCTTAATCTCTAAGCCATCTCTCTAACCCCAAAACACACAGCCTTTTAAATGAACTATTAGCATGTTAAGTGAAAAAAAAGAAGCCAGGATATAAAGTTGTAAGAGAATGGCAAAGATATCAAAATGTCTCCTGCCCAAGAAAGTGTGAATGAATGTCACTGAGCTTGAGCAGAAGGAAGGAGAACGCTTTCCATCTCTCCTCCAGGACCACAGCCTGCTGGGTCCACAGCTGGGCCGAGCAGCACGGATAAGGGTTGGTGGGCGCAAGCTGGGGGAAGGGCTCCTGGCAGGCCAGAAGCCACCTGCTGCTGAGACTCAGTCCTGAGGTTCTGCCCCCTTCTAGGTGAAGTCCCAGCTTGAGGAGAAGGAAAACCGGAAGTTCTCCGTCTTTAAAGCTGTGTCTTACAGGAGCCAGGTAGTGGCCGGCACCAACTACTTCATCAAGGTAGGTCCTGGGTGCTGAGAAGAAAGCGGCTCAGGTAGGCCGGGGGTCATGGCCTCGGCCACCAGGAAGAGTGCTCCCGGGATCCCCTCTGAGGTGGCCCCCTTAGAGGAGCAGCATGCAGGGGGGAGCACGTGTGTGTGTGTGTGTCTCAGGAGGAGGGGCGAATATGGGTGCCAGGGACTGGTGTTGGAAGAGGATAGGAATTGTCACCAGCCCACTTGCTATGACCTGTGCTCGCTTACCTGTTCCGAGGCTCACTGCAGCCCAGAGCCTGGGGTGCAAACGTCACCTCTCCTCACTGGTCCCCCCTCTCTCTCTGCAGGTTGACGTCGGTGATAATGAATTCATGCACCTGAGGGTGTTCCAAAGTCTCCCTCATGAGAACAAGCCACCAACCTTGCATGCCTACCAGACCAAGAAGGCCGAGCACGACGAGCTGGGCTACTTCTAACTCCTCAGTCCCTGTGCGCGTGCCTAGTAATTTTAATGTGTCCTCTGTGTTGGGGACCAAGAATTAAATGCCACCCCTCCTCTGTGGCTCTGACTTGGAGAAGATGGGGTTAAGCTTTTCTCCTGTGCTTTTCAAACTCTTTTGTATTTTCCCTCTCATTAATGATGTTAATTTTACTTTCAAACAGTATGACACATAATTACTCTGTAAATATATATTTTTGAGGTCACAAAATGTCTCGTTGTTTTGAATTTTGTTTTGGTGTATGTAGGGTAAATGTTATGTTATGTGACATGTGCCATATGTTGGTGTGTGCAAATGTGTGTGCCCCTGCATGTGTAGATACCAGAGGAGAATGTGAGTGTCCAGTGTCCTTTTTTTTTTCTCCTGACATAGGGTCTCGCTGTAGTTCACGCTGACCTGGAATTCACTATGTAGTCTCAGTGTGGCTCACAGCAATTCTCATACCTGTGCCTTCTGCGTGCCAGGATTGAAGGTGTGCACCACCACACCTGTATACTCAACTTTCTCTTATCTCTCTTTTTTTTTTTCTTTTGAGATAGGGTCTCGCTGTAGCCCAGGCTGACCTGAAATTCACTGTGTAGTCTCAGGATGGCCTTGAATTCATGGTGATCCTCCCACCTCTGCCTCTCCAGTGCTGGGGTTAAGGGCGTGCCCTTTCTTTTTATTAATTCATTTATTTATTTTAATTATTTTTATTTATTTATTTGAGAGAGGAAAAGAGAGAAAGAGGCAGATAGAGAATGGCACTCAGGGCCTCCAGCCACAGCAAATGAACTTCAGACGCATGTGTACCTGGTGCATCTGGCTTATGTGGGTCCTGGGGAGTTGAACCTGGGCCCTTTGGCTTTGCAGGCAAATGCCTTAATGGCTAAGCCATCTCTCCAGCCCATTTTTGTTTTTATTTATTTGAAAGAGGCAGAGAGAATGGGCATGCCAGGGTCTTTAGAAGCCAGAAGTGAACTTCAGACACATGCGCCACCTTGTGCATGGTCCTAGGGAACTGAACCTGGGTCCTTTGGCTTTGCAGGCAAATGCCTTAATGGCTAAGCCATCTCTCCAGCCCTCTTTTCTCTCTTTCTCTCTCTCGTTTTTCGATACAGGGTCTCCCTCTAGCTCAGGCTGTCCTGGAATTCACTCTGTAGTCTCAGGGTGGCCTGGAACTCATGGCAATCCTCCTACCTCTGCCTCCCGAGTGCTGGGATTAAAGGTATGCAACACCATGCCCAGCTCTTTTCTCTCTCTCTCTCCTTTTAATATTTTGTTTATTTGAGAAAGAACAAAGAAAAAGAGGTAGAATGAGTATGGACATGTCAGGGCCACTTGCCCCTGCAAACAAACTCCATACATGTGGCACTTTGTGGACCTGGCTTCTTTTGTATGCAGTACTGGAGAATTAAACCTGGGCCAGGTCAAGCCAGCCAGCTTTGCAAGCAAGCATCCTTAACCACTGGGAAATCTCCCCAGAAGGATTCATTTTGTTTCATATATATATATACATACATACATAATCCTCCTACCTCTGCTTCCTGAGTGATGGGATTAAAGGCGTGCACCGCCATGCCCTGTGCATATGTCATCTTTCTTTTTTAAAAAATTTTTATTTTTCTTTATTTATTTGAGAGAGACAGACAAAGAGGCAGAGAGAGCACGAGAATAGGTGCACCAGGGCCTCCAGCCACTGCAGACAAACTCCAGATGCATGTGCCACCTTGTGCATCTGGCTTATGTGGGTCCTGGGGAATCGAGTCTCGTAGGCTTTATAAGCAAGTGCTTAACTGCTAAGCCATCTCTCCAACCCATATGTAATCTTTTTAAAAAAACCTCAGTAGCCAGACATGTTGGCGCACACACACACATGAAAAAAAAAAAAAAAAAAAGTCCCAGTCTAGAGGGCTGGAAAGACAGCTCAGCTGTTAAAGGCACCTGCTTGCAAATCCTGAGGTTCCAGGTTTGATTCCCCAGTACCCACATAAAGCCAGATGTACCAAGTGGCATATGGCATCTGGAATTCATTCTCTCCCTCTGTCAAATAAATAAATAATTTTTAAAAAAGCTAGGGGCTGGAGATATGGCTTAGTGGTTCAGGTGCTTGCCTGTGAAGCCAAAGGATCTAAGCTCAATTCTCCAGGACCCATGTTAGCCAGTTGCAGTTAGCCAGTGGTACACATATCTGGAGTTCATTTGCAGTGGCTAGAGGCCCTGACACACCCATTCTGTATCTGCCCCTCTCTCTGCCTGTCTCTCTCTCTCAAAGTAAAAAACAGAATATTTTAAAAAGTAAGTCAGGAGTGGTAACACACTTGGGAGGCAGAGGTAGGAGGATAGCCATGAGTTCAAGGCCACCCTGAGACTACATAATGAATTCCAGGTCAGCCTAAGCTAGAGCGAGACCCTACCTTGGAAAACCAAAGGGGAAAAAAAAAAGTAAAAAGTTGTTGGATGCGGTGGTGCACACCTTCAATGCCAGCACTCAGGAGGCCAGGCAGAAGGATCAAAGTGAGTTTGAGGCCAGCCTGAGACTCAATAGTGAATTCCAGGTTAGCCTGGGCTACAATGAGACCCTACCTGAGGGGGGGAAAAAGAACTAATGCCATTAAGAGTGCCACTTTGGTGCTGGAGACATGGCTAAGTTGCTGGAGGCCCTGGCATGCCCATTTTCTATCTGTCTTTATTCCCTCTCTCTCTCTCTTTCAAAAACATAAAGATAAAAAATTTACTTTCAACAATGCCACTTTGTGCACCTGATTTTACCTGTGCTCTAGGACATCAAATCCAGGCTGTGAGGCTTTGCAACAAGCACCTTTAAAAACTGAGCCATCTCAGCTGGGCGTGGTGGCGCACGCCTTTAATCCCAGCACTCGGGAGGCAGAGGTAAGAGGATTGCCGTGAGTTCGAGGCCACCCTGAGACTCCATAGTGAATCCCAGGTCAGCCTGGGCTAGAGTGAAACCCTACCTCGAAAAACCAAAAAAAAAAAAAAAAAAAAAAAAAAAAAAAAAACTGAGCCATCTCTGCAGCCCAGAGTGTCTTTTCTCTTACCACTCATTGGCATATATCCTTCAGACAGTCTCACTCAACCTGGAACCGCCAATGTTGGACAGCAGGACCCAGCAGTTCTCCGGTCTCTGCCTCCCGTAGCACTGGGTTAACAGACACAGGTGCCGGGGGCTTGAACTTGGGCTGCCTCAGGCCCTCTTATTTTCACAGCCATGTACTCTTAACCACTGAGCCATCACGCTGGCATCTTGAATGTTTGTCTTCATTGGAAATTATACAATATAGACGTGCCAAGAAGGGGGCGAGGAGTGCATTCATAAAGTTCATCGAAGAGCTGGGTCGTGACCTGGTGGTGGAATGCCTGCCCAGCAGGTGCCAGGCCCTGCTTCACTCCCTGCCACTGTAAGAGCCACAGTGGAAGTCCTTTCACAACCAACGTGAGCAAGCTGGTAAAACCCCTCATGTGGTAAGATGCCAGCCTGAGCTAGCAAGACAGGCCTGTTCCAGGGCACTGAGACCACTGGGTCACCTCCAGTCACAGCCAGGCGTCCCATCCTCTGAATTCCTATTCCTGGCATGTCAGAGACTGTCCCCTGAGCTCTAAGCTCTCAAACGTGTTGGGTTAGAGCAGTTGTAGAGGGTCAGCACTAGGTCAGCTCAGAGACGTTCACACACTGCCAGAGACGTGGAAGGGGGTGGAATCGCTCCTGAAGGGAGGCTTCTTGGGAAGAGCTGGTCTGTTCTGCAGAGACCACATCCCCCTTGGGGAGACCACTGCTTGGGCCCTTGTAGTTCCGGGTCACATGTGATGAGGTTGAGGACAGGTGATGCTTTCCAGAATCAGGGTCATGCCATGAACATTCCTCAGCCGCAGTGGCCTCCTTGCAGTGCAGTGGTGTTTGGGGTGTCCACTGCCAGATGAGGTGTCTGGATTCTGGGGTGATGAAGCCAAGTGAGGGATTGGATGAGTTCATGGAGCTGGGGAGGTGGCCACTGAAGCCTCTAAAAATGACTGGACATCCCATTCTTACAGAACATCAGGAGGAAACTGTAGCTCCGATGCGGAGTGTGTGCCTAGCACATGGGGCACTCGGTTCAAGCCTCAGCCCCACAAAAACATTAACATACTGTTGGGAGGCACAGGTAGGAAGATTGCCATGAGTTCGAGGCCAACCTGTGAAGAGGTCAGCCTGAGCTAGAGCAAGACCCTCCTTAGAAAAATCAGAAAAAGAAAAAAAAAAAAAGTCAACTTTAAAATCATGCAAAGTAGAATACATTTTTTTCAGTGGAAGTCTTACTAGGTTCCCTCGTGGCATGTCCAGTAGAAGGCAAGTGAGGGAAATACCATTCAATGTCTGAGACCTGCTAAGGTACCCTCTGGCATGCCCGGTAGAAGGCAGGTGGGGCAGATGCCATTCAGGGTCTAAGAAGAGGAAACTCAGTTTCCATACACAGAATGAAGGGAACTAGCCTTTCCCAAATGCTCCTCAGGCACCTGATTTCACTGGACCTGGAAGATGGGATGCACTGAGCAGGTGACACCCTAAGAGCCCCAGGACCTCACTCAGACTCTCAGTGGCAGCACAGACCTCAACCCAGTGGCAGACACTGTCCCTGGCTCTCAAGCAAGCTCCTCAGGGAGCCTCACTTGTCCCAGAGCTTGAGACCTCGGTGCTGCCCTCTGGCTGAGCAGGGTGGCCATGACCGGGCCCGCTGAGGTCAGTAGCACAGTCCTGATGGAGCTCCCAGGAATGCTGAGAGTCTTCATGAGCTGCAAGAGGAGCCAGAGCAGCTCCCACTCCGTCTGCCCGCGCGGGAACGTGGGGCCATGGCAGAACGGCTGACTGGGCGAGAGCAGATCCCCACTACGTGAGAGATCGCACTGCAGAGAACTGCATACACATCAGCAAGAGGGAAAACTGAGGACCTGGGGAATCTAGTCGTTGTGCTACAAGGACAACTAGAAAGCTTGACCTGCCGGGAGCAGTGTTAACTCTCTCTCTTTGCTCTTAGATCTCTTCCTCCGGCCGTCCCCCTTCTTCTCTTCTTCTCCTCCTTCTCCTCTTCCTTCTTCTTCTTCTTTTATTTTTTTTGTTATATGTATATTTTTATTGACAACTTCTACACTTACAGACAACAAACGATAGTATTTCACTGCCCTCCCTTCCCCTCCCTCACTTTCTCCTTCATAGCTCTGCTCTCCATCATATCCCCTCCCTCTGTCCATTAGGCTCTCTTTTAATTCGATGTCATCATCTTTTTCTGCTATTTTGAGGGTCTTGTGTGAGTATTGCTAGGCACTGTGAAGTATTGGATATTGAGGTCAAATTCTGTCCGGACTGTTGTATGTAAGGAGTGGTACCCTTCCTTTGGCTCTTATATTCTTTTATTTTATTTTATTTTTAGTTTTGGTTTTTCGAGGTAGGGTCTCACTCTAGCCCAGGCTGACCTGGAATTCACTATGGAGTCTCAGGGCAGCCTTGAACTCACGGCGATCCTCCTACCTCTGCCTCCCGAGTGCTGGGATTAAAGGCATGCACCACCATGCCCAGCTCCAAGTATAGTCATTTTTCTTTCTATTTCTATTTTTATTTTTTTCTTTCTCAATTTTTATTAACATCTTCCATGATTATAAAAAATATCTCATGATAATACCCTCCATCCCCCCCACTTTCCCCTGTGATATTCCATTCTCCATCATATCCCCTCCCCATCTCAATCCGTCTTTTATTTCGATGTCATGATCTTTTCCTCCTCTTATGATGGTCTTGTGTAGGTAGTGTCAGGCACTGTGAGGTCATGGATATCCAGGCCATTTTATGTCTGGAGGGAGCACATTGTAAGGAGTCCTACCCTTCCTTTGGCTCTTACATTCGTTGTGTCACCTCTTCCACATTAGACCCTGAGCCTTGGAAGGTGTGATCGAGATGTTACTCAGTACTCCAGTCACTTCTTTCCAGCACTGTGATACCTTCTGAGTCATCCCAAGGTCACTGCCATCTGAAAAGAAAAGATTCTCTACCAAAAGGGAGAGTAGCATTAATATAAGGGTATGAATATTAGGAGAAGTGCTTACTGGGCAGTTTGATAAGCATAGTATATACATTTATCCAGACACCAGCAGACCTTACACCCCTAGGGCTCATGACTAGCCCTGTTTTAAGTTGTCAGTATCAGAGATGTATTCCCTCCATGGAGCGGGCCTCCACTCCAATTAGAGGGCAGTTGGTTTCCACCATGATAGACGTGCCACTATTGCACCTGTTGGCTCATTTGACCTGGCAGGCCCAACATAGGGCTTGCAGTGTCCACTGTTGAGTATCTTCACTGGTGATATCTCTTTCTCCCATTGAACTGCATGTAGAATGGTTTCTTCCAGCTTTCTGTCAGCTGGTCTACATGGAGGAGTTTATCAGCTCAGTTCCAGCAGGATTTCTCAGTGGCCTTGCAGCTCAAGTATGTGGAGTCTTCAGCAATAGGTTCTTACCATCTATTCCTGGTGGGAAACCAAGGGCCTCGGCAGTGGCCTATAATGTTTTGGGGGCATCAGGGACCTCCCTGGCCAACAACCCACTGGAAGGTATCCCATCCCTGGCACTGAAAATTTTCTAGCAACAATCTATGGCTCCTGAGTGTTGGCTCTTACATTCCTTCAGCCACCTCTTCCGCAATGGACCCTGAGCCTTGGAGGGTGTGCTAGAGATGTCTCAGTGCTGGACACTCCTCCGTCCCTTCTTCTCAGCACTATGTTGCCTTTTGGGTCATCCCAGTGGTCATCGCCATCTGAAAAGAGAAGCTTCTCTAACCAGAAGTGAGAGTAACATTAATATATGAGTATGAACATTAAGTGTAGTGCTTTCAAGGCAATTTGGTGAGAGTAATATGTGCATTTATCCAGACAAGAGCAGGCTTTATACCCCTAAAGCTCATGACCTCTCCTGCCATAGGCTTTTGATTAGGTTTCCAGTACCAGGCACATATTCCCTCCCATAGAGTGGGCCTTCAGTCCAATTAGAGAGCAGTTGGTTTCCCCCCCTGCTTCTCCTTCTTCAGGCCTAGAATGAAATTCACTGTGTAGTCTCAGGCTGCCTCGAACACATGGAGATCTTCCTACCTCTGCCTCCCAAGCGCTGAGGTCAAGGGTGTGCTAGCACTGACTGTGCCTGGCTCACATTAACTCTCTGCTGAGGGATGTGAACCCTTGGCACAGCCAGCTCCTACCGTGTGTACTGGGACAAAGGACAGGTCACCTACAGTCTGCTCCCCTTTTTCCTCGGCTGAATGTCTTGCTGTGAGCTACCTTGACTGAAGATGGGCTTTCTAAGTGGTTTTCATGCCAGGGGACCATGACTGGGTCAGACACACTCTTACAGGGCTTTCATGCCAGGGACCACAGCCTCACGCGCCCCTAACCAGACCCATGCTGTGCAGCTCCCATACATGAGAAACTACATATTGGACCCAGATTTTTTTTTAATTTTTATTTATTTAAGAGCAACAGACAGAGAGAGGGAAAGAGGCAGAGAGAGAGAATGGGTGAGCCAGGGCATCCAGCCACTGCAAACGAACTCTAGATACATGCGCCAGCTTGAGCATCTGGCTTACGTGGGTCCTGGGGAATCGAGTTTCAAACTGGGGTCCTTAGGCTTCACAGGCAAGCACTTCACTGCTAAGCCATATTTCCAGCCCTGGAATCAGATTTTAAGAGATACTTTCTGGCTTTCTGGATAGCATGGAAGGTCAGACCAAGGAATACTACAAGTGGTGGCAGGAATGCCAGGATGGGGTGAGGCGGTGTGGCAGGGCTCTAATCACATATGTTGATGCTAGCCTAACAGAGAAGGTTGCAATGATCGCCAGGCTATCTTGCAAGGACTGCCAGGAGATCTTGAGGGCCCCCTGGATAGTGACCGGCAAGACGCCTGCTGTCTGCACTGGGGGCCAGATGGGGTGCAGCACTTATGTCAGCCTGTGAGAAGAAGAGAACCAGGTGCCCCCATCCTTCCCTCTCCACCCTCCCCTGGGGTGCTCTCCTAGCTCCCTGGAGATAAGCAATCAAAGAAAATGCTGAGGCTGCTGAGCCCCTGGCCTGCCCAGAGCCTGGGGTGTTTCCAGAGACCTGAGAACTGAGGCAAGAGGGATTTCAGTACAAGAAGTGCCACGCCTTGCCAGGAAATGTGCCATCCTCTGAACATGCATGACAGGAACTGAGCTGTCTGCATGGGCGGCAGGTGAGCACCTGCAGAATGGCTTCTGAGAAACTGGCCAGGTGCCCCACTCCTTGCCCTTGTCTTGGGATGCCTCTGAGCAGCAGGAGGACTTCTCTCCAAAGCTTGGTGTCCACAGGGCCCATGGCAGCTCAGGGCTCTGTGGCCTGCCACCTCCCTTTGCCAGCATTCTCAGGCTGGTGTGGGTTGTGTCCTGGCCTGCATGTCAGCCATGTGTAGAGCTCCAAACAGGGTTCTGTCAGCCTTGGGCTCAGCCTGGGCTGTATGAGACCACGTGGAAAAAAAAAGATAATATTTGTACCTGGGCTGGAGAAATTGCTTAGTGGTAAAAGGCCCTGGCTTACAGAGCCTTATGGCCTGAGTTTGATTCCCTGGTACCCCTGTAAAGCCAGATGCACAAAGTGGCACATGAATCTAGTATTAGTTTGTAGTGGCGTGGGACCCTGGCCAACCCATTCTCTCCCTCTCTCTCTGTCCATGCAAATAAATAAATAAAAACACTTTTTATTAAAAAAAAAAAAGAAAGAAAGAAACATAGGGCTGAAGAGGTGGCTCAGCAGTTAAGGCATTTGCCTGTGAAGCCTAACAACCTGGGTCAATTCCCAGTACTACATAGAGACAACTACACAGTGGCATGCATCTCGAGTTTGTTTGCAGTGCCTGGAGACCTTGGTGCACTCGTACTCTCTATGCCACCCTCTGTCTGCAAACAAACAAACAAACAAATAAAAACGGGCTGGAGAGATGGCTTAGAGGTTAAGGCGTTTGCCTGCAAAGCCAAAGGATCCCAGACCAATTCTCCAGGACCCCATGAGAGCCAGATGCACAAAGTGGTGCATGCATCTGGAATTCGTTTCAAGTAGCTGGAGGCCCTGGCATGCCCGTTCTCTCCCCCTCTCTTGGTGCCTCTTTCTCTCTTTCAAGTAAATAAATAAATAAAATATATTTTGAAATAAATAAATAAAAACATTTTTTAAAAAAGCTGGTTGTGTTGGCACACACCTTTAATCCCAGCACTTGGAAGGCAGACTTAGGAGGATCACCATGAATTCAAGGCGACCCTGAGACTACGTAGTAAATTCCAGGTCAGTCTGGTCTACCCTACCTTGAAAAACAAACAAATAAACAGAAAAAAACAGTACAAACTCCAGATGCATGTGCCACTATGTACAACTGGCTTATGAGGGTATCAAACCTGGGTCCCTAGGTTTCTCAGGCAAGTGCCTTAACTAAACCATCTCTCCAGCTCCTGGTTGTGCATGCCTTTAAATCCCTGTACTCAGGAGGCAGAGGTAGGAGGATCACAATGAGTCCCAGGCCACTCTAAAACTACACATAGTGGATTCTAGGTCAGTCTGGGCTAAAGTGAGACACTACCTTGAAAAACCAAAAATGGGGGCTGGAGAGATGTCTTCGCGGTTAAAGCATTTGCCTGCAAATCCAAAGAATCCGGGTTCAATTCTCCAGGATCCATGTAAACCAGATGCACAAGGGGGCTCATGCGTCTGGAGTTCGTTTGCTCTGGCTGGAGGCCCTGGTGCACCCATTCTCTCTCCCTCCCTCCCTCCCTCTCTCTCTCTCTCTCTCTGAAATGAATAATAAATATTATATCTATAGAAGAAAAACCAAAAAAGGGCTGGAGAGATGGTTTAGAGATGGCTTGCCTGTGAGGCGTAGTGAGGGAGGTTTGATTCCCCAGTACCCACTTAAGCCAGCTGCACAAGGTGGTGCATGCATCTGGAGTTGGTTTGCAGTGGCTAGAGGCCCTGGCGCGCCCATTCTTTCCCTTCCATACCCCCTGTCTCCCTCTTTCTTAAATAAATAAATAAAATATTTAAAGAAAAAACAAAAATATTTATTTATTTATTTATTTAGAGAAAGAGAGAGAGAGAGAATGGGCACACCAGAGCTTTCTGCCATTGCAATGAACTCCAGGTACATGCGTTACATTGAGTGGTCTGACTTTGCACTGGTAGTGAGGGATCGAACCTGGGGCCATCAGGGTTTTCAAGTGCCTTTTAACCACTGTGCATTCTCTCCAGCTTTCGATTCTTTTTATCGACTTCTTTGATTTTGAGGAGTTTTTTCTTTCAAGGCTGGGAAGGTACAAACTTGGTCTGGGCTGGGTTCTGTCACGTGGTGCCTGGGGCGGAGCCAAACTAGGGTTTTTAGGTAAGTTGTGGCGGTAACTATGGCTCGCTGGCCTCTGTCCTCCCTCTGGTCTCCGTGCCTGCTCTGGCCCTTACACTGCCGCCAAGATGATGACCGGAGGGTTGTCCGACACCAAACCGGCCACAGCCGAGATCCAGGAGATAGCCGACAAGGTGAGGTTCGGGGACAGGAGGCCCGGGACAGGGCAGGCCGGCGGGCACCGCGGGCACCGGGGCCGCACCGCCTCTCCAGCGCCTGGCCGCAGGGCGCCGGCTCCCTCAGCTCAGCCGTCCCCGCGGGGCTTGGGGCGCGGCCACACCCGCCGCTCGGACCCGGTGCTGGGCCGGCCTGCGGGATTCCAGGACCCGGGAGCTGGACGGGGTCCACGGATGCTCGCCCGCCGAGCCCAGGACATACCAGTTGGGCTGGCGGAGGGACGCGATGGCCACCGAGAGCCCGGGAGAGGCGGGCAGCGCTGGGTGGACCAGCGGGGCGGATGCTCGGTTGAGCTGCACGGTGGCGCATCCTCGGAGCGCAGCCCACGGGACGCCTGGACCACAGAGGGAGACCCCTGTCAAAGTGGGTTTTTTGGTTGTTTTAACCAGGCCGGGTAGGAGAGCTCAAGAGCGGGTGCCTCAGTTTCTCCATCTGTACCAGAGAGTTAGATCTGGGTGAAGGGGGCTGGTAAGATTTCAGGACTGCAGTGCATGACACTACCTACACAGGAAAGGATCATGACAACAAAATAAAAGACTGATTGAGAGGGTGGGAAATGATGGAGAATGGAGTTTCAAAGGGGAAAGTGGGCGGAGGGAGGGCATGACCATGGGATATTGTTTACAATCATGGAAGCTGTTAATTAAAAAAAAAAAAAAAACTAAGCCGGGCGTGGTGGCGCACGCCTTTAATCCCAGCACTTGGGAGGCAGAGGTAGGAGGATCGCCGTGAGTTCGAGGCCACCCTGAGACTCCATAGTGAATTCCAGGTCAGCCTGGGCTAGAGTGAAACCGTACCTCGAAAAAACAAAAAAAAACAACAACAACAAAAAAAAACTGAAGAAAAAAAAAAAAAAAAAAGGACTCAGGAGTGTTTTTGTTGGGTTAGGGGGTCCACCCTGTGGCTGTGTGTTAGCAAAGCAGAGATTTGTGATGAGCCAGAGATGGCTCAGGGTCTTGAGCAAGAAGAAAAGTCACTTTCCTTTCTACTTTCTTGCCTTGCTGCCTCCTCCCCAGTCAAGTCAGGCCCTGTCACTTACTGACAAGATTCGATTTTAAAAGATGAGCCTGGCGTGGAGGCGCCTGCCTTTAATCCCAACTGTCTTGGACAAGGATAAGGACGATCAATCGTCATGAGTTCGAGGCCAACCTGAAATTACACAGTGAATTCCAGGTCAGCCTGGACTAGAGAGCAATCCTACCTCAAAAAACAAACAAACAAACAGCACCAAAAAAGATGTTTTAGGACATAGATGTAATGCAGCGGTAGAAAGTGTAGTTAGGGGAAAAAGTAAATTAAAAAACAGAAAGTGTACTTAGCATGTGCAAGGCCATGCAAATTAATCACCAACTTCAACAAGTAATGAATGAATTAGTTAAAATAAGTTAAAAAAAAACACAGCCTTTGAAATGAACTGTTTGCATGATAAGTGAAAAAAAGAAGCCAGGATATAAAGTTGTAAGAGAATGGCAAAGATATCAAAATGTCTCCTGCCCAAGAAAGTGTGAATGGATGTCACTGAGCTTGAGCAGAAGGAAGGAGAACGCTTTCCATCTCTCCTCCAGGACCACAGCCTGCTGGGTCCACAGCTGGGCAGAGCAGCGCGGATAAGGGTTGGTGGGCGCAAGCTGGGGGAAGGGCTCCTGGCAGGCCGGAAGCCACCTGCCTCTGAGACTCAGTCCTGAGGTTCTGCCCCTTCTAGGTGAAGTCCCAGCTTGAGGAGAAGGAAAACCGGAAGTTCTCCGTCTTTAAAGCTGTGTCTTACAGGAGCCAGGTAGTGGCCGGCACCAACTACTTCATCAAGGTAGGTCCTGGGTGCTGAGAAGGAAGCAGCTCAGGTAGGCCTGGGGTCATGGCCTCAGCCACCAGGCAGAGTGCTCCCGGGATCCCCTCTGAGGTGGCCCCCTTAGAGGAGCAGCATGCAGGGGGGAGCACGTGTGTGTGTGTGTGTGTGTGTGTCTCAGGAGGAGGGGCGAATATGGGTGCCAGGGACTGGTGTTGGAAGAGGATAGGAATTGTCACCAGCCCAGTTGCTGTGACCTGTGCTCGCTTACCTGTTCCGAGGCTCACTGCAGCCCAGAGCCTGGGGTGCAAACGTCACCTCTCCTCACTGGTCCCCCCTCTCTCTCTGCAGGTTGACGTCGGTGATGGTGAGTTCATGCACCTGAGGGTGTTTGAAAGTCTCCCTCATGAGAACAAGCCACTGTCCTTGGATGCCTACCAGACCAAGAAGACCCAGGATGATGAGCTGGAATACTTCTAACTCCTCAGTCCCTGTGCGCGTGCCAAATCATTTTAATGTGTCCTCTGCGTTGGGGACCAAGAAATAAATGCCACCCCTCCTCTGTGGTTCTGGCTTGGAGAAGACTGGGATTAAATTTTATCTTGTGATTCCCAAACTCTCCTTCTAATTGTTCTTTCTGATGATTATCATTTATAATTTTACTTTCTTTTTCTTTTTTTTTTCAAGGTAGGGTCTCACTCTGGTTTAGGCTGACCTGGAATTCACTATGTAGTCTCAGGGTGGCCTTGAACTCTCAGCAATCCTCCAACCTGTGCCACCCAAGTTATGGGATTAAAGGCGTTTGCCACCACGCCCAACTCATAATTTTACATTCAAACAGTGTTATACATAAGTCTCCAAATATATATTTTTGAAGTCATGAAATGTCTCCTTGTTTTGAATTTTGTTTTTGGTGTTTGTGTGTGAGTGTGTGTGTGTGTGTGTGTAGATGTGTACCCTCGTGTGTTTGTAGAGGTGAGAGGAAAATATGGTACCTGGTTTCCTTTCTCTGGAGCTGATCTTCATGTTACCTACAGAGAATCTCCCTCAACACTCAAACTGAAGTGCTCATTTTTGGTCAGCAAGTCCCAGAAATTCTGTAGTCTCCACCTCCTATAAGACTGAGGTGACACATGTATGGCCATGCTCAATTTTGTACATGGGTGCCGGGGGCTTGAACTTGGGCTGTCTCAGGCCCTCTTATTTTCACAGCCATGTACTCTTAACCGCTGAGCCATCACGCTGGCATCTTGAATATTTGTCTTCATCGGGAATTATACAACATAGACGTGCCAACAAGGGGGCGAGGAGTGCATTCATAAGGTTCTTCGAAGAGCTGGGTCGTGACCTGGTGGTGGAATGCCTGCCCAGCAGGTGCCAGGCCCTGCTTCACTCCCCACCACTGTAAGAGCCACAGTGGAAGTCCTTTCACAACCAACGTGAGCAAGCTGGTAAAACCCCTTATGTGATAAGGTGCCAGCCTGAGCTAGCAAGACAGGCCTGTTCTAGGGCACTGAGGCCACTGGGCCACCTCTAGTCACAGCCAGGGTTCATGGCCAGGCATCCCATCCTCTGAATTCCTAACCTGGCATGTCAGAGACTGTCCCCTGAGCTCTAAGCTCTCAAACGTGTTGGGTATGAGCAGTTGTAGAGGGTCAGCACTAGGTCAGCTCAGAGACGTTCACACACTGCCAGAGACGTGGAAGGGGGTGGAATCGCTTCTGAAGGGAGGCCTCTTGGGAAGAGCTGGTCTGTTCTGCAGATACTGTTATACCCAGTAACTGTTAAACCCACCCTTACCAGAAGATAAAAAACTTAGATCTTGCCGGGAAACAGGAACTTAGGCCTACTGAGGACTCTGAAGCCTGTCATGGTGTCTGTCTGGTTCCTGAGTCCTTCATTTCCCCCCTCTCTTTGAACCATGAGGAGCCAATCTTGGCTCCCAGTTGAATTATACTGTGATCTTAAAACCATAAGCTGTACTGTATTAATGCATTCCCTGACAAAAGCAACTATCTATTAATAATGCAAGGTTCTATTGTGATTAGCAACAAAAATAAAAGTAATGGCCCTGCTAAAGCAGACAGCAGAGTTAACCATGGGAAATGACTGAACCATGACTCAAACCATCCTCTATCAGCTTCTCTTACTTTTCCAAATTCTCTCTTACCTTCACCATTGAGTCTCTAATTATACCTGAATGGTTGATATAAAAACAACATTCTTCCCTTAAGGCCACACATAGTCCCCCTTGATGGAGGAATAATAAGTCCCCCGTCTATTCCGTAATACAACCTCAGCTAAGGAATCTACATTTATCTCTAAGTGGGTAATTCAGCCTCTGAATGTCTAAACTTGATGTTTTCCTTGAAGGGTGAGTGCTGCAATGCCTGTTCTGGCCCCTTCCAGGCCTGCACTGGGAAATGTTGTCAACAACCGGACAGTAAATAAGGCACCTGGATCATACCCAGTAACATACAGTCTTATTCCCCAGGTCTTTCCATTATCCCAGGACACCTGTCTCCCTTTTTCTGTAAACTTGAGAGAAACGAAATTACAGGTCTCATTTCCTTTCAAGGGAGGGAGGTAACATGGTCCATTTTGGTCCCTGGTCTGGTTCAGTGTCATGGTGATAAGGTCCCCCTTAGTAGGTGGGTTTCAACATACCCTTCTGGTAGACACACATTGCCAGCCAGCACAGTAGAAGGCTTCAGGTCCCCCACAGCCCCCTTTGATTCTTGCTTTCCCTAAGTGCCCAGGGCATACATAGAAATAAGAAATTTCCTGATTCGCCAGAGTCCCATGAGTCACCCACTAGTTGATGGAGGTCGAAGATCAAATCAGGAAACCAGGTTACCCGTGGGGCAAGATGTGATTTGGAGTAAGCAATTTCCCCTGTGGCAGTGTTGGTTATTATCCAGGTCAGATCATAAACTTGGTGGGCAGTAGCTGCCACAATACATACAGTTAGGAGCACAGTCAGGATCAGGAGCGTTTGAGTTCAAGCTTGAGTGGGGTGCTGCATTTCCATTGTGGCTGATAGTCCTCAGGTTCAGCCAGTGGATATGCCGGTCAGATGTGAGTGTGATGAATCCAAGTGGAAATTTCATCCATTTTCACAGCAGTAGGTGTGGTCAGGATGAAGACATAGGGTCCCTTCCAGCGGGGTTCCAGTGTCTCGCGGCACCCAGTGTCCCGGATTATTTACATATTTTACATATTTACATATTTTAGATTTGAAAATAACCCTTTGAACATCTCTACTTGTTTTTCTTTATTACAGAATTAAAACTATGGGGAAAAGATGTCTTAATGTTTGTTTCCCCTCTTGGAAAGCTCTTGTGTTAGTTAATAGGCCATTCATATATGTAAGGTATTTTGTATCTTAGGTTATACATTTCTCTCTGAGTGTTTAAGACCATGCAGATAGCCACATTTAATTAAGGATTAGTTTTGGAAGTCACTAATGGTTCTCCAAAGAGACTTTAGGGACACAGGAGCAGCCCCATAGCTTACTGGTGTCTTTTGTCTATTAGGATGAGTCAGAGCCATGCTGGCCAAGTAGTGTTCCCTTCTTTGGGAAGTCAGGAGGACTGATTGCTCCTCAATTGTGACTCTCCTGTTTCAGACTGTACACCAATTTTGTTTGGGTCTCCATATCCTCCCTGCTCAGGAAGACAGGTGACTTACCAGGGGGCCAGTGTAGAAGTGTCCCATCATCTCCAGTGGCCTCATGACCTAGGAGCACAGGCCAAAATATTGGCACCTCTTGCTCTGATGATTCCAATTGGCTTTGGCTTCTACGTAGGTAATTAACACACTTAGAAAGGAAGTTACACCAGCCTGGATGTATGTACATACAGAGCAGATTTGATTACTGAAATAGACTTAGTTAAAGAATGGCACAAGGCTTCTAAAATCATTTTGACCTATCTTTAAGATTTTAGTTGTGGGCTGGAGAGATGGCTTAGTGGTTAAGCGCTTGCCTGTGAAGCCTAAGGACCCCGGTTCAAGGACCCCGGTTCAAGGCTTGATTCCCCAGGACCCACGTTAGCCAGATGCACAAGGGGGTGCACGCGTCTGGAGTTAGTTTGCAGTGGCTTGAGGCCCTGGCGCACCCATTCTCTCTGTGTCTCCCTCTCTCTGCCTCTTTCTCGCTCTGTCTGTCACTCTCAAATAAATAAATAAATAAATAACAAAAAAAATTAAAAAAAAAAGATTTTAGTTGTACTGTGGCAGCATAAGCCTTATATATGAGGTATAGAAAGAAGGCACATCTCACATTTTAAATATCTCACATTTATAAATATAAGCAGAACCTGCTACCAGTCTTGAAAACAGTACCAATTGATTTACAAAATAACTAATTTAACCTAGAAATTGTCAGAAAAGGACAAGTAAGATGGTATAAAGTCTTAGCACCTGTGTTTGATAACATCTTTGATTAGTTCAGACACCTGTGTTGGTACAAATTACCCAGAGAACATTGGAAACAGAACCACAGAGCTTGAAATTTTTTTTTCTCTCTCTCTCAGATGAGGACCATTGTTTGAGCATGAGGTTATGCCCTAAAGTAGGAAATATGTCTTAAGTTAATTTTGTTATAAGCACTGGACTTACATACAATTGAGCAGAATTTGGTCCTTTTTTTTTAACCAAACAGCTAGCTAAATTCTAATATAACCCTTGATAAATATTTTTGAAAGAAAAAACATTGTTTGGCAACCAATGATTTTGGCTTAAACTTGATAGCTATTGATTTTACGTACCACAGAAATTTTTATTAACATAAAACAATTTTATGTTTTACCCATGACTTTAATTTTTTTAATTTTTTTTGTCTGTTTATTTTTATTTATTTGAGAGTGACAGAGAGAGACAGAAAGAGGGAGAGAGCGAGAAAGAGAATGGGCACACCAGGGCTTCCAGCCACTGCAAACAAACTCCAGATGCATGTGCCCCTTTGTACATCTGGCTAACATGGGTCCTGGGGAATCTAGCCTTGAACCGGGGTCCTTAGGCTTCACAGGCAAGCACTTAACTGCCAAGCCATCTCTCCAGCCCCCATGACTTAAATTTGATAGAGCTTAACCAAGCTATCCCAACATATCCCAGGAAGATGAAAGTTATCATTACTGAAATTAAATCACTTTTAAACCTAAGTGATTAAACCTAGTTATGACCATTCAATAGAATTAGCATAAATAAGACAGAAGCTATCTCTAAAGTCACAATGTCTTTAGGTATGAGTACTTCACCTTTGGAAATTAACCACTTCTATGTGAGGCTTTATCTTAAGAATAGTTAAAACCTTGATGAAAAGAGGAACCTAATTTACTTTATTGAGAGAGTCTTAAAGCCAGTTGTATAACCCTTAAATCATAACAAATTAGAATCAGTGACCTGTTAATGAGTGAGGCCTTATCATAAGACTCATTTCCTCCACTGATTAAAACCTTGGCATCAGGTAGACATTAGATTTAATCCAGTTAAATGTGTCCTTCCCCTGATATACACATTAGGTAAGTCTGATGCTTGTCTTATGTAAGGAGTTTGTAACCTGATCAAATACCTTGACTCAGTTTACCTATTTAACATTTTGTCTAGTGAGAAACTTTATCTAACAGATATGAGTTTAGGTGTTCAAAAGAGAAGAACTAAAGAGAACCACAGTTATATGCTGTACTCCTTTTCCCTTGTCGGAGACAAGTGGCCATTTTGTCTCAGAGTCTGGGGGACATATGGCTTAAACTTGCATGGGGTCTGAGATAAAGAGGGTTCCATCTGTTTTGTCAGAGTCCAGCTTTCCATGAACATAAGTAGCATATGTTGGAAAGCAAGAGCAAAATGAAATTACAGAGCAGAGAGATGAGCATCCTGACATTTCTTATCCTATTCTTTTTTTTTTTTTTAGATTACTTATTTATTTATTTGAGAGTGACAGACAGACACAGAGAGAAAGAGGCAGATAGAGAGAGAGAGAGAGAGAATGGGCGCGCCAGGGCTTCCAGCCTCTGCAAACGAACTCCAGACGCATGCGCCCCATTGTGCATCTGGCTAACGTGGGTCCTGGGGAGTCAAGCCTCGAACCAGGGTTATTAGGCTTCACAGGCAAGTGCTTAACCACTAAGCCATCTCTCCAGCCCTCCTTATCCTATTCTGAAGTTGTTTGTTTTTACATAGCAAATTTACCCATTTGCAAAACACAAGCTGATAGACTCATGTCTATGTTTAACCTGGTTAAACCTCCAATTACATCTGTACTTATGTCTTTGTGACCCACCTAGCATAGGCATCACCTGTGTCTAATGTAAGATGAATTTAGATTAAGACTGTGTCCCTATATATCCTTAAGAGTCTGTGAACAGTTGAAAAATCTCTAACTTTAGGCATGGCATTTAAGTTTAGCCTGAAAATTCTTTCCTACATATGCACATCTTTATCCACATACTTTAACATTCCCATCTAAGTACCACTGAAAAAGCATTTTTAACGAACATTCTATGTCCCAACATTGAAAAATTTCTTCCCAGTTCCCTCAATCAATTTATCTCATCCCATTATTAACCACCTTTGTTATAAGGCTATTATGAAAAACTACACCAAATTAATTAATCCTATTACTCACTAACAAGTGGGTAGTCTAAAGACAATTTTATGTCATTAATACCAATAAGACACTAAACTAAGGCAAATATCATTGCTATTTTGAGGCAGGCTGGCCTAGAAGTCAGGTCAGTTGCCTCCTCCTTTTAAGTACTTTACAATTTTATTTTTAATACCTGACAAATGATGAGTTACCACTTTAGAGAGAATTCTGCTGTTTTTAATAATCTTCTATGAAAGTTGAAGTTGACCTAGAACATAAATTCAAAAATTATATTTATGATATCATGTAACAAAGTTGACACATTTTTTACGTAAAACTTTAGTTCTTTATAGGTTGTAGTTAAGCGTGACCTTTTCTTTTTCTTGCCGCTTTTTGGTGCGCTGTTGCAGCTGGGCGGGGCTTGTATACAACTTAGATCAGCCTTGCCCTACTTCCGGCAATCTCCAGGGGTCCGGTCTAGTATATGTGGAAGTAATGGCCAAGAAGACTGCCGAGAGGCCAAGGATTCTTGTCCCGTCCAGCAGGACTCAGTTATTCGGGGTGCGCGAGGGGGACCAGGCCTGTGAAAAGATGGGTGAGAAAGAAGGAACGAGACCAAGCAAAGAGTTGTCAAGGTCTCTAACTTTATTTTTTACACAGTGGTTATATAGGGGAAGAAAAGGGGGGAGTAAGCTGCCTGACGTGATTTAGGGCCAGAATTGTTAGGAAACTAAGAGGAGGTGTAACTGGGTGTTTATCTAATCTTAGGGAACCTAGAGGAGATGTATCCGGGTGTTTTCCTAATCTTGCCTTAACGGCTTGACATCCTGGTCATAAACTGGCCTTTAGCAAAC
This sequence comes from Dipus sagitta, assembly GCA_036346955.1. Classification (NCBI taxonomy): domain Eukaryota; kingdom Metazoa; phylum Chordata; class Mammalia; order Rodentia; family Dipodidae; genus Dipus; species Dipus sagitta. The sequence goes on from CM070773.1 coordinate 9,067,906, forward strand.
GATAAGATTCTGCAGACCACATTCCTAACTGCAAGCTGGATGGACCAGCTTTCTGGTGAATGAGTCAACTTAAGAACAGGCCCAGGCAAAATGGAGAGGCTTTTGCTTTATGGTTCCCGACAGATTCTGACTACCTGAAGGGAAAAAGCGGGGGGGGGGGGGGGGGCTCCAGGACTGTCAGGAGGCCTCTGAAGAAGGCAGCCTACTGGGAGGCCCCTGAAGAAGGAGTGGGCCTGCTTGTAGGCCACTGGGAGAGGAGGCGGAGACATGGCACCTGCATGGGCAGAGGCGCCATTGTCTGTCTGCCACCTGACTCTGACCCAAGCTGCTTTGGAGCGCTTGCAAAGCTGGCATATAATTTTGCTGCTTAAAGAGAGTGAGGGGAAATTTCCTTCCTGAACTTTTCATTTCCTAGCCAGATGAGCTATGCAGGTCCACGTGGATGCCCAGAAATCCAGAAATGGCCAGGAGAACTTCTTCCCAATAGGAGCCTGCCTCCCTCTGGGAGGGCTAATTCCCTTAACTTTCAGAAGAGCTCTTATTACATGTATTTGAGATATCTATATATAGTTTTTGGTGGGAGGCAATGTTACCAATGACAGAGAAAGATTAGAAACGCCAAGAACAAGACCCGAGGGCTGATTAGCACACGGGGGATTCCCCAAAGCTCAGAGCGTGAGACTGTCCACAAGTTTAAGAGGCCAGCGACCTGCCCTACAGGCTTTTAAGAGGTCGCTGTGTTACCGGGTTTTTTTGTGTGTCAGGGAGAAATAGATAGAGGGTTTTTGCCAACACCCAACGGGCTGTCAGGGTCCAGGCAGAGGACGGCTGGCCTTCAGTCAATACCAAAGAGTGGCCTCGGCCAAGAGACATCAGTTGCCAGTTTGTCATGTCTGGTCCCGCGTGATGGCATGAACTGAAAATAAAGGAGGAGAAAGAGAAACCTGACAGCCCTCAAAACATGGAAGGAAGGCCGCATGGGCTGATGCCTCCGAGTCCCTTTGGGAGAGAATGAACCCACCCGGTCCATCTCATAAGGTCCCTGTTCAGGCACCAGCTGTGGGTTTTTGGATTTTTGCTCGGGGGGCCACCGCAGTTCACCCTAAAGGCATCCAGGCAACTGGGGTGGGTGAGCATGTGAAGAGAGAAAGACACTCCCGGGAGAAAGTTGAGCAGTTCTCCCCTTACCTGCTGCCATGTTGAAATCCCAGTCTGCTCTAGTCAAAGGGAAGAAGGTATCAATGATACCCTGATTATTGGTGGGATTCCCATCAGTGCCCGGAACCAATTTCCGGGCTTCAGTCTGGCTTCTCCCTTTCCTCTGTAGTAAAGAGAATCTGTAGCAATTGTTGACAATCATTCCAAGTTGATTACCATCTTGGTCTGGGGGCCCCATAACATGAAGAGGGAATACTATGACTCCGAGGGGCCCTAATTTTAATGTCCTGAAAGTGGTCCGTCAGTAAAGAAAGTGGGGTAGTCTGCGTCTACCCCATCTGTCCAAGCACACAAATAGTAATTCTAACAAAGAAAAGGAAAGAGAGACAACAAAAAGCACACAAATAGTAATTCCAACAAAGAAAAGGAAAAAAGACAGCAAAAAAATTTAAGCTGGCCAGCCACTACAAACTGAGACAACAGCCTCTCGCATTGTCTCTACAGATAGGGGAATGATATCCCCTCCTGGCGGGCCTGGGGCACCCAGGACCTGCTGTCCAGACAGAGTGGCCAACTACTATAAAACTGAGACAACAGCCTCTCCCATTGTCTCCACAGATAGGGGAATGAAATCCCCACCGAGTGGGCCTGGAACACCCAGGACCTGTCTGAACAAAGTGGCCAGCTACTACAAAACTGAATGAGACCACAGCATCTCGCCATTCCGCGGATGCAACCCACATTGTCTCTATAAACAGGGGGATGAAATCCCCTCCTGATGGGCCTGGGGCACCCAGGACCCGCCTCCCAAACAGAGTGGCCTCCAGGGGGTGCGTCCGCCCCAACCACAATTTTCTAATGAACGGAAAAATGAAGGACAAGTTTTCAGGAAAGACAAAACACAGAAGCACAAGACAGAAGCACACTTACCAGCCAGTGACCTGAGCTCTCGCGTTGGTGGTCCTCAGCAGTCTCTGAGGAGATCCCGGATGAGCCCCCAAATATTATGCCCAGTAACTGTTAAATCCACCCTTTCCAGAAGATAAAAAACTTAGATCTGAGCCGGGCGTGGTGGCGCACGCCTTTAATCCCAGCACTCGGGAGGCAGAGGTAGGAGGATCGCCGTGAGTTCGAGGCCACCCTGAGGTTACATAGAGAATTCCAGGTCAGCCTGAGCTACAGTGAGACCCTACCTCGAAAAACCAAAAAAAAAAAAAAAAAAAACTTAGATCTTCCTGGGAAACAGAAACTTAGGCCTACTGAGGACTCTGAAGCCTGTCATGGCATCCATCTGGTTCCTGCGTTCTTTAAGACCATATCCCCATTGCGGAGACCACTGCTTGGGCCCTTGTAGTTCTGGGTCACATGTGATGAGGTTGAGGACAGGTGATGTTTTCTGGAATCAAGGTTATGCCATGAACATTCCTCAGCCGCAGTGGACTCCTTGCAGTGAAGTGGTGTTTGGGGTGTCCACTGCCAGATGAGGTGTCTGGATTCTGGGGTGATGAAGCCAAGTGAGGGATTAGATGAGTCCATGGAGATGGGGAGGTGGTCACTGAAGCCTCTAAAAATGACTGGGCATCCCATTCTTACAGAACATCAGGAGCAAACTGTAGCTCCGATGCGGAGTGCGTGCCTAGCACATGGGGCACTCTGGGTTTGAGCATCGGACCCATCAAAAACATTAACGTACTGTTAGGAGGCACAGGTAGGAGGACTGCCATGACTTCAAGGCCAACCAGGGAAGAGGTCAGCCTGAGCTAGAGCAAGACCTTCCTTAGAAAAATCAGAAAATGAAAATAAAAACATAAAACCTAAAATCTACTTTAAAATCATGCAAAGCAGAATACGTTTTTTCAGTGGAAGACTTACTAGGTTCCCTCTTGGCATGTCCAGTAGAGGGCAAGTGAAGATACCATTCAATGTCTGAGACCTGCTAAGTTCCCCCCTGGTGTGCCCAGTAGAAAGCAGGTGGGGCAGATGCCATTCAGGGTCTAAGAAGAGGAAACTCAGTTTCCATACACAGAATGAAGGGAACTAGCCTTTTCCAAATGCTCCTCAGCCCAGCAAGGCACCTGATTTCACTGGACCTGGAAGATGGGATGCACTGAGCAGGTGACACCCTAAGAGCCCCAGGACCTCACTCAGACTCTAATGACAGCACAGACCTCAACCCAGACACTGTCCCTGGCTCTCAAACAAGCTCCTCAGGGAGCCTCACTTGGCGCAGGGCTTGAGACCTTGGTGCTGCCCTCTGGCTGAGCAGGGTGGCCATGACCGGGCCCGCTGAGGTCAGTAGCACAGTCCTGATGGAGTTCCCAGGAATGCTGAGAGTCTTCATGAGCTGCAAGAGGAGCCAGAGCAGCTCCCACTCCGTCTGCCTGTGTGGGAACGTGGGGCCGTGGCAGAGCGGCTGACTGGGCGAGAGCAGATCCCCACTACGTGAGAGATCGCACTGCAGAGAACTGCATACACATCAGCAGAGACAAAACTGAGGACCTGGGGAATCTAGTCGTTGTGCTACAAGGACAACGTGAAAAGCTTGACCTGCTGGTAGCAGTGTTAACTCACTCTTTCTTCTTTCCATCTCTTTCTCCTGCCCTTCCCCTTCTTCTCCTCTTCTTCGCCTCCTTCTCCTCTTCCTTCTTCTTTTCTTTATTATTTTTATTATATGTATATTTTTATTGACAACTTCTATACTTATAGACAACAAACCATAGTATTCCACTCCCTTCCCTTCCCCCACTTTCTCCTTCATAGCTCTGCTCTCCATCAGATCCCCTCCCTTTGTCCATTAGTCTCTCTTTTAATTTGATGTCATCATCTTTTTGTCCTATTTTGAGGGTCTTGTGTGAGTATTGCTAGGCACTGTGAGGTATTGGATATCGAGGTCAAATTCTGTCCGGACTGTTGTATGTAAGGAGTGGTACCCTTCCTTTGGCTCTTACAAACTTTTCTTTTATTTTTTATTTTGGTTTTTCGAGGTAGGGCCTCACTCTAGACCAGGCTGACCTGGAATTCACTATGTAGTCTCAGGGCGGCCTTGAACTCACAGCAATCCTCCTACCTCTGCCTCCCGAGTGCTGGGATTAAAGGCGTGCGCCACCACGCCCGGCTCCAAGCATAGTTATTTTTCTTTCTATTTTTATGTTTAGTTTTTTCTTTCTCAGTTTTAATTAACATCTACAATGATAAAAAATATCTCATGGTAATACCCTCCATCCACCCCCCCCAATTTCTCCTTTGAAATTCCATTCTCCATCATATACCCTCCCTATCTCAATCCATCCCTGTTTTATGTTGATGTCATGATCTTTTCCTCCTCTTATGATGGTCTTGTGTAGGTAGTGTCAGGCACTATGAGGTCATGGATATCCAGGCCATGTTATGTCTGGAGGGAGCACATTGTAAGGAGTCCTATCCTTCCTTTGGCTCTTACATTCTTTCTGCCACCTCTTCCACATTAGACACTGAGCCTTGGAATGTGTGATCGAGATATTACTCAGTACTACACTCATTTCTTTCCAGCACCGTGATACCTTCTGTGTCGTCCCAAGGTCACTGCCATCTGAAAAGAAAAGATTCTCTACCAAAAGTGAGAGTAGCATTAATATAAGGGTATGAATATTAGGAGAAGTGCTTACTGGGCAGTTTGATAAGCATAGTATATACATTTATCCAGACACCAGCAGACCTTACACCCCTAGGGCTCATGACTAGCCCTGTTTTAAGTTGTCAGTATCAGAGATGTATTCCCTCCCATGGAGCGGGCCTCCACTCCAATTAGAGGGCAGTTGATTTCCACCATGATAGACGTGCCACTATTGCACCAGTTGGCTCATTTGACCTGGCAGGCCCAATATAAGGCTTTCAGTGTCCACTGTTGAGTATCTTCACTGGTGATATCTCTTTCTCCCATTGAACTGCATGTAGAATGGCTTCTTCTAGCTTTCTGTTGGCTGGTCTACATGGAGGAGTTTATCAGCTCAGTTCCAGCAGGATTTCTCAGTGGCCTTGCAACCTAAGTATGTGGAGTCTTCAACAATAGGGTCTTACCATCTATTCCTGGTGGGAAACCAAGGGCCTTGGAGATGGCCTATAATGTTTTGGGGGCATCAGGGACCTCCCTGGCCAACAACTCACTGGAAGGCATCCCAACCCTGGCACTGAAAATTTTCTAGCAATAATCTATGGCTCCTGAGTGTTGGCTCTTACATTCTTTCAGCCACCTCTTCCGCAATGGACCCTGAGCCTTGGAGGGTGTGCTAGAGAGGTCTCAGTGCTGGACACTCCTCCGTCCCTTCTTCTCAGCACTATGTTGCCTTTTGGGTCATCCCAGTGGTCATCACCATCTGAAAAGAGAAGCTTCTCTAACCAGAAGTGAGAGTAACATTAATATATGAGTATGAACATTAAGTGTAGTGCTTTCAAGGCAATTTGGTGAGAGTAATATGTGCATTTATCCAGAGAAGAGCAGGCTTTATACTCCTAAGGCTCATGACCTCCCCTGCCATAGGCTTTTCATTAGGTTCTCAGTACCAGGCACATATACCCTCCTGTAGAGTGGGCCTTCAGTCCAATTAGAGAGCAGTTGGTTTCCCCCACTCCTTCACCTTCTTCAGGCCTAGAATGGAATTCACTGTGTAGTCTCAGGCCGGCCCAGTCACATGGTGATCTTCCTACCTCTGCCTCCCAAGCGCTGAGGTCAAGGGTGTGCTAGCACTGACTGTGCCGGGCTCACATTAACTCTCTGCTGAGGGATGTGAACCACCGTGTGTGCTGGGACAAAGGACAGGACACCTACAGTCTGCTCCCCTTTTTCCTCAGCTGAATGTCTTGCTGTGAGCTAGCTTGACTGAAGATGGGCTTTCTAAAAGATTTTCATCCCAGGGGACCATGACTGGGCAGCCTCACCCTCCCCTAACCAGACCCATGCTGTGTATCTCCCATACATGAGAAACTACATGATTTGATTCAGACTATTTAAAATTTTATTTATTTTCCTGAGAGCGACAGACAGAGAGAGAAAGAAAGAAGCAGATAGGAAGAGAGAGAATGGGTGTGCCAGGGCCTGCAGCCACTTAAAACGAACTCCAGATGCATGCTCCACCTTGTGCATCGGGCTTATGTGGGTCCTGGAGAATCGAGCTTTGAACTGGGTTCCTTAGGCTTCACAGGCAAGCGCTTAACTGCTAAACCATCTCTCCAGCCACGTACTCAGGTTTTAAAAGATACTTCCTGGCTTTCCTGATGGCACAAAAGGTCAGAACAAGGACTCTACAAGTGGTGGCAGGAATGCCAGGATGGGGTTAGGCGGTGTGGCAGGGCTCTAATCACATATATTGATACTAGCCTCACAGAGAAGGTTGCAATGATCGCCAGGCTGCCTTGCAAGGACTACCAGGAGATCTTGAGGGCCCCCTGGGAAGTGACAGGCAAGACTCCTGCTGTCTGCACTGGGGGCCAGATGGGGTGCAGCACTTATGTCAGCCTGTGAGAAGAAGAGAACCAGGTGCCCCCATCCTTCCCTCTCCACCCTCCCCTGGGGTGCTCTCCTAGCTCCCTGGAGATAAGCAATCAAAGAAAATGCTGAGGCTGCTGAGCCCCTGGCCTGCCCAGAGCCTGGGGTGTTTCCAGAGACCTGAGAACTGAGGCAAGAGGGATTTCAGTACAAGAAGTGCCACGCCTTGCCAGGAAATGTGCCATCCTCTGAACATGCATGACAGGAACTGAGCTGTCTGCATGGGCGGCAGGTGAGCACCTGCAGAATGGCTTCTGAGAAACTGGCCAGGTGCCCCACTCCTTGCCCTTGTCTTGGGATGCCTCTGAGAAGCAGGAGGACTTCTCTCCAAAGCTTGGTGTCCACAGGGCCCATGGCAGCTCAGGGCTCTGTGGCCTGCCACCTCCCTTTGCCAGCATTCTCAGGCTGGTGTGGGTTGTGTCCTGGCCTTCATGTTAGCCATGTGTAGAGCTCCAAACAGGGTTCTGTCAGCCTTGGGCTCAGCCTGGGCTGTATGAGACCACGTGGAAAAAAAAGATAATATTTGTACCTGGGCTGGAGAAATTGCTCAGTGGTAAAAGGCCCTGGCTTACAGAGCCTTATGGCCTGAGTTTGATTCCCTGGTACCCCTGTAAAGCCAGATGCACAAAGTGTCACATTAATCTAGAATTAGTTTGTAGTGGCGTGGGACCCTGGCCAACCCATTCTCTCCCTCTCTCTCTGTCCATGCAAATAAATAAATAAAAACACTTTTTATTAAAAAAAAAAAGAAAGAAAGAAAAATAGGGCTGAAGAGGTGGCTCAGCAGTTAAGGCATTTGCCTGCGAAGGCTAACAACCTGGGTTCAATTCCCAGTACTACATAGAGACAACTACACAGTGGCATGCATCTCGAGTTTGTTTGCAGTGCCTGGAGACCTTGGTGCACTCGTACTCTCTATGCCACCCTCTGTCTGCAAACAAACAAACAAACAAATAAATAAAAACGGGCTGGAGAGATGGCTTAGCGGTTAAGGCGTTTGACAGCAAAGCCAAAGGATCCCAGACCAATTCTCCAGGACCCCATGAGAGCCAGATGCACAAAGTGGTGCATGCATCTGGAGTTTGTTTCAAGTACCTGGAGGCCCTGGCATGCCCGTTCTCTCCCCCTCTCTTGGTGCCTCTTTCTCTCTTTCAAGTAAATAAATAAATAAAATACATTTTGAAATAAATAAATAAAAACATTTTTTAAAAAGCTGGTTGTGTTGGCACACACCTTTAATCCCAGCACTTGGAAGGCAGACGTAGGAGGATCACTATGAGTTCGAGGCGACCCTGAGACTATGTAGTGAATTCCAGGTCAGTCTGGTCTACCCTACCTTGAAAAACAAACAAACAAACAGAAAAAAACAGTACAAACTCCAGATGCATGTGCCACTATGTACAACTGGCTTATGAGGGTATCAAACCTGGGTCCCTAGGTTTCTCAGGCAAGTGCCTTAACTAAACCATCTCTCCAGCTCCTGGTTGCGCATGCCTTTAAATCCCTGTACTCAGGAGGCAGAGGTAGGAGGATCACAATGAGTCCCAGGCCACTCTAAAACTACATATAGTGAATTCAGGTCAGCCTGGGCTAAAGTGATACACTACATCGAAAAAACAGAAAAGGGGGCTGGAGAGATGTCTTCGCGGTTAAAGCATTGGCCTGCAAATCCAAAGAATCCGAGTTCAATTTTCCAGGACCCATGTAAACCAGACGCACAGGGGGCTCATGCGTCTGGAGTTCGTTTGCTCTGCCTGGAGGCCCTGACGCACCCATTCTCTCTCTCTCACATGAACGAATGAATAAATAAATATTATATATATATATTAATAAATATTATATATCTATGTGCATATATATATATATATATTTTATATGAAAAACCCAAAAAGGTCTGGAGAGCTGGCTTAGAGATGGCTTGCCTGCGAAGCATAATGACCAAGGTTTGATACCCTGGTACCCACTTAAGCCAGCTGCATAAGGTGGTGCATGCATCTGGAGTTGGTTTGCAGTGGCTAGAGGCCCTGGCATGCCCATTCTGTCCCTACCATACCCCCCCTCTCTCTCTTTCTTAATAAATAATAAAATATTTAGAAAACAACCCCCCAAAATATTTATTTATTTATTTAGAGACAGAGAAAGAATGGGCACGCCAGAGCTTTCAACTGTTGCAATGAAGTCCAGATACAAGCATTACTTTGAGTGGTCTGACTTTACACGGGTAGTGAGGGATCGAACCTGGGGCCATCAGGGTTTTCAAGTGCCTTTAACCACTGTGAATTCTCTCCAGCGTTCAATTCTTTTTTTTTTTTTCTTTTTTTTTTTTTTTTTTCAAGGTAGGGTCTCACTCTGGTTTAGGCTGACCTGGAATTCACTATGTAGTCTCAGGGTGGCCTTGAACTCTCAGCAATCCTCCAACCTCTGCCACCCAAGTTATGGGATTAAAGGCATTCTCCACCACGCCCAACTCATAATTTTACTTTTAAACAGTGCTATACTTAACTCTCCAAATATATATTTTTGAAGTCATAAAATGTCTCCTTGTTTTGAATTTTGTTTTTGGTGCTTGTATGTGTGTGAGTGTGTGTAGATGTGTGCCCTCCTGTGTGTATAGAAGTCAGAGGAAATATGGTACCTGGTTTCCTTTCTCTGGAGCTGATCTGCATGTTACCTACAGAGAATCTCCCTCAATACTCAAACTGAAGTGGTCATTTTTGGTCAGCAAGTCCCAGAAATTCTCTAGTCTCCACCTCCTATAAGACTGAGGTGACACATGTATGGCCATGCTCAATTTTGTACATGGGTGCCGGGGACTTGAACTTGGGCTGTCTCAGGCCCTCTTATTTTCACAGCCATGTACTCCTAACCGCTGAGCCATCACGCTGGCATCTTGAATATTTGTCTTCATCGGGAATTATACAATATAGACGTGCCAACAAGGGGGCGAGGAGTGCATTCATAAGGTTCTTCGAAGAGCTGGGTCGTGACCTGGTGGTGGAATGCCTGCCCAGCAGGTGCCAGGCCCTGCTTCACTCCCTGCCACTGTAAGAGCCACAGTGGAAGTCCTTTCACAACCAACGTGAGCAAGCTGGTAAAACCCCTTATGTGATAAGGTGCCAGCCTGAGCTAGCAAGACAGGCCTGTTCTAGGGCACTGAGGCCACTGGGCCACCTCCAATCACAGCCTGGAGTCCCATCCTCTGAATTCCTATTCCTGGCATGTCAGAGACTGTCCCCTGAGCTCTAAGCTCTCAAAGGTGTTGGGTTAGAGCAGTTGTAGAGGGTCAGGACTAGGTCAGCTCAGAGACGTTCACACACTGCCAGAGACGTGGAAGGGGGTGGAATCGCTCCTGAAGGGAGGCTTCTTGGGAAGAGCTGGTCTGTTCTGCAGAGACCACATCACCGTTGGGGAGACCACCGCTTTGGCCCTTGTAGTTCCGGGTCACCTGTGATTTGGTTGAGGACAGGTGATGTTTTCCGGGATCAGGGTCATGCCATGAACATTCCTCAGCCGCAGTGGCCTCCTTGGAATGCAGTGGTGTTTGGGGAGTCCACTCCCAGATGAGGTGGCTGGATTCTGGGGTGATGAAGCCCAGTGAGGAATTGGATGAGTTCATGGAGCTGGGGAGGTGGCCACTGAAGCCTCTGCAAATGACTGGACATCCCATTCTTACAGAAAATCAGGAGCAAACTGTAGCTCGGATGCGGAGTGTGTGTGCTAGCACATGGGGCACTCTGGGTTTGAGCCTCGCCCCCCCCAAAAAAAACAACACACATTAATATTATGCAAAGGGGACTGGAGAGATGGCTTAGCAGGTAAGGCGCTTGCCTGTGAAGACTAAGGACCCAGGTTTTACTCAACATAACCCACATAAGCCAGATGCACAATGTGGTGCATGCATCTGGAGTTCGTTTTCAGTGGTTGGAAGCCCTGGCACGCCTATTCTGTCTCTCTGCCTCTTTCCCTCCCTCAAATAAATAAATAAATAAAAATATGATGCAAAGGATAATACACTTTGCAGTGAGAGACCTTCTACCTTCCCCCTTGCGTGCCCAGTCGAAGGCAATTGGGGCAGATGCCACTCAGGCTCTAAGAAGAGGAAACTCAGTTTCCTTACGCGTAAGTGAAGGGAAGGAACTCTTTACAAATGGGCCTCTAACCAGCCAGCAAGACACCTGTATCCACTGGACCTGGAAGATGGGATGCACTGAGGAGTTTAGGGGACATGACATGTTAAGAGCCCCAGGACCTCCTCAGGCTCTCAGTGGCAGCACAGACCTCAACCCAGTGACAGACACTGTCCCTGGCTCTCAGGCACGTTCCTCAGGGAGCCTCACTTGTCCCAGAGCTTGAGACCTCGGTGCTGCCCTCTGGCTGAGCAGGGTGGCCATGACCGGGCCCGCTGAGGTCAGTAGTACAGTCCTGATGGAGCGCCCAGGAATGCTGAGAGTCTTCATGAGCTGCAAGAGGAGCCAGAGCAGCTCCCACTCCGTCTGCCCGCGCGGGAACGTGGGGCCGTGGCAGAGCGGCTGACTGGGCAAGAGCAGATCCCCACTACGTGAGAGATCGCACTGCAGAGAACTGCATACACATCAGCAGAGACAAAACTGAGGACCTGGGGAATCTAGTCGTTGTGCTACAAGGACAACTAGAAAGCTTGACCTGCCCGGAGTAGTGTTAACTCTCTCTTTCTTGTCTTCCTCCTGCCCTCCCCCTTCTTCGCCTCCTTCTCCTTCTTCTCGACCTAGAATGGAATTCACTGTGTAGTCTCCGGCTGCCCTGAATGCATGGTGATCTTCCTACCTCTGCCTCCCAAGCGCTGAGGTCAAGGGTGTGCTAGCACTGACTGTGCCTGGCTCACATTAACTCTCTGCTGAGGGATGTGAACCACCGTGTGTGCTGGGACAAAGGACAGGACACCCACATTCTGCTCCCCTCTTTCCTCGGCTGAATGTCATGTTGTGAGCCAGCTGGACTGGACTGAAGATGGGCTTTCTAAGGGACTTTCTTTTTTTGGTTTTTCGAGGTAGGGTTTCACTCTAGCTCAGGCTGTCCTGGAATTCACTATGTAGGCTCAGGGTGGCCTTGAACTCACGGTGATTCTCCTACCTCTGCCTCCCAAATGCTGGGGTTAAAGGCGTGCGCCACCACACCCTGTGGGTTTTCTTTTTCAAAAAAAAATATTTTATTTTTTAAATTTATTTTATTTGAGAGAGAGAGGGCAAGAGAGAAAGAGGCAGATAGAGCATGGGCACATCAGGACCTCCAGCCACTGGCAACGAACTTCCAGATGCATGGAGGCATGCGTCACATTGTGCATCTGTCTTAAATGGGTCCTGGGGAATTGAACCTGAGTCCTTAGGCTTTGCAGGCAAGTGCCTTAACTGCTAAGTCATCTCTCCAGCACTTTCTAAGGAGTTTTCATCCCAGGGGACCATGACTGGGCCACAGACAATATTAGGGTGCTTTTGTGCGAGGGACCACAGCCTCACCCTTCCCTAACCAGACCCATGCTCTGTATCTCCCATACATTAGAAACTCAGATTGAAAAAGATACTTCCTGGCTTCCCTGATAGCATGGGAGGTCAGACCAAGGAGTACTACAAGAGGTGGCAGAAATGCCAGCATGGGGTGAGGCGGTGCGGTAATCACATATGTTGATGCCAGCCTCACAGAGAAGGTTGCAATGATTCCCAGGCTGCCTTGCAAGGACTGGCAGGAAATCTTGAGGGCCTGCTGGGGGGTGACAGGCAAGACCCCTGCTGTCTGCACTGGGGACATTATGGTGGTTTGATTCAGGTGTCTCCCATAAACTTAGGTGTTCTGAATGCTAGGTTCCCAGCTGATGGATATTTGGGAATTAACGCCTCCCGGAGAGAGTGTATTGTTGGGGCAGGCTTATGGGTGTTATAGCCAGTTTCCCCATGCCAGTGTGTGGCACACTCTCCCGTTGCTATTGTCCACTTTATGTTGGCCAGGGGGTGATGTTCAGCCTCTGCTCTGGTCATCCTTTTCCTGCCATCGTGGAGTTTCCCCTTGAAGTGAGCCAAAATCAATCCTCTTTTTCCCAAGAGCTGCTCTTGGTTGGGTGATTTCTACCAGCAATGCAAACCTGACTGCAACAGGGCAGGATGGGGCGCAGCAGTTATGTCAGCCTGTGAGAAGGGAACCAGGTGCCCCCATCCTCCCCTCTCCACCCTTCCCCTGGGGTGCTCACCTACCTCCCTGGAGATTAAGCAATCAAAGAAAATGCTGAGGCTGCTGAGCCCCTGCCCTGCCCAGAGCCTGGGGTGTTTGCAGAGACCCAAGAACTGAGGCAAGAAGGATTACAGCACAAGAAGTGCCACGCCTCGTCAGGAAATGTGCCATCCTCTGAACATGCATGACAGGAACTGAGCTGTCTGCATGGGCGGCAGCTGAGCACCTGCAGAAGGGCTTTTCTGAGAAACTGGCCAGGTGCCCCCTTCTTTTGATGCCTCTGAGTAACAGGGGACTTCTCTACAAAGCTTGGTGTCTGTTGTAGTCAGGCTTGAATTACTGGCAGAAAATACCCAACCAAGAGCATCTTGAGGGGAAAAGGGGGTTTATTTTGGTTTACACACTTAAGGGAAGCTCTCTGTTGGCAGGGGAAAATGATGACATGAGCAGAGGGTGGACATCACCTCCGGGCCAACATCATATGGACAACAGCAGCAGGAGAGTGTGCCAAACAGTGATAAGGGGAAGTGGGCTGTAACACCCATAAGCCCGCCCCCAACAATACACTGCCTCCAGGAGGTGTTAATTCCCAAATTGCCATCATTTGGGGACCTAGCATTCAGAATACCTGAGTGTATGGGGGACACCTACCTGAATCAAACCACCACAGTGTCCATAGGGCCCATGTTAGCTCAGGCCTATGTGGCCTGCCATCTCCCTTTGCCAGCATGAGTTAGAGGTCAGTCTTAAGACTATATAGTAAATTCCAGGTCAGCCTGAGCTAGACCCTACCTTAAAAAGAAATAGGGCTGGAGAGATGGCTTAGTGGTTAAGCACTTGCCTGTGAAGCCTAAGGACTCCGGGCCTGTGAAGCTTAAGGACTCCAGTTTGAGGCTTAATTCCCCAGGACCCACATTAGCCAGATGTACAAGGGGGCGCACGCGTCTGGAGTTTGTTTGCAGTGGCTGGAGGCCGCTCTCTCTCTCTCTCTCTCTGTCTGTTGCTCTCAAATAAATAAATAAAAGTTTAAAAAATATTTTTAAAAAATGAGGAAAGGGTTCTGAATGCTGAAGGAGTGTCCTGCTTTTCAAATTTGGCTTTATTTCTCCCCTGGACTAACAAAATTGCTAGCCTTCCTGGTACTGTGCAGCATAACAAATGCACTTTTTTGGAAGTGGCCATTGGCAATGTGATGCAGGCTTATTGGATTACCTGCATGGAGGCCCAATGGAGCCATAAGGATGAACTGTGGGTTGCAGGAGAGACCCTAGGACTTTTTGGAATGCCAGGACTGTGAGAAGTCCACCAAGGAGAGCTGCCGGCTTGGAGTGTACTGTTACTCAGGCTGTGAACAGCCCAGCTGGAGGGGTGGAATTGGAATTCCAGAGGCTTCTGGGAATCATATACTTAAGAAATGGAGAAACTCTCCAACATGGCTCAGGGAAATTTTGCAGAAGAGGGGGCGGAAAGAATGTCAGAGCCACGTGTTGGGTCATGATATGCAGAGACATTTAACTTACCCATAACTGTGGGCTAACTCCACAATGCATGACCCGTATACCTCAACAAGGAGGGGCCAAGGGGAGGGGGTAGGTCACGGATGAGCCTAATAATGGTACCAAACTGACTGTATTTGCTGAATACAAAACTAACTAATAAAGAAAAAAAATACTAAAAAAAAAAAAAGAAAAGAAAAAAGAAAAAGAAATGGAGAAACTGGGCTGAAGAGATGGCTTAGCGGTTAAGCGTCTGCCTGTGAAGCCTAAGGACCCCGATTTAAGACTCGATTCTCCAGGACCCACATTAGCCAGATGCACAAGGGGGCGCACATGTCTGGAGTTCGTTTGCAGTGTCTGGAGGCCCTGGCGCACCCATTCTCTCTCTCTCTCTCTCTCTATCTGCCTCTTTCTCTCTTTGTCACTTTCAAATAAATAAATAAATAACATTTAAAAAAAAAAAAAAAGGAAATGGAGAAACTACATGGTTGACTGGTGATTCCTGCAGCCAGAATCCCTGTGGTTGGCTGGAGTCAGGAATGACCATACTTTAGCTGGACAACTCACCTTGCTCTTTCAACTCAATGCTAAACTTTCAATAGACAATCAGTTTAGGAAACCTTAACTTACAGGTAGAAACAGCCTGAACACACTTAACCCATCACAACCCCAAATTCAGCTTTCAGATGAGTGCCCCTCTTCCAGGGGTGCCCACCCATGTTAATGGGTGCTTACCTGCTCGTAATTAAGCCCGCTTGCTTGTTTCTGCCCTTGTTGTTTTTCAGGGTCCTGTTTAATAAAACCTGGTAAAGAGATCCCTCATACCAACTTGGTGGATCACATCGTGGCTCAGGGATGGTAATTCTTTGCTGCTCCCTGGGCCAGAATCTGTCCAGCTGAGCTCACCCAGAGCAGAGCTGCTCTCCACAGCTCCCCCCACCACACAAAATTTCAGACAGGCATAGGGCGTTGCGATGGGGGTGGGGGGCCTAGTTCAACCCAAAGCACTAGGTCACAGTCACCAGTGTGTGTTCAGATCCAGGGCATGTCTTTCCTCGGGCCGGATGGAACACATTCACCTCGCGCTTCGTGGGGTGTGCAGGGCACCCTCTCCCGCTCGCGCCTCGTGGAAGCCTGGGCACTGGTGGCTCTGTTGCTGCAGGAGCTGCTGGAAGATTTGGAGGGAGCCTGCATGGTCCTGTCTCATACAGCAGAGACTCGGTGAGGCTACTGGCCCCCATCAAGGATCATGGGGAGGGCACTCGGGAGGCCGGGAGGCCGAAACCCCAGGCCAGAACCTCCAAGTGTCCCCACAGACCCTTGCCTGGAATGGGCTGGTTGTCTTTGTGCCCCAGGGGAGAGGAGAGGTGCCCCGTGGCTCTAGGCTATGGTGTCACTATAATCACAGGCCACCTATTGGGGCAGCAGACACCCCAATCCAGCAAGGCCTCATCTTGACATTCCACTGAGGTCCAGGGACATCACTGGATTTGAAGGGACAATTACTCGGGCTTTTTAAAAAAATATATTTATTTATTTGAGAGAGAGAGAGAAAGGGCACACCAGGGTCTCCAGTCACTGCAAATGACTTACAAGGGTCCTGGAGAATCGAGCCAGGATCCTTTGGCTTTGCAGGCAAATGCCTTAACCACTAAGTCATCTCTCCAGCCCCCTACTCAGGCTTTATTTTGCTGCTTCTCCACAGTCCCACCTGTGCTGCCTGATGCTGACTCAACACACTTCAAACGGATGAACCAATGTGACAGATGAGCTATATTGCAAAAACTGAGACAGAGGTAGTGCCAGTCACCCCTCTGTCATTTCTCTGCCTGCCTGGGTGGAGTATGGATGTGATGGGAATTGTCCCACCCCGCGTGTGCATGAGGGTCACATCATAGGAAAGGCAGGGCGGCCTGAAAGGCTTGGTCTGCCTAGGAACTGTCACTGGTGGCTGAGCCTCATGATCCTGGACCCTCAGGGCGGCTTAGGTGGAATTATGGGCAGGGTGAGGCCCTAGAGGAGACTCGATACTGGAAAATCTGGCTTAACAAATGCTGCCCCAGCCCTGAAGCTCCCTGCCCTCACACACAGAGCTGAATGAGGGTCCTAAGGGGATGGGCACATAAGAATCAATATTGGTAAGCCGGGTGTGGTGGCACATGCCTTTAATCACAGCACTTGGGAGGCAGAGAGAGGTAAGAGGATCGCCATGAGTTTGAGGCCACCCTGAGACTACATCGTGAATTCCAGAATTCCAGGTCAGCCTGAGCTAGAGTGAGACTCTATCTTGGAAAAAATAAAAAAAAGAATCAGGCCTGGGCTCAGCAAGTACTGGTGCAGGTGCTCATGGGTGCCAAAGGGCACAGAAAGGCTTTACACCCGGGGGCAGTGTATGGCCAGACCCTGTTGGTGACATGACCATAGATGCTCCTCTGAGGCCTGACAGCCCACCACACTCTGGATTCAAGCTCCCTTTCCTTCCTCTCTTCCCCTTTCCAACCTTGCTCTGGCAATGTGGAATGTACTCTGGCTTCCCTGGCCACTGGCTGGACACTTTGGTTTTTAGTCCCAGGTCTCAGCAATCCTGAGTCATGTGGGCTCAAGGACAGCCTTCCCTTCCCCACCAGGGAAGTCCTTCAGATGGTTGAGGTTTGAATGTGATCTTCCTTCCTTCGTTCCTTTCTTTTTGGTTTTGAGGTAGGGTCTCACTATAGCTCAGGCTGACTGGAATTCACGATGGAATTCACTCAGGGTGGCCTCAAACTCAGTGATTCTCCTACCTCGGCCACCTAAGTGCTGGGATTAAAGGTGTGCACCACTACACCAGCTCACTCTATCCTTTTCTCAGTATATGTCTTATTGAGTAATAGCCCCCCAAAGTTGTCCACATCCTCAACCCAGAACCCGTGAAGATGGTATCTTACATGGCACAGGGGCTCTGCTGATGGGACTGAATAAAAGGTCTTGAGATAAGGTGATCTTGGGTCACTTGGGTGGCACAGTATCACAAGGGCACAAAGGTTGAGTCACGTGAGATTGCAGATGTCCTTAAAGAAGAGGGGGCTGGACAGATGGCTTAGCGGTTAAGGCGCTTGATTGCAAAGCCAAAGGACCTCGGTTTGATTCCCCAGAACCCACGTAAACCAGATGCACAAGGTGGTACATGCATCTGGAGTTCATTTACAGAGCCGGAGGCCCCGGTATGCCCATTCTCTCTCTCTAACTGCCTATTTCTTTATCTCTCTCTCTCTCAAATAATTTTTTTAAAAAAGATGAAGAGCCATGAGTCAAGGAAGCCATGGTCTGGAGATGTGGAAAAGGCAGGAATTGATTCCTGGTGATGGGTAGTCAGAGGAGCACAGGAGGGGTCTCCTCTCCCAGCCCCTGGCCTTTTAGTCCCGTTGAAAGAGCTGTTTTGGTATTCACACACGAAGGCATGGGTGGGCAAGTCACTGGCATTTAATGTCACAATCAGGTATGGATGAGCCGGCTGGCACCAGAACTCACTAGCAGCAGTGGGCCAGTGGCTGGTCCATGGGACTCGGCAGGGAGGAACTTCAAACCTCCACCCTAGTGAATCCAGCAAGAATCCCCCGCCCCAAGGCACTAGGCAGTCCCCTAAGGACCAAGAGCACAGGAGGAGGGAGCCAGGCTACTGGAGTTGGGACGATGCACACCCTTTCCTTGGAGGGTCGTTCTGAAGGACTAGGCTGTCATCATGCTGGGTCGGCTGGATAATGAAGAGCTTCAGAGGGGAAGAAGTCACTTCAACACAACTGCCATGAAAATATTTATTTGTGGATAATCATAGAAGTCGACAGGACCAGCACAAAACAGACATGGCTGACACAGTGCTGACAGGCGCTCACGTCTACAAACGACATGGACAGGGGACAGTACGCAGGCCTGGGAGACTCAGGGCCAGAGACTACCTGAACCCCAAAGCACATCCCTCCTGCTCAGCAGGGCTGGGGGACCACTGTGCTTTGCTCCGAAGGCCAGGAGCCTCCAAAAGGCTATACTTGTCTCTGGGAAGGACGGGCAGGGTTGCGGGGGTGGGGTGGGGTCCACAGTAGCACCCCGTCTTCCCATCAGTCCAGATTTGCAACGAATAGGTAAAATTCCAACTAACATTCTACTTAGGAATTAGGTAGCTATAAAGCTAAAAACATTCACAGTGTTAGCCACATCTCATCCTTCAAGGGCTATGTAAGTGAAATCACCTCCATTTCCCCAAGACTTTGACGACTGCACCTCCCCCATCACCTAGAAAACAGTTTCAGGTCCTTTGTGGGAATCCAGGAGGCCTGAGCTTTGAGGGGATTTTTGCTTCCACTTTCCCGCTCTGTGGGACATACTTGCTAAGGCCTGTCAACCCTCCGACTTCCCTTTCGTGTCCTACCACCCTCAGCACACGTGCACCTTGTGCCCTGAGACCGCAGCTCCAGAGGCTTCAAAAAGCCACCAACCCAGCTCAAAATAAAGATGAAGTCACCTGGGTTTGCCTTCCTGAAGACTGCTGGCTCTGCAAGTACTGCCATGCTTTCACCCCGAGGCCAAGCCCCCAGGGAGGCCTTTCCTACGCAGAAGAGATGAGAAGCTAGCTGCGCCACGGTGACACTAGGGGCAGGAAAGGGGAGAGACCAGTATTTGGGAGCACTGTTCACCATCACCTCTGAAATGGAGGCCCCCAGAGCCCATCTCAGGAAGGGTGGCTGACTGAAGGGAGCCAGAGCTTTCTGCTTTGAGAACAGGCTCCTTCCCACTTGGCTCAGACAGTGGGGGCACCATTGAAACACTTGTTTATTCTGTCAGAAAATTAAACACATTGGGCTGTGGTGAAGGCAGAATACGGAGCATAAGGTGTTATTTTTTTATCAATCTTTACACACTTAAAATGGAAAATATTTGCACTGACAATGAACCAGACTCAACAGAGAGACACACGCAGTACAAAAAGCGGCCCCCGCCCGCAGATTTAGAAACTGTGAACGTGGCCAGTTATGTGGCCCAAGCAGTGGCTTCCAGGGCTGTCATACTTCTGAACATACACTAAGCCCTCCCACTCACTGGAAGGTGCCCAGTACAGGCCAAAGTCCGGTTCCAATCTAAAAGAGAAAGAATCACACGCTAATCAAACACCCTCCTTCCCTGCCCTGCTCCAGTAGGGTGGTGGACCACAGACTCCGGCTATCTGCCTGAACTGCTGGTGCACTCTTTGACCTCTGCCGATGGAGGCCTAGAAGCGTATGACGGAGGTGGGAGGGAAAGAAATAATGACAACGCTCACAGGACCCCATACCTCTGGGACATCCTGCAGATGTCCTACCAAGCCAGCACCTGTCACAGCCATGCCCGACTTGCACATGCACGCTGTGCCACAGCCCCAGGGCCGTCTTCCATTGCTCAGGGACCTGGGGAGTGTGGTATTCACCCTGACTCACTGCGCCTAAGTTCAGGCCTTCCCTAGTTCAAGGTTAAGGACTTGGCTTTCCAGGAAGCTCCTCTTGGGGTCAGGAATGAAAACTCCCTGGCCTGATCACTTTGGAGAATCACACCAGCATTTGTTCAGGGAGCCTCCAAAAAGTGCCACATTCCTGCCTGCTCATTCAGACTCCTGCACCCCTCTCTGGGTAGATGCCCAACCCAAGGGAAGGTGGGTGGAGGGGGCCGATGTGGGTGACTGAGCAGCATGGAGGTGGGGAAAGGGGATCCAGGTTTGGGCAGAAGAGCATTGACTGACCTGTGGTCACCAACCGCCTGTGCACAGCATAAATATGGACGCCCCCAAACAGGTGACCCCTCAGGGAGCAGGACTTTTCAACTGAAGACAGACTATGAGGTCCGGAACCATGCAAGACACACCATCACTCTTAGGAGCTGTCCGCTGGCCCTGACCCACCTGCCTGCTTCCTAAGACCACGGGAGTCTGGGCTTCCTCCAGGACCTTTCTCAAGGGTGGCTAGAGAGGGCCTGCACTCTAGCACTTTCTCTGATCCCAGACAGTGACACCACAGCAGGAACTCATCAGGGCATCCCAAGGAGGGGCGGGCAGGCGGCACCCCTACCCCTCACTCAGAGCGGTAAAGGCAAGCTCAGCACCCTCCATGGTAAAATCAAACATTTTAAAAATTGGCTCTCACAAGATTAAGAACAAGATATGGATCAAAAATTAATTACACAACGAGTGAGTGACACGATATTGCAAAAGACAAGAGGCACGTGATCACCTTGGCAGGATCAGGCAACGATTTCAAAGAATCATGTCTCATAATTCGGTTTTAGTCTCCAGGAACTTTAAGGAGCTGGATGAAGACAGTATTAAAATGCTGTCCTCTGACAATAAGTAGACAACACTGGGCTAATGCAACCTTTATCTCAAAATGAATTATTTTGTATGTTATATTAAACTATGGAATGTTAAAGCAAAAGGCTGATTCTAATTTGGTGCCAATCTATACTAGTAACCAGTAACAATGCCCAGGTCACCAGCTTGGATGGGAAAGCGTACATCTTAAGACTCTCAAGGCCAGAGATGCCTGTTTACATCAGAGGCGCTAAGCAAGGCTGCTGCCCCAGAAAGCTAGTGTTCTTTCTTTGCTATGTGCTGGGAATGGACCCGGATGGTACACACACACACCAGGCAAGCACTCTCCCCTGACCAAACCACAGGATCTTATTATGTCGTATCCACACAGTCGTCATACTCAGAAAAGGCATCAGACTTTGTTTCCCTTGCTCCGATGTCGGGTAGGAGGGAATGCCTCACACTGGCTGAATTAAAGATTATTCAGGACACGTTCACAATGGAGAAAGCATGTTCGCTCTGCAGTAACTTGGCAAGCAAAGGACTCTGGGCTCTGGTGAAGACCCAAGCATCTCCCAGTACACAAGCAGGGCGCACCCCAAAAGCCCAGTCCTCATACAGAACCACCTCACCTGGCGCTACTGTGCCACGGGGACACTTAACTAGTTCATCCAAGACACACGCAGGTGCCTCCCCCAGCCCTGGGCTTGCTCTCAACACTTTGAGAAAAGAAGGCTTTCTTTAGGCCGGCAACATGGCCTCCCTAGTCTCTATGTGGCAGTGTTGAGGTTTTTAACCTGGGAAAGGCCCTACGAAGGCCCAGGACCTGGGTCAGTGTGGCCAGTCCTCTCTACCAGGCTACTAGACTTCCTATCCCAGGTCCCAGAGCTCACTGGCCCACATCAGGCCCAAGAAATACAAGTCCAGCTTGCTGGCCAATCCTGGTCAGAGTACTGACCCATGAGTTAAGATGTTCAGAGCGTGAGTCAGGTGGGAGAAAGGGAGGTGGGCTGGTGCCCAGTCCCACACAGACCACCATCTCCTTGCTCTGGGTTATTTTAACAGGGTAAAGAATACCTTCTGGGTGGAGAGTCTTCCCAGAAGACATCAGAACTGCATTAAGAGGGTGTGGCTCTGAGACCTACCTGTGCAGCTTGAAGCCAGGTACCCCTGAAGACTCTGCTCTCCTAGAGGTCACAGTGTGCTCCCTACCTCCTCTGGCCTCGCCATTCTCTCCCAAGAGCCCCATGAGGCACAGGGAAGTGGAGGGGCGGGTACCGAGATCAAGGCAAACTAATGATTGGGAGGCCCACTTAGAGCTGTGACTGAGGGACCCCAGACTCTAGGTAAAGTGGGGCCAGGGAAATCACCCTTGAGGGGTGGACAACTGGACTTGTCCTGTCCACTGGAGAGGTCTGAGGGCTGTACCTGTCCCTCTACTACTCCTGTAGAACTCCCAAGGGGCGGACGGCTAGCTGGCTCTATGATGGGCTTCTTGTCCCCAGCACAGAAGGGAGTGGGGCACAGGATGGATGGAGTACGCTGCCAGGGGGCAGGCGCCACACCCGTCTCTGTTCCTATCAGCATGCAAACACCTGTGCGTCAATGCACTGTCACCAGCGGTACGCGGCAAACGCGGTGCCGAGCGACTGGTACCACAGGACTACGTGACTTCCCATGAGCCACCTTTCCCCGAACTTCACCAGCGGCCCCTGTATTGGTCAGACTCCCAGAAGCTGTTCCCAAGTTACAGTAGCTCTTGCTGATCCCCCTGGGAGGAGCTTGCAAATCCCCGGAATTTGCTGGGCCCTGGAGAGATCCCCATAGTGATGAGCACACACACTTGTGTGCACATGGGGACAGGATGCCTTTCCACATAGTTCAGTAAGATCCTCTCCATCCCGAGACACTCAGAGCAGTAACTTAACACACAGAAGTTCTAGTGCAGGAAGAGGCCAGCAGGGCAATGAAGTTATTTGGCATAATTCTTCCAGGTGCCAATCAACTAAATCTCAAGGAGACAGCTTTGGGCCCAGCCCATGAGGAAGTGGGGTCCTGGGGGCAGTGGCAGCAGGCTCCCCTCCCCCACCTACCTAACACAAACCACATATAGGACCACCCCTGAGTGGGTTAATATGGAGCAGTCAGGAGGCCTAGGGAAGGGGGCTGGATTTCCAAAGAACAAATTTCTGTGAGTACTTGGTTATTTTTTTTTTTTTTTGTAAAAAGCACAATGGCACATTTTCACGATTTTAGACCAGTTGATCCCCAACACTCACGAAGGAACAAAATGTCACGTTTCGGTCATGGCTCTAAGGCAGACGTCACAGTTTTTTCACAGGACGAAAACAGACACCAACACGCTGCGCGTCCGAGGTGGGCCCGCGCGGCCCTCACAGCACCGTGGCCTGCACGACAATCTCCGGGTCTTCGATGTCTTTTTTGCTCTGGACCATCCTCAGCTCCAGCTGGGCTGGGCTGGGCTTCTGTCCCTCCCCGGCTTGGGCTGCGGAACGCAAGCAAGGGTTGGGGGAGCAGGTGAGCAGGCGGGGTGTAATCTGGCGAAACTTTCCTCCTTCCTGGCTCCCCCCCACCACCTGCCAAGATAGGGTCCCACTCTAGCCCAGGATGACCTGGCATTCACTATGGCTTCAAACTCACAGCGATCCTCCTACCTCTGCCTCCCAAGTGCTGGGATTAAAGGCGTGCGCCACCACGCCCGGCTTTGCCTCACTTTTGTCCAAGCCCCTTACCTGCTCCATGACTTCCTGAATTCCTGTTTCAGAAAGGGCCCCACACTGCTACCCCGTCCCCAGGACTGTAGGCGGCAGCAGACAGAACCCGGAAGACAGTGCCTGGCTCCACATACCCCACTTGGAGTTGCAGGGTTTGAGACTTGCCTTGTGTAGTTTTTTTCTTTTTTCTTTTTTTAATTTATTTTTTTAACAACTTCCATGATTGTAAACACTTTCCCTCCCTCCCCCACTCCCCCGCCCCCCCTTTCTCCTTTGAAACTCCTCCCTCCGCCATATCCCCTCCCCCTCAATCAGTCCCCTGCGTGTTTTCAATCTTGCATTGGTACAGTCATGTTCCTTGTCATGCTTCCCACAGTGGGAATGTTTACTCTGAGCCATTACACATATGTAACCTGTGTCTTGAATTTACAGGCTCACAATTGAGCAACTAAGCAATTGTCTCATATGAGACTCTGGACTTTCTCTGGCCCAGAATGACCTGGAATTCACTCTGTAGTCTCAGGTTGGCCTCGAACTCACAGCAATCTTCCTTCCTCTGTCTCCCCAGTGCTGGGATTAAAGCCCGGCTGAGACTTTGGACTTTTAAACAGTGCTGAGATTGGTAAAGAATATGGTTGTTTTTTTTTTTTTTTTTGAGACAGGGTCTCACTCTAGGCTAGGCTGACTTGGAATTCACTCTAGTCCCAGGTTGGGCTTGAACTCATAGCAATCTTTCTACCTCACCCTCTCAAGTGCTGGGACTAAAGGTGTGCACCACCACACTGGCAAGAATATGGAGAGTTAGGGCTGGAGAGATGGCTTAGTGGTTAAGTGCTTGGCTGTGAATCCAAAGGACCCAGGTTCAAGGCTCAATTCCCCAGGACCCACATAAGCCAGATGCACAAGGGGGCCATGCATCTGGAGTTAGTTTGCAGTGGCTGGAGGCCCTGGCATGCCCATTCTCTATCTGCCTCTTTCTCTCTATTTCTGTCACCCTGAAAAATAAATAAAGCCTAAGAACCCAGGTTTGATTCCCCAGTACCCACAAAACCAGATGGACTAGGTGGCACATGCATCTGGAGTTCATTTGCAGTGACTGGAGACCCTGGTGTACCCATTCTCTTCTCTCTTTTTATCTCTCAAATAAATAAAATAAATCTTTAAAAAAATTTATTTAACCAAAAAAAAAAAAAAAAAAGCCAGGTTTGGTGGTGCACCCAACAGAACTGAGCCAAGGGTGGTGCACACCTTTAATCCCAGCACTCGGGAGGCAGAGGCAGGTGGATGGCCGTGAGTTTGAATCCACCCTAAGACTACAGAGTGAATTCCAGGTCAGCATAAACTAGAGTGAGACTGTACCTCAAAAATCCAAAAAGGAAAAAAAAAAAAAAAAAAAAAAGTCTGAAGAGATGGCTCAGCAGTTAAGGCATTTGCCTGTGAAGCCTAACAACCCAGGTTCAATTCCCAGCACCATATAGAGCCAACTACACAGTGGCATGCATCTCGAGTTTGTTTGCAGCAGCTGGAGACCTTGGTGCACTCGTATTCTCTATCCTTCCCTCTGTATGCAAATAAATAAAAACATTAAGGGAAAAAAAGCCAGGTGTGGTAGTGCATGTCTTTAATTCCAGCACTTGGAAGGCAGAGGTAGGAGGATCGCCATGACATTGAGGCCACCCACAGACTATGTAGTGAATTCCAGCTCAGCCTGCTAGACTGAGACCCTACCTCGCAAAACAAAATAGAAATTTATTTAGCTGGGCATGGTGGTACATGCCTTTAATCCCAACACCTGGGAGGCAGAGGTAGGAGAATTTCGGGAGTTCGAGGCCAACCTGACACTGCATAGTGAATGCCAGGTCAGCCTGGGCTTGAGTGAGACCTTACCTTGAACTCCCACCCCCAAATTTGAACCCATGCCATAAAGCTTTGCGAGGAAGTACCTTTAACTACTGAGCAACTTTTCCAACCCCAGAATACAGAGGCTTTTAAAGTTGGACTGAGGGCTGGAGAGATGGCTTCAGCAGTTAAGGCACTTGCCTGCAAAGCTTAACAAACCTGGTTCAATTCCCCAGTGCCCATGTAAGCCAAACACAAAAGGTAGCACATGTGTCTGGAGTTTGTTTGCAGTGGCAAGAGGCCCTCATGCACCCATTCTCTCTCTTGTTCTCTCTCTCTTTCCATCTGCCTCTTTAAATAAATTAAAAAAAAATTTTAAAGTTGGACTGAATGTATTTTACATCATGAGATCATCATGAGTCTATGGGGGCTGAGGGCAGAATCTGGCTTTTGTTTGTTTGTTTGTTTTCTGAGGTAGGTTCTTGCTCTAGCCCAGGCTGGCCTGGAATGCACTATGCAGTCTCAAACTCAGTGATCCTCCTGCTTCTGCCTCCTGAGTGCTGGGATTAAAGGTGTGCTCCACCACACTCAGCTGAGAATGTGTTTTAAATTAGATGTTCCCCATAAACTCACGTGTATTTTTTTAAGATTTTATTTTGTTTATTTATTAGAGACAGAGAGAAAGAGAGACAGAGAGAGGGAGAATGAGCATGCCAGGGCCTCTAGCCACTGCAAACGAACTCCAGATGCATGCGCCACCATGTGCATCTGCCTTAAGTGGGGCCTGGAGAATTGAACCTGGGTCCTTAGGCTTCACAGGCATGCGCCTTAGCCACTAAGCCATCTCTCCAGCCCACCTCGTGTTTAATTTAATTTGATTTAATTTAATTTAAATGTAATGCTTGGGTCCGAGGTGGTGCCACTTTGGGAGGTGAAGCCTTGCTGGAGGAGGTTGAGGCTGGCAGCAGGCTTAGGTGTCTTATAGCTAGCTGCCCCCTGCCTAGGCCCACCTCAGAGGTTGGCCTCTGTTCTACTTCCTTTCCCTGCCACCCTGCAATTTCCCCTCGAGACTGCGAGCCAAAATAGCCCATCTCCGCCCGCCCACTCCCCATCCTGGGCCCACTCTGCAGGGTGGGAGGTCAGGTACCTTTTGCAAACTGGATGGTCCTCTGCAACACATGGTGCATGGCTGACACAGTCTTCTCACAGGCCACCTGCAGGGAGGACAGCGACACTGTACCCCAGCTTACCCAGACTGAGCGTCACTGCCTTGAGAGGGTTCTAGCAGCACCGGCCGCCCACATCGCCAGGAAGCGACTCCACCATCACCCACACTCGCACTGGGATATGACTGGGCCCCCATGGGACTGACAGCAAGACAGCCTACCACAAAGGTTCCTGCTTTAGCATGGGACTGCAGTGTCCCCAAGGCCCATGTTAGAGGCCCCAAGTGTGGGGTGCTACTGAGAGGTGGAGAGACCTTTAGGAGGTTGGGTCAAGTACGAGGTCCTTACGTCACTGATGACGAGACCTCAAAGGAAGCAGAGGGATACTGCCGTCTTCCTAGCCTCCCTCTCTGTTTACTGGTCACCAAGATGAGCTTTCCATGTGGCCCAAAACAATGATGTCAACCCACCATGGACTGAAACAGTGAGCCAAGAGGGACCTTTCCTCTTCATGAATTCATCATCTTTGGTGTTTTGTTATAGCAATGGAGGGAGAGCCAGTAGATGCTGCATATTAAATTAACCACTTCTAAAGCCAGGCATGGTGACACATGTCTTTAATCCCAGCACTCAGGAGGCAGAGGAAGGAGGATCGCCATGAGTTCGAGGCCACCTGGAGACTACAGAGTGAATTCCAAGTCAGCCTGAGCTAGAGTGAAACCCTACCTTGAAAAAAAAACAAACACTTCCACCCAGCATGGTGGTACATGCCTTTAATCCCAGCACTCAGGAGGCAAAGGTAGAAGGAAAGCTGTGAGTTCAAGGCCAGCCTGGAACTGCACAGTGAGGTCCAGGTTAGCCTGGGCCAGAATGAGACCCTACCTCAAAAAACCACAAAATAAAAATAAATGGGCTGAAGGGATGGCTTAATGGTTAAGGCATTTGCCTGCAAAGCCAAAGGACCCATGTTAGCCAGATGCACAAGGGGGCACATACATCTGCATCTGGAGTTCGTTTGCAGCAGCTAGAGGCCCTGGCATGCCCATTCTCTCACTCCCTCTTTCTCTGTCAAATAAATAAATAATATTTTAAATTTAAAAAAATTAAAAAATTAATAACTTCCCTTTGGAGCAGAGATACCTAGGGGAAGGCCTGGTGTCTCAGGACTTCTGTCAATATTGCATACACCTGGCACACAGCAGGTGCTTAATAAGATTTCCTGGGATTAATTAGTTACATACTCGATAGGGGAAAGAGTCCCTGCCCAAAACTCAGCCAACATTGTTACTTACTGACACTCAAGGTCAAAGGCGAAGGAGCGGGGGAGAGGAGGAAGAGAGATGTCAGCAGGTGCTGAGGCAGGGAGTGGAACTCACTTCCTCACTCTACGACCCTGGGCTGGATGAAGCAGGGCTTGTTGGCTTGGACACCAGCTGGTGCATTTCTGCCGCTCTGCTCTGAAGGAAGACCCTGCTGAGGTCAGTTACACAGGACAGGTCGAGCTCGGCCCTCTACCAGAGAGAGGGCAAGAAGGGGCGAGGTGATGAAGGACTACGCCCTCCAGGCTACGTATAGCCCCAAAGATGGCAGGGAACACTCTTCTAGTCGTGCTGGGGTTTCAGTCCTCCTGTCTGTCCTCCCACCTGAGTCCCACAGGGCACACAGGCAAGGGACTCCAAGGTCATAGGTGGCTGAGCCTAGAGGTGACAGAGTCTGCAGGAGGTTCCGACTCCGCTTTTTTTTGTTGTTTGTTTTTTGTTTTTTGTTTTTTGAGGTAGGGTCTCACTCTAGCCCAAGCTGACCTGGAATTCACTATGGAGTCTCAGGGTGGCCTCGAACTTGCGGTGATCCACCTACCTCTGCCTCCCAAGTGCTGGGATTAAAGGCGTGCGCCACCACGCCCGGCTCCACTTTCTCTTTTGTTTTGTGTTTTACACTGTTGGGATGGATCCCTGGGCACTGGGCATGTTAGCCAAGTACTCTACCAATGAGCCACACCTCCAGCCCCTTTCAGCAGACACAAGGGACATGCTGGCTGTCAGCTGACAGGGCATCAGACAGAAACCATCATCTGATCACAATGCAACGTTTTTGTTTGGTTGGTTTAGTTTTTTGAGGTAGGGTCTCACTCTAGCCCAGGCTGACCTGGAATTTACTTTGTAGTCTCAGGCTGGCCTGGAACTCATGACGATCCTCCTACCTCTGCCTCCCGAGTGCTGGGATTAGAGGTGTGCGCCACCACGCCCAGCTACAGTGCAACCTTTTTGCACACAGGGCAAAAAAGAAAAAAAAAAAAATCCACAAACGATGGGGCTGGAGAGGTGGCTTAGCAGTTAAAGTGTTTGCCTGAAAAGCCAAAGGACCTTGATTTGATTCCCCAGGACCCACGTGAGCCGGATGCACAAGGTGGCACATGCATCTGGAGTTCGTCTGCACTGGCTGGAGGCCCTGGCATGCCTATTCTCTCTCTGTCTCTCAAATAAATAAATAAAAATATAATATTTTTTTAAAAAATTTGAAGAACAAAAACAAATGATGGAGCTGTATGAAAATTCCACTCCCACTGAGATATATGGTTAACTTCCCCAGCAAAGCCCCAACATCCCAGCCTGGTCCGCCATGCCGAGGAGCACCTGAGCAAAAGGAACGGAGCTTTATTTCTGCCCAAGCGCATGAAGCAGGTGAGACAGACATAGGGACAATCCATGGAAAGACTCCTTCCTTCAGTGCCCAGGGGGCCTCGGGGTCACAAAGAAGGCACCTGGAGGGTGACTGCCAACCAGCCTACGTATCGACTAACCTTTCCTGTTTTTGCCAGTGCTGTGGATCAGACCCAGGGCCTCATGCGCCAGGCAAGTGTCGTGCCACTGAGCTACACCAAAGCCTTGTGGACTATAACCACTCTCATCCTAGCCGCTGCAGGCTTCGGGTGTCCCTGTTTCCCCAAGGAGGGGAGAGACAGCAACTAGACCGACAGGGTGGGGTTGCTGAGCTCACGGCCGGCTGTGCCTCCTGCGCTCCCCGGCAGTGCAGACGCAGCCTCCGCCGCAAGCCTCCCCCTTGCTACTGGGACCAAGGTCACCAGCTCGCCACCAAGTGCAGAAGGGGAGCAGCATGCGCAGCTGACCTTGAGGTTGTCCGGGTGCTTGTGTGTCCACGCCAGGAGCATGGCGGCGAAGAGGTCCCCGGTGCCCACGAAGACAGCGTCCACCTTGCGCATCTCCATCCGGATGCGTTCAGTCACCGTGGAGCCATCAGGCCTCCCTTGAGGGGCAGACAAGCTGTGTCACGAGCTTGCTTTAAGGGTCACCCCTGCAGCAGGAACGGGCAGCCCGACTTGCCTCCACTCCTCCCCGCAGGTATAAGAGGGCCACAGATGCCTATCCTTGCAGTGTGCATGCAGCAGTGTGACCTTTAATCCTAAAATTCTCCGATGACTAAAGGTCACGAGCGGTACAGAAAAATGGGCCCCGAGACCACGTGCGGGCAGGTGGGGTGGGCACTCACTCATTCTCTGGCTGCCCAGCGCAATCAGGTAGTCACTGCCCCGTGGGGAGGGCAGGTCAGAGCTGGTGATGACCACCGTGTCAGGACCCATGCTGTGCAGTATGTCCATTACCTGCGGGCAACACAGACAGCACATTAGCCCGATGGCCATGCCGTACATCCAGTCATCGCAGCGTGTCCTGACGGTCGGGCTCTGTGGTGCTTTGATTCAGGTGTCCCCCATAAACACAGGTGTTCTGAATGCTAGGTTCCTCAGCTGATGGCAATTGGAAATTAATGCCTCCTAGAGGCCGTGTTTTGTTGGAGGCGGGATTATTGGTGTTATAGCCAGCTTCCTCTTGCCAGTGTCTGGCACACTCTCCTGTTCCTGTGGTCCACCTGATGTTGGCCAGGAGGTGACGTCCACCCTGTGCTCATGCCATCGTTTTCCCCCGCCATCATGGAGCTTTCCCTCGAGTCTGTAAGCCAAAATAAACCTTTTTTTTTTTTTCCCCATAAACTGCTCTAAGTTGGGTGGTTTTTGCCAGCAATACGAACCTAGCCAGGCACAACCAATATGCTAGACAGACTCCCCAAGAGACCAGGGTGAGAGGCTGAGGACCTGGAACACCTCATGACCACTCAGGACACTTACGTAATAAGCACACCTTCTGCTGGGGTCTCTGAGTCTGGAAGAGTGAGGAAGCTGGGGCTCTGTGCTGCCCTGCACTGCTCATAAACTTATGTTCTGCTATCCTGGGGCCAGAGCAAGGCCTTCCCTACCCCTTGGGGTTAAGAGGCTACTTGGCCAAGTTCATAGAAATTTGAAGCAGACATCTCTCCAAGCTGGTTTTTGTATTGCTCAGGGGCACTCCTGTCTGTACTACAGCCCCTCAGACCAGCAAGTCTGGGGACACCTATGTGGCCACCGATTGAGCATAGCTAGAGATCCGCACCCCCGACTCCTCAGAATGTGATCTCAATCAGAAAGAAGCTGAGGTCCCAGTGGCATGGGAGGTGTCCCCAGTGTTGTACAAGGACATGACTGCTGTCCTTGTACAAATTCACCTGTGGAGAGGCCAGGTGGTGAGAGCAGAGTTGAAGACAGTGGGAAGACCCTCCCTAGGGCCTCAGAAGGAACCTCTATCTCCTGCACACTCCTGGACTTTAAAAAAATTTTATTTATGTATTAATGTATTTACTTGAAACAGAGAGAGAGAAAAAAAAAAAAAAGGGCATGCCAGGGCTTCCAGCCACTGCAAGTGAACTCCAGACACATGCGCCACCTTGTGTATCTGGCTTACACGTGTCCTGGGGAATCGAACCTGGGTCCTTAGGCTTTGCAGGCAAACACCCTAACCGCTAAGCCGTCTGTCCAGCTCAGGACTTGGCCTTTTAGAACCAAGAACCGTGAGAACAAATACTTGCAGCACTTCGGCATAGCAGTGCTAGGCCATACACGGTGACTTGCTGCTATGAGCCAAGTAGATCAGCACCAGCCTAGACGCTGCCACTTGGCCAACTGAGTAAAATGACAAAGGTGGCGGCCGGCGGGACGCTCGCCACACCTGAGGTCAGACAGAGCCCAGTTCCTCTGAGGTGCTCATCTCCCACGCCTGAGGATGACTGTCCCCTCCCCATGAGCAGGGCGGCCCTCGAAGGTCTCCTTACTGCAAGAGCTTCTTCCTGGCTGTGGATCTTTCTGCCACTCAGCAACCTGGAAGGCGAGGAGGAGGGCACAGGGGACACACTCCATCAATCACAGTGATACTGGTACCTGCCCCACACTCCCACAAGGAACCACCCCGGCACTCGCTGGCCCTAAGGCCCAGGGACCCCTGAAACATGGTGAGGTTCTAAACTGGTTAATGTTTGTATCTGACAGCAGTGAGGGCCAGTTGCCCACGACCTCCTAGTGATCCACACACAGGGCACAGGAGAACCATGAGGGCTGCAAAGAACCCGTCACCGAGCCGTGGCTTGCCAGTGGCTCGGGGCCACGGACCGGGGTGCATCCAAGATGCCGTGGGCAGTGCGATCTGGAGCTGAGGAACTGGCAGGATCGTTGGCACCTGGTTCTTTAGTCAAAGGTCCAAATGCCACAGCCGAGGCCACATGCAGGGAACCCCAGAGGTCTGTGGCCTGCCTGCCTTGTCACTGAAACTCCATCTGGGCACGTTGCCTGACATGTGAGCCCTCAGCAGGCCAGGACACACCCTCCCATTCTGATGGAAATACCACAGGGCCTGCGGGCTCCTGAAGGGGAACTGGAAGCAAATGGCGCCTGCTGCTGCCCTCTAGAGGCAGGACTGGGAACTGACTCAGCCATGCGGGTGGAAAACCCTGACTTGGGGGTAAGGAGAGCCTGAGGTCCACAGCCGTGCAGGCCCGGATTTCTGAGAGCCACTGGGGGGGGGTGTCTGAGGACATGTCAGGTACTTTGGGGGTGCTCCCTGGGCACAGGCATCTGGCCCCTCTGGCTGTCTCGTTACTTACTCGGCCTCAAACTGGTTGGGAGTGATGATGTCTGCCACAGGTACCACTTTCTCCTTGTACACGGGAAGGAGGTCCTCGGGAACGTACTGGGGAGCAGGAGATGGGGAAGGAGGCTCATCAGATGAAGGCGGGCACGCCCCCAAAGCCCAAGCCCTGCTGGCAAGCTGCCGCTTTGGGGAGCAGTAGCTGAGACCCCCAAAGGACCGGTGGGGAGGCAGCCTGACGGACCACAGCCACACAGAGGGAAGAAGGGAGGGACGAAGGGAGGAAGGGATGGTGGCAAGAGAGGGAGGGAGACAGCAGGCAGGAAGACCACTGGATGAGTCCGGGGGGCCTCTCGCCCTGAGGATACACAGAATTGGGGCTGAGGCCCACCTGACTGCAGGATCCTGGTCTTCTTGTCTCTGCATGAGGCGTGGCTGTGAGCCAAACACACTCGTGGTTGGCTTGCCAACGAACAATTCAACAGAACAGTTGATTGCCTCACTCTGTAGGCCAAGCTGGCCCAGAACTTGCAGCCTCCCAAGTACAAGGATTTATAGGCCTGAGCCACCAGGCCTGCCTCAGAACAGCTGGGTTTTTTTTTGTTGTTTTGGTTTTTTTTTTTGGCAGTACCAGGACTAGAACCCAGGACCTTATGCACATATGCTCTGTCACTGAGCTACACCCCCATGTTCTTTTTTATTTTATTTTGACCCAGAGGTCTCACTAAATTACCCAAGCTGGCCTCAAACTTTCAATTCTCCTGTCTCAGCTTCCCAAGTAGCTGGATACAGGTGTGTACTAATCACACCTGGCTCGGATTTTGTTAAAAACAAAACAAAACAAAAAATCCAATGCCCAAGTCCAAGGTGAGGATCTAATTTTGCTCGCTTCAGCAGTAGTGAGTGGCCCAAGGTTCCCACCCTCCTCTTTCAGTTGTTCGGGGCCCCCCTTAGAGGAGGGGTGACAGACACAGCCATATATGTGGTGTGCACATATGGTGAGCTCCTACAATCCTGTGCTCCTGTCCCCAAGCTGGGGAGGATCTAAGGATAGAGCCACCGGCTCAGTCCAGTCCCTGAACTACAAAGTCTGCCCACACCAAAGTTTGAGGGCTGGGGCCTATCTCTATGGCACAGTTTGCCAGGAAAAACAATTGTGACGTGAAAACAACCAGAAATTCAAATTTTGCATGCATGGTTGGGGGGAGTATATGTGCATGCGTGGCAGCCAGAGACCCTCAGGTGTTATACCTCAGGAACGTGGTCAGCCTTTTCAAGACAAGGTACTCTACCTGGCCAGTGAGTCTAAGGATCCCCTACCTCCACCTCCACAGTGCTGGATTTACCCTGTACCTGGCATTTTAGGTGAGTTCTGCGGACTGAACTCGGGTCTTCATGCTTACAAGGCACTTAACTGAATAATTTATCTCCCTAGCCACCCCCCCCAAACAGTTTTATTAGAAGACAGTTGTATCAGACCAACCCAGCGCTGCTTCCAAGCAAGGGGGTGCCTCGGCCTCTCGCTTGGTGCCACGGAAGCAGCCCCACATAGCACACTTAACCGCAGCACGGGAGCACTCACCATGGAGCCTTCGCCGTTCCACTTGTCACCCATCACGGGATCACACACTGTGGGGACACACAGCACCTCGTCAGCTACAGCTCTGGCTGATTGAGCGACAAACCCCTCACACTGTGTCTGGTTGTTTTAATGAGACAGGGTCTCGCTGTGCAGTCCAGCCTGGCTTAGAGCTCAGTCCTCCTGCGTCAGCCTCCCACACACTGAGGTGGCAGGCATGCGCCACTGTACCCTTTAACTGTTGAGCTATCTCTCCAGTCCCCAGCTTTGCTTTGTGAAAATCACAACTATTGCCAAGCATGGTGGCGCACGCCTTTAATCCCAGCACTTGGGAGGCAGAGGTAGGAGCACTGCTGTGAGTTCAAGGCCACCCTGAGACCACATAGTGAATTCCAGGTCAGCCTGAGCTAGCACGAGACCCTACCTCAGAACACCACCCCCCAAAAAATCACAACTATCACTGGGTGTAGTGGCACACACATTTAATCAGAGGCAGGAGGATCGCTGTGAGTTTGAGGACAGCCTGGAACTAGATAATGGGCTAGAGCAAGACCCTACCTCGAACCAACCTCCCCCCACCCGAAAAAGTAAAATTACCACTATTTAGGTGGCGTGAAACAGTATCTCGAGATTTTATTTATTTGAGAGAGCAAGAGAGAAAATGAGCACACCAGGGCCTCTAGCCACCACAAACAAACCCCAGATGCATATGCAACATTGTATATCTGGCTTATGTGGATAATGGGGAAGCAAACCTGGGTCCTTAGGCTTTGCAAGCAGCCACCTTAACTGCTAAGCCATCTCTGGCAGGGTCTCTCTCTACCTCAGGTTGACCAGGAATTCATTACGTAGTTTCAGGATGGACCCTAACTCTCAGCGATCCTCCTACCTCTGCCTCCCAAGTGCTGGGATTAAAGGCGTGAGCCAGCATGCCCGGCTAAGTTTTTTTTAATATGTATACATTAAGGCACAACAATGGGTGAAGACAGTCATGGCCTTCCATGTTCCTCTATCTTGTTTCTGGTACCTTCCATTTCTTTGTGCAAGACTAGGCTCCTAGTTAATTCCTATGCGATTTGTGATCAGTCATACTTGTGTCTCAAGAATCCAACAGGGGCTGGAGTGATGGCTTAGCAGTTAAGGCATTTGCCTGTGAAGCCTAAGGACCCACGTTCGATTCCTCAGGACCCATGTAAGCCAGATGCAAAGGGTGGCACATGCGTCTGGGGTCTGTTTGAAGTAGATGGAGGCCCCAACACACCCATTCTCTCCCTCTTTCTCTCTACCTGTCTCTGTATCTCTCTCAAATAAATGAATAAATAAAACAGTAAAAAAATTTTTTTTTTAAAAAAGCCAGGCATGGTGGCACATGCCTTTAATCCCAGCACTTGGGAGACAGTGGTAGGAGGATCACCATGAGTTCAAGGCCACCCTGAGACTACTTAGTGAATTCCAAGTCAGCCTGAGTTACTGAGTTACAGTGAGATCCTTCCTCGAAAAACCAAAAAAAAGAATCCAACACTATCTCAGGTCACCTAGGTTGGCATAGCAGCCCCCGCCCCGGCCGGGCTGACACCATACCCAGGCCCCACAGTGTCTGCCCAGGTTTTAAGATCATTCCCTTTGGACCACAGTTATAGACAAAAGCAAGGTGCCACCAAGCCAGTGCACAACTGGGAGGCCAGCACCAACGAACGTATATGGTAGCACTGCTCCTGCTCCCGGGGGCACATGAAGCAACAGTGCCAGGCTGCACAGAAAGGCTGCGCTAGCCAGGCAGACAGAGACGTGATCCTCCCTCCCGCCCATCACCTGCTCACTGTCTATGGCCCTGCCCGGGCTGTCGACTCCATTCGCACCCTCTGTATGGTCAATGTGGGGCATGCCTGTACTTCCTTTCACACCCCCATGTGAAAGCCAGGGTCACCCCGAAACTTCTAAGCCTTCCGCAGCATTTGGAAAGGTGACTGGTCAGGAGAGGCCACGATGGACGTGGGTGGCCACAGACAGGGCCCGGCGTGGTTCCTCCTCAGCGTGTGACAGGCGCTCCACGGGGCGCGGTGTGCAGAGCCCGGCACGGCCCGTCACTCACCGTACACGAGCCTCGAGTTCTGCTGCTTCAGGTCCCGCACGAGGTCCACCACCATGCCCAGGAAAGACTTGTCCCTTGTGTAACCTTTGGAATGGAAAAAAAATCAACATTAGCCTCTCGAAACAGGGCATGTCAGGGCTGACGTAATGCGTCACTTGGTAAGAAACTTGCATTACAAGCGCGAAGTCCTGAGTTTGAACCCCAATATCCGCATT
The DNA here is from genome assembly GCA_036346955.1 of Dipus sagitta. Classification (NCBI taxonomy): domain Eukaryota; kingdom Metazoa; phylum Chordata; class Mammalia; order Rodentia; family Dipodidae; genus Dipus; species Dipus sagitta. The sequence goes on from CM070773.1 coordinate 9,104,178, forward strand.
TTGTTTTATTTATTTATTTATTTAATTTTTTTTTCAAGGTAGGGTCTCGTTGTAGCCCACGCTGACCTAGAATACACTATGTAGTCTCAGGCTGGCCTCGAACTCACAGCGATCCTCCTACCTCTGCCTCCCGAGTGCTGGGATTAAAAGGCGTGTGCCACCACGCCCGGCCAATATCTGCATTTTAAATGTTATATTTATTATTTGAGAGAGAGAGAGTGAGTGAACATAGGCACGCCGGGGCCTCTTGCCACTGCAAGTTAACTCCAAACACACATACCTCTTTATGCTTTTCACTTTTACACGGGTCCTGGTGTGCATGTCGGGGGTTGGGGGGATATCAAACCAGGGCTATCAGTATATGCCAGCAAGCGCCTTTCACTGCTGAGCCATTCTCCAGGCCAATGAGAGACCTTGTCTCAGAAAGTGGATGGTGGGGCTGGGGAGATGGCTTAGCAGTTAAGCGCTTGCCTGTGAAGCCTAAGGACCCCGGTTTGAGGCTCGATTCCCCAGGACCCACGTTAGCCAGATGTACAAGGGGGCACATGTGTCTGGAGTTCCTTTGCAGTGGCCGAAGGCCCTGGCGCGCCCATTCTCTCTCTCTCTCTCTGCCGCTCTCAAGTAAATAAACAAAATAAACAAAAAAAGGAAGTGGACGGTGTTGCAGGACCCTCCACGGCTTACCTGTGAGCACGTAGTCATACTTATTCACGCCGTTCAGCTTCAGACCCTCGTACAGCTCGTGCAGCTCCTGCGAGTTCAGTACTTGGCCTTTCCAGTGGGCATAGCCTGCGGAGGGAGATTGTGCCAGGCCCTGACGCAAGGGGCCGCGGGTGCGGAGACCACACACTTCCCTGGTGGTCCTCAACAACCACCTATCCTCCCGCAGGAGGCCCAGTGCGTCTCCCTTCCAAGAGCTGTCCCGAGATCTAGACAAGGTAGTGGAGTGCGGTGCCTCACTGGTGCCAACACCTGTCCAAGAGTGTCAAAGCCTCCCCTGGAAGCACCCCGCTCCGACACTGTGCGGGGATGATCACGATCTCCACCCTCCTATGGCTAATTCCTGGGGAATTATTGTCCAAGTCCTCTGGGAATGAATGACATGTTGTCCTCTTTTTTTATTATTTATTTAAGAGAGCAAGAGAGAGAGAGAGAGAATGGGCATGCCAGGGCCTCCAGCAACTGCAAACGAACTCCAGCTGCATGCATACTTTGTGCATCTGGCTTACGTGGATCCTGGGGAATCAAACCAAGGTCCTTTGGCTTCTCAGGCAAACGCCTTAACTGCGAAGCCATCTCTCCAGCCCTGTCCTCTTGAACTCAGCACAAACTTGGGCCTGCTAGTGCTCTACCATGAGGGAGGGGGTGGTGTTCATGAGGCAGCATACAAGGTAGTAAGTATACTAGACACCTCGCAGTTGATGACTGTGGGCGGCGGAGGTGGGGGGAGGTAGGGGGAGCAGGGGGTCCTTATTTCCTTCAGTGACACAGCTCCTCAACTTTCCCAGGCTCTAGTAAGTAACTGTAATAAACTCATTGGTTCTCCAAGCTGGACTTGGTAAGAACATTATTTCCTTTGGTCTGTTGTTGGTACTCTGTCTGAGGTGACCAGATGTTTGTTCAACTCCCCAAGAAAAATTCACAGCCCTTCAAGGTGAAGCCTGCCTGCTTTTCTGAGTTCTCACTCAAAAGAATAATTTTTCTTTGTTTTTTTCCCTCTTTTTTTTTCCTTTGGATATTGGCCCAAAATCCTAAAGTACGTGTGCCCTGACACTTTGACGCTTTTCACCCTCCTCATCCATGCCAACTACCGGCCCACAGAACCTCACCAATGAAAGCTTCCTGTCGTCTGGGGATCCCAGGACACCCTGACTCACACAACCCCTCTAAGCTACGCCCACGTTTTCGGTAAGCGTATAACACCCTCCACTACCGATTCCTAGAACCACAGTCTATAGGTACCAAACGATGCGGAGCCCACAGCAGTTCTTAGAGCTGAATTCAACCTCACGTCTAACACTCTTGCCAGTTTGACCCACTTAAACATAAAAGAGAAAGAGAATGGTCAAAACTAGAGCCAGGGACTTCGTATAGCTCACCGGTACAGTGCAGCCGCCATGAACACTCAGAGGACAGTGGTGGCTCCTATCTGAAGCGGCTAGCAACACTTCCCTCCCAATTCATAATCTATCTCACCCCTTCCAAAAAAGCTCACCCAAGAACCACGGAAAACCCATTTGAGCCTTTAATCCCAACACTCAAGGCAGGAGGATCGCTGTGAGTTCGAGGCCAGTCTGAGACTATATAATGAATTCCATATCAGCCTGGGCTAGAGGGAGTCCCTACCTCAAAAAAAAAATTATTATTATTAAAAAAAAAAAAACATCCAGGCGTGGTAGCACACACCTTTAATCCCAGCACTCGGAAGGCAGAGGTAGGAGAATCACCATGAGTTCGAGGCTACCCTAAGATGACATAGTGAATTCCGGGTCAGCCTGGACTAAAGTGAAACCCTACCTCGAAAAACTAAAATAAGTAAATAAAAAACAGTATCAGGAAAGGCACTATGAGGCACTTCAGAGAAATGAGTGGCTTTGTCCTCCCGCTGCCACAAAGAACAGAGAAGGCTCCTTAGGCCGCAGATCAGGACTGCGGCGAAAACACTTGGCCGAGACAATTCCCTCAGCACTAAGCGATGTTCGCAAGGTCCCCAAGGCTGAGACAAGAGCATGTGTACCCTGTCCCCTGGCACAGCTGTTGAGTCTGGACCACCTACACATGACCACACCAAGGTCTCCTCACGCCCCCAAGGCGCAGACCTGGCAGGCGGGGGCATGCGCATCTGGGCTGACGGCAAGAGGACTTGGCTGTGCTCTGAGCCAGCACCTGATCTGATGCACCTGCTTAGTTCTCACACCCCAAAGCAGGTATGAGGGTCACCCCAGACTCAGAGAATGAAACTGAGGGGCAGCGAGGGGCTCCCACCTGTCCTTGGTCACGAAACTCCAAGGCCGACCGTGTGGGAATGAGGTGAGCTCCCACCTCTGCACGTGGTGTGGCACAGGTCCTGCAGAGTGTCATTTCCAGGCTTCATCCCTTGGCGACATCCCGCTCCCACAGGGCCACGTCACACACACTGAGCCCAGTTCTACCCTGAACGCTGCCCTGAGGTCTTACCTGTGTGGTTTGAAAACTGGACAGAGTTCACCGCGTCGATCTCAAATCCCAAAACCTGCAGGACAAAGAGAGTAAGTGTGAGAACATTCTGGGACCCAGGCAGCCCACGGCAAGTCCTAGTGACAGCCCGAGCCCCAACTCGAGGGAACAAGTAAGATGGGCCGAGCAGTGCAGACACCTAGGCACAGGCTGAGGGGACAGGAGGTCCTGCCTAATCCAATAAATGTTACTGATCTATTAATGCTACTCTCACTTTTGGTTAGAGAAGCTTCTCTTTTCAGATGGCAGTGACCTTGGGATGACTCAGAAGGCACCATGGTGCTGAGAAGTGACAGAGGAGTGCTCATCACTGCAATATCTCTATCACACCGTCCAAGGCTCAGGGTCCATTGCGGAAGAGGTGACAAAATCAATGTAAGAGCCAAAGGAAGGGTAGGACTCCTTACAATGTGCTCCTCCAGACACAAATGGCCTGGATATCCATGACCTCACAGTGCCTGACACTACCTACACAAGACCATCATAATAGGAGGAAAAGATGATGACATCAAAATAAAAGAGAGACTGATTGAGAGGAGGGGATATGATGGAGAATGGAGTTTCAAAGGGGCAAGTGGGGGGAGGAAGGGACTTACCATGGGTTATTTTCTATAATTATGGAAGTTGTCAATAAAAAATAAACTTAAAATGTATGTACTATGCTTATCAAACTGCCCAGTAAGCACTTCTCTTAATGTTCATACCCTTATGTTAATGCTACTCTCACTTTTGGTAGAGAACCTTCTCTTTTCAGATGGCAGTGACCTTGGGACGACTCAGAAGGTATCATGGTGCTGGAAAGAAGTGACCAGAGTGCTCAGTACTGCAATATCTCTATCACACCTTCCAAGGCTCAGGGTCCATTGCAGAAGAGGTGGCGGAAAGAATATAAGAGCCAAAGGAAGGGTAGGACTCCTTACAACGTGCTCCCTCCAGACACAAAATGGCCTGGATATCCATGACCTCACAGTGTCTGACACTACCTACACAAGACCATCATAAGAGGAGAAAAAGGTCATGACATCAAAGAGAGACTGGTTGAAAGGGGGAGGAGATATGATGGAGAATGGAGTTTCAAAGGGGAAAGTGGGGGGAGGGAGGGTATTATTACCATGGGATATTTTTTATAATCATGGAAGTTGTTAATAAAAATTTGAAAAATAAATAAAGAAAAAGAAAACAAAAAAGCTAAGTTTTTAAAGTTTTTTGGGCTTACTGCACAAGCGTGAGGACCTGAGCTCAAGATCCCCAACACCCGTGTGAAAATCCAGGCGTGGTGCTATACACCACTATAACCCCAGTGTAGGAGACCCAAGAGGAAGCTAGCTTCTTTTAGGCAGTTTCACTTAGGGACAGAAGCCCAAAGAGGAAACTGATGCCACTCTGCCTTGGCAAGAATGGAACTCCTGTCTGATCAAGATTCACCCACAGGAATGAAGAGAGATGGCTTAGAAGTTAATGCACCTGCATGCGAAGTCTAAGGACCCAGGTTCTGCTCTCCAGATCCCACGTTAGCCAGACACATAAGGGTGAGGCAAACATGAGGTCGCACATGGCCACTAGGTGCCGCAAGCACCTGGAATTTGATTGCTTGCTGTGGCCGAGGCCCTGGAGCGCCAAATCTCTCTCTTCTTTCTCTGTCTCTCTCTCACTCTCTGTCTAGCCAACTACCTAGTCTAGCCTTCACTACCCAGGTGAGCTGGCCCTGGAGTCTGCCCTTTAAAATCTGCAAACCAATGAGGTCTTCCCCTTACATAAAAATACATTTTCAAGCTGGGTGTGGTGGCACAGGCCTTTAATTCCAGCACTTGGGAGGCAGAGGTAGGAGGATCACCATGAGTTCAAGGCCACCCTGAGACTACATAGTGAATTCCAGGTCAGCCTGTGCTAGAGTGAAACCCTACCTCAAAAAAACAACAAAAATTTTTTTTTCAATAAAGGCTTGTCCCTGTTATTTCCAGCCCTCTGTTTAGCCCTCTCTGCCTCTCCTCACTCTGCCCTGTGATCTCTGGATACCTGTGAGGCCGGCTCTGCCCCGCTTCCCAACATAGGTGGAGGGGGTGAGAGGAGGCGGGAAGGTGGGAGAGAGCACTGCACTGTTTCTTGGTCTGGATTTTCCTCTCGTCTCTGAATCTACCATGTGTTCATTTCCCCTATATTCTAGATCTACCACATGGGTGCTTTTCCTAAACTCTGGGCCTGCTACTTGTGTAATTTCTCTAAACTTCGGGTAACCATGGATATAATACTCTTTACTACTGATTTCTCATCTGATCTTTTTGGTCTCTGCTTTGATGTTTTCTTTTTTTAAATTTAATTTATTTTTTATTGACAATTTACATAATTGTAGATGATAACCCATGGTAATTCTCTCCCTCCCCTCACTTTCCCCTTTGAAACTCCACTCTCCATCATCTCCCCTTCCCTCAATCAGTCTCTCTTTTATTTTGATGTTATGATCTTTTCCTCCTATTATGATGGTCTTGTGTAGGTAGTGTCAGGCACTGAGGTCATGGATATCCAGGCCATTTTGTGTCTGGAGGAGCACGTTGTAAGGAGTCCTGCCCTTCCTTTGGCTGTTACATTGATTCTGCCACCTCTTCCACAATGGACCCTGAGCCTTGGAAGTATGGGAGATTTTGCAGTACTGAGCACTCTGGTCACTTCTTTCCAGCACCATGATACCTTCTGAGTCGTCCCAAGGTCACTGCCATCTGAAAAGAGAAGATTCTCTACCAAAAGTGAGAGTAGCATTAACATAAGGGTATGAACATTAAGAGAAGTGCTTACTGGGCAGTTTGATAAGCATAGTACATACATTTTACACTCCTCTGTCACTTCTCAGCATCATGGCGCCTTCTGAGTCATCCTGAGGTCAACACCATGCTTTGATATTTTCCCTCTGCTCGTCTTCATTAAGTCACCACCATTTGCCCCTTAACTTTCTTCCCTGGGGAGGCTCAGGGGGGATGCTGTGTATGTCTCTTCTAAATCTCCTATGTAAGCTCCTCAGTTCTATGTTCCACATGCTTCTGGCTCCGCTCCAGTCTTTCCTAGAAGCCTCAATTTCCCTGGAATGGGCCTTATCAACTATGCCGTGCCTTCCTCTTGAGTGCATGGTTCCTGCTTTCCACCAGCTTATGACTCTGCTCTAGCCTTCTTCCTAGATCTCAAAAAAAATTGGACAGGAGCTGCGCATGGTCGCCATGAGTTTGAGGCCGCCCTGGGACTACATAGTGAATTCCAGGTTAGCCTGAGCAAGAGTGAGACCCTACCTCGACAAAACAAAAAAAGACAAGACAGGCCCCAAATTGATTTTAGAAACTTAGGGGACCCCTCCTGAACTCCAAACTCCTGCATCACCGGCACCAGAGAGGTGGAAACTGGAGGTTCCCTAGGGCTTGGGGGCTAGCTAGGAAGAGATGCTATCGCAAAAATTAAGGTTGGAGAAATGGCTCAGAGGTTAAAGGCACTTGTTTACAAAGTCTGATGGCCCGGGGTTCAATTCCCCAGTACCCGCATAAATTAGCCAGATACACAAAGTGGCACATACATCTGGCATTTGTTAGTAGTGACAGGAGGTCCCCGGCATGCCCATACTCATTCTCCATTCTGTCTCCCGCTGGACATCGCCAGAGCCCATGACACATATGCGCTTCGTGACATGGAGCCCCAGTGGTTTCTGCTGTTGTTTATCCCACTTTCTTGTCATTGTTCCCTAACAGCTCTGACTCACTTGAGCAATTCTAAAGTGACTCACTCAGGATGAGCCACACTCTTCAGGGTCCTAAGTCCCTTGGCTACCAGAGTGCCTGAACACTAGATTCAAAGCAGAGGACTCTTTTCAACCGTCCGTGTAGCTTTTTGTCTGACTTCATCTAGATCCCTGCCTGGCTTTGCTGACCTTACCCACTGGTGAGCTCTCTCCTGGCATCATCCCAGTAGACAGAGGACAGCAGCCTACCCCACAGCCCCCAAGTGATGCCTGGCCTGTCGGTGAGGCAGTGCCCTCACCCAGGCCTTCCACGACAGCAGAAGGTCAAGGAGCATCTCTTGTTGCTTGTCTCCGCTCAGGGAGGGCCAGCGGCCTGCTCAGATGCTGCGGCTTGGCTGCAATGCCCGATTTGGCCACATGCTGATCCCCATCCAGGACCTCGGCCCTGCTGAGTCCTGCCACTTCTCCTTGATGCCACCCTCACCTCTGAGCAGATCACAAGCCCCCTATGCCTGGGCTACAGCCACCATCTCCACGGTGACTGTCCCTGCCTAATATGTGCTACCCACGATTCCCCACCATCTTGCACAAAGCTGATATCTTCATAGCCATCTCCACCCTGATCCTAGCTCCGCCGGGAGAGGTCCGTCTGCTGGAAGGGCCCTCGCTTGCTCCCCCTAACTCTCCAGCTACGATGCCTGTTCTGCCAAGGGCCACAGCTGTGCCCAGACTCCCCCCACAGGCAGAGTCTCCCCCTCAGTCCCAGCCCCTGCTTCCGGCCAGATCTTGCCTGGAGACAACTCCACAGCCAAGGCCACCCAAAGGCTGCAGCGGAAGACCCCAAGTAACTGTGTCCCACACCAGCAGGTGCCAACCACAGAAAGGCCAAAGGGTCTGCCAGGGTGTGGGGGTCATAGGGCCCACGGCTCAGAAGCTGGACCCAGCAGCCATGACTATTCACTGCTGACGTAGAGAAGACGCAATCCATCGGGGTCAGGCAGGACAAAGGTCAGGAATGTGAGAGGTTCACAGTACCCATGCCAGAATGCCCTTGTAAACAGGCTGAACTGAGGACTACCCCCCCCCCCCACACACACCACCAGGACCTCAGGGCCCAGAACAAAGGAGGCCTGTGAATCCGATCCACACGGACAAAGGCAGGAGGCATTGGGGGCAGAAATGGCAAGGACCTCTAGACCTCTAGAGAGCCACAAAACAGACCCTCCATGGTGCACACAGGTCCTAAAAACCCCAGGACTTTGCAATGGGGCAGATGGGAAGTGAGCCACCTCATTTGCAGAATGGGAACAGGAGTCAGAGACACAGAATGTGACAGAGTGAGAGACAGAAAGAGAGCAGCAGATGCCGAGAGGCAAATCTTGGGGTTGTACCATGCGAGCAGCTGCCCTGGGGGAGGAGGACTCCCCAGTGCTGGCGTCATTCCACACGTCACTCCTCCTTCTCCTTCCTGTGAGTGGTGTTTACTTTGTGCTAAGCCGCTGAGCTATCAACTTACGATTTGTGTTCAAAGCTTGCTTTGAAGCATTCTAAGCCAGTCTTACGGCTAAAGTAATATCACAAAAATTAGCCATCTGATTAAACTGAAAAGGTCCACATCACTTTGACAATGCAGTTGCCTCGGTCCGCCGACTCCTCTGCACCTACAGAGCCGGGAGTGTTTCGAATCCCTTGAAATTCTAATCAACTGTGATGAACCAGGTCCGAAGCCACGATGGCTCACATCCTGGAAACGCTGCCAAGCTATCCTGCCCGCTGCTCCTGCCTGCGCGGATAATTAATCCCTCGGAGCTGGCGCACTATCTGAGAAGGAAGTTGCTATTTTCCGCTTTTAAGTGATGGCACTAAGCCACGGAGCTGGCACCTCCATCTCAAACATCACCACCCCAAATTGGCCCATTAATCCGTGTCACATGCTAGTTTCAACAGCTCCAGAGTCCACCGGTCTATCCGCATGCGCAAGCAAATCTCAGAAGAGAAGACCAGCGGAGGGCAAGCTCTGATGTGGGGACACTGGGGCCCCAGAAGAGGAAGGCTGCCCTCACTAGACCCCTTCCTTTCATCGCAACCCCACCCTTCCGCACTTGGCTGTGACTCTGGAAACCCCACCCCCAGGCGGAACTCCTCTGCCGCAGTGCTCCTCTTTCCCTGGGAGGTCCTCCCCTGCCCCTAGAGACAGCTGGATCTGTTCTGTGTTTTTTCCATCCCTTGAATTCAGCAGGCATCTGCTGTCAGTTTGTAGGCTGTGTTTGTTGAGACGGGATGGTTGTTGTGTAACCTAGGATGATGGCCTGTGCGGCCCATGCTGGCCTTGAACTTGTAACAATTCCCCTGCCTCAGCTCCAAACTCGTGAGATTACAGGCATCTGCTTTTTCTCCCAGCCTCTTCTCTTCCACCCCAGTGTCAGCTACTGAAGCCAGGCACTGGGACGCTCACAGGTAGCACTCCATGAAGCCTGCCTGTTCCTTCTGCCCTCTTGATAACTGTCTCTATTAACTGTTGACAGAACGCCTCTGGTCTCACTTTCTGGCCCAGCCCCAACTGAAACACACAGGGGAGTCTAGAACAGCCATTCCTGGTTCAGGCAGGGGTCGCAAACAGCGCGAGCAGCTAGCTCCTCTTCAACATGAGCTCCAGCCAGCAGCCAGGGCAGATCCCTCCCTGTTCCTTGATAGACGTTGTGTGTCACTCTGAAGGGAACAGTCCTGTGGCCCCACCCCATGAGGACTCCTGACCCACAGGACCTCCTCGGGCGCCATGGTTAAGATGGCATGACAGGCTTATGTCTCTTAGGAATCACCTTACTTCACAGAAAACCTCATATCTAAAATGTCTCAGGACCCTGTGTTGGGCAAGAGTGACCCTTGCTCTCTTGCTGACTCTTGTGTGATCCATTTGAGCATTAACAATAACAATTGTGACATGAGATTACCTCCACGGTCATGTTATTCTCCAGGTGAGCCCCATTTAGTTCCAGAACCCCTCTGAGAACAGAGTTGTCTCAGGCTACAGGGAAGAAGGGAAAATCGGAGATGACAAGGGTCAGGTTCACACGGGGATACTGTACAGGGATGGAGACCACGTGGCTCTTCTCAGCTTTGGCAGGAAGTATCACATCAGCCCCAATAGAAGGGTTTACACCAGGAAAACTGGTACGCACAGCCAAGCAGCCCCTGCCACCCTACACCAGCACACAGTAAAAGATACGCAGGCTGGGTATGGTGGCGCACGCCTTTAACCCCAGCACTTGGGCGCAGAGGTAGGAGGATCGAGGATCGCCGTGAGTTCGAGGCCACCCTGAGACTACATAGTGAATTTCAGGTCAGCCTGGGCTAGAGTGAGACCCTACCTTGAAAACAATCAAAAAAACAACTCCTTAATAAAAAGATACACACCATGGAGCCGGGCATGGTGGTACACGGCGTGGATCGCCATGAGTTCAAGACCATCCTGAGACTGAGAATACACAGTGAATTCCAGGTCAGCCTTAGCAGACTAGAATGAGACTACTTTGAGGGGGAAAAAAAATACAACCTATGTTGGGAGGTGGCTCAGTAGGAGGTAGGTATGATGGTGCATGCCTTTAATCCCAGCACTCAGGGACAGAAGTAGGAGAATTGCCTTGAGTTTGAGGCCACCCTGAGACTACATAATGAATTCCAGGTCTCACTCCAGCACAGGATGACCTGGAATTCACTTTATTTAATTCACAAATTAAACTTCATAGTTGAGTGGTGGTGCATGCTTTTAATCACAGCACTTGGGAGGCAGAGGTAGGAGGATCCCTGTGAGTTTGAGGTCACCCTAAGGCTACATAGTGAATTCCAGGTCAGCCTGGGCTAGAGCGAGACCCTACATCGAAAAACAAAAAAGCTCAGCATGGTGGTGCATGCTTTTAATATTTTTTTATTTATTTGATAGAAAAAGAGGGAGAGAGAGTGAGAGAATGGGCGTGCCAGGGCCTCCAGCCACCGCAAACAAACTCCAGACGCGTGTGCCACCTTGTGCATCTGGCTAATGTGGGTCCTGGGGAATCGAACCTGGTTCCTTTGGCCTTGCAGGCAAACGCCTTAACCGCTAAGCCATCCCTCCAGCCCGTGGTGCTTGCTTTTAATCCCAGCACTCAGGAAGCAGAGGTAGGAGGATCGCCATGAGTACGAGGCCACTCTGAGACTATATAGTTAACTCTAGGTCAGCCTGGGCTAGCAGATGAGATTCCACCTTGAAAAACCAAAAATAAATAAATAAATAGATAAGCCACTTGCCTTTGGGTCTCTGCTGCAGCACTCAACACTCCACGTGGGATTCTTGGGGTCCTTGCTCCCCACGGACTCTGAGTCAATGTGGAGCTGACCAAAGCCCGTGCCTCAGACGCCCCTGGCAAACCCATACCCTCTACAGATGAGATGAGATGGGTGTCTCAGCCAACAAGTGTGCTGACCAAAGCTGCAGCCCTGACAGTGTGTGGCGACCCCACTCTAGTGACTTCAAAACAAGTCTGCCTGGCCGGCCCCAAAATGACCATGTGAGCCGAACTCATGCTGGGCACACAGGTACTCACAGCCAGGCATGCTGAGATTCACAGCCAGCTTTGGTGGGGGCACTATCTGGGTTTGCCTCTCAACACGAGGCTGCCAGCACCCATCAGGGCTCCTCGACCTGCTGATGAAATGACGCCATGGGCTATGCAAGCTGGGGACCCCGGCTCTCCTATGGAGAAACCTCAGGCTGTCTCCAGGTGGGTCAAAGCAGCCCACACACCGCAGGGGATGGGGGGGTGGGGGGTGGGGTTTGGGTCCGGCAGCACTGTGGGGTTGTCATACACGCGGCACCTCCGGAGTGCACGCAGCAGAAATGGGGATGTGGGACGTTTCCCATCCTTTCTCCCTGCCACCAATGCTGCCAAACAGAGGCACCTGTTTCTGTCCCCACCCCCAACAGCCCTCAGTCCTCCCTGTCAGCCACACAAGCACCCTTCCCCTCAAGCAGGGATGGGCTCTGTACCAGGGGTGGGTGGCTGCCTGCCCGTCCTAGACGAGTGCTGCACCTCCCGCGGGCCCCACGCTGCCTTCATCGCTCCACCACGAAGCCTCTATCATCAAGCCTCCAGCAGCGAGGCAGATGCACAGGCACCCAGAGGCAATGAGTCTAGGCAGCTGCTCAGCTTAATCCTTTTTCTCCCTTCCCCTGGGGAGGCAGAGTGACACAGAACCTCAGGAGTAAGGAAAACTCCGGAATATTCCAGTGTGACTCCTCCACCCAGCCAGAGCACCCTTGCTCAAGTCATCGAAGGACAGACAGGAGGGCTGGGCTTAGTCTTGTTAGTGTCCCCAGCCCTGCAGACCCAGCCCTCACCCCCATCAGGCTTACAATTCAGCCAAACCATACCCTCTAATCGCAAGAAACTTCTACTAGAAACAGCCTGTCCTGTATTCCCTGAGTTGCCAACCTGGGCTGGAGAGATGGCTTAGTGGTTAAGGTGCTTGCCTGCAAAGCCCAAGGACCCATGTTTGACTCTCCAGATCCCATGTTAGCCAGACACACAAAGATGAGGCAAGTACAAGGTTGCACATGCCCACTAGGTGGCGCAAGTGTCTGGAGTTTGATTGCAGTGGCTGAGGCCCTGGCGTAGCAATTCTCTCTCTCTCCCCCTCTCTCTTTTTCTCTCTAAAATAAAATTTAAAAGAGAGAGAGAGAGAGAGAGTTGCCAACCTTCCTGGCTCATGCCAGGCCCCGTGACCACATTCATCTATGTGTGTACCCCTTGCCTCCACTGTCACAGTCCTGGCCGTCACTGGGCTCCCCCAGCCCTGCTCACAGCACTGCCCCAGCTCCTCACTTCTGGGCTTCCCATACTCACTGCCAGGATTACAATGCCCAGATGGATGTGCCAAGAACCATGCCTAGCTGCTGGACTCTTCCTGTGCTGGGCTGCGTGGCACAGCTCTGAAGGAAGGAAGGGTCTGGACTAAGCTCCCACCTGCACCTTGGGCTCACCACGATCTGTGTGTGCTCTGTCGGGTCACTCTGAGATTCTGTCACCCAGACACAGGCTTCCTAGGCTACAGAGGGTCAGTGAGGACTGAGATGCCTGCCAACACCTTGTCGTGCCATCTACTGCCACCACCTGAGCACACGGTTGGCTTAGAAGGGCTCCTTGAATGCTGACAGCTGGAGGCCATCACACTACAGAGATTGCCGTAACATTCCTGCCCCCATATAGACTGCCAGACTGCCTTAAACCTGTTTACCCCCATAGAGCTCAGCGGTATACCAACACTGCTCGAGCTTCATGGTCTCTACCACGGGGCCTCCTGCACAGTCTCCGTACTCAGGAGGGACAGCAGCCTACATACCAAGAGCAGGCTCCCAGCCCTGGGACCTCCCCTCCCACCAACAGCAGCTGGCCCCTGGAGGGCAATCCTTGCCTACGTCAGCAGTGTCTATAGAACAGCTATCCCAGCGGACTGCTTTTCCAGTCATTCGGTGACCATCCGATGTAAGGAAGCGAATTCGGATGGCGAGAACGGCAGGCTGCTGTTGAGGGGCTGAGAGCGAGGGCAGAGGCCAGCAGATCTGTGTCAGCACAGGAGCCTAACGTCATGCAGAGTCGGGGGGGGAGTACGACGGAGGGAGGACACCAACCAACCCTTCTCAGCACCTCGCTCGGCACCCCCTCTTCCTTTCGTTCTTCCTCAGAATCCTTCTTCCAGACCCCTCTGAAGGGGACTGGCTGTGACTCCAAGTCAAAAGCTCTGGGTGGGTATGTTGGGGGAGGGGGAGACGGTGACATCAGAGCCACGGACACACACACAGCAAGCCTTGTGTTACTGAAGCTTTGGGTTCCGTAGGCACGTCTTCCTTTCCAGATATACCTGGGTAACCTCAAGCCAGGGTCCTGCAGAGGGCAGAGCAAAATACACACACACACGACCTCACACTCACATGCATACCCCTAGTCATACACACGCATGCACTGGAGTGGTTCAGGCCAGGGGTGGGAATGAGAGAATGAGGCCAGCAGGTTCCTGTGTTGCTCCATGACAGCTAAAAAATAACAGAACCCACCCAAAGCACACAGGTGAAAGCACGAACTGCACCAGCACGGCTCCTTCTCGATGGATAAATTCTAAAAGCAATGCCTGCGCTTCCCACTTCTGGCTGCTTTCCACTCACCCCAAACAGAGCGTCCGTCCACCTTACAATGTCAGGGGCTGTCCAGCAGCCTTGCTTTCCCGTTTCGGGGACATGCAGCTCAATGGGCTTTAAGTTAAGGCCTCAGAGCAGACTCTCAAAGCTGCTGGACTCAGTCCACTCACGCCCAGTGCTCACTACCACTCCTATGGAGCTGAGGCCGCACCATGGCTATGATCCTCTGGCACAGAGGCCACGAGCGCCCGCTCTGACTGCTCTACAGGCTTACTGGTACAGACCACCAGGCCTGCTGCCTCTCCACCTGCACGACTGGCTTCTCTACCACAGTGGAGTGGCTGTCACCCATGGGAGACCCAATATGGAGGGAGGGCAGGAGCCATGCACTATGGACAGCTTAGGGACATGCACCTCTTCTCTCCCTTCCCTTCAGAAATGGACATCGTGACACCACCAACTTTCGAGCTTTCAGATTTCCCTGCCAGCTCCTGAGTTCAACAGACTGAATGGCAACCTCCCGAGACCATGTGTGCCAAGAGCCTATGGATTTGACCACACTGCGGATGTCATCAAGTTAAAAAAGTTAAGCCGGGCATGGTGGCGCATGCCTTTAATCCCAGCACTTGGGAGGCAGAGGTAGGAGGGTCGCCATGAGTTAGAGGCCACATTGAGACTACATAGTGAATTCCTGGTCAGCCTGGGCTAGAGTGAGACCCTACCTCAAAAAAAAAAAAATAAATAATTTAAAAATTAAAATAAAGCTGGCATGGTGGCGCACGCCTTTAATCTCAGCACTCAGGAGGCAGAGGTAAGAGAATCCCTGTGAGTTCAAGGCCACCCTGGGACTACATAGTGAATTCCAGGTCAGCCTGGGCTACAGTGAGACCCTATTTTAAAGGCTTACTGGTTAAAGCACTTGCCTGCGAAGCTTAAGGACCCAGAAGCCATGTAACCACATGATGTGACACCTGCACACAAGGTCACACATGTGCACAAGGTGGTGCACACACCTGGAGTTGCACTGCAATAACTAGAGGCCCTGGTGCACCAATTCTCTCTGTCTGTCTTACTCTCATAAAAAAAAAAGGCTGGAGAGAAGGCTTAGCGGTTAAGGGCTTGCCTGTGAAGCCTAAGGACCCTAGTTCGAGGCTCGATTCCCCAGGACCCACGTTAGCCAGATGCACAAGGGGGCACACACATCTGGAGTTCATTTACAGTGGCTAGAAGCCCTGGCACTCTCTCTCTCTCTCTCTCTCAAATAAATAAAAATAAACTAAAAAAAAGTAGCAGGACATGGTGGTGCACGACTTTAATCCAAGCATTTCAGAGGGGAGGCAGAGGTAAGAGGACTACTGTGAGTTTCAGGCCAACTTGGAACTAAGAGTGAGTTACAGGTCAGTCCAAGCTAGAGTGAGACCCTGTCTCCAAAAAAATAAATAAATAAAAAATAAACAACTTAGCCACCCTGAGGCTACAGAGTGAATTCCAGGTCAGCCTGGGCTAGAGTGAGACCCTACCTCTGAAAACAAAACAAAACAAAACAAACAACAACAACAAAAAAAAAAAAACAAGGAGTGTTGGGGTGCAGTTCTGAGGCAAAACACATGCCATGCATGCATGAGGCCCTGTGTTTAGCCCTCAGTGGCATCCAAACACGGGGTTAGTTAGGGAGCGTGGTCAATTCTGGAAGGGCCTGGTAGAGGGAGCAGGCAACAGGACACACTCAACTTCAGCCTTGCCCAGTCTCTCAGCCTACAGTTCAGGGCCAGAACAGAGGGAAGACCCCTGCTTTGTCGAACAGGACAGGAGGGGACAGGATCGGGGCAAAAAGAGAATGCAGCCTTTCCCCTCCTTACTCTCCTGCTCTGTAGACGTCAGATCATTGCATCTGGCACCCCATCTCCTACTATCTCTGGTCAAAGGGCAAGTTCCCCTGGGCCATTAAATGCGTGGAGGCAGGGCAGAGGGGCTGGAGAGATGGCTCAGCACCTAAGGAGCCAGGTTCGATTCCCCAGGACCCACGTAAGCCAGATGCACAAGGTGGCGCACATGTCTGGAGTTTGCAGTGGCGGGAGGCCCTGGAAAGCCTGTTCTCTATCTATCTGCCTCTTTCTCTTTCTCAAGAATACATAAATAAATAAATAAATATTTTAAAAAATGCATCTTAGGCCAGGCATGGTGGTGCATGCCTTTAATCCCAGCACTTGGGAGGCAGAGGTAGGAGGATGGCTGAGTTTGAGGCCACCCTGAGGCTACATAGTGAATTCCAGATCAGCCTGGGCTAGAGCGAAACCCTATCTGGGGAAAAAAAAAAAAAAAAAGAAAGAAAATCTAAAAAATGCATCTTGGCTTTAGCCCAGAAACAAAATCCCAAAACAAGGTCAAGGTTCTGCTTTTTCTTTCTTGTATACTTTTCTTGGACCAGGCAGTCAACTTCCATGGCTCATGTCATGAGACCAGGAAAGGGTGCACTTGGACCTGTAGGGTAAACTGGGGGACAGTTCAAGTATGGGAGTCTGTGCTACACCTCAGACGTCAGCAGGAGTTCCCCAGCCGCAGGCGCAAGTCAGCATGAGCCCACCAGCAGCATGGTGCCCGCGGGGCAGGCTCCGAAACCTCCCAGCCATAATTCCAATACAAGCGGGCAACATGGCCTGGCACAACTCCTGGGACCTTAGGGGTCAGTCCCTGCAAGAGGCTTCTCCAGCCCCGGCCCTTTTCAGAGGCATTCCTGAGCAGCATGTGGGCAAATCTTTGGGACCCAGCTCAAGTCAACATCCTCTCCCTTTTGTAACTTTACTTTCCCCAGTTCCAGATATGTGGACAAGACTCCCAAACTGTAAGGTGTTGACTCAGATTAGTATATACACCCTAATCAGGTGAGGCAGATCATGCCTTAAATTAATCATAGCATTTGGGAGGCTGAAGTAGGAGGACTGCAGTGAGTTCCAGGTCAGCCAGGACTAGAATGAGACCCTGCCTAAAAATAAATAAACATTATGGTGGTGCACGCCTTTAATCCCAGTGCTTGGGAGGCAGAGGTAGGAGGATCACTGTGAGTCTGAGGCCAACTGGGGACTACAGAGTTAATTCCAAGTCAGCCTGGGCTAGAGTGAGACCCTACATCAAAAAAATTATTATGGCCAGGTATGGTGGTGCACAACTTTAATCTCAGCACTCGGGAGGCAGAGGTAGGAGGATCGCCGTGAGTTAGAGGCCACCCTGAGACTACATAGTGAATTCCAGGTCAGCCTTGGCTAGAATGAGAACCCCTACCTCAAAAAAAAATAAAATATTATTATGATCATGGTATATTGCAGTGGCTAGATGCCCTGGAGATATATTTTATATATATTATATATATATACACATACATATATACACACTAACAAAGAATATGCACTCTTGCTATGCGTGGTAGTATATATAAGCTCAGCATTTAGGAGGCAGAGGCAGGAACATCAGGAGTTCTAGGCCTGCCTCAACTACACAGCAAATTCAAGGCCAACATAGACTATATAAGACCCTGTGTAGAAAGACAAAATAAGTTAGCTCAGTAGGCAGAGCACTTTCCCAGCAAGCACAAGGCCTGGAGTTTGATTCCCCAGCACCACATAAACTAGGCATGAGGCACAGGTGAGGGCAGGAGAGTTAGGAGTTCAAGATCATCCTCAACCATATATGGAGTTGGAAGCCAGCTCAGAACTTACATGAGACCTTGTCTCAAAAACTCAATTGAGAGCCGGGCGTGGTGGCGCACGCCTTTAATCCCAGCACTCGGGAGGCAGAGGTAGGAGGATTGCTGTGAGTTCGAGGCCACCCTGAGACTCCATAGTGAATTCCAGGTCAGCCTGGACTAGAGTGAAACCCTAACTCCAAAAACAAAAACAAAAAAAACTCAATTGAGGGGCAGACCCCAGTTTGAGGCTGGATTCCCCAGGACCCATGTAAGCCAGATGCACAAGGGAGCGCATACGTCTGGAGTTCGTTTGTTCGTTTGCAGTGGCCGGAGGCCCTGGTGTGCCCATTCTCTCTCTCTCTGTCTGACTCTTTCTCTCTCTCTCTGTCACTCTCAAATAAATAAATAAAAATAAACAAAAAATAAATTGAAACTGTGTGTGGTGGCACATGCCTTTAATCCCAGCACTGGGGAGGCAGAGGTAGGAGGATCACTGTGAGTTGGAGGCCCTGAGACTACATAGTGAATTCCAGATCAGCCTAGGCTAGAGTGAGACCGTATCTAAAAAAAAAAAAAAAAAAATTGGGGCTGAGTGTGGTGGCACAAGCCTTTAATCTCAGCACTCGGGAGGCAGGGGTACGAGGATTGCTGTGGTTCAAGGCCAGCCTAACACTGCTTAGTGAATTCTAGGTCAACCTGGGCTAGAGTGAGACCCTACCTGGAAAAACCTATATATGGCTGGCGAGATGGCTCAGCAATTAAGGTGCTAGTGTGAAAAGCTGAAGGGCCTGAGTTCGATTCCCCAGTACCCACTTAAAGCTGGTGGAGCGTGCATCTGGAGTAGCACCCTGGGTGGAAGAGCAGGATTGCACCACACAGTATAAGTAAAGCATTGTGCACTTGCCAACATGGGCTCGGTGTTTAGCAAGGTACTATGTCTTTGGATTTGAATCCCTGAACTTCTTGCCCATATCTCTTTGCTCCACTTTGCCAAACGCACCAGCCTCGGGACAGTCCTGGTTCTACTGAGACACAGTTCTGGTCCTCCATACCTCCTTCCATGCCAGCTCACACTGCAAGCCTATCATAACCAGGTGGCTCCCCATCACGTCTCTCAGGGCTTGGCAAAGGGACTGGATGTGCAGTGTAGAGGTATAAGGACCCGCCACATCTACCCCTTGCTCAGGGAGCCAGCCAGAGATAGTGCAGGAGGTCATCACCTGGCTGACCACGCTAGCCCAACCTTCCTGCTGGACCAGCCAGGCATGCTCGTCACCCTGGCATTGCCTCTGACCCATCCTAATACCCACTGCACCCCCAACCCTCTTCTGCCCCTCTAAGGGCCACCCATCGACAATCAGGAGGGAGCTGGCACGCTGCCTACCAGCAATAATGGGAGACACATCTTCATTACAGACTTCAGGAGAGGCTCCCGGAGCTGGCAAGGGCCCTTCTATAAAACAGGTTGCTTTTAGAGGCAAACCAGTCTTGGGACTTCTTTACAGCCGACAGGAGTAGGCCTGTGGAAATTGCAAGGCAGCCCCTTCCCCATCCTATCCCTGCGGTAAATCACCAACAGGAACGAGAGGTGGGGCCCGGGCTCCTGGGCACCAGTCTGTGCCCCTGCCTCTATCCAGGCCCACATGGTGGGCAGGGACAGAACCTAAAAGTGCAAACATTTGCCAGTCTCTCAGGTCGCCCTAGAGGTTGCCGGTGTTCCCCGCGGAGTAGGATCCTCCCCTCCAATTCCAGCCGCATTTTGTCGCCTCCAGGGAACCTCCACCCACGGGCCCAGATGCACCGGGGACTGACAAGGACCAGCGAGTGCGCCACTGCCGGTGCGCGGGCGGGGGACGACTCCGTGACTCCGTCCCATCTGAGCTCCCCTTTTGCAGGGGTCCACCAGGGTGCTTGCTCCACACTCCCCAGCCCCCGACACCTGCCTGACCGGCCACGGGCAGCGCGCCCAGCTCCAGAGCCGGGACCGAGGCTGGTGGCCCGGGCGGAGGGTGGGAGGAGCGGATCAAGGTCACAGGTTCCCCCCCGCCCCCGGGGACGGTCCACGCCGCGGACCCGCACTCACGGCGCCCGAGCTGGGTTACGTAAGCCAGGCGGAGCACGTACCTGCAGCGGGAACGTGGCCGCCCGGTTGCCCACGTAGCCGCGGACGACGTGGCTCTGGATCGAGAGCACCCGGCACTCCTCCTCCATGCCGGGCTGGCCGCGGTGGCGCGGGACCCGAGCAGTGTCACGGAGCCGGTCGGTCGGTCGGTCGCTCGTTCTCTCGGATCCCGGGCCCCGTCTCCGGCGCGCGCGGCCCGGCTCGCGCAGGCGCTTGGCTCGGACGCGCTGCCCGCCTCCTCTGACCTCAGCCCGCGGCTGCGAACCCGCGAGTCCCGCGCGGCACTGGGCGGGCCGGGGGACGGGCCCGGGCGGAGGGGGCGGAGCCTCGCGGTGAGCCACGCCCCTCGGGAAGGGAACCACCAAACCCCAACCCCGGCGGGCTTGGCCAGCTGGCTGCCACCCTCCGCTGCCTGCACGTGGGCCGGTGCACCCAGCTCGCCGTTCGTTCATTCACGATCATTCATCTTTTTTTTTTTGGAGGTAGGGTCTTGCTCTAGCCCATGCTGACCTGCAATTCACTCTGTAGTCTCAGGGTGGCCTTGAACTCACGGCCATCCTACCTCTGCCTCCCAAGTGCTGGGATTAAAGGCGTGCCACCATGCCCTGCTTCATCCTTTTTTTAAAAAAATTATTTATTTGGGAGAGAGGGAGGAAGAGAGAGAGAATGGGTACACCAGGGCCTCTAGCCACTGCAAATGTGCATCTGGCTTTACAGTGGGATGTAGAGGATTGAACCTGGGTCCTTAGGTTTCACAGGCATGTGCCTTAACTGCTAAGCCATCTCTCCAGCCCCCCCCCCACTTTATTTTTTATTAATATTATATTTTGTTTTGTTTTGTTTTTCGTGGTAGAGTCTCACTCTAGCCCAGGCAGACCTGGAATTCACTATGTAGCCTCAGGGTGGCCTTGAACTCATGGTGATCCTGCTGGGATTAAAGGTATGTGCCATTACACCCAGCCTCATTCTTTCATTCATTCATTCATTCATTCCCTCCACACAGGTCTGAGGCCCTCGCGCTGCGCTCCTGGGACTGGCTGGACAGTGACCTCCGGCCCTCAGAGAACAGGGAGGGTTTGCGAGGCCTTGGGGGCCATTGAGACGCAGAAGGAAGGCTTCGTGGGGGGAGAGGCGCCAAGGTCTGAGAAGCTGCGCATAGCATAGACTTGGGACTGGATATTATTGCTCCATTGTCAAGACCCCTGGGTGTCTCCCTCAAACAACTTGGCCAATGTGCCTTGTCCTGTGACCTCTGCCCCCCCCCCTAAATTAGAACACATGTCAAATCCCACTCCTGCCCTACCTCCAGGTTCAAGCCCTGTCTCCCAGGGCTTCCCCTGAGAACAGATCCCTGCTGCACTTGGGATCTTTACTCTTCACCTCCTATCCAGACTTGGCAGTTTTGGGGTCCCTGCGGTCATTAACCAGGCTTGTCTTTCTTTTTGGTGTTTTTCAAGGCAGCCTGGAATTTACTATGCAGTCTCAGCCTGACTTCAAACTCACAGCGATCCTCCCATTTTAAAATCTTCCTACATAGGCCTCCTCAGGGCTGGGATTGAAGGCATTCACCACACTGGGCCGGGCTCAAGTCTTAATGATTTAGATCAACTGTTAAGCTTGCAGTGGCATGGAGACAGCTCTCTAAGGGACCAGGTCTGCCCCAGGGTGTGAAGGAGGGCCTCACCTTGAAAACCAGAGGAAGTGAGGCAGGATAGAAAGAGAAACTGATCGCTTCTCAGCCTTTTGGCTAAAATCAAGTGTAGAAAGAGAAACTGCCTGGCGTGGTGGCGCACGCCTTTAATCCCAGCACTCCGGAGGCATCAGGAGGATCACTGTGAGATTGAGGCCACCCACCCTGAGACAGCATAGCAAATTCCAGGCCAGCCTGGGCTAGAGTGAGACCCTACCTCAAAAAACAACAACAAAAAAAAATTAAGGAGGGTTTGAGGGGTGTCTTAGTGGTTAAGGTACTTGCCTGTGAAACCTAAGCACCCAGGTTCAATTCCTCAGTACCCATGTAAACCAGATGCACAAAGTGGTGCATAAATTTGAAGTTTGCAGTGGCTGGAGGCCCTGGTGCACCCATTTTTTTCCTCTCTATCTGCTTCTTTCTCTCTCTCAAATAAATAAATAAATAAAATAAAAATATTTTCATCGCCAGGCATAGTGTTACACGATGTTAATCCCAGCAATTGGGAAGTAGAGGTAGGAGCACTGCCGAGACTTTGAGGCCACCCTTAGTCTACAGAGTGAATTCCAGGTCAGCCTGAGCTAGAGTGAGACCCTACCTCGAATAACAAAAACAGAAACAAAAAGCCAGTCAAAGTGGCGCATGTCTTTAATCCCGGCACTCGAAAGGCAGAGGCAGGAGGATCGCTGGGAGTTCGAGGCCTCCCTGAGGCTTCATAGTGAATTCCAGGTCAGCCTAGTCTACAGTAAAACCCTACCTCACTAAATAAATAAATAAATAAATAAATAAATAAATAAATATCTGGGCGTGGTGGCGCACGCCTTTAATCCCAGCACTCGGGAGGCAGAGGTAGGAGGATCGCCATGAGTTCAAGGGCACCCTGAGACTACGTAGTGAATTCCAGGTTAGCCTGAGCTAGAGTGAGACCCTACCTTGAAAAAACAAACAAATAAATAGATAAATAAAACACCCTTTTGTCTTATGGATTTTTGCCACTCTTTTTAAAAATTTAATTTTTTTTTTCAGTTTTTCGAGGTAGGGTCTCACTCTAGCCCAGGCTGACCTGGAATTCACTATGGAGTCTCAGGGTGGCCTCGAACTCTTAGCGATACTACCTCTGCCTCTCCAGAGAGCAGTGGGGGCTTCTCTCTAAAGTCTATGAGTTTCCTGACCTTGGGATTCTGACTTGGTTTCCAGTACCACATATGAGTTCTCTCCCACTGATCAGGCCCTTGTCCATTTAGAGAATTTGTTGCTTACCTGCAGAGGCTGTGTGCCACCTTTGCACAAGTGTGTACTTCTTGTCCAGCTGTTGGACTTTTTTAGACTTGTTTTTATTTTTATTTATTTATATTTTGTTTTCTGAGGTAGGGTCTCACTCTAGCTCAGGCTGACCTGGAATTCACTGTGTAGTTTCAGGGTGGCCTCAAACTCTCTGCAATCCTCCTACCTCTGCCTCCCAAATGCTGAGATTAAGGACATGCGCCACCACAGCTGGCTTAAACTTGTTTTTAAATTTTATTTATTTATTTATTTGATAAAGAGAAAGAAGCAGATACAGAGAGGGAGAGAATGGGCACATCAGGGCCTCTAGCCATTGCAAAAGAACTCCCGACATGCGCCCCCTTGTGCATCCGGCTTATGTGAATACTGGGGAACTGACCTGGGTCCTTAGGCTTCACAGGCAAGTGGCCCTAACTGCTTAGCCATCTCTCCAGCCCCAACAGGTTGATTTTGTAGTCTGCAGGGTCCCCTGTTTATTCATGCTGTTGGTAGTCATTATCCTCCAACGGCTTCCATAGGGCTTTTCAGCACTATGAGGGCTAGCCAGGAGGGAGCTGGTTTCCTGTTGTATTTTTTTTGTTGTTGTTGTTCATTTTTATTTATTTATTTGAGAGTGACAGAGAGAGAGAAAGAGTCAGATAGAGATAGAGAGGGAGAGAGAGAGAATGGGAGCACCAGGGCCTCCAGCCCTGCAAACGAACTCCAGACGTGTACGACCCTTGTACATCTGGTTAACATGGGTCCTGGGGAATTGAGCCTCTATCCAGGGTCCTTAGGCTTCACAGGCAAGCACTTAACCACTAAGCCATCTCTCCAGCCATTTTTTTTTTTAAGGTAGGGTTTCACTCTAGCTGGGATTAAAGGCATGCACCACCACACCCGGCTTGTCTCAACTTTTGTGTAATTCTTTCTTCTACTTACCTCCTATCTCTCCAGGCCTCAGGCACTCTTTCATCCCCTAATTTTTCTTTTCTTTTCTTTTCTTTTTTGAGGTAGGGTCTTGCTCTAGCTCAGGTTGACCTGGAATTCACTATGTAGTCTCAGGGTGGCCTTGAACTCAAGGCTATCCTACCTCTGCCTCCCTAGTCCTGGGATTAAAGATATGTGCCACCATCCCCTATTTAAAAATATTTTTTAATTTTATTTTTATTTCCGGGCATGGTGGTGCATGCCCTTAATTCCAACATTCAGGAGGCAGAGGTGGGAGGATCACAGTGAGTTCGAGGCCACCCTGAGACTAGAGTGAGCTCCAGGTCAGCTTGGGCTAGAACGAGACCCCACTTCGAAAACAACAACGACAAAAGTATAAGGAAAAGGGCTGGAGAGATGGCTTAGCAGTTAAGGCGCTTGCCTGTGAAGCCTAATGACCCATGTTCAATCTCTCTCCAGATCCCACCTAAGCCAGACACATAAAGGTGAGGCAAGCACAAGGTCACACATGCCCACTAGGTGGCTCAAGTGTCTGTGGAGTTTGATTTTAGTGGCTGAGGCCCTGACATACCAAATCTCTCTCTCTCAAAAAAAAAAAAAAAAAAAAAAAGTACAAGGAGAAGACTAAACACCCCAAAGTTGTCCTCAGGCTTCTACACATGAACCATGGCACTGCACACCCATACATGCACAGAGACAATAAATAAACACGCAAGTAAAGAGCTGAGATAGGAAAACCCCACTCAGGCGGGGTACTATGCCTGCATAGGCAGGAGGCCAGGCCCTTGGCTGCTGTGTGGGGGTCCGTGTCTGAAGGCCAGGCCTTCTTGTGGAAGTGGCTGACCTTTCGCCTGGGGTTGCGAGGAGCGTGTCCAAGGACTTGCCTCAGCAGCGGGGGTGGCCTGGTGCCCTGTCTGTGCCAAGCTGAGTTGGTTCATCTTGGAAGTCCTCTAGACCCCCTCCCTCCCACAGGGGTTAAAGATTGTGGTGAGGGGCTCCGTCATGCAACCGTTCGCAGGAGGCCCCCGGATCTGCTTCCCTTCTTCCTCTGTTTACTGCTTCCTTTCTCCTGAGGCAGGTCAGCAGAGGGAACAGCTTAGCAACCAGGAACACTGCTGGGCTTGGGCAGTAAAGAAACCCTTTTCCAACAATATGCCGTAACCTGTTGCTAACCTGGGAACCTGACCTGCCCTGAACTGCACATACACCCCACCTCAAACAATAAAATTGGTGTCTCCTCCCTCGTGTGACCATTAGTAGCTCCGCTTTGGTGGTCAGTTTCTATTCAATAAGTTCAAAGATAGATCTGTGACCAGAAGACAGGGGTCCATCTGGCCTGACCTTGTATTGGATGCAGGCCCAATGAGGCAAACTCTAGCCCCTTAGTGAGGTTTTAGGCAGAATCTCCTGCTTACCATGTTATACCTATGCGCATGTGATTAAAATCAGATGCATCATGGGAAGAGGCATGTTCACTAGAGAAAAGGTTATAGAGGCTGGACAGATGGCTCAGCAGTTGAAGATGCTTGCTTACGAAGCCTGAAAGCCCGAGTTTGATTTCTCAGTATCCACATAAAGCCAGACGCACAGACCGACACCTGCATCTGGAGCTCATTTGTAGCAGCAGGTGGCCCTGGACCATCCATATTCTGTCTCTGTCCCACTCTTCCCTCTCTCCCAAATAAAGAAATAATATGAAAGAAACTGAAGTCAGTCACAAAAGACCACATATTGTATGATTGAGAGTAAAGAACAAGGCACCAAGATCACAAGAAAAACAGCTTTAACCCAGGCATGGTGGCTCACACCTTTATTTTATTTTATTTTATTTTTTTAAAACATCTCTCTTTCTTTTTTTAAATTTTTTAAATTTTTTTGTTTATTTATTTATTTGAGAGCGACAGACAGAGCGAGAAAGAGGCAGAGAGAGAGACACAGAGAGAATGGGCGCGCCAGGGCCTCCAGCCACTGCAAACAAACTCCAGACGCGTGCGCCCCCTTGTGCATCTGGCTAACGTGGGTCCTGGGGAGTTGAGCCTCGAACCGGGGTCCTTAGGCTTCACAGGCAAGCGCTTAACCACTAAGCCATCTGTCCAGCCCTCACACCTTTATTTTTAAGCAGAGAGAAAGAGAGATAAAACAGAGAGAGAAGTCGGGTATGGTGGTGCACGATTTTAATGCCAGCACTTGGGAGGCAGAGGCAGGAGGATTGCCATGAGTTTGAGGCCACCCTGAAACTCCATAGTGAATTCCAGGTCAGCCTGGGCTAGAGTGAGACCCTACCTTGAAAAACCAAAAAAACAATAAAACAGAAAAAAAAAAAAAAAACAGAGAGAATGTGCACGCCGGGGCCTCTAGCCATTGCAAACGAACTCCAGATGCATGTGCCCCTTGTGCATCTGGCTTAAGTGGGTCCTGGGGAATCCAACCTAGGTCCTTTAGCTTCACAGGCAAATATCTTGACCGCTAAACCATCTCTCCAGCCCCTGGCTCACATCTTTAATCCCAGCACTCAGCAGGCAGAGGTGAGGCCATCAAAAAACCAAAACAAACAAACAAAAAAACCAACCAACCAACCAACCAACCAGCCAGCTTTATTAGCTGTCTAAGACTCAGGTGGAGTCACCTCCAAAGAGCCTGTACCTTAGTCTCCTCAAGGTTTTTCACACCTTTTTTTGTTTGTTTTTCGAGGTAGGGGCTGACCTAGAATTCACTATGTAGTCTCAGGGTGGCCTTGAACTCACAGCAATCCTCCTACCTTAGCCTCCGGAGTGTTGGAATTAAAGGTGTATGCCACCTTGCCTGGCACACCTTTTATTTATTTGAGAGAGAAAGTGAGAGACAGAAAGAGGTAGAGAAAGAGAGAGACAGAGAGAGAGAGAGAGAGAAAGAGAGAGAGAGAGAGAATGGGCTTGCCAGGTCCTCTAGCCAGTACAAATGAACTCCAGACACATGTGCCACCTTGTGCATCTGGCTTTACATGGGTACTGGGGAATTGGACCTGGGTCCTTACATTTTGCAGGCAAGCACCTTAACCACTGAGCCATTGCTCTAGCCCATTGCACCTTTTTATTTTAATTTAATTTTATTATTATTATTATTTTGGCTTTTTGAGGTAGGGTCTCACTTTGGTCCAGGCTGACTTGGAATTCACTATGTAGTCTCAGGGTGGCCTCGAACTCGCGTTGATCCTCCTACCTCTGCCTCCTGAATGCTGGGATTAAAGGTGTGCGCCACCATGTCCGGTTTAACATAGCCCTTTAACTACATATAAGGACATAGCAAAAGGCACCATCTATGAACAAAAAGCAGGTACCTGGGGCTAGAGAGACGGCTCAGCAGTTAAGGCAAGGCCTAAGGACCTGGGTTCGATTCCCCAGTACCCATGTAAAGCCAGATGCATAGGGTGGCACATATACCTGGAGTTCAATTGCAGTGGGTAGAGACCCTGGTGCACCCATTCTTTCTCTCTCTCTCAAATTAAAAAAACAAAACAACAACAACAACAACAAAAAACAAAACAAACAGGTCCCTGATCTTGGACCTTCAGCCTTCAGAACAACGAGAAATAAATGTTCACACACCATCCAGTTCACAGTATTTTGTTAGAATAGCCCAGGCATACAGGTGCCTCCCATCAAACTACCTCCACACAGCAGTGCACTGGGGACTAGTGTCTGATCTTGGAGCGATGCAGACACTGAGGTCTGTAGCTACAGCCACCTGTGGAGACGGTTCTCCCAGGCAGGGAGCGGGATGCAGCGTGTTGGCTGGTGTGGGTGTTTGGGAAGCCAAAGGAGATGATACTTTGAACAGGGTGTGGGAGGGGGTGAGGCTGGGAGGCCAAGACAGCGGACTTGGCCCAGCGTGTTGGGAGAAAGCAAGGCTACATAAACCACAGCCGAATCCTCCCCCAGTCTTCATAGCATTCTTAGCAGATTTTAACACACAATCAATCATTTAATTTATTTTTATTTATTTATTTGAGAGTGACAGAAAGACAGAAAGAGAGAGAATGGGCGCTCCAGGGCTTCCAACCACTGCAAACGAACTCCATTGCGCCCCCTTGTGCATCTGGCTAAAGTGGGTCCTGGGGAATCGAGCCTCGAACCCGGGGGGGGGGGGGGGGGGGGGGGGGGGGGGGCGGGTCCTTAGGCTTCACAGCAAGCGCTTAACCGCTAAGCCATCTCTCCAGCCCAACACACAATCATTTAAAATCAAGTTTCCTCTCTCAACTGCCTTAGGTATAAATTGCATTCCAGCAATTACTTGTGGGGGAGGGAAACTGTCTTTCACTGTCAAGCCCCCCCTTCCAAAGGCCCGTGTGGATTATCTGCCAGATCTTCAAGCCGTGGCCCCATCAATGCTGCTTGTCAGTCGGACTCAAATCCAGTTGCCGCGGCTTGAGTACACCGACAACTTTTCTTCTTACAAGCCCAGGTTGAGAAATAATCACAAGGTTTAAAAAGATTGATGGACTGAAGCATTAGTCACCAGGTAATGAGTAACACCAGGGAGAACTGAACCATTTTTAGCCTGGGTTCAGAAAGGCAGCCGGTCCTAAGAACAAAAGGCGTATTCTAAGCCTACAGAGGAATGCCTGCACTGTGTCCATCAAAACACAGGTGGCCCAGGGCCTGCTACATTCCCTTCCTGCAGAACTCAAGGACCCAGTATGCTCTGCTTCCTGAAGGAAAAACTTATTGCTAACTGGGGAGAAGTGGATATGGCTGCCTGACCAGGCTGTTCTGAAATGAGCCAGGCTCAGTTCCTGGTGACTCCCAGCAGTTACCAGATTGAGACCCAGGCCAGCCTTCCTGCCTTAGCCTGGCCAGAGGAGCCTGGCTTCCCTTCCTACCGCTGCCCATCTCCCAGGTGCCCGTAGCTTCTGTGTGGCAGTCCTTGAGACTGACTCTAGATACAGCCCTCTTCTCTGTTAGATCGAGTCCCTGAGAGAGAGAGAGAGAGAGAGAGAGAGAGAGAGCCACCACATGCGGTGGACCATGACACCTGGGAGGCCCAGGAAGGCCAGCCAGTCTGCCTAGTAGGAAGAGGCGAGGACAAAGGTTGGCTGCTTGTCATTTGGTCCTCCAGCTCTTTTCCTTTAAGTAATTAATTAATTAATTTTAATTTATCGAGGTGGAGTTTCTGGCCCAGGCTGACCTGGAATACACTATGTAGTCTCAGGCTGGCCTCAAACTAACGATTCTCCCATCCCTGCTTCCCAAATGCTGGGATTAAGGCATGCACCACTACACCCGGCTTGTTTTGGCTTTTTCGAGGTAGGGTCTCACTCTAGCCCAGGCTGACCTGGAATTCACTATGGAGTCTCAGGGTGGCCTTGAACTCACAGCAATCCTCCTACCTCTGCCTCCCGAGTGCTGGGATTAAGGTGTGCACCACACCTGGCTTGTTTTGGTTTTTCAAGGTAGGGTCTCACTCTAGCTCAGGCTAACCTGGAACTCTATAGCCCCAGGCTGGCCTCAAGCTCATGGCGATCCTACTACCTCAGCCTCCCCCAGCGTGCCATCACACCTGGTTCTCTTAACTTTTTCTTTTGGTTTATTGGAGTCTCATGTTGTCCAGACTGTTCTCAAACTTGCTTTGTAGTTGAGGGTGATCTTGAATTTTCAATCCTCCCTCCACCTCTCTAGAGCTAGTGTTATAATGTGCCACTATGCCTGGTTTACATGGTGCTGGGAATTGAACCCAGGGCTCCATGCTAGACAAGCACTCTGCTAACTGAGCCACATCCCTAGAGGTCTCTCGCTCTTCATTCTTCTTCCTTTTTTTTTAAAAAAAATTTTTTTAATTTTTATTTATTTGAGAGAGAGAGAGAGAGAGAGAGAGTGAGAGAGAGTGAGACAGTTGGAGAATGGGTGCTCAGGGCCTCCAGCCACTGCCAACGAACTCCAGACACATGCGCCCCCTTGTGCATCTGGCTTACGTGGGTCCTGGGGAGGAACCTGGGTCCTTTGGCTTTGCAGGCAAATGCCTTAACGGCTAAGCCATCTCTCCAGCCCTCTTCTTTTTCTGTTGTTTTTTGGGGGTAGGGTTTCACTCCCCGAGGGCTGGGATTAAAGGCATGCATCACCATGCCCAGCTTTTTTCTTTTTTTTTTTTGAAGCAAGGTCTCACTGTAGCCCAGGCTGGCCTAGAACTCACAATGATCCTTTTACCTCAGCCTCCTGAATCATCATTCAGTGCACCACCACACCTGGCTTCTCTTTCTCTTTTATTTATGAGAGAGAGAAAATGGGCATGCATGTCAGGGCCTCCAGCCGCTGCAAATGAATTCCAGATGCATGCACCCTCTTGTGCATCTGGCTTACATGGATCCTGGAGAATCAAACCTGGGTCCTTTGGCTTTTACAGGCAAGTGCCTTAACCACTAAGCAATCTCTCCAGCCTTTTTTTGAGGTAGGGTCTCACTCTAGGCCTGGAATTCACTTTGTAGTCCTAGGTTGGACTCAAACTCATAGCAATCCTCCTATATATCACTGCCTCTTGAGTACTGGGATTAAAAAGGCATGTGCTCCCATGACTGGCCCTCTTCATTTTTTTTTATAAAAAATTATTTGTTGGGTTGGAGAGGTGACTTCATGGTTAAGGTGCTTGACTGTGAAGCCTAAGGACTCAGGTTCAATTCCCCAGTACCTACATAAGCTATCAGATGCACAAGGGGTCGCATGCATCTGGAGTTTGTTTGTAGTGGCTGGAGGCTCTCACGTGCCCATTCTATCTGCCTCTTTCTGTGAAATATGTAAACAAAATATTCTAAAAATTGTGTCTGGAGAGGTGGCTTAGTGGTTAAGGTACTTGCCTGCAAAGCCTAATGACCCTGGTTCAATCCCCTGTGCCCACATAAAGCTAAGTGCAGAGGTGCATGCACCTGGCGTTTATTTACAGTGGCTAGAGGCCCTGGTGCACCCATTCTCTCTGTATCTCTGTCTGCTTGCAAACAGATCCCATGTAAGCCAGATGCCCATGATGGCGTATGTATCTGGAGTTCATTTGCAGTAGTTGGAGGCCCTGGCGTGCCCATTTTCTCTCCTAATAATTAAAAAAGTTACATATGTATACAATGTAATCTTCGATTTTTTGAGGTAGGGTCTTGGTCTAGCCCAGGCTGACCTGGAATTCACTATGTAGTCTCAGGGTGGCCTTGAACTCACGACAATCCTCCTACCTCTGCCTCCTGAGTGCTGGTATTAAAGGTGTGCACCAACACACTGGCTTCTAAAATGTCTTTTAAGCAGAGGAGAGTGCATGCAGCAGGTGAGTTGCAGCTGTCACATATGACCATGCCTGCTGGCCTCACACTTGGTGACACCTGGATGTTCTCTTGCCTTAGGGGTAGGTATCTTGCTAGCCCCATGGTGGATGCGTCAGGCCACAGCACTATCCTGGTTCCTGTAGGCTTTGCAGGCTCAGAAAGGCCACACTCAATGACTTTTCTGCACTCAGTGTTGTGGGTTTTATTTTTTTTTTCATTATTTTATTTTTGGAAAAAAAATAACCTATGTTATGACCCTCCTCTCTCAACCTCCCTGGTGTTGGGAATTATAGCATGTGTCGCCACACCCAACTGTGCTTGCTGAGATGAAGCTTTGGTTTGGCCCACGTTTCATTTATCAAAGTGATAGCTGGGGAGTTGGTAAAAAAAAAAAATTTTTTTTTTGTTCTTACAAGGTAGGGTGTCACTCTGGCCCAGGCTGACCTGGAATTCACTATGGAGTCTCAGGGTGGCCTTGAACTCACGGTGATCTTCCTACCTCTGCGTCCCGAGTGCTGGGATTAAAGGCGTGCGCCACCAGGCCTGGCTCAAAATAACTTTTTATCAAGACTGTCGATTTGCTGTACTACAGCCTGTGGGTTCATCCTCAGATTTACTGACCTTTGAGGTTCAAGGCAGATCTGCAATTTAGATAGATTTAGTCAGATGACAGCTTGTCCTCGAGATACCACAGGGCCCTAGGCAAGGACAGGCTGCCTGAGGTGTGTGCCTTTGTGCCCTTCAAGTACTGGGAATTTTTTGTTTTTTTGAGGTAGGATCTCTCGCTCTAGCCCAGGATGACTTGGAATTCACTATGTAGTCTCAGGGTGTCCTTGAACTCACGGAGAACTACGTCCCTCTGCCTCTCAAGTGCTGGGATTAAAGGCGTTCGCCACCACGCCCTGCTCAGGATTCACTCCCAAAGAAGTAACAGAACATGTGGGAAAACATTGGTATTGGCTCATTAGAGATGGTGGGCGGGTCCTCAAGTGCCTTACTCTTCAGTGTGCTCAGAAACTAAGGTTCCAAGAACAGTTATGGGTGGGTCTGGCTAAGGAATTTCTCCAGCTTCCCACCTCATGGATCATAGCCACAGAACTCTTTAGTGCCCTCCCCCCCCCCAGGGACTCTAGCTCAGGTTGGTCTGGAGCTCACTCTGTAGCCCCAGACTGGCTTTGAGCTCACAGCTATCCTACCTCTGCTGGGATTAAAGGCATGAACCATCACACCAACTGTATGTATGTATATAGATATATATTTTTAATTTTTTAAAAAGTTTTATTTATTTGAGAGAGAGAGAATGGGCAGGTCAGGGCCTCTAGCCACTGCAAATTAACTCCAGATGTGTGTGCCACCTTGTGCATCTGGCTTATATGGGTCCTGGGTAATCAAACCAGGGTCCTTTGGCTTTGTAGGAAAATGCCTTAAACGCTAAGCCATCCCTCCAGCCACATACCATCCCTCCAGCCATGTATGTATATAGTTTTTTTTTATTTTTTTTAATTGAGGTAGGGTCTTGCTCTAGCCCAGGCTGACCTGGAATTCACTGTGTAGTCTCAGACTGGCCTCGAACTCACAGTGATCCTACTTCTGCCTCCCCAGTGCCAGGATTAAAGGGGAACCATCACCCTTGGCCTTTGTCTTACATTCTGACTATTGGGTGTGCACGGTTTCTGCTTGTGGCAGTCACACCCCTGCCATGGAACTGGGGATCTGCACCCAGAAAACAGGCACAACTCTGCGTATCCTAAAGCCTCGGCCTGGAGAGTTGATACTGCAGATACAGCATTGAGGGTCTGTGAGCTTGTTCTAGGACTGCACTGACCACCCAGAGAAGACACACCAACAAGCCTCCCTGGCTCTGGGGAGCAGACACAGGACAAAGGGGCATTGGAGTACTGTTTTCAATTACTGCTAATGCTTTCTTCCAACACTGTGACATTACAGCAGTTTCCAGATAGGTCTATTTTTACACACACTAACAGTCAACATCAAATACAAATCTGAGGGCAAAAATAATTGTTTTAGCCAGGTGTGGTGGCACATGCCTTTAGTTCCAGTACTTGGGAGGCAGAGGTAGGAGGATCGCTGTGAGTTCGAGGCCACCCTGAGACTACATAGTGAACTGCAGGTCAGCCTGGGCTAGAGTGAGACCCTACCTCAAAGAAAAAATATTGTTTTAATTGGACTTGTCTTTGAAGAGTACTGACAAGCCCTGAAGACACAATACAATTGGACCGTGAGCAACTGCCACTGCCAGCAGTTGGTGACTCAGAAAGCAGACACAAGTTGACAGACCCACTTCACACGCTTTCAGATTTGCCTTGGACTCCTGAGTTAAAGTGTGTGCTTTCACTCAGAGTGAAGAGACTGAGGCAGAAGTTTGAGGGCAGCTTAGGCTAGAGTGAGACCCTAGCACAGAAAAAAGTTAATATTATTTGATATGAAAATTGTGCAAAATTGACCATACCTACGGAGGAGGTGGGGGAGACCCATCATTTTATAAAATACTGCTATTAAAGTCACGAGCATTAATTATAGTTGTAATGTGTTTTTCTGGACTTCCAAGCAATAGCAATTTTACCTGGGTAAATGACGTGCATCAAATAGGAAACTGGCATCCTAAACCCTTTTTTCTTTCTTTTTCTCAAATATGGAGCACTTCACTAATTTGCGTGTCATCCTTGTGCAGGGGCCACGCTAATCTCCGTATTGTTTCAACTGTAGTACACGTGCTGCCAAGGCGAGCACTCAAACCCATTTTCTTTTCTTAGTCTCAGCCTGGCCTTGAGCTCACACCCATTCTACCTCAGCCTCCCGGGTGTTGGGATTAAAGATGTGAGCCATCATGCCTGGTTTCTGAACCCATCTTCCCGAATGGAAGTCTTGCCTGTAATGAGAATTAATCTGCTAGTGATGGTGGCACACACCTGGAATTTCAACACTTGGGAGGCTAAAGTCAAAAGACACACACACCCTCCCTCCTGTACAAGAGCCCAGGAGCAATTTTAGCAGGCGTGCTTCCAGTACGCTCATCAATGGTCCCTCAGCCGGCACAGAAATACTGTGATGGCCACTCCTGCTGGGTCTCTTGATAGGATAGCTCCACACTGTTGGATCACGTGACTTTACTTGCCTACCACTTGTCTTTAAAGCTGAAGTAAAAACTGTTGGAAAAATAAAGCTTTTTTTTTTTTTTTTTTTAAATGAGATGGCATAGTGGCTAAGGTGCTTGCCTGTGAACCCTAAGGACCCAGGTTCAACTCCCTAGTACTCATGCAAAGCCAGATGCGCAAGGTGATGCATGTGTCTAGAGTTTGTTTGCAGTGGCTGGAGGCCCTTGCACACTTAGTCTCTCTCTCAAATAAGTGAATTAAATAAAAAAAAGTTGCTGCCTGAAATCTAATCTCTTCGTATACAGGTTTTGTTTCTCTGCACATGACTGTCACCTCAGCACACTGTAATCATGTAACCACAAGACTAATGCAGTGTTCATTACTTCCTTTCAGGACATGGCGACACACTTCATTACTGGCCAGGCAAAGGACAAAGTGACCACCTCTTTGCTATCCGGGACTTCCTTAATAAGCCAACAGCAACAAGTGGGCCCCTGACTCTACGAGGGAGTGCAGCAAGAGGCAGACCGGAGTCTGCAACCTCAGCACTCGTTGTTGGCTAAAGTGCCGGCCGTGATCTGCAGGTGTGAGGACTGCGGCTACTGTGTGGAGGTGCAGAACGGGAGGCGCCTGCAGACTTGGAGCAGAACAGGCAGGCTCCTGGTGCACCAACTGCTTGAGCCACAGCCAGACGCACGCCCGAGCTGTCGAAGACTGAAAGCCAGTGCACCTTCTCGTGCCAGGCTCAAGGCAGTTTTCTGACACAGGCCCAGTCACTGAGCACGCTTTGCTTTAACGAAGGCAGCTTTGTTGAAGTCTCTGAGTGTCTTCCCCGATTTTGTCCTAACTGGGCAGAAGAGCTGTGTTCTAGGAAACAGGCAGCTATGAGCACGCACGCACGCACACACACGCTTCTGGGTTCACTGGTACACACCCTTGGGAGAGAGATGGTGCACTTCCCACAGGCCCTGGACTCACTGGCAGATGCAAGAGGCTTGGCAATCGGCATGCTCAGTGGCTTGGAGGAGACTAAGAGGGGACCTGGCTCCTGAGAAGACACTCGGGGCTTGCTAGAGGTAGGACCACAGGGCCAGGGTCAGGCAAGACCTAGGAGAAAAAGCCTTGAAGGCTGAGGGGCTTTGACCCTGCCATTCCCCTGTTGATTATGGGTAGGAAAGTTACGGCATTGCTGCTTCTGTCTCCAGAACCATTCCCATCAGAAAATTAAAGAGACCCACAGACTAGGGACAAAGCTGATTCACATTTAAAAGGAAACAGATGGCCAGGCATGGTAGTCCATGTCTTTAATCCCAGCATTTGGGCTGAGGTAGGAGGATCGCTGTGAGTCTGAGGCCAACTTGGACTACAGAGTGAGTTGCAGGTCAGCTTGGGCTAGAGCAAAATTCTACCTCAAAACAAAAGAAAACAAACAGTAAATGAAAACATTCTGTGATTCTGTGACACTAGCCAGAACGGCAGCTGATCAGAGCAAGAGTAGAGAATGGCAGTGGACAGTACAGGAGGGTCTGCTGGCTGCTGGCCAGGAAGGGAAGGGGGTCCACAGGTGGGGAGAGTGCACCTGCAGCAAGATTCAGCCAAGAGCCATGACCTGCAGCCCCAGCAGCTCACGTTCAGAAACTTGTGCCCCACTCATGGAGATTTATAAAACGATAGAAAGCCTATATTCAAAAGTTATAATTTATGTAGAACATTCAATATAAAAGCAGTCTTTAAAAAGGGACTGGTTCTCAGAAGAAGTCTGCGGCCGTTGGCCTTCTATGTGGGGTGGTGGCGGCTGGTGGCTTCTTGGTTGCCAGGGGAGTGCTGGCTGGGGAGCTGGTGGGTGTCTTCAGCACCCCATGGAGTGGCTTCTGCTCAGGGTTGAAGGCCACCCGAGAGAGGCCTGTGGGGCTGACCAGGATACTCTTGTCTGTCTTCCTAAATTCTGTCCCAAAGGAAAGTAAGGTTGTTAGTTAGGTGTCATGCCTACACTGTCCCCTCCACTTTAGACAAAGTCCAGGCCACTTAGCGGAGGTAAGCATGCTCCTTACTCCCTCTTGCAGTCTCTGCTCCTTAAGTGCTTCACACATATCCACTCACTTCTAGTCTCTACTGTCAAGTCAAGTCTTAAACTCAGCATAAACTTAAACTAGCCCATCAGCTTCTTTGAAACAAAACAAAACAAAACCGAAAAACTAAAACGGGCGGCATCACTATGAAAGCATATGGCGGGGACGCCCTTCCTCTTCTTGGGAAGGGCTGCTGCAGCTGAGGGGGAGGGCTTTCTCAAATAGCCTCTGAAGGAGGGACCCAGCCAAATGGCTTCGCACCTCATCATTTGCCAGGCAGCCTCAGGAAATCCCCGGAGATCTGGCCCTCACCCCTGGATTTCTGCACACCAGCACTGAGAGGCGAGGGACAAGGTGCTGCCCACACAGGAGTGGACAGGGAGATGAAGGCCCTTGGCTTCCTGTCACTGTGGTCCTTCTTCAGGGGATGGAGCTGGCTGCAGCCAACTTTACCTAAGGACGTTTTTCCAGAAGCACACATAGCAACTCACCTGCAGTCATGTTTCTGCTCAACCCAAAGGTGACCTTCTTGGAGCTGGAAGGTGTTTTCCTCAGCTGCAAAAGAAAAAAAGGAGCAACTGTTGTAAGGCAGGTGCTTGGTCTGCCTGTAGGAATTTCTGGAACTCACTCAGAAGGACCCTGCAGTCTGCTTCCTGACTCGCGCACATGTACAGAACACCACGGACTAATGGAGCACCACGATGCAGTCTCCGTCAGGACCTGACACCAGACTTGTTAGGCATGTGGCCTTTGCAAAGCGCTTTTGCACACATTTCTCCCAACTTGTGAGCTGTCCAGGCAGGACTGGGCACCAGGAAAACAGTTCTCCTTTCACGATCAGCCACAGGGTTTCATTTCCAGTGAAGGAAGTAAAGATGAGGACATTTGAAACCCCAAACTTACTACTGATTACAAGGGCAAGTTGTTAACCACATTTTTTCTCAGTGTTTCTAAGATTTAACTTGCAGTTGCTTAGACTACACCCAAGGTGAAGTCTGTGACAATGGCCTGATCACACATTAGAGCCGCACTCAGGGTGTGGCTCACACAGACTGGGGGCTCCCACCCTCTGTGAACAGAACCTGAGGCTTGCAAATCCCTTCTGAGTGAGCCCCGTGGAGGGTGTGCCGAGGGCTCACCTGGACAGCAGGACGTGGGGGGCTGGTGGCGGTACTCTTCGCTTTTCTGAAGAACAGGGGCTTTGGTAAGCAGGACGTATCAAACTTCACAAAGTCATTCTCTGTCCTCAGCTTCTTCAGCGGGCTGGGAGTCCTGCTGTTTTCCTGTGAGCGGGTGAGAAGCCGAAGGGAGAGTTACTTCGGATCGGGTTAGGCCCCAGCACACGTGAAGACAGTGAGACGGTGTGGCAGGGAGCTACCAGAGCTGACCATGCTCAGCCCCTCGGCCCAGAGCCTGCTGCTTCCTGGACAGGGTGTGCTGAGATCACAGACTACACAAGACAACACTTCATCACGGCACCATGGCAACAGGAATGACAATGACTTCTCAGGGCTAACCCTGCTTTTCCCTGTCTTTATTCAAATGCAGACCACATGTTCTGAGTATTTTTCTTCAAGGTCCACCTGTTAAACTCATCAGACACCATGGGGTTCCAAGCTGGCCATACAGGGCTTCTGGTGTCCAGTTCCATGGTCTCTGAGCCTGGGAAGCAGGGCGCAGGGGTGCCAAGTGGGTGCTTTTGGAAAGCACTTGAGTGCCTTCCTTGTTGGAGCCTGTTGCCTCCCTCTGGAATACCTGAGAGTGGCCACTGCCCCAGAGGCCCCTGTGCTGGCATGGATAGCAGTGGTGTCCCATGGCCCTGGGAATCACTTAGCAAGTATCCCAATCCCCACTCAAACTGGCTGCCGAGAGCCCAAGAACAAGACCGCTGAAAGCAGTGCCTCTGCTGGGGCGGGCTAGGAAGCCGAATCGAGGTCAAATCAGCCACTGGGTTCTTCTGTTCCAAGGCAGGGTCACTCGAGCTCAGGCTCACTTGGAACTCACTCGGCAGTTCCAAGCTGGCCTCAAACTCTAGCTCTGCCTCCTGAGTGCTGGGATTACAGGTTGTGCCACTACGCCTGGCTCCCAATGCTCTTCCTTAGTGGCCATGAACTCACCGAGCTACAGAGAGGTCTTGGGGTCACAGCACTACAGAGTGTGTGCCAATACTGACGTTGAACAGGGTCAGCTAGCCTTCTCCATTCCAGACCTACCTACCGCCACCCAACTCGACCCCTACTGAGCAAACGTGGGCACAGTGAGTGCATGGGTGGTGTGTATGCCACGACACGTGATCTGGACCACTGTACTGAAGACAGATGACCAAGCACAATGTCCTTTTCTCAACAATCACGAGAGCCCTGGGCTTCTGCTTTGCCATGGGGGCTGGACTGGCCAAGGGATGAAGAATACAACCAGCACTTCAGGAGGACTGTGTGCGCACTGCGGGCGGCCGGGCCCACTCCACACCAACGCCTTCCCGACCTGAGTGCAAGGTGAAGGAGGGCGGGGCAGTGGCAGCGGTGGGCAGACAGTACTACTCGGCTGCTGGTGACAAGAGCCTGTCATGTATTTGTGGCAAGGGTCATGACAAAGCAGTGTATTCTAAGTGGTGCTGACATGAGGCCTGACTGCCCCTACCCCCTGCCCCCAGATGGCAGCAGTCTCCTGAGCACCTGGCACCCATGCTCTGGGCCCGCCCCACCTTACCAGATCTTTGGACTCGAGCACTCCGTTGTGCTCCGCCAAGCCTGACACTGCTTTCCTTTTCCTCCTCTTTTTCAAGATTGCTGCTTTCTGACTGGACGGGTCTTGGAGTTCAAGGCTGCTGGACTCTGCCTTCTTCTTCTGTAACCTCTTGCACTGGGGCAGGGTGCTCTGGACGTTGTTTTCTTCCTCTGGGCTTGTTGGGGGCTCTGCCTTCTGTATGGAAGGCCAGGCCAGCGTGGCCAAGTCACCACCGTTGACAGGGAGAGCTGCAAGTTTCGGCTTCTTTTTTGTGACCTGGACACCTTCTGCTGGGGAAGCACTGGCAGCAGGGCGCTGAGGAAGCCTGCTGCTCAGGTCACTGTCTGACATGTCCTCCTGAGGGGACCTGGACTTCCAGATCCCTCTGTGGGCCTTCAGGCTTCTCTTCCTTGGCCGCTTCCTCTTACTGTGCGTGGCAGTGTCGGGGGAGTGCTTCACGCAGCTCCCCTCCCCGGTGTGGGGCGCAGCCTCTCCCGCAGGCTCCGTCACACACACCT
Source organism: Dipus sagitta (assembly GCA_036346955.1). Taxonomy (NCBI): domain Eukaryota; kingdom Metazoa; phylum Chordata; class Mammalia; order Rodentia; family Dipodidae; genus Dipus; species Dipus sagitta. Next base: position 9,143,691 of record CM070773.1, read on the forward strand.
GTGGAGGCCGCCCCTGGTCGGCACCAGGCTCGCCCACGCTGCTCTGTGCTGGGGCAGCAGCGACCCCCGGGCCCCGAGTCTCGGGCTGGAAGTGGCTCTTCTTCTTCCTTTTCCTTTTCCTCTTCTGAATGCTACCTTCGCTGCCCTCATCACCAAGAAACGCTTTGTTTCCTGTAAGGGTGGAGAACAATGAGCACGCTCCCCGACACTGCCAGGGGTCCTGAGACAGGCTGCAGGCCGGGGAACACGGGCATCGCTACACGCCTGGCTTCGTGTGAGACGGGCTCTCACTGTGTAGTTTTAGGGTTTGCAGTTGTTTCCCATAGACTCATGTGCTCAAACAATTCTTCTCCACATGGGGCACTGTGGAGTATTTGGGAAGTGGGACACAGCCAGAGGACCTGAGGCCCTTGAGTGTGGGTCTTGAGGTTCATACAACCCTGCAGCTTCTGTGCCACCTCTACTTCCTGGCCTGCCCAGGTGGGAGGAGGCTGCTCTATGGTGGATGCCACAACTGAGCCAAGCCCTACTCTGGCTGCGACACTTTCCCCACTGCGATGGCCTGTTTCCTAAAACTGTGAACCAAGGTAAATGATTCCTCCTTCTTAAGTATTTGGTTATAGCAACAGAAGTAGCTAACACAGCAGCCCAGGCTACTTTCCTTCCTCAGCCCCCCAAGTGCTGAGATTGCAGGTGTGAGCTGCTATGCCTATGCCTTCTCCAACCCCACTCACCCCAGTGCTGAAGACGAACCCAGGCTCTAACACACGTTAGCAAAGTGTTCTACCACTGAGCCACATCTCTGGATCTTGTGACTTTTATGTGCTGGGTACGGTTGGCACACCAGCCTTCTGTGGCTGGAAACCCCCACAGTCCATTTCAGTAGAAACAGGACTGAGGCAGTCAGGTTTTCAACAGTCCTGAGGCCAGAAGACCCACAGATCCAGAGCAACAATGAAAGCTCTGCTCCAAGGCTGAGCGTAGTCACTGACAATACGTGCTCTGGCATGAGCAAGGCCCTGAGTTCTATCCCCAGAACAACAAAACACCCCAAAATAAAACAACTCCCCCTCGCCAACTGAAAGGCCTGTCACAAAGGGCAGCGTCTCTGCGACTGTGTTCTCTCCGTGTGTCTCCTAAAGCTTCCAGGGAGTAGCAGATGCCACTGGACGAATACGGCCAGACTAGTGTCTCAACTGAAAACAGCTCCCCAGGCCCAGACTGGAAAGTTGCTGGGCAGATCCATGACAGCACTGCTGACAAGTGCCCCGGTCCTGTGCCTGCCAGCCCCCGCACACAACTGTGGCCTCTTCTTTTCAGCTTCTCTAATTTCAGGCTTTCGGCTTACCTTTCTCCTTCTCTGAGACAGCTTTCTCTAAAAGCTTCTTTCTTTTTTTCTTGTGTTTTCCTTGACAGGGAGCTTGGGCATCTTTGTAAGTAGAAATGTCCTCAGCAAAACTGCGCTGAGATTTGCAGCCTGCTAGAAGGCAAAGGGACACTGGTTAGCTTCTTGCTTGTGGTATAGCATCCTGGGTGCCGGACCCCTCCCTGAGCCACCCTTAAGCCTCCCGAGCCTAAATTCTGCCTCATGAACAATACTGGCAACTGCTTCTCCAATCCAACTTAAAGGCTGCTAACAGGAACATGCTCTTAATTCTATTTGGTGGCTTCTCAGGCCAGGCAGCTCCACATTCCCCCTGGCTTTGAGCTCTCCCAGTGATCAGGGGGCAGGGGAGCAAGCTTATCAGCCTGATCAGATGTCCCCCAAGCTTACAGTACCATTCCTAGGGACACAGGATCCTAAAAACAAATCCAAGGGACCCTGAGATCAGACTTTTCTGTTCCACAAAGTATCCAATTAGAATCTTTCTAGCCCAGCAAAAAGTTACCTTGTCAAAACAACAACAATCCAATCCTTCCACCCCAGACCAGCCTGGCACAGCCCTGGCACTGTGAGAGGTGCCTGATGGATGAAGGGGCCCTGAGCTTGCAGCATTTTCCAGGCTGGCTTGTGCATGCCAGGTGAAACTAGCTTGGCCCATCCTGTGGACCGCTTTATTGCGAAGCCTGCCGAGATCTCGTTTCCCAACAGCTGGCAAGGGACCACATTAGGCAACAGCACCCAACTCTCCTCACCTTCAGAGAGGTCCTGGAACCTGAAAAAGAGTACACAGGCGCTCAGGGAGTTCTAGACACAAGATCTAGATCTCTCTCTCTTTTTTGTTTTGTTTTTTTTGAGGTAGTGTCTCGCTCTAGCTCAGGCTGACTTGGAATTCACTATGTAGACTTCTAATAAGCAATCTGGATGAGAGCTCCTCTCTTCCTCTCCTCAGGGGGACATGTTGGGACAGGAAGGAAGAATCCTAGGATAAAGGCACCCTTGATCCCACCCACAGCACAAAGGGCACAGTGGCCAAAGAGCTTCTTTTGGCATATGAAACTACCATAATATCCAGTGTCTTCCTGAAGGCAGAAAGAACTCAGATCTCTGTTTATGTCCAAGGCAGAACCTAAGGTAGATTCTCTTTATAGCATTCTAGTGCATCAAACCCAACGAGCCGGGCTGAGGGACTGCAGGATGTGTGGAGGTGCATGATGGCTGGGGCAGGGTGCTGCAGAAGTCAGGTCAGCTCCATCACCTACAGTGGTCACCTCTCCAGCTTCCAATGACCAGCTCTAAAGCACGGGAAGTTGTAGATGCGCTCTCTCTCTCTCTCTCTCTTTTTGTTTTTTTTCGAGGTAGGGTCCACTCTAGCCCAGCTGACCTGGAATTCACTATGTAGTCTCAGGGTGGTCTTGGACTCATGGCGATCCTCCTACCTCTGCCTCCAGAGTGCTGGGATTAAAGGCACGCACCATCATGCCTGGCTTTCAGATGCCCTCTTTTAGGGTTTTCTTTGTTCATTTTTATTTATTTATTTGAGAGTGACAGAAATATAAACTCCAGATGCGTGCGCCCCTTGTGCATCTGGCTAACGTGGGTCCTGGGGAATCGAGCCTCGAACCGGGGATTCCTTAGGCCTCACAGGCAAGCGTTTGACCGCTAAGCCATCTCTCCAGCCCTCTTTTAGGGTTTTCTCAACATGAAAAGATGAAGCATGGAGCTCAGATCAGTGTGGCGTTCACACAAAGGACGTGATAGGACAGCTGTCACTCTTCCCTAGTATCGTACATCTTGGAACCTTCAGTGAATTCCATCCATTGTTACTATGGTCCCCGTGTCACCAACACTAACTACTGAGGGAACCAGTTGGCACACCCTTGCTTGGCAGTGAGGGTGAAGGTTAGGCGACTAAACCCCTACCTAACTTAGCATGGCAACAGCTGGCACGAGAAGAGTACACCAACACCACTGCCTGTAGCTGTAAGCAGGCACCACTAGCCCAAAGCTGGAAGCTATAGGTGTGGCTGTCTTTCCACAACCTTCAGCCACTGTGCGCATGCTACATGGCACAAACTGTGGTGTGCGCTGTTACTCCCAGCACTGGTGGGGCTGCGGTAGGAGGATCACTGTGATTTCAAGGCCAGCCTGGGCTAGAGAGAGACCCCGTCCCAGAAACAAACAAACAAAATGTAGGGGACAGAGAAGCAGAGGGGAGCTGGCAGGGGCGCACAGTGAGATGGGCTGCAGAGACCCTCACCACTGCTTACTTTCTAATCAGCTTGCAGAGACGCTTCCGGTTGAAGGGAGGGGTGTTCTTCCTGTTGGCCATTTCCAGGAGTCGGTTGGCAACAGCCTTATAGTCAAACTATCAAGAAGAGACATAAAATGTAAGGGAAGGCAAAACCATGTGGCCTACCTGGAACTGGGAGATTGGTCTTATGGAGACTGGCAACTAGGGCATGAGCTCCACCCAAGAAAGCCAGCTTCCAGTTTTAGAAGCTGGGTGGGTCAGCACCCCCATCTCCACCAACTATGGCATGATATAGGTAGCAAAATTTGGTCTTGGTGAGCATTTTCTTATTGTTTTCTTTTTTAAATTTTGCTTATTTTTATTTATTTATTTGAGAGAGACAGAGAAAGAGGCAGAGAGAGAATGAACTCCACATGCATGTGCCCCCTTGTGCATCTGGTTTATGTGGGTACTGGGGAATTGAACTTCAAACCGGGGTCCTTAGGCTTCACAGGCAAGCACTTAACCACTAAGCCATCTCATCAGCCCATTTTTTGTTTTCTGAGGTAGGGTCTTGCTCTAGCTCAGGCTGACCCGGAATTCACTATGTAGTCTCTCAGGCTGACCACCAACTCACAGTGATCCACTTCAGCTTCCCAAGTGCTGGGATTAAAGAGGTGGCCTGGTGAGCTTTTGTTTAAACTTGTCTAGTTCCCAATCTGCACTTGGAAGTCACACATCTCTAATCCCAGCAGGTCAGCATCGGCTAGAGCGTGACCCTACTTTAAAAAACCAAGAAAAGAGCTGGAGAGAAGGCGTAGCAGTTAAAGCGTTTGTCTGCAAAGCCAAAGGTCACAGGTTCAATTCACCAGGACCCACGTAACCCAGATGCACAAGGGGGAGCATGTATCTGAAGCTCATTTGCAGTGGCTGGAGGCCCAGGCATGCCCATTATCTACATCCCCCCTCAAAATAAGGATAATAATAGTAATAATAAACCCTAACTAATCTGGGAAAGTACCCTGAGAGACAGCTTTACTGTGTAGAGCCGATTATAGGAATTTATTATTTTTGGTTTGTTGGAGGTAGGGTCTCACTCTAGCCAAGGCTGGCCTCAAACTTACAATCCACCTCTGCCTCCTCAGTGCTGGGATTAAAGGAGTGCTACCACGCCCAGTCTATTTTTGTTTTTGAGGCAGGGTCTTGCTCTAGCCCAGGCTGGCCTTGAATTTATGGCAATCCTCCTATATCAGCCTCAGGAGTACTGGAACTAAAAGCACATGCCATGCTAGCAGCTACCATGCCCAGCGACTACAGAAATTTAAATGTGGGGCTGGAGAGATGGCTTAGCGGTTGCTTCCCTGCGAAGTTCCCTACGGAACCAGGTTCAATTCTCCAGTACGCATGTAAGCCAGGTGCACATGGTGGTGCAAGTGTCTGCAGTTTGTTTGCAGTGGCTGGAGGCCCTGGAGCACCCACTCTTTCTTTCTCTCAAATAAATAAATATTAAATGAGTAAGAATATTTGCCGGGTGTGGTGGTGCACGCCTTTAATCCCAGCACTCGGGAGGCAGAGGTAGGAGGATTGCCATGAGGTCGAGGCCACCCTAGACTAGAGTGATTTCCTGGTCAGCTTGAGATAGAGTGCCTACCTCAGAAAACAAACAAACAAACAAACAAACAAACAAACAAAAGCTCACCAAGACCAAATTTTGCTACCTATAGCTATATCTATATCTATATATATAAAATGTGGATTAGTATCTTTCAGAATATATCCTTTTCTCAGGCTAGTCTTGAACTCAAGATCTTTCAGCCACTAATCTCCTGTGTGTTGGGATTGTAATTATGTAACAAGCTAGACCCAAATCCCACTCCATTTGTTTCAAGTAAGCTCATCCTAAAACAGGTGACATAAATTACAGAAGGGATTATAAAGGGCTTTATACACCAGGTCCCAGGGCTTAATTAGCTCTGACCCTAATTCTTCAGCTGGGCCACCCCTGGCAAATCTGCATTCTATAAAAAGCAACAGCTGCCCTCACCTGGAGACGTGACCCCGCATCTCTGCAGGCTGCACTGTTGTCTCTTTCTCCGCCACCACCGACTCCGTGCCTGAGACATTGGCTTAGTGCTGTCAAAACACACCGACAGAAAAAGTGCTGACACTCAAGAACGCACCAGTGTCAGTGCTTGAGGTTCTGGGTTCAGTTCCCCAAAACAAAAACAAAAAAGATGTGCTAACTGAGTCTACTGCCTCTCTTGCTTCCTGGCCACACTGTCCACATGCAGACTATGGCCAAGAAGAAGGGCCACAGCAGGCTGGACCCGCGCTTGTGCGGCTCTGGTTCTGAGAAAGGACAGAGACAAGAGATGTCTAGGATCAGAGTGAAAATCAATTCTCTGGGTCAGGCACCTGCTACTTGACATTTGGAAGCAGAAGTGTTTCAGACATAGGAGCTTTTTAGATTTTCAAATACTTCCATTGAAATACTACTTCAAATACTTCCACTCTATCCAAAAATATAAAATGCAAGCTGGGTGTGGTGGCACATGCCTTTAATCCCAGCACTCGGGAGGCAGAGGTAGAAGGATCACCAAGGCCGGATGAACTTCCACTTTGTGCACCTAACTTTATGTGGGCACTAGAAAACTGAACGTGGACTGGCAGGTTTTGCACAAGCAAGCACCTTTTCCCAGCCCCCACAATGGGAATTTAGATATGAAAGGGGCTGAGCAATGTGGTTCAGTAATAGAATACTCACATGAGGTCCCAAGTTTTATCCCCAGTACCACAAAAAGAAAACCTTACTAATAAACAGGCCCCCCCACCCTCGCGCTGCCCCTGCGCCACAACTCTGAAAGTATCTGAGTCTGGGAAAGAGCCAGACGTGCAGGCATATTATTAACCATAGAGAGCTCCTGTGAGAAGTTCTCACAGGTACATGTCCACCTCAGTGTTTATTTATTTTTTATTTATTTTTAAGACAATGATGTCTTTTTTTTTTTTTTTAAAGATAATTCAGATTTAGTTTATTTTTGAGAGTGACAGAGAGAGAGAGAGGGAGAGGGAGAGAGAGAATGGGCACGCCAGGGCCTCCAGCCACTGCGAACAAACTCCAGACGTGTGTGCCCCCTTGTGCATCTGGCTAATGTGGGTCCTGGGGAATCTAGCCTCGAACCGGGGTCCTTAGGCTTCACAGGCAAGCGCTTATCTGCTAAGCCATCTCTCCAGCCTCACCTCAGTGTTTAAATACAACTAACACACACCCCTCCAGGAAGGCGGGATGCTAGGGGGACAGACTGTGAATGGGTTTATGTGACTGGTGCTGGGGCCTGATGTGCACAGGCTTTTCTTTTCTTTCTTTTTCTTTTTTTTTTTTTTTTCCAAATTTTTATTAACAACTTCCATGATTATAAAAAATATCCCATGGTAATACCCTCCCTCCCCCAACTTTCCCCTTCGAAACTCCATTCTCCATCATATCCTCTCCCCATCTCAATCAGTCTTTCTTTTAATTTTGATGTCATGATCTTTTCCTCCTTATGATGGTCTTGGTGCACAGTCTTTTAATGTATGTATCTCACTTCCTTTTTTAGAAGGTCTAAGGCAAGGACACCTCCCACTAACTACCTCAAGGCTGAATCATACAAGAAGTGTGTGATGAGCAGAAATGAAGAATGCTCAAGGAAACCCTCTCACCCGCCTTCTCTCCATGGACTGCTTTTTCCCAGACCATCTTGTCTGCAGAGGTCTCTTCCTCGGAGAGGCCGTTGTCACACAGCTTGGCTTTCTGGTCTTCCACGGTGTCTTCAGGTACAAGAGCAGACTGATCTACAATGACTTCAAAAACACCCTTAGCTATAGTCTGTACCAGTGTGTGGCTGAGGGTAGAAACACAGTGGAGAGAGCGTGATTAAAACGCACGGCCTGCACGGTGTGTGGAGAGGAGCAAAGTGGAAGAGGAGCACAGGGACGCTGTGTGTAAAACTGCAGCCTGCCGGGAGCCTGGCGGGAGCACCAATGGCTTAGCAGGCACCTGAGTCCCAAGACACTCATGTGGGTTCACTGCAGAGTCAGAAATTACCTACGTGACACACAACAGAGGCCATGGGACGCACAGCAGGCAAACTCTAGATGTGGGAGAGGATTCCTGGAACAAGTCATACGCTGAAGCCGGCAGAGCTGCATTACTGATCAGTGCCCATTGTTTTTTTCTCTTTTCTTTCCTTGAACAGTATCTTGTGATGTGACCTCCCGCCCCAACCTCCAGAGTGCTGGCATCACAAATGTGCACTACTGTGTCTGACCTGAAAGGTCTGGTTATGGATGGTTAAGGAAGCGATGCTTCTCAGTCTGGACAAGTGTCCCGTTGTCTCACACTGTGCACAGACCCCTCCACAGGTACCACTGAAGCAGTGAAAACAAACACGAAAGTCACTTACTCCTTGGTCTTGGCAGCAACTTTGCAGAATGGGTCAATAAACTTGAGGTTCTGATCTGCTAAAAGCTGTAATTCAGATATAAAATAGGGGGAAAAGTGAATGATGGAAAAAGTCTTTTCTCCTTTCAGAGTCTTAGATCTCAGACAACCCAGACACACACACTGAATGAACTGCTCAGAGGCCTGGCTCAGGCTCAGGCTCAGGGCTAGTCTATGACCAAAAAAGAAATGCCAGCCACCCAGTGCTGTGTTACAACATGCAGACCTGGCTTCTGTGACGGCTGGATGCGGTGTAGTGGTGAGCATTTACCTAGCACAGCCTGGGTATCCTCAGAACAGCACGGAAAAACGAAAATGACAAAAAACCAACCAAAAAGTTCTACATGGAGGGTCTGGGAAAATAGCTTAGTGGAAGCCGGGCGTGGTGATACACGCCTTTAATCCCAGCAGGAGGACTGCTATGAGCTTCAGGCCAGCGTGAGATTAAGCTACAGTGAGACCCTACCCCGAAAAAAAGAAAAAGGAAAATGGCTCAGTGGTTAAAGGCATTTTTCTCGCAAAGCTTTCCTGTCTGCCTTCAATTCCCAAATCACCCACGTATGTCTGCCCCCCACCCCAGGCCTCCCTGTAGCCCAGGCTGACCTGGAATTCACCATGTAGTCTCAGGCTGGCCTCGAACTGACAGCAATCCTCCTCCTACCTCTGCCTCCCAAATGCTGGGATTAAAGGCTTGTGCCACCATGCCTGGCAGCCATTCCTGTTTTTAAATGTAACATTTAGATTTTCTTTTACAAAAAGAAAATCTATGTTCATTACAGAACATTTGTCAAAGAGAAAAGTAAAAACTTTATATTCTCAAATTCAGATAATCATTTGTATACTAAAAATACACTTTTCTTCTCAGCTTTGTATCTACTTATAGGATTATGAACCCAGAAAAACCCCTATAATTTGCAGTTTTATTGCCTGCCTTTCCCCCCTTCTGCTTTGAAAACACTCAATATACCTTGAGGTTTGGTTTGGTTTCTTTCTTTCTTTCTCTTTTGTTTTTCTGAGGTAGGGTCTCACTCTTAGCTCAGGCTGATCTGAAATTCACTATGTAGTCTTAGGGTGGCCTTGAACTCATGGCGACGCTCCTACCTTGCTGGGATTAAAGATGTATACCACCACACCCAGCTGAGGTTTCTCCTCAGAATTTTTTTTTTTTTTTTTTTTTTTTTGAGACAGGGTTCGTGTACCTCAGGCTGGTTTCAAATTTGCTATGAGGATGATTCTGAACTTCTGATTCTCTGCCACCTTCTGAGGGTTAGGATTACAGGTGTGCACTGCTAGGTAAGCACTCTACTCACTGAGCAAGCCCCCCCCCCCCTTTAAAGACAGGGGTTTTGCAAAGCAGCCTAGGATGATTGCTTGAAATACAAGATTTATTTTAAAAAATTCTTTGAAAATATTTTATTTATTTGAGAGTGAGGCAGACAGAGAGAGAATGAGCATGCCAGAGTCTTTAGCCACTGCAAATGAACTCCAGATGCATGTGGCACCTTGTGCATCTGGCTTACACATGGGCTCTGGGGAATTGAACCTGGGTCCTTAGGCTTTGTAGGCAAGTGCCTTAACTGCTAAGCCATCTCTCCAGCACAGAATACAAGATTTTCCTGCCTGTGTTAGGATTACAGGTATGCACAGCACACACAGCAATGGGGTCTAGCTATAATACCTCTGGCTGGCCCTGAACTCCTGAGGTGAAGCTCCTTTCTGTCTTGGCTTCTCCAGTTGTTAAGACTAGGAGCATGTCACAGCACGCAGTTTAATTCTGCTTTCTCCACCTTGTTGGCATGTGCACAGATGTGTGAGCCTGGTGTGCATGTATGCAGTTGGCTGTCTTCCTATCGCTCATCTGTCTCTCATTGGGTCCGGAGTTCCTGTTTTCAAACTGGCCAAGCAGTGAGCCCCAGTGATCCTCCGGCTTCCACTCCCTATGGGACTGGGATTATAGGCTGCTTACATGGGTGGGGAAAGTGGGGAATTGAACTCAGGTTGAATCACAGCCTCATGCTTGAGTGGCAAGCATTTTTATCCTAGCCCCTCAATTCTGTTTTCTTTGATAGACTGCCACATATGTTTCGTGGGCATTTGTGCACATGCCCCATTAACTGGTGTCGCGTCTCTACAGCTTCCCGAGCATCACAATGCTGCAGTTTGTGTCTGCTTCCTCACCTCTCTCCCTCCCACAGTGGAAAGTTCATCCAGATAAATATCAATGAAGTGGAATCTCACTCCGTCAGGAGACTGACTCTCAGGACACAGGAGCTCCTTCACCAGGATGTCGAGAAAAGGCTTGATTTGGCTGAAGAAAAAAAAAAAAAGACATATTAAAAAAAAAAAAAAAAAACAAGCCAGGTGTGGTAGCTCACGCCTTTAATCCTAGCACTTGGGAGGCAGAAGCAGGAGGATTGCTGTGAGTTCAAGGGACCCCTGAGACTGCATAGTGAATTCCAGGTCTGCCTGAGCTAGTGTGAGACCCTACCTCAAAAACAAACAAACAAACCTGCTGACACCTCACTCTTTCCAAGAGCAGACAAAACATTTAATTTATTGCTTCTACTAAATTACAATCAATGCATGGCCCAGACAGCTTTACAAGAGAAAAAAGGCACTGGGTATGGTGATGCATGCCTTTAATCCCAGCACTCAGGAGGCAGAGGTGGGAGGACTGCAATGAGTTCGAGGCCACCCTGAGACTACACAGTGAATTCCAGGTCAGCCTGGGCTAGAGTGAGACCCTACCTCAAAAAGCCAAAACAAGCAAATAAAAACAGGAGAAAAGGCAGTTACTTAGGCCCCTCTACATTCTCTAGTTTTTAGTCTCCACTGGGTGAGGACAATGCTTCTCATGGCACTACAGAGTGACGGTTTCTTTCTTTCTTTCTTCTTCTTTCTTTCCTTCCTTCCTTCCTTTCAACATTAGGGATTAAATCCAGGGGCTCACACAACTCAACTTTTACAAGTCTTTAATTTCTTTTTGAACATATTTATTTCTTTGCAAGAGGAGAGAGAGATAGAGAGTGGGTGTGTGAATATGGGCATGTGCGAGGGCCTCTTGCTGCTACAAACTGCAGGCATATGCATCTTTACGTGGGTAGTGGGGAAGTGAACTCAGACCGGCAGCCTTTGCAAGAAAACTGCTGGGCCACCTCTCCAGGCCTTTTATAAGCTGGTAAGGTCTCACTCACTCTAGCCCCGAACTCATGGCCATCCTCCTACTTCAGTCTTCTGATTGCTGGAATTAAAGGCATGCACCACCATGTCTGGTGTCTTACAAGCTTTCTTTTCTTTTCTTTTTTTTTTTTTGGTTTTTCGAGGTAGGGTCTCACTCTAGCCCAGGCTGACCTGGAATTCACTATGGAGTCTCAGGGTGGGCTCGAACTCACAGCGATCCTCCTACCTCTGCCTCCTGGTGCTGGGATTAAAGGCGTGTGCCACCACGCCCGGCCCAGCTTTCTTTTTTAAAAATACTTTATTTATATTTATTTACTTGAGAGAGAAAGAGAGAATGGGCAGGCCAGGGCTTCTAGCCACTGCAAATTCCAAATGCATGCGCCACCTTGTGCTTTATGTGGGTACTGGGTAATCAAACATGGGTCCTTAGGCTTTGCAGGCAAGTGCCTTAACTGCTAAGCCATCTCTCCAGCCTTTTTCCAAATTTTTAAGAAAAATATTTATTTTTATTTATTAGAAAAAGAGTGAAAATGGGTGCGCCAGGGCCTCTAGCCATTGCAAACAAACTACAGACACGTGCACCACATGTGCATCTGGCATATGTGGGACCTGGAGAATTAAACCTGGGCCCTCTGGCTTTGTAGGCAAGTGCCTTAACCGCTAAGCCATCTCTCCAGCCCGTTTTTCAAGTTTTTAACGTCATCACAGTTAACTCAAATAGTTTACCAACCTTTCTTCCCAGCCATTCTGCTTTAGAACTTCAAAAGACTGCCTCAGGACAAGGCGGATCAGCTAAACAGAAATTATGTAATAAAAGGAAAGTAGAAAAAAGTGAATCAGCTTGGAGAAGGAGACCAGTGAACCCGGTGCAGCCTGAGTCCCACAGGCATACAACAAGCACATTTAACCAGGCAGGGGGTGCCCTATCCCCACCCAGGAGCTAGAAACCACCTGGGGAACACGGTGGGGCTCTTCCCAAACTTTGAACTCCAAAAATGGTCCCCACCCTCATTTCCAACAGCTCAAGAGAATGGGACAGAAGTGCCTTCAGCACATCCTCCATGTTGTCTAACGACCACTGTCACTGTGCCTGGTGTCCTGCTGCTTTTTGCTTTCTTTCATCTTTCTTTGCAATGCTGCAACCTGACCTCAATGCCAGGCAAGCGCTGTACTACTGAGCTACATCCCCAACCCCCACCGGCCTTCAGCCACGGTCACTTTCTGCATGAAGCGCTCAGTAGTGTCCCGCGTGCAGTGTGCTGAGCTTACCATGCAGTACTTGTCCAGCTGCAGCTTATCTAGCCCCGGCCACTCTCGATTCATGGTTTGCCAGAAGGTTTGAACAAACAGGTGCTCTGCAGGGAAAAGAGGGTCTGAACGCTTGGCTTCCAGGAGCATGTGAGCACAATGCAAGGTGAGGGAAGATGAAGGACCTAGTGTTGTTTTATGTGCTCTTCTCAAGAATTCTTGGATAGCCGGGCGTGGTGGCACATGCCTTTAATCCCAGTACTCGGGATGGAGGTTTGATTCTCCAGGACCCATATAAGCCAGATGCACAATGTGGCACATGCATCTGGAGTTCTACTGCAGCGGCTGAAGGCCCTGACACGCCCATTCTCTATTACTCTTTCTCAAATAAATAAAAATTAAAAAAAATATATAAAGGCAACAACTGGCTGGGCGTGGTGGTACATGCCTTTGACCCCAGCACTCCAGGGATCAGATTGCTGTGAGTTCAAGGCCAACCTGGGCAGAGTGAGCCCCGATCTCAAATAATCCAAAACAACTGCTTACCACCTGACACCTACACAAACTAGTAGTATGTTCATGTATCACTGTCACTGGAAAAGTGCAACTGAAGGAGACTAGGTTTCCTAGGCAAGTTAACAACTCTGAGGAACAAGGAGGTTCTGATAAAAGACCAGGACTTACGAGCGTCTGTGTTGCTAACAGAATGGATGAGTTGGGAGATCGTGTTTGCCAGTTCCTCCTGCAAAGGTGGGTTGGAGAGAAAATTAGGTGGTTACATGTGCTAGAAACTCTGGCCTGCACCTCCTCCTCCCTCCTGCTAGTGGGAAAGCTTGTGCTTTCCGTCCTCAATGCACTGCTACCCAGGGCTGTCGCTGAGTAACTAGGCTAGCATGGTATGTTTCTGGAACAGCTTAAGCTGCATGTTTAAGAAGGCACCTCTGGGGGACGAAGAGATGGCACAGCAGTTAAAGGCACTTGGCTACAAAGCCCGACGGCCAGGATTTGACTTCCCAGTACCCATATAAAGCTGGATCCACAGAGTGGTGCATGCATCTGGAGTTCGTTTTCAGCGGCAGGAAGCCCTCGTGTGTCTATTCTCATTCAATCAATAAAAACATCGCTTTAATGTTTCTTAAAGACATTTTTTTAAAATCATGTCTTATTCTATCTGCCTTTCTCTCTTCCTAATAAATTATGTATGTATATACAGTGTCACCTCACTGGTGCTTGGACACTGGGGCTTTCACTCCAGATGGCAGGATCAGAAATTTCTCTACCAGGAACACAAATAGGGCCTCTTCTTGAAAATGGCATTCCTTTTTGTTGGTTCTCTTCTTCCACGAAAGCTGCTGCGTAATACTCCTGAATATAATCTGACCTGCTAGCCTACTCAAAATATGCTCAGGAGAGGCAGTGAGTTGAGACAAGTCACTCTACTCCACAGCCTGGACATGAAAACCTGGAACAGTAGACATTCCCATGAGGGTTTGTGCACTGCGAGCCGCACTCCCCTGCCACAGAGGTAGTCTTGCTTCCAGACGTTAGCACAAAGCTTTCCTATAGTAGCTAGTGGAGGGCTCAGCAGAGGGGTGAAGGTTAGCCTGTGATGCCTGGTCATCAACGCAGCTCACACAGCGCTTTAGCTATAGGGCCTGGCTGCGTGCTCTGTGCAGAAACTGAACCCCAGTAGGTGGCCTTGCCTTGCCTGCACCCTGGGTTCTCCTGGGTCTTGACTAGCACTCCTACTGTGCCTTCTGACCATTTAAGATAAACTCAACAGAAAATGAAATAGAAACTTAAAAACATCAATCATGTAGCCGGGCATGGTGGCACATGCCTTTTAAATCCAACACTGGAGAGGTAGGGGTAGGAGGTCACCCTGAGACTACATAGTGGATTTCAGGTCAGCCTGGGCTACAGGGAGACCCTACCTTGAAAAACAAAAGAACCAACCAACCAACCAACCACAACAAAGCCATCATGTAAAACCTACCACAGAAACTATGAAATGACAGAAATAGGAAAGCTATGATTTATTGTATCCATTATATCTGAAACATGACCTAAATGCAGGTGCCTGTATCCCTTTCTGTATGGACAAGAGGTCAGAAAATGGCTCCTTGAAGCATATATTTTCCATCTCTCTAGTAAACCAACAGAGTATGAATGACACAGTCTCTTATCTGCCGACAGCAAAGGTCCAGGAACACGAGGCAGGGCTGGGTTACCTGCAGAAGGGGCTCGTTCTGCACGCCCATGCAGTAGAAGAGTCCTTTCCATAGTTTCAGGAGTTCTTCTTGACTGAAACCTCCTGCAGGGCAAGAGCACACCAGCCTTACTTCAGAGCCTACGCAGTTCTTTCTTCCAGTGTGCAGCTGCACAGCAGTGGTGACACACCACCACATACATTCAATTTCCCCTCTGCCTGCAAATTCTCTTTCCTTTAATTGGAGGTACATGTTTTGTTATGTTCCAGGCGAACCCCATGAACCACGGCAGATGCAACTTTGTCAGCCAAGGGCAGTGGTAACAAGTGTGACCTTAAAAACTAGCCCACACTAGTGTGCTCTGGGTCTATCCCTTCCACCAAGCCAAGGAAGGCAGCAAGCAGGAGGTGACCATGCACATAGGGTCAGTTCCCCATTAAGTCTTCTCTGCTGAACGCCAACATTTCCACTGGTTTTGACAGAGTGTAACCACAAACTCTACAAAAGATGAAGTAGTCTCTGGTCGCATGGAGCCCCACTCCTAGGAACACAAGGCTGTCAGGCTGACACTGCAGGGCTCCTGACAGTCACCTGAGACCCATGAGACCAGTCAAGTTCACTACTCTGTGCATCTGGCTTACGTGGGACTGGGGAATAGAATCCAGTCGTTAGCTTTGCAGCCTTAACTGCTGAGCCATCTCTCCAACCCTGAAGTGACTCCCCCCCCCCACCGAGGTAGGGTCTCTCTCTAGCCCAGGTTGACATGGAATTCACTATGTAGGCTCAGGGTGGCCTCGAACTCACGACAATCTTCCTACTTCTGCCTCCAGAGTACTAGGATTAAAAGCATGTACCACCATGCCCGGCTTGAAGTGACATTTTTAAGGCTCCTGCAAGAGGGAAATATGGCTGTCCCTAATCTCCTTCCTGCACCAGCCATCACTTTCTGAGCAGTTTAACCTGGTTTAAGTGGCATGCCCTGAGTGGGTTGCTATCACCCTATTCGAAGGCCCCACTCTCCCTCATCACCTTTGCTGACCTGCCACCCCCAGCCCGCAGTGGCCCCTGGGCCCACTCCAGGTGCAGGAAGTATGTGTCGAGTTGAACACAATGAGGCCAGTGCTCTCTGGCCGAGCATGCACGCTTCAGGACCATGATGTCAGAGCCCTTAGTGTTGACATGGGTTACAAATGGTCACGTGTATTTTATTAGGAAGGGACAGAATTGCCCTCAGGAATGCTGCCAAACTTTTTTTGTTTTTTGAGGTAGGGTCTCGCTCTAGACCAGGCTGAACTGGAATTCACCATGAAGTAGTCTCAGGGTGGCATTGAACTCACAATGATCCTCTTACCTCAGCCTACAGAGTTATAGGATTAAAGGTGTGCACCACAATGCCCCACTCAAGTATGTCTTTCTTTTTGTCTCTTTCACAGGGTTTCATCTATCCTAGGCTACCCCAAACTTACTATGAAGCCAAGGGACCTTGAAACCCCTCCTCGTAGGATTATGGGTGTCTGTTGCCACATTTAGTTTTACACAGCCCTAGGAATAGAACCTAGGGTCCTTGCAAGCTAGACAAGCACTCTACTGACTGAGCTCCATCCCAGCAAACCTCAAGCCTGCTACCAACCTTCTATAAGCGGACGAAAAGATTTAAAAGCTCTGGTAAATGGACTTACATTTCTGTAGTGACAGTCTAGAGCAGGCCTACTCTATCTTATAGACTGATTTCTCATTTACTAATGACCTTTCTCATAATAACAACCTTACAGTGGTGCATTTGTTTCATTTGGTAGTTTCCTACTCAAAACCAAGATAAGAAAAATCATAGTCATGTTAGTTAGAGATGATGTGCCAACTGGCAGTCAGGCCTGGGATCTACTTGCTGACAATGTGACTACACAGCCAGTCCCCGGCCACCGGCAGTCATGGCAACTTGCATCTATATTTGATCATGTTCAAAGACTGCACATTCCCCTAGAGAATTGGTGACTGGGAAAGAACTGGGGGCTGCTCAAACATTACATGACAAGACACCAAAAATTTGAAAATGCAGAAACCAGACCAACAACCCAAATCTATTGATTGACTGGAAGTTACATGGACAACCATTCATCAGGTGCTGAAAAAGCACAAACAAAGAATTTAAGTTGGCAGATACATCTGTTAAAGGACTCTTATTTGGATTCTGATCTTCATAAAAATATGTAAGATAGTGGGAAAAAATCAGCACACTAAATACTTAATAGCAGGGCTAGAGATGGCTCAGAGGTGAAAGGTTTGAATGTTTCATGGCATCAAGACTGCTTTTTTTGTTTGTTTGTCTTGAGGTAGGGCCTCGCTCTAGCCCAGGCTGACCTGGAATTCACTATGGAGTCTCAGGGTGGCCTCAAACTCACGGTGATCCTCCTACCTCTTCCTCCTGAGTGCTGGGATTAAGGGTGTGCACCACCATGCCTGGCTTAAGACTTTTTTTTTTGAGGCAGGACCTTGCTATGTAGGTCAGGCTGGCCCATTACTATGCAGTCCAGGATGGCCTCAAACTTGGAACATCCATGCTTCTTCTTGGGATTATTGCCATACACCACCTGCCTGGTTAAGAATTTCTTTCCAGCATAACGACGGCACTGTGGCTATGCTAAGAGAGATCTGCCACACAAACCTAGTCAGAAGGGGCATCGTGGACAACCCCGCCAGTCAAAAGGAACCTCTACAGCAGAGATATGTGGACACACTTCATCTGTTTGAAATAGTTTTCCACAAAAGGAGTGCATGAGAGAGCTAATGCGACAGCAAGAGCCACTTAAAACACACTCTCCATAAGGTGGAGAGCTGCGGCTGTAGAGGCACAAAGAGGATTAAGGAGCTGGGATCCGCACAGGGTCAGTGCTGGGCACTCCACTCTGTGACTGGCAGCCGCACTGCCATTCCCTTCAAGGCTAGCTATATAGGGTTTCAGGGCAGGGCTGTGGAGGGAATGCAGACCAACTGGACTGTGCCAAATGGGAGAAAAGACAAGTGGCCAGGCCTCCCTCCTCAGAGAAAGAGCCTCTGCTTTAGGGAAATGTTAAACGTGCCTTTCTCTACAGCCTCAGCAGAGGAGAGCAAAGGAATGGAGCTCATCCAGGAGCAGAGCTTCCACGTGCACTGGCTGCCTCCTGCACAGAGCTGTCCTTCATTTCCCCTTAAAACCAGCCAGATGTTCTGATGAGCTGGTGACTGAAGAGCCCTAACTTCTCTTAACCATCCAATGTTACTTGCAAGTGTGAAGTGTTATACTCTTAACTCACTCCACTGTAACACACACACACACACACACATATACACGCACACGCATGCGTGCCAGGGGAGGAAGGCTAAGCCATAAAAGGTGCATTCTTGCAAAGTCTACAGGGCCTGGGTTCAATTCTCCAACATCCATAAAAAGCTGCCCACAGGCCAGATTAGTTTTTGGCGGCAAGCGACCCTTTCTCAAAGAGAGTGAAGCGCGCAGTGTCTCTGATGACCTCCACAAGCATGCCATGGCTGCATGAGTCCATATGAAGATACCTTTCCACACACAATGAAAACCCAGTTTGCAAAACCGTCAAATACTTCCACCCAAAGGAACACAGTCAAAAGCAAATCTGGGCTGGAGAGATGGCTTAGCGGTTAAGCGCTTGCCTGTGAAGCCTAAGGACCCCGGTTTGAGGCTTGATTCCCCAGGACCCATGTTAGCCAGAAGCACAAGGGGGCGCATGTGTCTGGAGTTCATTTGCAGTGGCTGCAAGTCCTGGCGCGCCCATTCTCTCTCTATCTGCCCCTTTCTCTGTCGCTCTCAAATAAATAAATAAAAAAAGAAAACTTAAAAAAAAAAAAAAAAGCAGATCTGATTCGCCACCTTCTAGGCCTTCGTCTCCTCCCACAGCAGGGTACTATATTACTGTCTGACGTGTAACCCTGCAGCCCTTTCCTACACACATGGCTCAGTGGTTACTGAACTGCAGAAGAGCATGTTATCACACCATCTTCTTCATTCTGGCCTTTATTACTTCAAGAAAGCATAGTGTATATTTATCTCCAGATGCCTGTGTGTGGGGTGCTGGGGACTGAACCCAGACCTTGTACATGCTTGTAAGTGCTAGTTCTCTAGATGGCTCAGGCAAGGACACAAGTGTGGCACTCATGGTGGCAATATGTGATATGCTGTCTCTGGATAACCCACCATATCACAGGCAAAGAAAGCAGAGGATGTGGTAGAGAGAGGAAGAGTCAATTCTGATGGACTGGAGCAGGAGAGCTCCAAGGTCTCTAGACCACAGGACAACAAAATACAGTGGGAGTACAGTGTTGGCGAGGCCCCAGCCACTTACAAGGGTGCAGTATTAGAAAATGTGGGCAAGGGCTAGAGAAGATGGCTTAGTGGTTAAGGCATTTGCCTGCAAAGCCAAAGGACCCTGGTTCAATTCCCCAGGTCCCACGTAAGCCAGATGCACAAGGGGGCGCATGCGTCTGGAGTTCATATGCAGTGGCTGGAGGCCCTCGTGTGCCCATTCTCCCTCCCTCCCTCCCTCTCTGTCAATAAATAAACAAAATATATTAAAATATTGAAAATAAAAAGGAAAACGTGGGCGTGACTTTGGGCCTCAGTTCCCTCACTATGTAAGTCATGTGCAGAATGGGATGAGTGTGTCAAAGTCAAGAGCATGCACTAGAAGTCCTGTCACAGCAAAGTGCTGTCCTGCTAGTGGGTCCTGTCATTATCTGTTTACTTTCTTTACCCACAGTCTATCCCACAGCTGCTGCTTTTTCCCCCCTTTGAGGCACGGTCTCACTTTAGCCCAGGCTGACCTGGAGTCACTCTGTAGACCTAGGCTGGCCTTGAACTCACAGCAATCCTCCTACATCAGCCTCCCCAGTACTGGGATTAAAGGCATGCACCACCACTCCTGGCAATCCCATAGCTTCTTTTTATTTATTTATTTTATTTTTTTGGTTTTTCGAGGCAGGGTCTTGCTCTAGCTCAGGCTCACCTGGATTTCACCATGTAGTTTCAGGGTGGGCTCGAACTCACGGCGATCCTCCTACCTCTGCCTCCTAAGTGCTGGGATTAAAGGCATGCACCACCACACCTGGCTTTTATTTATTTTTGAGGTAGGGTTTCACTCTAGCCCAAGCTGACCTGGAATTCACTATGTAGTTTTAGGGTGGCCTCAAACTCATGGCGATCCTTCTACCTCTGCCTCTCAAGAGCCCATAGCTTCTTAAGCTGTGGGTCATGACCCTATATTGGTTCTAGTAAATGAATGTAGGGGCTGCAAAGAACAAACAAGCAAAAAATAAAACAAAAACCAACACTAACATGTTTCTGAATACACAACGACCAAAAATTAATTAAAAACTAAATATACACAAGCCAGGCTTTGTGGTATACACTCTTAATCCCAGCACTGGGGGGGGGGGGGCAGTGGTAGGAGAACTGCCATGAGTTAGAGGCCACCCTGAGACTACATAGTGAATTCCAGTTCAGCCTGGGCTAGAGCTAGATTGAGACCCTACCCCAAAAAACAACAACAAAAAATTAAACATGGCCTGGAGGGATGGCTTAGTGGTTAAGGCATTTGCCTGCAAAGCCAAAGGACCCAGGTTCAATTCCCCAGGACCCACGTTAGCCAGATGCACAAGATAGTGCAAGCGTCTGGAGTTCGTTTGCAGTGGCTGGAGGCCCTGCAGCGCCCATTCTCTACCTCCCTCCCTCTCTGTCAAATAAATAAATTAAAAAAACAAAAAATAAAAAACAAAAACAAGGAAGTAATGGCAGAGTGTGGTGGTGCACGCCTTTAACCCTAGCACTCAGGAGGCAGCGGTATGAGGGTCCCTGTGAATCTGAGGCCACCCTGAGACTACATAGTGAATTCCAGGTCAGTCTAGGCTACAGTAAGACCCTATCTTGAAAAACCAAAAAAAAGTGTGGTGGCACACACCTGTACTCCCAGTGCTTGGGAGGTTGAGGCAGGAGGATCCAGCCTGGGCTAGTGTGAGACCCTGCCTCTAGGGGGAAAAAGATGCCAGCACACAGTTTGTGCTTCATAAATGCTTGCTGCACATTAGGACATGGGAACTTTCATGAACTAAAGCCACAGACAAGGATGCTTTATGATGGTGGGAACGGAACTCCAACATTAAAGCGGGACACTATAAAGATGTCCAACTGGTTTTAAAGACCACAGAGCCATCTATTTATGCTGAGGACAGAACACTACATGTCAGTAAGACTGAAATCTCAGATTCCCCAAAATGGGGTGTGTGTGTGTGTGTGTGGAGCCTGTCAACGCGGTTCAAACGAGTCTGGCCAAATTGTTTCCAAACTTGTGTCTCTATTCTGAATGGGGCACAGCTGTGCCACAGACCTTGTTTCTCTCGTCCCATCATTACTAAGACACTTCATTCTGCAGTTATTTTTTTTTTGAAGGCCTATTGTATCTCCTGCAATGCTGGTGGGATGGGTGCTAACGAGGCTAACACTGGGGCACTAGCATAATAACCCCGCTGATCAGGCAACCTCAGCATCTCAGTGTTCCAAGTTCTGGACTTGTTCCCTAAAGGGGTCTGAGCAAAAGGCTGGCCATCTCCAGTCCAGATGTGCTGCACCTGTCTGCCTGTTCCCACTGTACCCAGCCAGACCCTCCCTATGGCTATTTGTTCTCCCTCCCCCAGCTAAAAAGCAGATGGAAACTTACAGGGTTGGGGACATGGATAACACACAGGAAGCTCATCAAGAAAGGACACAGCAAGCCGGGCGTGGTGGCACACGCCTTTAATCCCAGCACTCGGGAGGCAGAGGTAGGAGGATTGCCGTGAGTTCCAGGTCAGCCTGGGCTAGAGTGAGACCCTACCGTGAAAAACCAAAAAAAAAAAAAAAAGAAAAAAGCATTCAGGAGGTGGAGGCAGGGAGGATAAAGAGTGCAAGGCCATTCTTAGCTACAGAGAAGAGGTCAACTTGGGACACCTGAGACCCTGTCTCCATAAAACAAAAGCCAGGCTGGAGAGATGGATTAGTGGTTAAGGAACTTGCGTGCAAAGCCAAAGAACCCAGGTTCAATTCCACAGGACCCATGTAAAGCCATGGAGTTCGTTTGCAGCGGCTAGATGCCCTGGTGCACCCATTCTCTCTCTCTCTTTCTCACAAAACAAAACAAAAACCCTCAAACTTGGGCTGGGGAGATGGCTCAGTAGATAAATTGCACGCTGCTCAAGCTGGAGTTAGTTCAATACCTGGATCCCAAGTGAAAAGTTGTGGCAGGCAGAGGAAAGGAGGGGTAAGGAAAAAAAAATTAAAAAAAAAAAAATCCCAGGACACTGATGCTGACAGCAAGATAGACAGTGGAGCAGGAGAATTTTCCTGAAAGCACACGGCCAGTACAGCAAAGAACACAGTGGAAACCCTGCTTCAAACCAGATGGAAAGGCAAGAAGTGGCCAGAAAAGTGACCCTCTCATCTCCACCTGCACGCTGTGGAGTGTGCATGTACAGTCCCCATCTCAACCCCCCCACCCCCGCCAAAACAAAGAGGAAAAAAAAAAAAGGAACTAAGTGCTACAATAAAGATGTGGTGTTTTAGAGCCCTGGGTGGGGGAGGGCACTACTCAGAAAGGCTTTTTCCAGGAAGTGATATACTGTGTGTGTGTGTGGGGGGGGGCTGGGAGGGAAGAGAGGGCATGGGATTCTTTGTACAGCAAGCCAATGCAATAGGAGGGACGTGCGGGGCGTGGTGGCGCACGCCTTTAATCCCAACACGCCTTTAATCCCAACACTCGGGAGGGAGTTCAAGGCCACCCTGAGACTCCATAGTGAATTCCAGGTCAGCCTGGGCTACAGTGAAACCCTACCTCGAAAAACCAAAAGAAAAACCAAAAGAGTGACGTGTGAATTGTGTGATACCCTTAAACCACCAAGGGTTTTGTTGATGAAGCAGGAAGCAGTTACATCCGGGCTTAGGCAGAAGAGCAGATAAGGACATCTGTATCCAAGACATACAGACCCCGAATTTCTAGGAAGGTGGCTGATACAATCAGATTTACTTTAGGAAGGTGACCTGGGCTGGTTTGTGGAGGCCATTTAGGAGATACAAATGGAGTGAGGAGATCAGTAGGGGGACCAAGTGAGATAAGGGGACTCAGGTTAAAACAGAATTTGAGGGCTGGAGAGATGGCTTAGTGGTTAAGGCACTTCCCTGCAAAGCCAAAGGATTCGGGTTTGATTTCCCCAGGACCCACGTAAGCCAGATGCAGTAGGAGAGAACAGGTTTTGGGGATTTGGGGCACTGAGTGTGAGGTGCCTATAGGACACCTAGGTGAAATGCCAGACAAACAGTAGATATTTGAGCAGAGAGTAGGGTAGGAAAGGCTTGCCCAGGCTAGCAATTTAGGTCTAGGAACCATTAGCACACACAGGAAACCTGAATATTTGAACATAAACTCAAATCCTAAGGGAGTAATGAAGTCAGAAATTTTGGTCTTCATGCCTCTATCAGACATCTCACAAAAGTTGATCTCCTTTCCTTTTTTTATTTTTATTTTTCGAGGTAGGGTCTCATTCTAGCTCAGGCTGACCTGGAATTCACTATGTAGTCTCAGGGTGGCCTCGAACTCATGACGATTCTCCTACCTCTGCCTCCCGAGTGCTGGGATTAAAGGCGTGTGCCACCACGCCCAGCTTCCTTTCCTTTTTAAAGACAGCTTCTTTGCTCTGTAGTCCTGGCTACCCTCTTAACTTGCAACAATCCTGCCTGGTTTACCCAAGTGCTGGGATTATAGGTATGAGCCACAACACCCCGTTGTTTCTTGTTTTAAACAGATTTCAAAGGTAGGCCTATTTCCAGTAACTAAATCAAACACCAGCAAACTTGGTGTAAACGTTACCATCCATACCTTGAGTGCCCACCCACGTGTTTACAGACCCCATTTGGGATCACTAAAGTAAAATCGCCAGGGATGGTGGAGGACGCCTTAATCCCAGCACTCGGAAGTGGTAGAAGGATCGTTGTGAGTTCGAGGCCGGCCTGAGACTACACAGTGAATTCTAGATCAGCCAGAGCTAGAGCGAGGTCCTACCTCGAAAAGCACAACAAGCAAACAAATCCAGTAAAATGTTTCAACCCCCTCCAATGTAGTTAAAATCCATGTTATAAATAAGCCGGGAGCAGTCTGGCCACTTGACTTTCTCATCTTCATCTGGCTTCCCCGGTCCCAGGCATGCTTAGTTCTTTCTGCGTCTGCACGGCTGGCCTTTTCCTGTTGAGATTTCACTGGCACATGGGCCGGAGAGGCCTCCTGAGGACCGAGGGGCTCTTCCCTGCACTTTGGGCGGCCCATGCCCGGTCCTCCTTCCCTTCCCTGCATGCACACATGTTCTGCCCCACTTGCAATTCTCCCCTGACTTCACGGCTCAAGTTCCTACAGGACAAGGATGCTGACTTGTCTTTTCTCCTGCATCCCAGCACGTCAAGGCGCTGTCCTAGGAAGGTGGGAATCAGAGACCCAGAGCCTCCAACAGCCCGGGGCGAGCTGGGCCACGCGGGAGGCGGGTGGGCCGGCCAGGGTCACTTCTCACCTCCGTGGACTTTGAGCACGCGCACACACACACACACACGCGCACACGCACGCACGCCGGACCCACGGGCCCGCCTCCACTGTGCACGGCCCTGGGGAGCGTCGCAGACGACTAGTGCAAGCGATGCCACGCGAGCCCGGCCCGGCGCCACGTGACCGGCTGAGCCCCGGCGCGCACCTGTCTCCTTCTGCGTCCTCACGCTGAGGTACTGACGCAGCTTCTTCACCGCTCGGTCGCGGACGCCCTTCTCGCTGGACGCCAAGCGCTGAGCGAACTGGATCTCCGCCGACTGCATGGCGGGGGCCATCGCGCCACCTCCAGCATCCCCGGGCCGCGCGCTCGCCGCTGCCGCTGCCGCACGGCCAGGGCTGCGCATGCGCCTGCGCAGGGCTTCCGACACTTCCGCGTCGCGGGAGGATGACGACACGAGCCGCGCCGCCCGCCGCGAGGTGCGAGAACCTGCAGAGCGCGTGGCGTCCAGAGCTGTGTTTAACGCTGCCATAAAGTTCAGTGGCCGGGCGAGGTTAGCGCCGAGTAGATCTTGGTCGGGAAGATGCATACGGCTGCGCCTTGAAGGGGTTTAGAATGAAAGCGCACTTAGCAAAGCCCCGCCGCTCCTGCCACCCCCACGCACTACATTTCTGTGCAGCTCTGCGGGCTTTCCTGCGTGGAACCGAGACCCGGAAGAAAGGCTGTCTTTGATGGATGGGCCGCGCTGGGCCGCCGGTGTCCACAATTCCCATGCTGGGCCCCCTCAGCGCCGGGGCCAGGTTCAGGGAAGCCCGGAGTGGAGGGACATGACCTGACTGTCGAGGTGGGAGGGAGCCTGCTGTCTACACATTTCACAGAGAAGTCTTAATAGTATGCTAACTTTAAGATCATCCAAAACTTTAGGCCATGATATATTTATAGATTCAGCGACATGTTGGGCAAGTTACCAAACTGATTTTTTTCCAACCTTTGGTTATCTATTTATTTAGTTAGTTTTAGTTTTTCCAAGATAGGGCCTAACTCTAGCCCATGCTGACCTGGAATTCATTATGTAGTCTCAGGGCGGCCTCGAACTCATGGCTATGCTCCTACCTCAGCCTCCAGAGTGCTGGGATTAAAGGCGTGCGCCACCACCCCCGATATTTTGGTCATATGTGTGTGCACATGTGCCTGTTGAGGACAGAGGTCAGCGGGGTGGGGTGGGTTTTACCACATTGTTTTACCCCCTTTTTTTTTCCAAGCCGGAGTGGTAGTACACGCTTTTAATCCCAGCACTTTCAAGGCAGAAGTAGGAGGATCACCATGAGTTCGAGGCCAGCCTGAGACTACGTAGTAAGTCTCTGGTCAGCCTAGGCTAGAGTTAGACCCTGCTTTGGGAAAACAAGAAAAAAAAATTATTTGGAAGAAGAGAGAATGAAAGAAATAGAAGGAATGGGTACACCAGGGCCTCTTGCCTCTGCAAACGACCTCCAGATGCATATGCCAGTTTGTGCATCTGATACAGAAATTTTGTGTCTCCTTGCCAATGTACCAATATTCAGCAACACACCAATTATTTTGGGGTGTCTCTGTATTCTTGTCTTATGAATTCAAAGAATAAAATCCACAGATCAGGGCTGGAAAGATGGCTTAGCGGTTAAGGCACCTACCTACAAAGCCAAAGAACCTAGGCTTGATTTTCCAGGACCTACATAAACCAGGTGCACAAGGCGGCACATGCACCTGGAGTTTATTTGCAGCTGCCAAAGGCCCTGGTGCACCCATTGTCTCTCTCCAATAGATAAATGTGAAATAAAAAGAATCCACAGACCAGAGAATAACTTTCAGAAAGATTTTATTAAGTTTTGGGCTGGAGAGATGGCTTAGCGGTTAAGCGCTTGCCTGTGAAGCCTAAGGAACCCGGTTCGAGGCTCAATTCCCCAGGACCCACGTTAGCCAGATGCACAAGGGGGCGCACGCATCTGGAGTTCGTTTACAGAGGCTGGAAGCTCTG